>CAWTZC010001616.1:5589430-6800395 GCA_963919715.1 Microtus obscurus | reverse complement strand
TTGAATATTTTCCCATGATTCTTCGTGTACTATATTTAAATCTATTCATAAAACAAAAGAGACACTTTTTCTAGTTTTTATGGACTGGGCATGTCTGGAAAATAGCCCCATCACTCAGGTTGAAGATATTTTGAAGCAAGCTTAATTAAAAACACAGGATCCGAAATTGGTGTTCAACCGGAAGGTCTGAAAATCAAAACAGCCAGTCACTGGCTCTTACCTTGACCTTAGTCTGAAATAGCAATCTTGCCTACCAGAATCTCAGAATGAGACTGTGTCTGAGAGCTGCCTCCCTCATGCTCTCCATTTTATATTCCTCTTTAAGGCTGGGATTAAAGGCTTGCACCACTAGATTTCTATGGCAACGAGTGTGGCTACTGGAATTAAAAATATGTGTCATATGACTACTGGGATTAAAGGTGTGTGTTACCATAACCTGGTCTATAAGACCAGTGGGAATGTTTTACTCTCAGATCTTCAGACAGTCTTTATTTGTTAAAATACAGTTGAAATGCCGCAATATTTTTAGTGTCTTTTCTCACCTTTTTTTTTTTTCTTTACCAAGGAAAATCAAGTATCTTTTGTCTGATCACTGAGCTCTTGGACAGGCTGTTTCTTCAGGGTGAGAGAACGGGTAGGGTGTAATGGTCTGATAGGGGTTGGCAGAAGCAAGTATCTGTATCTTTTGTCTAATCATACCTCACTGTATCCTTGGGCAGGCTGTATTTGTTCAGGGTCTGATAGGAGGTGGGATGTAGCCATGGCATCTATCATCCTGAGATGCTATTTTATTCATGCTTAGGGGTTAGTCCATGCTAGGCCACTCAAAACTTTAGAATTGAGAAGACATAAGAGCTCTTTGGGAAGCTCCAGAGATGGCGAGACATGGCTGAAACTTTCATCTGCTCACACCATTTCTGTTCCAGACTCTTACGTTGGGCTAAACCTGCTAGAACTCAGAGACTGGTAAGGCACTAGTATTCATAGGTGCCCCATCTGCTCCAATGGATTAATGAACATAAGAGTCAATATGCCTTTCCCTTGGTGTGCTGGGAACTGGGGCACTCTCTTGATTATATAACTCCATTCAGGCAGAGTCTCCCATGTGGCTCTTCTAAATCCCCCTATAGCTTTATATTTTAAGGTCAGAAACACTTTTTTGACATCTGGTTTCTCACAAAAGTAATTTGTTCATAAATGATGGTTGAATTGATGTGGAGTAAAGTATGGCTCAAGATTTTGTACATTGAAATCTTGTTGATACCACTTCTTTTTTGTTGATTCAACTTTCAATGCCATTAGATTGGAATGGGGATATATCTCCCAGTCTTTAGGTTTAAACCCGAGCACAAGGTGCTCTGTTTACAAACTCTTAAAGCTGTAGCTACTCAGCAATAAAGGATATAAATGAAAGAAAAGGTTTTACACATGCACACAGCTTATGCTTTTTGATTTGCAAAAAGAGGAAGAGGAGAAGTAAAAGATGAGATGTTCAATATACTAACTTGTATAGTTTATTTTCTTTGACGGATGCATCTATTTCTTCTATTGTACATTCGATGTCTCAGATTCTTTCTTCCATATCTTGTATTCTGTTGGTGATGGTTGCTGCTATAGTTTCTGTTTGAATTCCTAAAGTTTCATTTCTAGAATTCCTTCAGTCTGTTTTATTATCACTGATTTAAGTAAGCAAGTGCCAAAAATTCAGTTCCATAAAACACTTACTTTGAATCCTGACATCGATATAATACACAGAAAATAGAGCAATAGTTTTGTTATACTATGGCATCCTCAGATTCCAGGTGCTGCCATGTATATACACAAGAGCACTGAACAACAAGAGCACAGCCATCTTACAACAGGTTTCTTCCTACAAATGTTCATGATCTCCATGTTTCCTTCAAGGGAATGAACAAAAAGTTTATTGTTTTGGTCTCTTCTTTAATTAGTTATTTTTCTGGACACATTTCTTTTTCATTTCTCCTTTGTGAATTCCATTCTTTAACTGTGACTTCATGTTTGTTATACTTTTAGTCAGACTAATTTGTTTCTTTAGATACATAGAGATTTATTCTGCATAGATAGGTAATCTTTAACCACTTCAAAGGTTTACTAATATTAGCACTGGTACAAGTTCTTTTTAACCTTTTTTATTCTATGTCTTTCTTCCCTTCTTATTTATTTATTTATTAAAGATTTCTGTCTCTTCCCCACCACTGCCTCCCATTTCCCTCCCCCTCCCCCAGTCAAGTCCCCCTCCCTCGTCAGCCCAAAGAGCAATCAGGGTTCCCTGCCCTGTGGGAAGTGCAAGGACCACCCACCTCCATCCAGGTCTAGTAAGATGAGCATCCAAACTGCCTAGGCTCCCACAAAGCCAGTACGTGCAGTAGGATCAAAAACCCATTGCCATTGTTCTTGAGATCTCAGTAGTCCTCATTGTCCGCTATGTTCAGCGAGTCCGGTTTTATCCCAGGCTTTTTCAGAACCAAGCCAGCTGGCCTTGGTGAGTTCCCGATAGAACATCCCCATTGTCTCAGTGTGTGGGTGCACTCCTCACGGTCCTGAGTTCCTTGCTCGTGCTCTCTCTCCTTCTGCTCCTGATTTGGACCTTGAGATTTCTGTCCGGTGTTCCAATATGGTTCTCTGTCTCTGTCTCCTTTCATCGCCTCTTTTTAAATCTTGTGATATGATTTATTTTACTATGATCCAAAGAATTTTGTGTTTTTTCTCTTTAATGAAGGAAGTTGCTTGTTACTTCTCTTTGGTATTCCTACATTCCCAGCACAACTAACTTCTGCTTGATCCAAAATCGTAAAAATATAGTTTGATTGAATAAGATGAGCTAACTCAATTTGATGACTGAAAAGGTTGCTAGGTGACGATTTGGAAAGGATATCATGAACAAAGCGATGATTTTTTTTCCTTTTTATTGGAAATAGATTATTTTCTCACATTATATAGTCTGATTACAGTTTCTTCTCACTCTACTCCTCCCAGGTCCTCCCCACCTTCCCTCCCATCTAGAGCCACCCCCTTCTTGCATTAGAGCAGTCTTGTAAATAATATTCATAAAATGTAACAAAACAAAATATAAAAAGATGAAAACTCTCATATCAGATTTGGACATGACAAAATAACAGAAGTATAAGAGCCCAGAAGAAGTCTCAAGAATCAGAACCACTTTTTCTCATGTTTTCTGGCTTCTAATAAAAACATTAAAATGGAAGCCATAATATATACTCAGAGGACCTAATACAGACCCAATATATGTGAGTTCATATGAGATTTGAGCATAGTTATGCAGAGGGTCCTGTTTTCTCTGCTTCTGGATGAGCAAAGACTGATCTGTGAGTGTAGCAGATTGTCATTGGGAGTCATTTTATCACTATGTTTTTATTCCCAATTAGTATTTGGGTTTATCATAGGTCCCTATGCAACTAGTCTCTGGTTCTTTGTCATGCAAGCAGTGTCAGGTATGCATCCCATCTTGTAGAGTGGGCTTTAAAATCTTTTCACTGAGAACTGTTAAGAAATGTTTATTGTGTGGAAAGATATTGCTAATTTTGACTTTGAAAGTGAACTTGTCTGTCTTGCCAACATCTTTCTATTTAAGAGGAAAACTGGGCAGAGATTTCATAGACAACATCACTGCTTTACACATGATCTTGGAGACAATTGAGGGCTTTTTGCCCAGTCTCCTGTCTTAAGCAATTTGATTAATTCCACAACTTTCAAATGGTGTGTATGTCTCTGTAAAGTGTAAAGACAAGTCAGTTGCTACTCCAGAAGCCCGTTCACAAAAAAATCAAAGCCAGTTGCAGAGGTACCTATATTGAAATTTATGACAGAATCTTTTCCTACAGGACAGGACTGGGAAGGGCCAGCCACTGGTTTTGTGTGCCTGATTTGTACAATTTTTGTTAAGTCTATGCTTACATTACCAATTCTACACTCATACAGTTTCCTTTTTCTCATGTAAGCAGAGTCAAAGACAAGTCAAGTATCCTGAATGACAGAAAGATTTCTTCTGTGGGATCATTTCCAGGTTTGACTTAATGCAGTGTCTATATTTGGTGGGGAAAGCTAGAGCCTGGGCCTGAAGCTGAATGGAACGGTGACTCACTCAGCATGTCCACAGAGGAAGTTTAGAGATGTCCCACTTGAGTGTGGCTAGTCAAGTGCATCTCCACAAGGGAAGAATTTTTATACAATTCAAAAACATCATACTATCATAGTATTACAACCATAGAAGTTATGAGCTTGTGACAAGCTGTGTCCTTCGTATTTTAACAACTGCCCAATTTCACCTCTGATTCTACAGTCCAATTCTCTCTGATTAGCAGTTTCAGTGGCAAATGAAATAAAAATCCATGGTATTAACCTGTCATATTAAGAAACTCTTTTTCGCTCTGGCGCATACATTTGGCACAGCTGTGAATTTTGCATTTAAATATCCCTCACCAGTGGGCTGTTCAAAACTATTGCTTTTCTATGGGAAATTAAACAGGGAGCTGCTTAATGCTCCTTGTTAGTTTTTTAATAAAAATGAAAGTGAGAAGCTAGCAGTACCCGGAGCAAATGTCTATAAGACCCCATGGCTGTGCTAAAAGCAGAGAAGAGGAACCAAAATGCATATGACTTTAAACTACTCCTGCAGTGGTGGCTATGTAATACCCACTTCACTGTGGTCCTACAAAATTGCCTCTCAAATGTTGTTTAGAGGTTATGTTAAATTGGGAGAGTCTTCTCTTGGGATCATTAGGCAGCTCTCGCTTTCATTTCCTAATAAAATATTGAAAGTCGCCATTTAGGGGCTAGGTTGCTTTTATTGAATTTCTGTGATTTCTTTGAATTAAGGAGTCCAGAAGAGTAAGGAAAATGGAGAAAAAGTTAGAGAAAGGAAAAATTGAGAATATTTAAACACCAGAAGAAAGAGGCTGAGATAGAGATTAACAGTGGTAAAAGGTGAGTGTGTTGTGTGTGTGTGTGTGTGTGTGTGTGTGTGTGTGTAAGAGAGAAAGGGAGAGAAAGAATTGAAAATTTAAAAGTAATATTCAGCATTTAGTCTCTGAGTATATGTGATGTAGGAATGAATCTCACTAAACCCCTTTATAGGACAAAAATCAATCTTAAAGATAAATGAATTTCAAATAGATATAACTTTGCCATCCTTATTTCAAATGTAGAACATGTCTAGTGTTCTACTTTTATATAAATGGTAAAAAAATTATAATTAGAAATATAATATAAAAGTTTTTTTGTTTTAATCAGATGGAAGGTTCACACAACAGAATCTGTGCCTCTTTTCTCCCACATAGGTTTTTTTTTATGTTAACATTCATCTTACCAAGTATATTGAGAAGAAAAAGAGCAAGGTCTGAGGATAGTGATACTTACAGCCATAGCAGTCAACTTTCTAAAAGGACCACGGAGACTCTATTGCACCTTCTTGTCTACACACTGATAGGCAAAAAAGGATGGCACCCATACTGAGTAGTCCATGCAACATGTTCACTAAATTTCTAAGAGAAAGCAAATGTTCATTTAATCCTACTTATGATTAAAAAAAAAAAAAAAGCACTGTAGTCAGAGACTGCTCATTTGTTCCTGATCACCCAAACCTGAAAAGAACTACACAGAAATTATATTATTTGCAATAGTCTTTGGACAATGATTTAAGTGTATCGCCAGCTAGCTCTTATATCTTTAATTAACCAATTTCTATTAGTTTGTGTATTCCTGTTTTGGCTAGTGGCCTAGCAGTAAGGTTCTGTCTGACATCTGTCTGCTGTGTCTCTCTCCTGATGCAGCATCATGACTTGACTCTGCCTACTCTCTCTCTCTCTTTTATCTCTCTGCTTGGAATTCCTGCTTTACCCTATTCTGCTAACCCACTGGCCAAACAGCTTTATTCATTAACCAATAAAACCAACACATAGAAAGAAGCACTTCCCACACCAAAATACTCTATCTTGTTTCCCACAGAAATAGAAAAACTATTCTAAAATTCATATGGAATCACAAAATACCCCTGATAACCAAACCATTTCTGAGCAAAGCAAACAGTGCTGGTGAGATTACAGTTCTAGATCTTAAGATACATTAGAGTTTCACGCCCCATAGGAAGCCTTACCTTTTTGAGGAGTGGATGGGAGTTGAGTGGAGGGATTGTGGCAGGGGGAAGGGGAACTGTGGTTGGTATATAAAATGAAAAAATAAAACTTTTAGATAAAAAATGTCTAAAAGCCATTATGGTATTTACAAAAATAGACATGTAGAGTAATAGAACAAAATTAAATTCTCACAGACAAACAAATGTAACCTCAGCCTCTTAATATTTGATAAAGATGCCCAAAACATAAACTGTAGAAAAGGAAGAATTTTCAAGAAATAATGCTGGAGAAACAGGCTATCCACTTTCAGAAGAGTGAAAGTAGACCTATTCTCTATCACTTTGCACAAAACCTAACTCCAAATATATGGAATATGCAAACCTGAAACAGCAAGAAGAAAACATAGGCAGTGCAGGAAATAGTTGTAGTAAAGGAGTTCTTAACTAGGACTCCATTTTCCCAAGAACTCCGGCCAGCAATTGGCAGGTGGGACTTCAAGAAACTAAAAAGCTACACAGCTTCAGAAACAATAATCAGGCGATTAGGAAGTCACCAGAATGGACGAGAATCTTTGTGAACTATGTACGTCTCACAGAATTTAATACCCAGAATATCTGAAGAGCTCAAAAAAAGAAAGAAACAACTTTGAGATTTTATCTTACCATAATCAGAATGACAAAGATCAACAAAACAGTTGATAAGAAGTACCAGAGGGCAGGTGTGGAAAAGGGAAGCCTTGTTCTCTATAGATGAATTGCAAATTTGTATAACCATTATGAAAATCAGTGTAGAGAATTTTTGAGAAGCTAAAGATCAATCTACCATACTACTCAGTTACACCATTTCTTAGCATATGCCAAAAGGCCTCAACATCATAACCCAGAGTTACTTGCTCCATCATGTTCATTGTTGATCTATTCTCAATAGCAAGGAAATGGCTCAATGTAAATGTGCTATCACCAAGAAATGGATTATAAAAATGTGGTCCAAATATGGAATAAGATTCAGTGGTATAGAAAAACAAAATCAACAATTTTCCAGGAAAATTGATGGAACCAGAAAAAAAATATTATGTTGATCAGGTAACAAAATCCCAAAAGGCATACATTACATATTCTCTCTCTTTTTTATTAATTTTATTGAGCTCTGAATATTCTCCTTATTTGAGGTTCTTAACTCCAAATCATCAGACAGGAGTACATAGCTTGTAGCAACTACAGGAAACATTGAGGTAAATCAGAACCATTACCAGGATAGAGGGTTTGGTGAGCAATAGAGAGAGGAATAGGAGAGTACTTATCATTTGATGGGCAAATAGGAAAGGTGAAACTCTTAAGGAGGTAAATGAAGAGGATTGGAAGAGTATAAAGGGGAATAGTATGATATAAGTGATCTGATAGGAGAAATGAGATTCTTATGGAAGGGGAAGAGATATAAATACAGGAGAAGAGGGAAGATGGGTAAAATAGCAACATGGATAGGCAAAAAGCAGAAAAAGCCACGCTATTAACTTATATAAGCACACCTAGAATGCATGTAATTCTCATATATATATATATATATATATATATATATATATGTATGTATGTTTATGTGTGTGTGTGTGTGTGTAGTTTTGATGAAATTTTCTCATCTTTTTTTTTTTTTGGTTTTTCGAGACAGGGTTTCTCTGCGGCTTTGGAGCCTGTCCTGAACTAGCTCTGTAGACCAGGCTGGTCTCGAACTCACAGAGATCCGCCTGCCTCTGCCTCCCGAGTGCTGGGATTAAAGGCGTGCGCCACCACCGCCCGGCAAAATTTTCTCATCTTGAATAGCAATGTTCACTTCAAGAGTACACACACATACACACACACCACACCAACAAACAAACAAACAACAACAACAAAAAAAAATACTCACAAACAACACCAGACATAAGAAGCCCTCTTAAGAGTTGACAGCCAAGAGACTCTTGAAGTATGCAGCCTATTGTTGTTGCTCTCGGTTAGCCTTCAGATGGCTTCAATTAACGTGCATAGTTGCAGAGCCCAATACCAGTGACTATAGCTGCAAAAACAGTCCCATACCTAAGGCATAGAGAACCTTGAGGAAGAGAGGGCAAGAAGATTGTAAGAGTCAGAGAATCAGGGAGTTAACTGTGAGATGAAATCTCATACTATTATCAGCAGCTATATCTGTTGTGATACTTTGAATGTATTTGCCCCTCTAATCTCATAGGGAGTGGCACTAATAGGAAGTGTGGCTCTGTTGGAGTGGGTATAGCCTTGTTGATGAAAGAGTGTCACTGTGAGGGTGGGCTTTGAGGTTTCCTATGCCCAGAATACCTACCTACCACCCAGTGTGTCAGTCTACTTCCTGTTGTCTGCAAGATGTAAGACTCTCAGCTACCTTTCCAGCACCAAACCTGCATGCATACCTCCATGTTCCCCACTATGATGATAATGAACTGTTTGAATCTCTGAAACTATAAGTGAGCCACCCCAATTAAATGTTTTCTTTATATGGGTGGACATGGTCACAGCAATAAAAATCCTAACTAAGATGCCTGTAAAATATTACCAACATGACCACCCATATATGAGTTGAACAAGGAGCATGTTAAAATTAATTAGAAACACACTCACATGTTAATTTTCATCTCTTGCAAACAATATCATGATATACAAAGTTCAAAGAACTTTAAATTTTACAGAACAGTGCACTTGAGATGATCCTAATTAGAGTTCTTCTTATGACTACTAACTTTCTAATTAGAGCTAAAAATGAAGATAGTATCCATGTCCTTGACTCCATCTGTGTATTTACAGATCACGATGAGAAGCACATTTTCTTATAGTGAATATTCAAAGAAGGAGTGCTGAAAAAAAAGTCACTTGGTGATGCTTCCCCCCAAATTAAAGCTGTCATTATGTGATTTCCTTAAAGAACAGTGCAAAGAGGTATTTTCACTATCAGGAACAACATTTATTAGGGTGTGCTTTCTCTGACGCATGTCACATTGGACCAAACTATTGTGTTAATTTATTTGGCAGCTGCGCTTAGGAATTATGCAACAAATATCATTAAGTAAGATAATTGTGGCTTATAGATCAGAGGAAAAGCTAAGGCCACCTCTTTTACACTTTTATGTTCTTAATATGATATTTGTTTATATATATACAAATGTACCTAAATTCTATATTATTTTTCTAGCCCATACTCCAAGAAAATGATGCATAAGTTTTAAGATTCTCTAAAATATATATTTGATAAGAAAATGTAAGAGAGGCATGGAACAGAGTGCATGAATAAATCATTTGGGTAGAGAATTCCTGCATGCCTTAATTCTTCATCTGCTTCTTCAGTCATCTATATCTCTATCTTGCAAATGGTTTCAGTCATGTGAGATACTGAAGGATAGATTTTTCATACAGTGTTTGCAAAGCTTTGTGTTCTAATTTTTAAAACTTTAATGATTCAGATATTACCTTAAAATATAATTGTGAGATCTTATATTTAACCATATCTTTCCATGTTCATCTTGGCTACAAATATAAGGGATAAAAGCATAAAGAAATTTACACTGAAAGATAGATGTATAAGGGGAACAGTAGTACTGTTGAATGTGAAAGATTTGAACCCTCACTTTTGGATTCCTAAGAGACATAAATCAGTAAAAGATGAATAAATCAGAAAGAGATAACAGCTAGAAGAAATGAAGAAAAACACTTTAAAAGAATGCAGTTCTTAATAGTGCGTGTGCCCATTGCTCTTTACTTTTGTTTGAAAAAGATAAAAAAGAAAATTTAAAATCAGCCTTATTGGAAATCAGTGTGGAAAATTCTCAAAAGGCTAAAAGTAAATGAACTTAATGATTCAGCTATACTACTCTTCGACATATTCCCACAAGCCTCAGCTTCATAGTCTACAGATACTTGCTCAGCCATGTTCATTGCTCCTCTACCAATAACATCTATTAAATGGGTACAACCGATATACAGACTATATACAACCTTGAAATAATGAAACAATATGGAAAATATACATGATGGAAAACTACTCATCTGCAAAGAAACATGGAATAACAAATTTTGCAGATCAGTGGATAAAAATTATGAAACATCATATTGAGTGAGGTAACTCACACACAATAAGAAATAAGTTGCGTGCCATATACATGTTCTCTCCCATCTTAGGATCCTAGATCCAAGTACTCAGATGTGAGTAAATGCCCTGAAATAGATGCCGAGCTAGAAAAAGTAAAATTGCCAGGAGTTGGGGGAGCAATAAAGACAGGGACAACATGGTGGAAGTGACATGATCTGGGAAATTGGGAAATTGTTGGAGGCTTTAACTAGTGTGGACATACATACAGACAGAGAAAGGAAGGAAAAGAGTAAAATAGCAGGATGTATGTCTGAAAAAGAATAAAAATATTATACTATTAACTATCTCCCTAAAAAAGGAAAAGAAATCTGTAGTAAACGTAAGTATGTGTATAAATACACACATAAGAATCATTTAGTTTGTTGACAGAGACATTTAATAAAGGTATAAAGGTAATGAAATGATTTTCATCTTCTCTTTAACATACTCTGGGGAATTCTTCTGCTTCCATTTATACACGCTTTCTGGTGATGCAGCAAAGAGACTTACCTGGACTTTTTTCTTCTGCCTGTCCTCTGTTTTCCTGTGTTCATGATTCTACAAAACTCCAGTATCCCAAAGACATTCAAGAACTAAGATTTTGGTTTCATTTTGTTTTTTGATACAGGGTTTCTCTGAGGCTTTGGAGCCTGTCCTGGAACTAGCTCTTGTAGACCACATTGGCCTTGAACTCACAGAGAACCACTTGCCTCTGCCTCTCAAGTGTTGGGATTAAAGGCGTGCGCCACCACCACCTGGCTGACTAAACATTTTTATCCTGTGCTCTTTTTCTTTGTCTTTTGAATCTTTGCTCTCAACCTACTCATATGTAAACTAGCATGTGTCCTTTGAGGAACCCCAGTCATTCTAACTTATGTGAGGCTATTTTAGGTTTTACCAGATATGGAACAGTATGAAGGCTGTTTAACTTAAAATCAGAGAAAGTCATGAACTCAGGGCTTTTTGCAGATGAAACGCCTTGAAGACAAGATGATGAGACATAACAATTTTCTTTTCCCTTCACAAACAGTGCAGAGTATTAGGGGGGAAATTATCAATGTCTCAGGAAGACAGAGAAACTCAAAACCCTGCAGCACAGTGAAATGCTATAATTGTGGGCAAAAACATGAACTTGCTTAAAGAATCTCAGTGTGGGGGTTGAGAAAAAGATAGTCTGAAATACATTTTACAATCAGAAGATTACAACTTTTTATCTTTTTCCAACTTGCATGTTGAAAACTGAAAACAGTGCAGCAATTACATTTTCATTAATTCTATTATTATTTCATTATCACTGTTATCATTATGTTGAATTGTTCAAGCAGCAGACCTGTTTCTTTAAAGGGATTTGCTAGTGTTAATTAATTGCATGATTTCAGGTTGGTTAGATACCTTCTTCTCAAGACAGTGTACCGTAACAGGATGCCTGCTGACTAATACCTTGGAAATCTGAAGATACCTCCTCTGATGATTAATAGTTCATTGAACACTTACAGCGCCTAGGGCAAAACTGGTCTGTCAGCCACACACTTCACCTTGCTTTGCAAACACCAACTTAATGAGGCAGATGGTAATATGACCAATTTGTTCTTCTACATATTATTCATCCTCAAGAGAAAATGTATATTTCTAAGTTGAAACTTGTGTCTGCCATCATTTGTAAGCTTAGCAAAATTATTAATGATTGTCATGATGACTACAAGTCATGAATATTTTTACTAGATGTTCTTTAGTGAATTTACATTGAGAATTTGGTAACTGACATCCTGAGAAAAATCAGTGTAGTCTTTGTATGTGACTTTAAGCAGCATTCCTATGTGGTTATACACAGAAGCATTCTGAAATGGTTGATGTTGAAGATGATAGCATAAAACTCCAAATGAAGAGTAGCGATGTGTTAAACCTCTGTAATGTGTCAATCATGGAACAGAAATGTGTGGGTAACTTAGGAAAATTGCTAGGGTGTAGAACTCAGAAACTCACAGTCCTAGTGGAACACCTCATGCAGTACCATTTGCCATATGCCTTGTTCATCTCTGTGGTATGAACTCCACACACTATCCACAGGCTGTTGCATGTTTCTCGTGCTTATGTGAAATTTAACTAGCTGAGCATTTTATTGGCAATTAAATTGGCAAATTGGCAAATAATGACATTTCTTATTGAAACTAGCCTGTCATCCTTTCCTCATCTAGCTAATCATTTGAATTATATAGATCAGTAGTCAAGGTTTTTTTTTAGCATATATCACACAAAATATGATGGGTAGCATCATAAAAATGATAGAAGGAAGGAAGGAAAAAGAGAAAGAAATAAAGAAAGTAAAAAGAATTCTATTTATAATTGTTCATAATTGGTCAAAATAATACACGTATTTCCTGTCCCTAACATCAGGAAATGAATGTCTTTCTCGACTTCCTGTGATATAGGCCTCTCTGTTGGAATGATATAAGATTTAGAGCACCATCTTGTAAGGGTATTAGTTTTGAGCTGGAGGAGTTCATGTATCCAGTTCAATAATCACTGCCACTGGTGAACCTCCACTTCATTTATTTTCATTTCCTGAACTTAGGAAAGGACATAGAGAAAGTTTACTGTAGTAGTTATGCAACTGTGGACACAAAGGAGACAGTACAAAGTGACAAGCATTGGAGCATTAAAAATATTATAATCAATGAGACTTCTTCTCTAATGATGTGATCCATTTATTTTCAAGCATCTTGTGACCACATGTGATGAAACACTTGGCCAGCTTTGGAGGAGAACTCCCAAGGCTGGGGTTGGAGGGGCCTCTACCTCTTGAAACAATTGATTTCAATGGGCATTTTTTTTTTACATATTTCTAACTTTCGAAATTGTGATTAACTTGGGCATGATGATGCACAGATGCAATCTCAGCAGTTGGGGAATCTCAAGTTCAAGGCCAGATTTGGTTACACAGTGTTCTGGCTTAAATCTGAATTGTCTCTCATATGCTCATGTATTTGATGACTTCGTCACAGTTGGTGGTGTTCTTTTGGGAGTTTATGAAAACTTCAGGAGATGAGGTATAGCTGGAGCAAATATGTCAATGGGAGAGTGCCTTTGAAGGTCGTATTTGGTGCTGGGCCAAACACCCATTATCTCTGCCTTTGTCTAGTTTGAAGCAAATATCTTAGCTGCTTAGTCTTGCAACCATGATGTTCTGCTGACATGCAGGAGGCAATGCCAAAGCAATCTAGGCATTCTTGGTGAAACCAAATAAATCTCTCTTTCTTTAATCAGTTTGTGTCAGGTGTTTTATCACAGAGCAGAGAAACAATGTAAAACGAGATCCAGATTAAAAAATAAAACAACGTTTTTATAGTTGTCATGCTTTATACCACTCCCACCCCACATTCTGAAGATTTAAAAAGCCTTCGTTTAAAAAGTTCTTATTCCTGATGTTTTTTGTTTGGTCTTTTATCTTAATAGTATTGTCCTTTGTGTGTGTGTGTGTGTGTGTGTGTGTGTGTGTGTGTAGAATGCTAAGCTCAAACTTTCTGGTTTGCAAAATGAGAACAGTGATACCTCCTTTACTTGTCATGAGGATTAAATTAGATAAATATCAAAATTTTCAGCTTAGTTCTTAGTCACAGCAATTTAATAGATTATTTGACACTGGTTGACTAAATACCTTCTGATCCTGAACCATTTTGCAAATTGACATTCATAGGTTGATAAAAACGCTACTTTTTCTACATACACAGCATTTCTACTAGCAAATGATTGGGATCATTTTACACTAAGCAAATATCTAACGCTTTGCATATCTTGTTTTTCCAAATCAATTATGAGACAGTTTGCCTAGAGTTACTATCAGAGACCATGAGTTAAGTTCAAGAAGGTTCAGTGTTTGGTCCTTCTTTCTTTCTGGCTCAGTTATAAATTAATGGTTCTTTTGTATATGTCTTCCTAATTACTAGTTCGATTAAATGGCTCAAGAACCCAAGAAAGCAGGATTTTAAACTTATCAATTTCTTTTTAATTTTTGTGTTTTTTTTTTATTTATAAAGGATGCCTAGTCAGGAACAGATGCATAGAAAGGTTCAGAGCCAAAGCTTCACCAAAACAAAAAGATTCCCAGGTTAAGGCTCAGGGAGAAGGTAACTGTGCCATTCTTCTACTTCCTTGTTGTATTTGCCAAGCCATAAATTGCTTTTCATGTCCTGTTAAAGAAAATATTTAGAACTCACTCTTAACCTGTTTGCCCCCTAAGATCTCTGAGTAAGACTGAAACACCCAACTTATTGATTACTGCTTCTTTGTGGCAACCAGGGCTATCCTAAGGCTACTTAAGCATCTCATCCCATCAACCACCTTAGCAAAACATCAGATATAAGCAAAGAAAGGGGAGTTATTATGAGCAAACAATACTTCAGTGAAAATCGATGGTTATTCTGAGCTCTATTCCAAAATCTGAGGATAAAGACTAAATATAAAAGACTTTTCATATGCCCAGGATTCACATACAGCTATTCAATCAACAAGAAAAGAGAAGAGTAAAAAAAAATCTTCATGTGAATTATACACTTAAATTTTTTCTTATTCATTTCTAAACAGTATAGTGTAACTATAAGTATGCCTGTACAATTCAGTAGACTTAATCTAGAAGTGGTTTAAATTATATCATGGGTTGTGGGTCATTAGGAACACTACAGCATCTTCTATGTGGATTTAATAATTCACATGGTTTGATATTCCCAGATATTACAAGACCAGACTTCTGCAGATATCAAGTGATACCTCTAAATGACAACCATACTCTGTAAAGCATACTACACACACATTTGACTCTTCATGGAATGCTGCACTTTGCCATTGTGTTTGCATAGAAAAATGAATGATTTAAAATCCCAGTGTTACTTTGTATTTGACCTAATAGACTGGCTTGATTGCTTGTGTTTATTTTTTGTTATGTTGTTAAAATTCTTCACTAAGTTGACATCGTCTATGAACATTCTATTACCAAGTTCCGATGAATAGTTTTAACTGATGGGAAAGTCAAATAGGAAGCAGTTGGAGCCTTGCTTAAATGCACCCCTTATTGTTGAGGACAATTAAACGGTTTGAGGAACGTCTCAGAATGATTGAAAAATTGTCTCCTGTCTACACTGAAAGAATAATCTGAAGAAAACAATTTGTTTAGAGTGACAGTCTGATTTATTATAAAAAGAAAATTGATAACACAACAGATTGTGCAAATGTACCTGCTTCCTTAATACAATGACAGAATGAAGAATATAGTTCAGAATGAAGTGTTAGCCTACTCATCATAATTGGTAGTGTTTTCAGTAACATGAGATTTTTATTATCACTATACCTTCAAAAATGTTACTGAATGTAACATTATGTTTTGTGCTCCATAATTCATAATACAGCACTATGTTATTATGAAAGAGTAGGAAAACACAAATAATGTTCAAAGGAAGATAAATTTTAAAAAAATCAACATACTTATAAACTCATTTGCATTTCAAGTGATTAACAAGAGATTTTTTAAAATCAAAATATAATTACATCTTTTTTTTTTCTTTTTTCCTTTTCTGTCTTCAATCCCTTTCAAGACCCCAACACCTCCTATGGCTCTCTTATTCCATTTTAAATGTATGACCTCTTGAAAATCGTTTTCTTATTTATTTATTTTTTTTAAATGAATGCAAACTATCTCTTTTTCATTTCACACACAGTCACAGCTCCCACTACCTCCTCTCCTTCCATTCCTGCCATCTAACTCTCCTACCCCATCTCCCATCCAGTCCTCAGAGAGAGTAAGGCACATTGCTTTGGGGAATGTTCAAGCCCCTCCCTACTATAACTAAGCAGAACAAGGTGTCCATCCAAAGAGAAGAGTTTCCAAAAAAGCCAGTAAAGCAGTAGGGATAAATCCTGGTGCCACTGCCAGTGGCCCCACAGGAAATGTTCAACCTCCTTAACCATCAGGGAAATACAAATCAAAACAACTCTGAGACACCATCTTATACCAGTCAGAATGTCTAAGATTAAAAACACCAATGAGAACTTATGCTGGAGAGGATGTGGAATAAGGTAAATACTCCTCCATTGTTGGTGGGAATGAAAACTTGGACAACCACTTTGGAAATAAGTATGGCAGTTTCTCAGAAATAGGAAATCAACTTACCTCAGGACCCAGCTAAACCACTCTTGGACATATACCGAAAAGATCCTTAATCATACTACAAGGACATTTATTCAACTCTGTTCATAGTAGTGTTATTTGTAGTCAGAACCTGAAAATTGTTGTCATATATTTAAATGCCCAAATATATAAATATAGCCTATTGAATCCATTTAATCTTACTTGTATGTTTATAAATCCAAGGTAGATGGCTTGGCATTATCTAAGCAATTAGGGTCTCATTCCTTGGGAAGAATAATTCTTCCTCTTTCACCTATTATTAATTGCTTCTATTTCTTTGTCTGGGAGTAGAATTATCCCATGTTGGCATATCTATTAGTATTTTTATTGTTTCAGGTATTGTTTAGTAAGCCATATTATTGTGTGAAGCTTCTCTGAATGTCTAGGAGACACATTTTTACAACAGATTTCTGGGCACTCTGGCACTTACTGTCTTTATGCTGTCTCTTCCATAATTTTCTCTGAGCCTTAGGTGAAACAATTGTATTCTAGATATATTTACTGGGGCTGGAAATCCTATTACAAAAAAGATCATTTGCATTTTGACC
Source organism: Microtus obscurus (assembly GCA_963919715.1). Classification (NCBI taxonomy): domain Eukaryota; kingdom Metazoa; phylum Chordata; class Mammalia; order Rodentia; family Cricetidae; genus Microtus; species Microtus obscurus. The sequence goes on along the minus strand of CAWTZC010001616.1, from coordinate 6,783,431 downwards.
AGTTGTACTTTTTCATAATGTTCTCAGTCTGCTGCAAAGAGAAATTTCTCTGATGAGGCTGATAGCCAAATATACCTGTGATTATAAGGATAAGTATTTAAAATACAGTTATGGATTATTCTGGTTTAATAAAGTAGTGGTAGTGGGTTCTTCTCTAAAATCCATGACTTCACTATCCATTCATGAGTGTTTGACTAGTTTTACCATACGAGGCATGATTTGGTATAAAATAAAGATGAGACCAAATGGTGGCAGTGCATGCCTTTAATTCCATCAATGGAAAGGGGTGGTCCCAGTTTCCTGGACTGACCAGTTAGTACCCAGACCCACATCCTGTGTCTTGGGTTGGCTTACTCTAACACCTACCCCATCTATGACCTGCTGGAGTAGGGGCTGGTGCTGATGCTGTGGAATGATAACCACAGGATCTCCATGATTCTGGACTACAGCTGGATGTCTAAGAGGTGTTTCTGTGAGGGTCCAGTGATGGTGGTGCACCAGAGGTCTTGAAACAAACCAGTGACTCATTGCAATATACATCTTGTGGTAAGGGCCAACTGAGAGAAAGGAGATACTGTATGACACGTTGAATCACCTAACATCACTAGGATGAATGAAGGGGTGTAAGAAAACCAGAGGAGCAAGGAGTTTTTTTCTGTTTGTTTTGTATTATTTTAACTGATTTTTTTTTGGGGGGGGATTCTTTTTTGGAGATGCTGTAGGGGTGAAATGATATGTAGAGACTGGGAAGTAAGTAGGATTTGGGTGCATGATATGAAATTCCCAAAGAATCAATTAAAAATATGATATAAAAAAGATGGAAAATTGTCCTTCTCAGTATGTGGACACAAATGAGGGAAAATTTCACAGAATCTGACCCCTAAGCAATGAACTACAAGCAACTAATGAATGCCGATAGAGGGAGAATTATCAAATTCCAGAGATGAACCCCTAACTGATTATTTGATGGTCAGGACTCAAATCATATAAAAACAACAAAAGTGAAATGAGCAGATGATATCTGCATATTTGTGCACACACACACACACACACACACACACACACACACACATATGAAGAGGACATAAATTTGTTTGTTATTGAAGGGACCCATCTATTAAGAAGGGTCTGGAGAGTTAAAAGGGAAAAGGGGAAGAGATATAAATGTATTTTGATTAAACATACTAGGTAAATAAAATGTCCTTTTCAAAAGTAGGTTCATAGTTTCTCTTTTCGAAAAGTCAATATAAAAGTCTAATTTTAAAAATTGCTCACAAATCCATTGTATGATCAAATCAGAAACTGCTATATACAAAGTAATTTTGAAAACCTAGGTGTTATCATTGCTGAAAGTTAATAACAATATTGTCAAATTCAAAACTCTTGGCCTGTGGAAATAGTACACAGTCATGAATACCTTTGAGATTTAAATGAAAAGAAAAATTAGGGTGGTTCAAACAAGCTTTTAAAGATGGACAATGATTTGACTGAAAATTGAAGGGGAAGAGAAAACATGAGAGAAAGCACATGCTTTAAATGGGTGAGAGGGTGGCTACCTTGTGCAGCACAGCAAAAAACAATGTTGTGACACTGTGTGTGTCTTATATTTACAACAGTCCTCCCTTAAACTTAGCAGAGAAGACTTGTTATGAAATTTGCTACTCATGGCATACAGATAAGGCATTCACATGTGATATACTTTTTAAAATTTAATTTTATTATTATTATTATTATTATTATTATTACAAATTTTCACCTCCTCCCCTCTTCCCACTTCCCTCCCCCTTCCCCTCCCCTTCCCTCTCCAGTCCAAAAAGCAGTCAGGGTTCCCTGTCCTGTGGGAAGTCCAAGGACCTCACCCCTCCATCCAGGTCTAGGAAGGTGAGCATCCAAACAGACTAGGTTACCACAAAGCCAGTGCATGGAATAGAATCAAAACCCAGTGCCATTGTCCTTGGCTTCTCTGTCAGCACTCATTGTCAGCCACGTTCAGAGAGTCCGGTTTGATCACATGCTCCATCAGTCCCAGTCTAGCTGGCCTTGATGAGTTCCCATTAGATCAGCTCCACTGTTACAGTGGGTGGGAACACCCCTCGGGGTCCTGACTTCCTTGCTCATGTTCTCTGTCCTTTTGCTCCTCATTTGGACCTTGGGAGCTCAGTCCAGTGCTCCAATGTGGGTCTCTGTCTCTATCTCTGTCCATCGCCAGATGAAGGTTCTATGGTGATATACAAGATATTCATCAGAGTGCCTATAGTATAGGACCAGTTCAGGCGCCCTCTCCTCAGCATGCTCTTGGATGGGTAGGATCAACATAGTAAAAATGGCAATTCTACATGTGATATTTTTAATGGGCAAAATGTAACCACACTCATTCTGAATCAAAGCTAGAAATGAAATCATGCTGATCTTCTCCAGTTGGGAAGGAAATGTTGCTATCTCTTCATTCCTAGCCTTGAGATCAGGCTTGGGAGGGGCTTAATATGAAAATTAAGTGAATTAGGGAAACATGTGTCCTCAGAAGGCTATGGTGACAGAAGTAACAACAGTAAATAACAGAATTATTGAGGAGGGTTCTCTGTGAAGAACTGGTGGAGTCACTGTGTTGTTGATTGTCGATACAAAGGTTATCTGTCTACAAGCTCCACTGTGGTTTTAAGCTAAAGAATTTGTTTCTTTTCTCGTAACCCATCCCTTCTAATCCTGATCACATAAATTGTTCATATAGTTCCATGAGAATTGGCAGAAAAAAAATGTAGTAATGATTTTACATGGCCTTGATTACAGGTTACAGGTTCATGACTGTAAACTTGGATCTTGGAAGAGAAAGACAGAAAATATTCAATATATTGTATAGCTTTATCTTCACAATGAGTCCAGGCTAACATTGGTTAACAGTGACCCAATATAATAATGCTACAAATAAATAAATAGAAATGCATATGTTCCCATATATAATACATTAAAGGGATTTGAATTACAATTCAAGGTAAGGACTATGTTTTCTCAATGTTTACCAGGAAACTAACTACTATGAATATTTAAAATAGTAGAAAACATCACTGAGGAAGTCTGTGGGTATATGTCAGGCCCTGTTTCTGGATAAATTTCTAATTGGATAATTTTCCATCGATTTCCTAAAATATCTTGAACTTTTATGGGGAAAATATCAATTTCCTTTCTTTCTCATTGATTTTTTATCTTTTTGTGCATTTTTTTCTTATTTTATTTTACTTTATCCTTCCCCAGCAGTTTCCTGAGTGCTGGGATTATATATGACTATCTCTATTCCCAGCCCATGGAATATTCAAAGGTGTCTCACTTAGATTCTTCATGAAAGAGTCCCAATTACTTTGTTCAAAGTTGAAGAACAAAATAAACACAAAGACATTGAGTTTTTTGAACAAGACATCGTGAATTAATTAAAACCTTTGCAGGTTGACAATTTGAAACATGTTAGGTAGGATTCAGCCACAGGAGATTCTCTGGTGTTTTCTTTTCAGGTACCATGTGGGCATGCATTGCAGTCAATAGAAAATGCTCCACTTACATGAAGGGTATATACTTTGAAAAACAATGAAAAAAGGAAAAAGATGATAATACATGAAGCCATATTTCCATTTAAAACTTTCTATATTGTTCATGCTCTCCTCCCACCCTGGATTTTTACTTTTAAGAGAAACTCATATACTCCCGGGAAGGAAAGCTATCTTGACTTTATCTAATGACCAATATCTTACGGGCTTCTCAAGTTGTTTTGATGGGTGTTGTTGGCCCAGCCATTTTTGACTCTCTGTTTAAAATACACAAAACTAAATGTACTCCAGAAGACAGTGAAATAAATCAAACAACATACTTTCAGTTCTTTTTGAAGTGCCTTAAAGAACAAGTGCAGAGCTTTCATAATGGGGGAAAAACAACAAGAGCTCTCTTGGGTTTGTCATTTTCTTTATTCCTTGGACTTAAAATCATTTCTGAAAGCAAAAAAAGTATACTGTGGACATTTCTCTTTCAACAAGATTGCTATGATTCTATAGTAAGTAGCATCATCAAGGTAAATGCAGAAAATAACTTTAAAAGGACACATTTAACTGTAAGAGTTTGAGTGCAATTGATACACTGCTAAGACGATTCTGAAAGAAGCAGAAGTTATAATTACTTCATTTTCCCCACCAGATAAAGGAATTTAACTGAAGAGTGAACACCCAGTTTCTTTATAACAATATTAAAAGCATCACACTAGACAAAGTTTTCTTGTTTCCAAAATACTTAATATTTTTAATCCAACCCTGCTTTGTAATTATACAAAAATACTACATCATTAATTGTTACAAAATGATACATCTATTAAGTAAATCAAGATTCTATTAACATCTTCAGGAGCACAGATTCTTAGTGCTACTTCAACACTTGCTGACTTTTCTTTCTCTGCTGTGGGAGCTCCTTCAGCCAATAGCCTTTAAGATACCAGCCCACTTGGGTGTCTTAAATGCAGCTGTAAAACATGGGCTCACTCTCTCACTTCTGGCTATTAGATTTGGTTCCTGTTCCCTGTTCATGCAGAGGACTGTGATCTAGGACTGTGATGTATGAGTCTACCCCTAAATAAATAACCCTTTATTATACACAATACTGAACTAGTGTGGGATTATTTTATAACTTCTGTCATCATCTGAGGCCCAAACATGGGGACCAGTCTACCCTTTCTGGGATCAACTCACCAGCCGCATGGTGAGTTGATCCACCATCTATCTAAATCTACCATCCATGGCTCTAGCTGGCACTCAGATGCAGCAGGCTGCTGCTCAGCACTCCCAGGCTTGTGATCCACACACTGCTTCTCAGTGCATTACACCCCAGCCCACAGGCTGCTGTCTGCAATCGCCGTGATGCACACATTCCACAACTTGCACTGATGGAAAATTTTGGGTTTTCTCTTTATCCTGGTCCCCAATTCTCAGAATTGCTTAATCATCTTAATAACTGCTCTTAATTTGTTAAACAAAGCATATTTTCAGTACCTAAGTAAGCAACACCACTGCTGCTGGCATCTCTTGTCCACACGGCTGCAACTGCAGGACCTGCTGGCCAATAATGATGATTACACCTACTCAAATTTATTGTCATTGCCTTATGACAGGTAAGATTTGAAAAACTTCAAAAATTGCTGATAACATAACTATCCAGGAGTTCAATAATTATTTTGCTTATGCTATTGATGGCATTCTACAAGACTTATGTGGTTTTCCTTCTATGTTCTTTTATTTGATTCTAGGAACTAGTTTTGTTTTGCATATTATCTCATTAAAAATGGTTTGACAACAGGGCCAAGGATGAGACACATTTAGAAATAATACAGACTCTACAGCCTAATAATGGATAGCTAGTTGAGAATATCAACTATGGAGAGGGCTAACACCAATTGGACAGAATTAACTGAAAGAATTTGTGCTGTTGAATTTAACAACTGGAATCTGTTGAAAAGGAAGATAATATGCATACCATTGAAATTATATCCATAGATGAGATGTTATCTTTATTGGACAAGATTCATACCTTGGGATCCTCAGTGAGGGCATTAGAAGAGAACACTGGATAGGAGATTCAGACTTTAAAAAAGGCAGTAGTAAAAAGAATTGAAAGGATTGAGGAATGTTTTGAACCTGATGAGCAGTGACAGGAGGTGCAAGGACAGGATTGAGCCTCATCAGTATGTGTCAGCCCCCACGATGACTTACACAGAGGTTTAACTGTGAATCTGGTATTTTCCTCGGAAAGACCGTCTGGAACAAAATACCTAAACTCCTTGTTCCTGTAGAGAGTAGATTGGTTATCATTTGCCTAAATGTTAATATCCACAAATAAGCTAATAAATACCATAAATATCTTTCTGGGTCTGGGTTATTACCCACAGAATGATTTTTTTCTCTACCGCCAATCATTTACCTACAAATTTCATGATGACATTATTTTAAACAGCTGAGTAATACTTTATTGTATAAATGCACCATGTTTTCTTTATTCATTTTTCTGTTGAGGGTCTGTCATCTAGCCTATTTCTAATGTCTGCCTATGTGAATAAAGCAGCAATGAACATAGTTGGTTGAACAAGTGTCTTGTGGTAGGGTGAAGTATATTTTGGGTTTATATCCATGAGTGTTATAGCCGAATCTTGACGTGAAATGATTTCCATCTTTCCAAGAAAACTGCCATAGTGGTTTCCATAGTGGCTGCACAAGTTTGCAGTTGTACCAGCAAGGGTTCAAGTTTCTTATCCCACATCCTTGTCAGCATGAAAAGTCACTTGTATTGTTGACTTTAGCCATTCTGACAGGTTTAAGAAGAAATCTCAAAGTAGTTTTGATTTGCATTTCCCTGTTAACAAAGGATGTTCAAAGTTTCTTTTCTTTTTTGTTTTTTTTTAGTCTCCCAAAATTCAGTAAAACTTTATTTGTTTCCATTTTTTCACCATTAACAGAAAAACAAAGAAAGCAAAAATTTTTGTGTTTACAAAGTTAAATGGCCTTTTTACCCAGAGATCAAGTACTCAAACAACAATGGAAAATATGAAAGCACCCTCCCCTCAACTCCTGAGCTGACTCTTGTCCCGTTTAGACAAAAAGCCTTCACTCCACTTGCCAGAGACCTAGTTTGGTGCCAATTCAAGATGAGGGCCCGGAAATCAGGTCAATCCATTTTCATGCTCCAATGTAGAACAGAAGCTACACAATACATATATATGTTTTCAGAGTGACCAATTGGTATTTAATAGTAGCGTTGGAGGTTCATACTTGGGAAGATTATTTTTTTTCTACTCTTGGCAATTCATAGTTTCCTGTAGTTCTTTGTCTAGTGTTGGGGGCTGCCCCTTACTGAGGGTGTTGGACTAATGGCCTGGACCTAACAGCTCAGCTACCATCCAATGCCACATCCTGTGCCTTGAGTTGGCCCACTCTAACAGCTGCCCCATTTATGACCTGCTGGAGTGCATGAAGGGACTGGTCCTGTAGAATAACCGTAGGCTCTCCATGACTTGAGAAACAATAGGGTATCTTAGAGGAATTTCAATGATGGCTCAATGACTTGGTGTACAAGAAACCCGAGGCCTTGAATCTGAACAAAGACTCATTGCAATGAACATTTCACTGGTGGGGATGACAAAAGGGATATAATGCATGATTCACCGGAGCTCCTGATGCTACTAGAATGAATAGAGGTTGGATAGATGTAGGAGTGAGGTGGGTTTTTGTTTGTTTGTTTTGTTTTTAATTAATTTGGGGGGATACTGAAGGGGTGAGGAGAGACATGAAGGGACTGGGAGGTGAGTGGGATTGGGGTCCATGATGTGATATTTCCAAATAATCAATAAAGAATTATGACTAAAATTTTAAAAAAGAAGGCTGGCTATGATTCTGTTTTGAAATTCCAGTAAAATTCTGTTGAGTTCATCTGGGCCAGCAACTGTTTAGTTAGAAGTCTTTTTATTACTCTTTTAATCTCCTTGTTTGCTGTGGGTGTGTTTAAGTTGTTATTCTCTTCTTGTTTTAATTTTGGTGGTTTGTTTGAATATAGAAATTTGTTCATTTTACTTAGATTTTTTAATTTAATGGAGTTCATCTTTTAAAAGTATTCCCTTATAATATAAATTTCTTTTATGTAATATTGTTTCACAGTTCGTTTTTAATTCTGTTAATCTGAGTCATCTTATTTTTTTATTAGTTTGGCCAAGGGTGTTTAAGTATTGTTTATGTTCTCAAATAAAAAGTTCCTATAATATTTGATTCTTTAGTATACCACTTTTACTTAACTGATTTGGGTCTTAATTTTTATCATTTTTGCTATCTTCTTAGTTTGAATTTAGTTTGTTCCTGTTTTTCTAAATTTTTGAGTTGGATTATTAAGTCATTTATGATTTTTAAAAAGCTATACACTTAAAGCTATTAATTTCCCTTTATAGAACTGGTGTGTAGAAAGATTTTGTGGTATGTTTGCATCTTAATAGAGAAATTTAGAAAAAAGATTTCTTTTTGATTTCTTTTTTAATCCATTCATTATTCAGTAATGAATTTTTTACTCTCCAATGAATTTGTCTGCTTATAAAAGACTTGTGCTGTGTCAATTATAAATTTCAGTGCATTATGATCAGATAGAATATACAACGTTATTTCATTGCTCACAAATTTGCTAATTTGTTTCTCAGGATATACTCTGTTTTAGAGAACTTTGGTGATATTCTGAGTAAAATCTGTATTTTTTTAGTGTTTCGGCATAATATTCTGTAAATATCTGTTAAATTCATTTGACATATAATGTCATTTACTTCCAGTGTTTCTCTGCTTATTTATGTTTTATACAGATGGTCTGTCTATTGGAGAAAGTGGGCCATTAGAATCAATTACTATTGAGGTTAATCTGAATATTTAATCACAGTACTATATTTTTTATGAATCTATGTTGAAATAGGAGCGGCCAGCTGTGTTCCCCCACACCCGGCCGCTCGCATGGCTTAGCTTACGCCCTGAAATAATTACACGGAAATTGTAATTTTTTAAACACTGCCTGGCCCGTTAGTTCCAGCCTCTTGTTGGCCAGCTCTTGCATCTGGACTAGCCCATTTCTGATAATCTGTGTAGCACCACAAGGTGTGCTTACCGGGGAGATTCTAGCCTGTGTCTGTCTGGAATGCGGGCATCATGGCGACTCCTCACTCAGCTTCACTTTCCCAGCATCCTCTTCTGTCTACTCCACCTACCTAATCTTCTGTCCTATGAGGGCCCAGGCAGTTTCTTTATTGAACCAATGAAATCAACAGATTGATATATGACACTCCCACATTACTTCCCCTTTTTCTGTTTAAACAAAAAAGAAAAGCTTTAACTTTAACATAGTAAAATCACATATAACAAAACAGTTATCAAGTAAGAATTACAGTTACAATATTTATATCTACTTTATCTTTTATCATAACTAAGGAAAACTATAACTATAACTAACCATTCTTCAACTCCATCAAAGACTCCAGAAGGATATAAAATTATTTAAACAAACAAGAAATCCAAACTCTAGAAATGACAGAGACATCTCGCTGCCTGGACAGTCATCCAAAGTTCTTTTGTACCGTTGGGGCATCTATTTTTGGCCTTCAGGCCCACAGTATCCAGCATACATATTCATGAAGCAGGAAATTTCAAAGACAGTTCAGTCAGTTTCTGTTGTGTCCTGCAGAATGTCTCTTATACTCTTTCATGAATCAGGAACCACGAAAGATCATCTCACCTTTAGGCAAGTTTAGCAGTCCTCTCTCTGCGGGTTCTTTGTGTTCAGTTTATGCATCAGTCCAGGCAGGTTCTTGCCCAAATGGCTATCAAACTCCATAAGGATCCTCTTTGATGCCCATCTTCCTCTCGAAGTAGATTGGTGCTGCCAGGAGCAGATGTGTCTCAATGTCATGAAAAGCCGTAAATTATTAAAACATTAAATGCCATATTCTGCAGTCTTTGAAAGATATGAAGAATGCCTATCTAATTGAAATATATCTCCATATACATAGAAAATCTAACATGACTACAAGCTTGACTATTATTTACGATTATTTAACAACAACCTATATGTCCTAATTATACATTACATTTTAAAAATGAACTACACAATCACAATACCTTAATCAAGATCAGAAATGCATATACATATAACAAAATTGACCTTAAAGTCCACACCAATGCAAATTATTTATACCTATATCATTTCCCCCTTTAAGTGTAAAAGAACATATATAATCAATATTTGGGAACATGGGTGCAGGTTTTTCTCTCCAAACTGCTTCCTGCTGAATGGGGGCATCGTTAATTAGGTCTTTCATGGTATAACCTGTGTGCCAGGGTCATCTCAGTTTGCAGTTGAGTGAAGTAATTTTTTGAGGGTGTTCACAGCAACCTTTCAGGAGGGCGTGGTCTATCATACCAAATTGGAATAGAAGAAATCCATAGGATCTGGTCCTCTGTGAAAACAAAAGAAGAACCTTTTCAAAGCATCATATCCTTAGACCCAAATTCTGAAGTCATACCCTCATGATATCCATTCTGGTTCCACTTGGCAGCCCATATAATGAAATGTCTCTCTGTACTTAGCTCCTTCACAGTCAAAAATTTTAAAGAAAATACAATATACATAATCCAGACTCTCTGTGAATTTTCCATTTTTACGTGGCTTATTTTTACTTTATTTCTTTTAATCTCTTAACTCTCTGTACTCTGTCTCTTTAAAGACTTTACCTTTTTAATTTTAAAGGCATTAACTTTATTCTCTCTATATATATATTTTTTTCTCTCTCAAGCCCACCTACATTTATCCAACATTGTGACTCATTTAGTGGTCTGTCTGAATCTGTTTTATTGTGAATCTGTAATTTTTTTACTATCCAGGAGCATTTCTTAAAATGTTAAGCACTTCTTAAAAACTTAAGTTGCACCATGTAGGGGTAATACGGTACTGCCTGTGTCCTGTAAAGTCTAAACCTTAAGTGCGCTGTTATCACAGTAATTACGGTAGTTCCTGCTTGAGACCAGCTCAGTTTATCATGGTGGAACTGAGCCGCTCCTGCCTCAGAGCCATTTGGTGCCCCTGAGCTTCGCACAATTCCAGGCATACAGCAGTCCACATTGTCATCAAGCAAGCCATAGAGCTTTAGTCCAAATGCTCCATTCAAAAGCTCTGTCTCCCCCAGGAGCCAGACAGAGATCGTAATGGCAGCACAGCCCAGAAAGCCTGCATTTTAAAACAGCCAGTCTTTTCCTGCTGCTGAGTCAGGACAATTTCTTTGCAGTACGCAAACCAGAAACAGCAAAAAGCTGTCTTAAATTCTCTCTCTGTCCTTTTTAAGCCCTCTCAGGTTTTACGTGGATTTAGCCCCACGTTGGGCGCCAATTTGTTGAAATAGGAGCGGCCAGCTGTGTTCCCCCACACCCGGCCGCTCGCATGACTTAGCTTATGCCCCGAAATAATTACACGGAAACTGTAATTTTTTAAACACTGCCTGGCCCATTAGTTCCAGCCTCTTGTTGGCCAGCTCTTGCATCTGGACTAGCCCATTTCTGATAATCTGTGTAGCACCCCAAGGTGTGCTTACTGGGGAGATTCTAGCCTGTGTCTGTCTGGAATGCGGGCATCATGGCGACTCCTCACTCAGCTTCTCTTTCCCAGCATCCTCTTCTGTCTACTCCACCTACCTAATCTTCTGTCCTATGAGGGCCCAGGCAGTTTCTTTATTGAACCAATGAAATCAACAGATTGATATATGACACTCCCACATCAAATCTAGGTTTACAGAAGTTTAAAAAATAATGCCATCTTGGTTAATTGTCCCCTTGATGAAAACAAAGTGTCCTTGTTTATCTCTTCTGATTAGTTTTAATTTAAATTATATTTTATCAGATACTAGGGTAGCATCACTTTCCTTGTTCCATTTGATGAGGGTGCTTCTGTCTATCTTTTTACTTTTTATATGTTTTTAGTATTAGACTAATGATGTATTCATAGAAACAGAAAGTGTTCCTTCTCTTTCTGTTACTTCAAGATATGTAAGTAAGACTGGCTGTTGGTCTTCTTCAAAGCTAAAATGTTTTTCTTATTTTCAGTAAAATCCTGTGTCTTTTGATTGGAGAAATTAGAGTCATGATATTTAAAAGTATTGTGGTCTTTTTATGGTGTTTGACATTTCTCCCATGCTCTTTTTCTTTGCTTTTTCTTTTCCATATTTTAGTTTTAATACCCAGTACCTGATATTTAAGCTGTTATAATTAACCTTGGTTGTTAACTTTGTTGGATCTCCATTCACAGATAAGTCACTCCTGTGAGGGATTTTCTTGATCACAATATTTGAAGTGGAAAGAGGCAACAGCTTACTTTTACAAGAGAGATGTAGGAACAAAAGTTACCTTTCTGTCTGCTTGTCTTTATTTTTGATGGCACATTAATCTATCTTGTTGCTGCTATCGAGAGTAGCATCACTATCCTACTGACTCCCTACTGATACTAGAGTTACCTTCTTTGGTTTAGCATAAACTGAAGATCAGCTGTTCTCTGAAAATACTCTAGACCATCATAAATCTTCTGGGGCTTCTGAGACTCAATTGTGTGAACTGAGCAACTGATGATGGACCCTTCTCTGTGAGACAGTCAGTGTTGAACTACTTAGACTATTGGCATAAGCCAAACTAATACACTCTTATTGAGTATCAATTCATTCTAGTAGTTCTATTAATCAGGAAAGTTTTAATACACTAAACTCATCATTCTCTGAGTCTCATATCTAGCCAGGAAGACGAAAAAAGAAGGCAGCAGCAGAAAAAAAGCTTATGCTGCCTCCATGTTCATTCTGAGTTTTTCTATACTGCCATCCTTCAAGTACTAATTCTATAAAATTGTTCATGTTATCCAAAATGTGGTTTGAGAAACATCGTTACTTGTTAGAAACATAGTCCATTTAACATACTAATGGTCTATTCTAAAGAATGATAACATTGGCAATAGATTATAAAGTGACATTCTCTGTGTTCTTTTTTAATGTAATAAGAAAATAATTCTGTAGTTCAATGATTATTCTGCCTTTGAGAATTTCAGAACTGTCACTTTAAATTTGTGTTTCTAAAAACATTACTATATCAAAAATGTCGCTGTGTTAATTCCAGTTGTTTCTAAATCATAAAGGACAGGATTTGATCATAGTAGTTTTAAAAAGAAAAGCACATATTAGTTTCTTTCCTAGTAGAAAATGTGGTAACAAGAACAGTTTATTGTATTCTGATTCCCAATCAATTACGACTCTTCTCTTTCCCATAATAGAAGTATGTATGTACTGAAACATTACAATCTTTTATGCACTGTCTTTTGGTAAAGTAAAACTTATATCCTATCTCCAGTGTCAAGCTTTGATAGCTGACTTACTTTACCTATAAAATGAATCTGGAATGAAGGAAGTATATTCTTTGAGAAAGCTGTCCACCTGGTTGTCTGTCTTTACCAGACATCTTGCTCTTTCTACTAGCAATTTTCTCACTGAAAGTCTTCTTCAGCTTGTGCTCTGGAAAAACACACATGCAGCACAAGACACAGCTTACCACAGACACAGAACATAACCAAGGAATATAGAATCATTAAGAATCTCTTAAAATGCTAGAATTTTTCATCATTGTATATCCTTGTGAATTCTGACTGCTACAGAAAACATTACAGAATTACTTGTCATCAAAAAGGTAGAAAAAGAATTCTGGCTTAGGTGATTTCTGTTCTAATACGGAGTGGCGGGCTACATTCTTGGCACCCAGCCACCCGCACAGCTAGCTTTATACCCAAAATAATTACACAGAAACTGTATTCTTTTAAGCACTGCTTGGCCCATTATTTCTAGCCTCATATTGGCTAACTCTTTTATATTGATCTAACCCATTTCTAATATTCTATGTAGCACCACGAGTTGGATTACCAGGAAAGATCATAACCTGTGTCTGTCTGGAGTGGGAGAATCATGGCGACTGACTGACTCGGCTTCTTTCTCCCAGCATTCTGTCTGTCTACTCCACCTACCTAATTTTCTGTCCTATCAGAGGGCCAAGGCAGTTTCTTTATTTAACCAACAAAATTAACACAAAACAGAAGATTCTCCCCCATCAGATTTCATAGACATTCTTTATAAACAGCAGTCATACGAATTTGAGAGGGCAAAGAAGGACAGTGTTTCAGCTTTTTCACAGTCATTTCTTGGAGCCCAGCCTTCATAAGATGTTGGTGACGTCAGTCAGGACTAGCTATGCTTCAAAAACAAAACATTTTTAGAGAGATTTCATTGACAAATACTATACGTGCCTAATTGCATAGCAGAATGGCATAGAAACGATATGATTTCTGAAGTAGCTTGAACAATGGCTTACAAAAATACTTACATACTATTCTCCCAATCTAAAATAGTGTGTCCTCTATTGCTAAACACACCTTTCAGATAAGAGGGGGTGGGGTCTGAATCGGAGGATCAAGTGGGGATGAAAAAAAGAGAAATGGTGAGGGAGGAAATGGGAGAAAAGACAGCTAAAATTAAGAGCGATTTAAGGGGTAGTATAGAAACCTAATACAGTAGAAACTTCCTAAATTATATACAAATGTGAAGAAAAACTAAATGAAATACGTAAATAATGGGGAGTCAGAGTTCCAACTGGCAATCTCTTGTTACCAAATAAAGTTTCTAGTACTGAGATTGGGTTCCAACTTATTGTTGGCCAAAGGGTCTAACAGAAATCCCCAATACATTACCATGGCAATAGGTTGCTAACAAGAAACTGACAGGCCTCATTGCTGAAAACAACACACACATAATTCATTGAACCTTGAAAAGTCAAGCTGGTGTCTAACTTGAGCCTTCAACCCTACAATCTAACATCATATGGTATCAAAAGAGAAACATAAACCCCAAACCATCCACAGACCCTTGAATGAGCAAAGATGTCCTGTTTGCAAGATATGCTAGAGTACTGGTGATACAAAGCTTGTGGGAGTAACCAACCACAATTTAGCTTAAGGCCCAGTCTATAAGATAGAACAACTACATGACCCTGCTTGGGTGGCCAAGAATCAGAGATTAGATAACCCAGAAACATAAGGTAAAACCAAATATCACTATTCTTAAAAAAGCAAAAGAAGTTCTAGCATGAATTCAAATTTGTTTTAAAATAAAAACCCAAAGTCAGATATAGGGGCTAATACTGAAAGATCAGAGAAGCAGAGCAACCAGCCACTAGAGTTCTTACTTCTACCAATGTTCAGACCAAATGGAAGATCCATTCTCTATGAATCTTCAAAGTGCATGCTCAACCTGTGTTCTCAGACCACCTTTGAGTTCCTGTCTCTTCCCACCATTTATTCCTCTCTCTTCCCAGCTTTATCACTCCTGTCTCAACCTTCCTAGTTCTGGGGTTAAAGATTTGTGATCCCAAGTGTTGGGATCCTCTTTGTGTGAGCTCTGTTTCTCTTTTAGACAGATTTAATCTTGTGTAGCCTAGGGAGCTCTTGAACTCATAGAGATGAGTCTGACTCTGTCTTCCAAGGGCTGGGATCAAAGGTGTGTGCCCCCATAGCCTGGTCTCTGTGGTTAACTAGAGGCTTAGCTCTACACTCTGTTCTTCAGGCAAGCTTTATTTGTTAGATCACAAACAAAATATCACTACAAAAAGTAGAAATAAAATGACTTCTAATAACATTCCCCTATATTCATAACTCAGTACCTTGCTCAGCCATCTTCAGGGAAGCTCCCTCCTTCAGCATATGGGAACAAATACAAAGATCCATAGCCATACATTAGAGAGAGAGAGAGAGAGAGAGAGAGAGAGAGAGAGAGAGAGAGAGAGAGAGAGATCTTGGAACATTCAGCTCTATATGGGATAATTTGATCAAATCTCACACTTCAGAGAGAATTCCATGGAAGAGGAGGCAGAATATGTATAAGAGTCAGAGGGGATGGATGACACCTAGAAAACAATACCCTCTAAATCAACATGAGCAATGCTCATATGAACTCACAAAGACTGAAGCAACATGCACAAGGCTTGCATAGGACTGCACTAGGCCCTCAGTGTATATATTATGGATCCTAGTTTATTAAATTTTAATGATATTTCAGTGTGGACAATGATTGGGTCTCTGGTTTTGTGCCATCCATTGGATTCTTTCCTTGTGTTTATCTTTTCCGACTGCGATGTGTTCATCCTTTTATTTTATCCCTTCAAATCCTGTTCATTTTCTCATGAGAAAATGCAAGGGAGTGAATCTGAATAGAAAGGTAGGTTTTGAGAAACTGGGAGGTGTAGAGTGGGAATCAGCATTTGCATATATTATGTGAGAATAAAAAATCTATTTTCAATAAATGGAAAAAATGTGACAAAGTGTGCTCAATATAACCACGTAGGCACCTAACAGTTTAAGGAGCTCCATTTGGAAATGACTCTCAAAAAGTAATCAGAAAAATTTACTGTGTCTGCCTTTAGTGTTGGGGAAAGAGACTACTGGCTAACACATGTGACCTCTAGAAGCTAACAAATACAAACAGATGGTCTTTCCACTAGAGCTTCAAAGACATGGCTGCCCACCTGATAGCTGGAAGATGATCTCAGACTCTGCCTCCTAGAAATATCAGCAGCTAAAGAGAATTATGGAAGACACCATAATAGTGGAAATTTTTTTACCAAGGCTGTCTTCCTCTACAGCTGAAAACACAGCTGGACAACAGTCCAGAAATGTTTGACTAGCCACCTGTGCATGTAATCTGCACATAATCTTAAGGCCCCAAACTCACATTCATGTTCTTTTGCTACAGTCTTGAAATATTTGATAAGGCTCAAAAAGCAATCCCCCCTTTTTTACTTTGAACTACACCCAAGATGATGTAGATGGGCCTGGTGTGACTGTGGATTGAGATCTCCCAATGACATTCCTCAGTAATACATGGCAATTTAAACAATTCTCAATATTTTGCCTTCTCCTTCTTCCTCATTTTCATTGGGAAGTAGAGTATCTAACAAGCTTGGAGACTTTCCAAAAGATACTGGAATTGTTAGATTGGGGAAAATATTAGAAAAATCCTTCCATTGGCAATGTGGACCATAGCCCAGATTTTAGATTTTGATATACTTGTAAAATAAATTTTAATTATACAAAATTTCTGGTATTTTGTAGTTGTGCGTTATAACAGTTTGCATTTTTAAACAAAGTGGTGTATTCACGATGATACAAATGACTTTTTCTTTATAGCAAGCAAAACAAATTTCTCCATAGAGCAATAGGTTGAACACCAATGGTAGCTAGTGCTCAATCTATTTTTGTGGATAAAGAAAAATAATCATGGAGAATGTAAAGATAACCTTAAACTTTCTCTCTCCTAAACTACCTTTCTTGTCAGTATTTAAAGTCCTATGCAAGGGAAGTTAAACATTAATGAAAAATGAAATTTGAAATGAATACAAGGTTTTATTTTTCTAGTTTGCACAACATGAAATACATCTTTCTGTAGTTTATGCCTCCCATGAAGAGTTTGATCTTCACAGTGATTTTATCACTATAAAATTAAAGTTAATAATTTGATTCATGTTACAAAGAGGCCACATCCTTAATTTTGATAATTAGACAGAGAAAGGAAGGGAAAGTTCCTTTTCTCTAGTTAGCCAAGGTCAGACTGATTTAAAACCAAGTTTCTTGTGTCTTTATCACTTCCTTGCTAATTAAATTCAGGCAGTAGCTTTTTTAAAATGTAAGAAAATATGATATATTATTTCTGGAGAAAGCTGTAATATTTGTTACTTTTTACTTTTATTCAATTTTATTCTAATAATGTCTGTGTATGGGTGTATGAATGTTACAGCATGAAGGGGTGGCCAGTGGACAATTTCTGGGAGTTGGTTATCTTCTGAATTGGGATGGCAGAATGAATTCAGGTCTTCAGTCTGGTATAACATATGTTTCCCCCCCCCCATAGAACCATATCACAGGACCTTGATTGATACTTGAATTATCACTTTAAAACTAACATCAGTTACATTTTTTATATTGTGGATATTTTAAGTATGGCTGACACTGAAAATTGAAAACTTCACAAAATTTACACTCTCTCTCAGATTTTGAAACATCATTAAAGTAGTAGCACAACAATATTAACTATTAATGAAAGCAAATGGTAATCCCCCAAAATATGGGATACTTAAACAAATTTCTGGAAGATAAAATGTGGTAGAATTGTTGACTGGTGAGAACAGAAGGCCACAGTTGTATTCACAAGCAGAGGGGGTGGAGGTGGCAAAGTACTAAATTATATGCCAGGCTGATCATGAGCCCACATTCAAACTGGCATCTATCTAGGTTAGAAAAATATTTCCTTTCTTTGAACCATACTTTAGTAATTTAGGACTTTGTCTTCAATTATATGTTTGAAAATACTTACCTAGAAATAATCAGTATGCATGCTACTTTAAAAATAGATGGTCAGAATTTATGTCAACCTGTAAAATGAGATTGAGGTAAGAGTTTGCTTGTTTTAAATCCAAATTTTTCTATATTATCCACAAACATTTTTAAAATATATTTTATCTTTCTGATTCTATTTCTAATATTTTTATAAGTTGGAAATAATGATTAGATCATCATGCCATCATAGTTATCTGGAAAATTATTATTTAAAGCCTAAGAATTAATCATGGCACACACTTGTATTCCTAGACATTCAGGAGCAGAGACAGGAGAATCACTTGAGTCAGTAAGCCATTAATTCAAAACAAGAGAAACAACATAAAGAGAACATGGATCAAAACAAAACAAAAATAAACAAAATCCCGCATACAGCCTCTAATGCATTACAAAATGATATATTATTCTTGTTATGGTTAAATGTACATTGATGATAATGATATTAATAATTGCAAAGAGAAGAATTAAATACTTGTGGCAAGGTTCTTCAAAATATCAAGGTAGAAGAATACTTTAAGTTTTTTCCATTTAATTTGATGATGGCTGTTGACTTGCTGTAAATTGCTTTTATTATATTTAGATATGTTCCTTGTATCCCTGATCTCTCCACAATCATGATCATGAAGGTGTGTTGAATTTTGTTGAAGGCTTTTTCAACATATTTTGAGATGATAATGTGTGTTTTTTCTTTCAGTTTGTTTAGATAGTGAATTACATTGACAGATTTCTGTATGAAGAACCAACCCTAAATCTGTGGAATGAAGTCTACTTGGTCATGATGAATTTTTTTTTATTTATTCTTGGATTTAGTTTGCCAGTATTTTTCCATCAATGTTCATAAGGAAAATTCTTTGAAGTTCTCTTTCTTTGTTGTATCTCTGTGTGGTTTGAATACCAGCATAACTGTCACCTTGTAAAAAAAAGATTAACAATGTCCCGTCTGTTTCTATTGTGTGGAACAATTTGAAGAGTAATAAAATTAGCCCTTCTTAGAAATTCCGGTAGAATCTCGTGCTGAAATCATCTGGTACTGAACTTTTATTGTTGTTGTTGGGAGACTTTTAATGATTGCTTCTATTGCTTAGGAGTTAAAAGTCTATTTAAATTATTTATCTGGTCTTAATTTAATTTTGTTTTATGGACTCTATCAAGAAATTTTTAAAAGATATTTTTAAAATTTTCCAATTTTGTAGAGTGTAGGTTTTGAAGTATTATCTGATGTTTCTATGGATTTCATCAGTATATGTTGTTATATCTCCCTTTTCATTTCTGGTTTTATTAATTTGGGTATTCTGTCTCTGCATTTCCATTAGTTTGGATGAGGGCTTGTCCGTCTTGTTAATTTTCTTGAAGAATGAACTCTATGTATCATTGTGTTTTTTTTTTAATTATTCTCTTTGTTTCTATTTTATTGATTTCAATCCTCAATTTGATTATTTACTGGCATCTACTCCTCCTGGGTATGTATCAAAATACAAAATAATCAAATTAAAAATGGGGTACAGAGCTAACAAGAGAATTACAACAGAAGATTCTCATATGGCTGCAAGATGTTTAAGAAATTACTTAACATCCTTAATCATCAGGGGAATGTAAATAAAAATGATTCTAAGATACCATCTTATAGCTGTCAGAATGGCTAAGATCAAAAGTACTGAGGACAACTTCTGTTGGAGAGAATGTGGAGTAAGGGGAGCACTCCTCCATTGCTGATGTGAGTGCAAACTTGTCCAGTCACTTTGGAAATCAGTATAGAAGTTTCTCAGAAAATTGGTACTTAATGTACCTCAAGACCCATTAATAACACTCTTGGGCATATACAAAGGATACTCAATCATACCAGAAGGACACTTGCTCATCAATATTCATAGCAGCATATTCTTAATAGCCAGAACCTAAAAACAACCTAGAAGTCTCTCAAATGAAGAATGGATAAGGAAAATTTGGTACATTTACACAATGAGTATTACTCAGCTGTAAAAAACAATGCCATTATAAAGTTTGCAAATGAATGCAACTTGCAAAAATCCTGAATTACATAACCCAGACTAAGAAGGACAAAAAAGGTATGTACTCACTCATAAGCAGATATTAGATGTAAAGCAAAAGGATAACCAGTCTGTAATCCACAGCTCCAGAGAAGAAGCTAGCTAACAAGGAACACCCTAAGAGGGACACATAGGTCATCTAGGAAAGGGTAATTAGGTGAGATCTCCAGGGTAAACTGGGGTGAGGGGGTGGTAAAAGGGAAGGGATAAGAGATGAGAACATGAGGGAACAGGATGGTAGAGGTGGAGAGGGACTCGGTGGGAGAGCAATGAAAGAGAGATCTTGATAGAGAGAGCTTCTATTGGGGTTAGGGAGAAACCTGGTGCTAGAGAAATTCCCAAGAATCCAAAAGGATGATCCCAGATAAGAGACCTAGCAATTATGGAAGAGAGCTTGAACTGACCTTTCCTTGTAACCAGATTGGTGAAAACCCAACTATTATCATAGAGCAACTGATAGAACCAGATGCAGAGATCCACAACCAAGCACCAGGCTAAGCTCCAGAAATTTAATCAAAGAGAAGGAAGAGGGGAATATATGAGCAAAGAAGGTGAAGATCATGATGGAGAAATCTGCAGAGACAGCTGAACCAAGCTTGTGGAAACTCATGAGCATTAGACCTACAGTTGTGGAGTCGCCATAGGACTGAACTAGGCCCTCCATATGTGGGAAACAGTGACAAAGCTTGGACTATCTCTGAGGCACCTGACAGTAGAATTAGGATCTATCTCACATGAACCACCTTGTGAGAGCCCATTCCCTATGCTGAGATTCCATGTTCAGCTTTAATGCAGAGGGTAGGGGCTTGGTCCTGCCCCAACTTAATATGCCAGTCTTTGTTGACTTCCTATGGGATTCCTTACTCATTGGAAGGAAAGGCTAAGGGGTGGCTGGAGTGGAAGGCAGAGGGGGAGTGGTGGGGAGTAAACTGTGGATGGAATGTAAAATAAAATTGAAAAAAAATTAAATCAAAAATTAAATATAAAAGCAGACAAAAATACAAATAATTTTATACTTCTGAATCAAATTTTCCTTAACTACATTTGCTTTCTCTATAAATATTGAAAAGGAATGGCTATGACTATTTTGAAAGGAGGAGAAAAACAATTGAAGAGAGTAAAATTATCTACAATTTCTAATTTAACAAGTGAGTGATGATTCAGACTGGCTCTTCTTAAATATTGTGCAACATCTAGTATATCCTTTTAACCTTCCAGGAGAGGAAACATAAGCTAAAACTTTTTGAGTTGGGGTAAATGCAAGTGAGGAATATAGGGATCAAAATATTTTATTACTACTATACTACACGAATTTTTAAAAATGTAAGATTTAATCTAAAATCCAGAATGAGGCTTAGATGTTCAATAGTGCTCTCACTAAATATAGTGCTTCACTATTGGCTGGAGGAGAGCTCAAGAAAAATAAATGAAGGGGTTATAAATAGGAATGAAAGAAGTCAAAATGAAGTCCTAGCAGTCAGACGGGATCCAACAGGAACACAGACAAGACAAAATAGGCTCTAGTTGGATCAATGTTCTTTTTTAACTAACACATTTGATATGACTGACTTTCTGATTCTCCTCTGTCTATATTTCAGGCAATTCATCAGCTTCTCTCAGGAAGAGGGAACTGCTCTTAACTCACAGGTGCTGAGAGGGGGGGGGGGCAATCAACTTCCATTTCTTAGGCTGATCCAATCCCTTATAATAGCCTAAAGCAATGGTTTCCACTGGAAAGTGGAACACATCTTAGTGCCAAACATGAAGTAAACTCAGACCTTCTAGAAGACTTGGAAAGCAGCTCTGGAAGACGAGGAATCAGGCTCTTTAGTTGCATTGCTCTCTCTCTCTCTCTCTCTCTCTCTCTCTCTCTCTCTCTCTCTCTCTGTGTGTGTGTGTGTGTGTGTGTGTGTTTGTGCATTTTTAAGTATTTGTGTATATTCTTCTACTTTCATCATTAACTATCTTATTGATCAGATCTTGTGTTTCTTGTATTTTTGTTCTTTAATTTGACAGATGAAAAAAATTCCCTGGAAATCTTTAAGTTCATCTAATCAAAAACATCTCTGTTTGCAAATGATAGGACCTTATACCTAAAATTCCCTGAAGGCAAAAAAAATCCCCCCAAACCCCAGAACATCTGTGGCTTTCTATATACCAACAACAAACATACTGGAAAAGAACACCAAGAGAAACTGTCTTTTCATTTTTAAAAGAGAATATAAAAATCCACTTAACCCAAGGTGTTAAATACTTATATAATTAAAATTATAAACACCAAGGGGAGCAGAACTCTACTGCTCATGGATTGGCAGAATAAACACTATACCAATAAATGCCACATGCAAATTTAATGCATTATCCATTAAAAATCTGGTGGCATTTGTGCAGGCTAGTTTCTGTTTGTCTCAGACAACATATGCTGGGATTAAAGGCATGCACTACCACACTTAGTGTGCATGCCAATTTTTTGTCAATAGCTAGGCCATTTGTGAAGAGAGAATCTTAACAGAGAAAAATCCCTGCACCAGACGACTTGTAGAGAAGGTTATGTACATTTTCTTGATTAAGGATTGATGTAAGAGAAAGAAACTCACATTTGAAAGTGCTACCACTATATGAATGGTCATGGGTATCAAAAGACAGCCAGGCTCTTCCTACCTCACCAAGCGTGCATCCAGGACCCTCCCCCACTCCTCCCTCCCTGCCGTCTTTGGGCAAATAACATCACCCAGCTCAGCCTGTCTGAGCGCTGGGTTTGAATCCGAAGGGCACCCTGGTGGGCACGAACTCCTTTGTCTCACTAGCCTGCCTGCAGCAAGCAGGGTAGGCGCTTGGTTTACAAGACAACCAACCAGCAAGGAAAGCGGATCTAGGCAACAGGAGAACCATCTTTGGCTGAGTGAGTTTGGCAGCAGCCTGGGACAAGGAACTACATCCTGCAGGGACTGGTTAGGTGCTGAGGAGTTCTGTCAGGACGGATGAGTGTGTGCTATCCAGGGACTGATTGTCCCAGAAGCACAAACCCCCTCCCTCAGCTCCTTCTGCAGGGCTGTCCTTCTTATGCAAGACCCAGCCCCCTAGCACCACCACCACCCCCAACTCTGCCCTGCTGTATGCTGAGGACTTCCATCTGGACGGGTCGGTTCCTACTTCTACACTGAAGAGATACACCCAGAGAGTCAGTCACAGCAAAGACTGGACCAATACACCAGTCCTCTCCTGGCTCCATTTGAAGGAAGAGAAGGGAAGGTGCCAATGCAAAAATTCCCCCAACAATATGAAAGGCAACATGTCAAGACCAGTATCCAGGGATCCCGAAATAAGAAGAATTGTACACCCTACTCCAGAAGAATTAGAAGAAATCGACACAAAAGTGAATTATATGAAAATAATAGAAGACTTTAAACAGGAGGTGAAAAACTGCCATAAACAATTAGAGATTACAAACAAAAAGGTAGAGGAAATGAATAAATCACTCAAAGATACCCAAGAAAACCAAGAGAAACAAGAAAAAGCAATGAAACAGATAAGGGAAGTGGTTCAAGACTTGAAGAATGAAATGGAAGTAATGAAGAAAACACAAACCGAGGGAAGGATGGAGATGGAAATTCTAGGTAAACAAACAGGAACTACAGAGACAAGTACTACCAACAGATTTCAAGAGATGGAAGAAAGAATCTCAGACACTGAAGACACCTTAGAGAAAATAAACACACTGATCAAAGAAAACAGCAAAACAAACAAATTCTCATCACAAAACACTCAGGAAATCTGCAACACAATAAAAAGACCAAACCTAAGGATAATTGGGATAAAAGAAGGAGAAGTACAGCTCAACGGTCCAGAAAATATATTTAATAAAATAATAGAAGAAAACTTTCCCAACTTAAAGGAAGATATTCCTTTGAAGGTTCAAGAAGCATACAGAACACCGAATAGACTGGACAAAAAAAAAAAAAGTCTCCTCGCCATATAATAATCAAAACACAAAACATACAGAATAAAGAAAAGAATATTAAGAGCTGCAAAGGAAAAAGGTCAAGTTACTTATAATGGTAAACCTATCAGACTTACACCTGACTTCTCTATGTAAATCATGAAAGCCAGAAGGTCCTGGATAGATGTACTGCAGAAGCTAAGAGAACATGGATGCAAGCCCAGACTACTATACCCAGCCAAGCTTTCGTTCACTATAAATGGAGAAAACAAAATTCTCCAGGATAAAAACAATTTTAAACAATACGTTGCCACAAATCCAGCCTTACAGAAAGTAATAGAAGGAAAATCACAAACCAAGGAGCCCAACAATGACCACAATAACTCAAACATCTAGAGACCCTTCACCAGCTCAACTCAAAAAAGGGAAACATTCAAACTCTACTACTAAAAAAGTGACCGGAGTTAACAACCCCTGGTCATTAATATCACTTAATGTCAATGGACTCAACTCACCTATAAAAAGGCACAGGCTAAGAGATTGGGTATGAAAACAGGATCCAACATTCTGCTGTTTACAAGAAACACACCTCAACCACAAAGACAGGCACCTACTTAGAGTAAAGGGATGGGAAAAGGTTTATCAAGCAAATGGACCTAAGAAACAAGCAGGTGTAGCCATACCAATCTCTAACAAAGTTGACTTCAAACTTAAATCAATCAGAAGAGATGGAGAGGGGCATTTTATACTCATAACTGGAACAATTAAGCAGGACAAAGCCTCAATCCTGAATATCTATGCCCCTAATATAAAAGCACCCACGTACGTAAAAGAAATATTGCTAAAACTCAAGACTGCCATCAAACCGCACACACTAATAGTAGGAGACTTCAACACTCCTCTCTCACCAATGGACAGGTCAATCAGACAGAACCCTAACAGAGAATTAAGAGAATTAATGGAGGTAATGGATCAAATGGACTTAACAGACATCTATAGAACATTCCACCCAAATAGGAAAGAATATACCTTCTTCTCTGCACCTCATGGAACCTTCTCGAAAATTGACCACATCCTCGGTAACAAAGCAAACTTCCACAGTTACAAAAAAATATTCGTAACCTCCTGTGTCTTATCAGATCACCATGGATTAAAGTTAGAATTCAACAACAATGCTACCCCCAGAAAGCCTACAAACTCATGGAAACTGAACAGTCAACTACTGAACCACACCTGGATCAAGGAAGAAATAAAGAAAGAAATTAAAGTCTTCCTTGAATTTAATGAAAATAAAGAAACAACCTAATCAAATGAAACACCTAATCAAGACACTATGAAAGCAGTCCTAAGAGAAAAGTTCATAGCACTAAGTGCCCACTTAAAGAAAACAGAGAAAGCACACATTGGAGACCTAACAGCCCACCTGAATGCTCTAGAAAAAAAAAAAAGAATCAGACTCACCTAAGAGGAGTAGAAAACTGGAAATAATCAAACTGAGGGCTGAAATCAACAAAATAGAAACACAGAAAACAATCCAAAGAATCAATGAAACAAAAAGCTGGTTCCTAGAGAAAAATCAACAAGATTGATAAACCCCTATCCAAACTAATCAAACGGCAGAGAGAGAATCTGCAAATTAATAAGATCAGAAATGAAAAGGGGGACATAACCACAGACATAGAGGAAATTCAGAGAATCACTAGATCTTACTACAAAAGCCTGTATGCCACAAAACTGGAAAATGTAAAAGAAATGGACACTTTTTTAGATAAGTACCATATACCAAAGTTAAACCAGGACCAGGTGAACATTCTAATTAGACCTGTTAGTCGCGAAGAATTAGAAGCTGTTATCAAAAACCTCCCTACCAAAAAGAGCCCAGGACCAGATGGTTTCAATGCGGAATTCTACCAGAACTTCCAAGAAGACCTAATACCTATACTTCTTAATGTATTTCACAATATAGAAACAGAAGAGTCATTACCAAATTCCTTTTATGAAGCTACAGTTACTCTGATACCAAACCCACACAAAGATTCTACCAGGAAAGAGAATTACAGGCCAATCTCACTCATGAACATCGACACAAAAATCCTCAACAAAATACTGGCAAACCGAATCCAAGAACACATTAGAAAAATTATCCATTATGATCAAGTAGGCTTCATCCCAGAGATGCAGGGTTGGTTCAACATATGAAAATCTATCAATGTAATCCATCATATAAATAAACTGAAAGAAAAAAACCATATGATCATTTTATTAGATGCTGAAAAAGCATTTGACAAAATTCAACATCCCTTTATGATAAAAGTCTTGGAGAGATTAGGGATACAAGGATCATACCTAAATATAATAAAAGCTATTTACAGCAAGCTGACAGCTAACTCAAAGCCATCCCACTAAACTCAGGAACACGACAAGGCTGTCCACTCTTGCCATACCTCTTCAATATAGTGCTTGAAGTTCTAGCAATAGCAATAAGACAACATAAGAGGATCAAGCGGATTCGAATTGGAAAGGAAGAAGTTAAACTTTTGTTATTTGCAGATGATATGATAGTGTACATAAGTGACCCCCAAAACTCCACCAAAGAACTTTTACAGCTGATAAACACCTTCAGTAATGTGGCAGGATACAAGATCAACTCCAAAAAAATCAGTCGCCCTCTTATACACAAAGGATATGGAAGCAGAGAGGGTAATCAGAGAAGCATCACCTTTCACGATAGCCACAAACAGCATAAAATATCTCGGGGTAACTCTAACCAAGGAAGTGAAAGATCTATTTGACAAGAACTTTAAGGCATTGAAGAATGAAATTGAAGAGGATACCAGAAAATGGAATGACCTCCCTTGCTCTTGGATTGGGAGGATCAACATAGTAAAAATGGCAATTCTACCAAAGGCAATTTATAGATTCAATGCAATTCCCATCAAGGTCCCATCAAAATTCTTCATAGACCTTGAGAGGACAATAATCAATTTTATATGGAAAAACAAAAAACCCAGGATAGCCAAAACAATCCTATACAATAAAGGATCTTCTGGAGGCATTACCATCCCTGACTTCAAACTCTATTACAGAGCTACAGTAATGAAAACAGTGTGGTACTGGCATAAAACAGAGAAGTCGACCAATGGAATCACATAGAAGACCCAAATTTTAACCCACAAACATATGATCACCTCATTTTCAATAAAGGAGCTAAAAGTATACAATGGAAGAAAGAAAGCCTCTTCAACAAATGGTGCTGGCACAACTGGATGTCAACCTGTAGAAGAATGAAAATAGACCCGTATCTATCACCTTGCACAAAATTCAAGTCAAAATGGATCAAAGACCTCAATATCAGTCCAAACACACTGAACCTGATAGAAGAGAAAGTGGGAAGTACCCTACAACAGATGGGCACAGGAGATCGCTTCCTATGTATAACCCCAGCAGCACAGACTTTAAGGGCAACATTGAATAAATGGGACCTACTAAAAGTGAGTAGCTTCTGTAAAGCAAAAGACACTGTCACTAAGACAAAAAGGCAACCCACTGACTGGGAGAAGATCTTCACCAACCCCGCAACAGACAAAGGTCTGATCTCCAAAATATATAAAGAACTCAAGAAACTAGACTTTAAAATGCTAATTAACCCAATTAAAAAATGGGGCACTGAACTGAACAGAGAATTCTCAACAGAAGAAGTTAAAATGGCCAAAAGACACTTAAGGTCATGCTCAACCTCCTTAGAGATCAAGGAAATGCAAATCAAAACAACTTTGAGATATCATCTTACACCTGTCAGAATGGCTAAAATCAATAACACCAATGATAGCCTTTGCTGGAGAGGCTGTGGAGAAAGGGGTACCCTCATCCATTGCTGGTGGGAATGCTCTCTTGTGCAACCACTTTGGAAATCAGTGTTTCGGTTTCTCAGGAAATTCGGGATCAACCTACCCCTGGACCCAGCAATACCACTCTTGGGAATATACCCAAGAGATTCCCTATCATATGACAAAAGCATTTGTTCAACTATGTTCATAGCAGTATTTTTTGTAATAGCCAGAACCTGGAAACAACCTAGATGCCCTTCAATGGAAGAATGGATGAAGAAAGTGTGGAATATATACACATTAGAGTACTATACTGTGGTAAAAAAACAATGACTTCTCGAATTTTGAATGCAAATGGATGGAAATAGAAAACACTATCCTGAGTGAGGTAACCCAGACCCAAAAAGATGAACACGGAATGTACTCACTCATAATTGGTTTCTAGCCATAAATAATGGTCACAGAATCTATAACTGGTGCACCCAAAGAAGCTAAATAAGAAGGTGAACCCAAGGAAAAACAGATAATTATCCCCTTGGCTATGCGAAGTAGACAAAATTGCCGGGGAGAAAATTGGGATCTTGTGGGTGGGTTGGGATGGGGATAAGGAAGGATGGGGAGAGAAAAATGAGAAGGGGAGGACTGGGGGTCTTGGGGAAATAGGATGACTGGGGTGAAGAAAGGTTGGATAGGGGAGCATGGAAGCACAATTCTTAGTTAAGGGAGCCACCTAAGGGTTGGCAAGAGACTTGAAATTAGAGTGGCTCCCAGGAGCCCAAGGCGATGTCCCCAGATAGTTCCTTGGACAGTTGAGGATAGGGAACCTGAAATGACCCTATCCTATACCAATACTGACGATTATCTTGCATATCACCATAGAACCTTCATATGGTGATGAATGGAGATAGAGACAGAGACCCACACTGGAGCACTGGCCTGAGCTCCCAAGGTCCCAATGAGGAGCGGAAGGAGGGAGAACATGAGCAAAGAAGTCGGGACCATGAGGGGTGCACCCACCCACAGACTCAGTGGGGCTGATTTATTTGGAGCTCACCAAGGCCAGAAGGACTGTGACTGAAAAAGCATGGGATAAAACCGGACTCTCTGAACATGGCGAACAATGAGGGCTGATGAGAAGCCAAGGACAATGGCACGGGGTTTTGATCCTACTTCATGTTCTGGCTTTGTGGGAGCCTACCCAGTTTGGATGTTCACCTTCCTAGACATGGACGGAGGGGGGAGGACCTTGGACTTTCCATAGGGCAGGGAACCCTGATTGCTCTTTGGACGGGAGAGTGAAGGGGAGAGGAGTGGGGACGAGGGGGAGAAGGGTGAGAGGAGGGGGAGGGAAATGGGAGGCTGGGAGGAGGCGGGAATTTTTTTTCCCTTTTCTCAATTAAAAAAAAAAAAAAAGACAGCCAGGCTGAGCAAACCAACCAAGAGGATTAAGTCAGTTAGCAGAATTTTTCCATACTCTATGTACCAATTCCTGCCCATAGTTTCTTACTTTGAGTTCCCACTTTGACTTGCTTGGATAAACAGAGTTGTGATATTAAGCAAACTCTTTCCTCCCCCAGTTACTTTTGGTTATAATTTTTATAACAAACAAAAGGTTAAATTGCAAAAGGACAATTAATATAATCAATTAATAGACAATTGAATCGAAACCTCTCAAATGAAGATGTATAAGGAGCCAATAATTAAAAGAATAAATCTTCAACATTCTTAGTCATCAGGGAAATGCAAATAAGAACCAGAATGAGATAACAATTGATAGATATCAGAAGGGTTGTCATCAAGAAAATAAAAGCTAACAGGAGAAAAGGAAGCCTCATATGATTTGCATAGGAAATCAGATCAGCCATGCTATAACTAAGGAGATTCCTCAAAACTAAAATGAGAATTAACATAGTGTTCAACTATATAACAGCACAGAATGTAGTCAACAGAATCAAAATCAGGTGTGTAATAGATATGTCTATGTTTATTACAGAAATGTTAAGAGTCAAGTATAGATGTTTCAAAGTACTTATCTGTAGGTAAGTAGATAAGTAAAATGTGGTAAAACATATGTATGCTATACATACAATAGCAATAAAATGATGAAATGATGGCATTTGTAAGAAAGTGTACATATTAACTTCTATTTTTTTAGGAGTAATAAGCCAGTCACACAAAACAAGTATTATTGCCCAGTCTATATGTTGGCTTCTAATGTCTTCTTCTAGGGTTAAGCCTGGTGAGTACACCCAACAACCCATCCTTGTTTTACTGTACCCTGCCTGATGCATCCTTGTTCATATTGCCAGTGCCTCAGGCTAGCCTGACCACTGTGCTTATACTGCAACTGTAGATTACCTCCAGGCTTCAATCAGGGTTTTCCTTATCTGCAGTCATGTAAAGATCCCTTCTTTGCTACATCTTCAATCCCACTAGGCAGCTAAATGTTCTACCACATGTCCTGGAAGGATCTAGTCTAGATTCTACATCCTTCACCCTGGCCTAGTCTGACCAACCAAGTCTGTGCCAGAGACTAACTCTTGACAATTGCAAGGAAGTGTTCTACCTGAAAAGATCCACAGGTCCCTTCTAGACTTCTTCTACTACCCACCTAGCTACCTAGACTTTGTACCACTATCTCCAGTGTTTAACCTGGGAAGTACTCCAGACTTCCCCATTCATGACTTTTCCACAATGCAATCAGATCTATACTGGAGCCAAAACTAGTGTGCCACTTAATATGGCCTTCCCTGGCTTCAATATAAAAAACTTCTAAACTTTGAAAGTTATTCTATCAAGTTATCTTCCAATACTCTCCCACATCATATCTTATCTTTCCACCCAGAAAGAGCTATTCCCACACTCCATGTTTGAAACAGAAAACATGTCTATTCCAGCCAAATTCCCTCTGTCCACCTGAATTCATTCCACCCACACCAATTCCTACCTCTAGACCCACCCTGCAGCCCTATTCCCTCTTGTTCCCCAACTGTCTGCTCATATCAGATTCAGAAGTCCATGTGGCCAGACAGACATTAACATGAAAATACCAATAATATGAAAGATGAAACCTTTTAAAACCTACCAATCCTGTAGAAATACTTCCCACTGTTTACCTAAGTGAACTTCGGCACACAGAATTTAACAGAAATATCATAAACTTGTAGTGGCATTTCACTTGTATTTTAATAAATAACACTTGCCTGAGGATCAGAAAAGTAAAACAGACACACTGGCCAGCCTTATAGACCAGGCAGCAATAACACACACCTTTATCCCAGTAGCCACACAAGCTTACTATAGAAACCAGGCAGTAGTGGTGCACGCCTTTAGTTCCATAACTATAGAGCACTATAAGACAGGATGAGAAAGGTCTTAGTCTCAGTTTCATTCTGATATTCCTGAAGTCAGGATATCCAGTTTTTGGATTGAGGTAGAGGTAAGAGCTATTGACTGGCTGTTTTGACTTTCTGACCCTCAGATTGAACCCCAATTTCTGTGTCTGAGTTTGTATTAATAATGCTTCATTTGGTGCCCAACTTTTGAGACACAAATTTATTTTAAAAAGCCATTTTCCTGAGGCTTTTTAGTCATGAACATAGGCCAGAGCTGAACCCAAATATAGTCACTTGAGTTCAGGAGAAAAATCTAGCAATTCCAGCTCCCAGCCACTGCAGTTTAGCTCCCATGTAAAGATGGAAAGTGCACAGGGAATCTAGATACTGTATGTAATTGTGTTGCCTTTGAATTGTTTGACTGCTGAGGTAAGAGCAACAGCTGCTAAAAGACATTTGATTATAAATACTGCTGGATTAATCCAACCTATATAATTTGAAAATAACTTGTCTTCAAACTTTGTGTCAAAAGATGCATTATTTGGAAAAGAGGGTTTTCTTTTGTTTCTGTAGGAAGTGAGAGGCTGTGGATTCATTGTGGGTTAAGAAAAGTAAGGTTTGATCAAGGAAAATCCCCTGAAATATCTCCAATAGGCGAGGATGGCCCATATGATTCAACCTCTGTTGCAGTTTCCTTTGAGTTCTACTTTCAAAACAGCCTCAGTACTGCTGGCTGAGATGAGTGAGCCTCACAGAATACTCTAGTTAGGACTTCACCATAATTCTACATTTTCTTTGGTTCCCCATAAGATTATCAGCACCCCAATCAGCAGGAAGTAGCCCAGAAAACAACACCCACATTACCCAAAAATGGATTATAACTGTTTGCCTTTGTTTAGAGTGTTGGTTACAAATTTTTACAGATAATGATCAAGAAAAAAGCTAAACAAAAGAAATTAGATTTAAGATTTGCATTTTGAAAAGAAAAAGAGGGAATATAGATATGATAGAATAAAATGTAGATTGTTGAATCTACTCTGAAAAGAAAAAGGAAGGATATAGATATGATAAGATAAAATCTTAGATTATGGAAACTACTTTTAAAAAGCAATTACTAGTTTTAAATGTTTTACATGGGATTGAACTTTTGTATGTTGTATACAAACTTTGTACATTGATAAACATTTGAGATTAATTTTGTTAAAATATATTGGACATACATTTCTAATCTTGTTCAAGTATTGTACCTATGCAGTGATGTGGGAGTGATTTCTTTCTAATCTGTTGCTTTCATTGGTTAATTAATAAAGAAACTGCCTAGGCCCATTTGATAGGCCAACCATTAGGTAGGCTGAGTAGACAGAACAGACAGAACAGAATGCTGGGAGAAAGAAGCTGCGTCAGGTAGTCGCCATGATTCTCCCACTCCAGACAGACGCAGGGTAAGATCTTTCCTGGTAAGCCAGCTCATGGTGCTACACAGAATATTAGAAATGGGTTAGATCAATATGTAAGAGCTAGCCAATAAGAGGTTAAAACTAATGGGCCAAGCAGTGTTTAAAAGAATACAGTTTCCGTGTAATTATTTCAGGTATAAAGCTAGCTGTGCAGGCGGCCAGGCGCCAGGAACATAGCCTGCCCCTCCTATTACAACAATACAGCTCATTTAACAAGGTAATGCAAATCCAATAATTGAAAATTATTATTTCCAACTATTCAGGATAATAAGGAAATGCAGTTTAATAATCACCTAGTATAATTGAACTTGTAGTCACATTAGTTATGTTTTCAAGGTCAAGCAAAGATATATTTTAGATAAACAGGTCATCTTCAAACATGTCAGAGATCTACAGAATATGTACTTTAAGATGATTTTGTAACCTAGGTTTTTTTTTTTTTATGACTATGAGACACATATGCTCCTGATAGCATCAATTCTATTTCTGAGAATTAATGGGCATTGAAGAAACTCCACAGGGAGGTCACTTTCTCTGTGGCAAAAGTAAACTGTTGGACAAGAAAATGTCCTTGCCTTGACTGCAGACTTGCAGAAGCAGAACACAAAAGAAAGTGACTGCCAAACATTGCCAAGAAAAGAATAGAGAGCCCTTCAGAGTGTCCTGCTTCACAGAAAGGTCTGTCAGATATGGTAGGCCTGTAGGCTAAATATGGATGCCCCAATGTTCTAGAGGAACTTTGGTTGACTGCCCAGACAGCCAGATGATGCTCATTACTCAGATTTTGTGGAAGTTAGTTAGTTGCTCACACTTTCTGCTTACTCAGTTTATATTATATCCTTCTTGGTTCTCTGAGGAAACTGAAAAGTAGATAGGGTTATAGTTTTCCTTATTTACCTAATGCAGAAAGCAAGTTATAATAGAAAGTAAATTAGGTATAAGACTTTGGACTCACCAAGATAGGATAGACAGGGAATATTTTCTCTAAATTTGTCAAATGCAAATGGACTAGACATAGTTGATGTATTTATTGCCTCTATATATTGTTTATAGTTATTGTATATAGTTTTTCTTTTATTAGTTATAGTCTTCTTTTTATTTCAGACAAAGAGGGGAAATGTAGTGGCATTTCACTTGTATTTTAATACAAAAAACTTGGCTGAGAATCAGAAAAGTAAAACAGCCACACTGGCCAACCTTATAGACCAGGCAGCAATAACACATATGTTTAATCCCAGTAGCCATATTATCTTGCCATAGAAACCAGACAGTAGTGGTGCACACCTTTAATTACAGAACTAGAGAGGATTACAAGGCAGGAGGAAACAGCACTCTGTCTCAGTCTCATTCCAAGATTGCTAGAAGCAAGGTCACCTTTTCAGACTAAGGTAGAGGTAAAAGCCAGTGGCTGACTGTTTTGCTTTTCTGACCTTCAGGCTGAACCCCAATTTTTCTCTCTGTATGTTTTTATTAATCATGCTTCATAAACTTACTAAAAAAAATTCAAGGTTAACGGCACAAAGGCTCCATGTAAATAAGAAAAAAAAGTACAAGCACAAATGCCTTAGTGTACTTGCTTTTGTTTTATTGTTTTTCTTTCAACTCATTGGGGGGTTAGCCACCCAGATCCAAAATAAATATATGGGTACTTATTCTTACTATGAATGCCAAGCTTTAGCTTGGTTTACTTCTAGTTAGTTTTTCTAACTTAAATTATACACTTACTTTTTCACTACATTTTGCCTCTGAGCTTTTTACCTTTCTTTATTTTAATTTCCTTTCTTTAGTTCTTGAGTGGCTGGCCACCAGTGTACTCCCTTCTTTCTAGTTTTTTCACTCCTTGCCTTTCTCTGGAGCCTAGATTTCTTATTTATTATCTGTCCCTGGTAGGCCCCCTTCTCCCTCTCTTTTGCATCACTATTGACCATGCAAGCTCTTTTTTAGACTAACCAGGTGTTTTAGACAGGCACAGTAACACAGCTTTGCAGAGTTAAACAAATGCAACATAAAAAATGCAACACATTTTTGCATCATTAAACAAATATTTCACAGCATAAAGAAATGTAACACATTTTAAACTAGTATTCTTCAACATCTGAGTTCGTATCTGAGTGATACAAAACTGATGAAATTTTTGATGAATTTGATGATGGAATTCAATAAAGAGGCAGGAACACTGAATGGCTTAAGTTGAGATAAAAAAATTGGTACTGAAAAACCCAATGACTCAACTAACAAAATAAAAGGAAAGCTTTAAAACTATAATGAACCAAGCAGGGGATAGGATATCAGGTGTCAAAACAAATCAGATGATCTAGACTGAAAAAAAAAAAAAAAAACAAGAGACAGGAGAAATTAAAGCAAACAGACAAAAATACAGAAAGAGAATACCCAAAAGAAATGGGACAGCATGAAATTAATGAAACCTTTAAATTTGAGGCATATAATTTCATAAGGAGGTATGTCTTAGTTTATTGCTGTGAAGAGATAATATGACCATGACACATCTTATAAAGGAAAGAATTTAATTGGTGCTTGATACAGCTTCAGAAGTTTAATCAATAGCTATTATGATGGGTAGCATGGTGACATGCAGTTAGACATGATGCTGGAAAATTAGTCGAGTGTTCTGCAACTTGGTCTACAGGCATCAGGAAAAGACAAAGCCTCTTGGCCTGGCTTGGACTCTTGCAACTTCAATGAGCAGCCCAGTAACATACTTCTTGCAAGAAGGCCACAATTTCACCAGGTCATACCTCCAAATACTTCCAAAGAGTGCCACTCCCTAGATCATCAAATATAGGAACCTGTGAAGGCCTCTCTTACTCAAACCAGTACAAACACGAATGCTAAATAAAAAGCGTAGAAACATCTTCATTATTATAAAAGAAAACTTCTTCAAAGGGAAAATGTTTCCATACAAATACAAGAAGCTCAAAAAGACAAGACCAGAAAGAAAATCCTCACAGCATGTTATAATTAAAACACTAAGTATACATGACAGAGAAGCTGTATTTAAAGTTGCAAGAACCCAAGTCACACATAAAGGAAAGTTCATCAGAATAACAGATCCTTTATCAGTGGAAACATTGAAAGCCAGAAGTGGCTGGAGTAATGGATCATACATCCTATGTCCTAAAGACTATGTTGGCTAATATAGAATAATATACTTAGCAAAATTACCTGCTATTATTGAAAGATAAAAAAATTTTCAATGACAAAAGGTAGCCTAAAAATATTTATATTCAACTAATCAAATCTAAAGAAATTTCAGAAAGCATTATTTCAAGATGAAGAGGTCTAAAAGCATAGCCAAGAAACTCTGGAAATAAATGTGGATCCATAATTATTAAAACATAAAATACTGGTGGGAACATGAACAACCAGAATGACTGCAATTAATACACACATTTTAATAACTACAAATATCAGTGCCTCAATTCTCTAATCAAAAGACAGAAACTGACTGAATGTATCAAAAAACAAAATCCATCTATCTGTGGTCTTCAAGAAGAGTATCTTGTTTTAAAGATAGGTACCACATTAGAGTAAAATAATGGACAAAAGTACCCCTATCATGTAGGACCAAGAAGCAAGCTAGTGTTCAATCCTAATACTGACAAAATTGACTTCATCCTAAAACTAATCAGAAGAGAAAAAGAGAGCCACTTTGCTCTAATCTCAGGAACAGTTAACTAAGAAGATATCGCTGACCTAATTATATATGCTTAAACTCTGAGACACACAATTTCATAAAACATCTCCTACTACACTATAAACACAGATTAACACAAATCCATTGATAACATGTGATTTCAATACCACCAAGTTCTTCAGTAGGCAGGTCATCTGGACAAAACAATAAACACAGAAACATCATGACCTCATATATTAAATAGACTTAACAGATAGGCATTATGATAATTAATAATAAATGGAATCTCATGAAACATTGTATCATGATAATAATGTGTCCTAATATTAAAGACCTTTTCTTTAATCAATAACTTGGTTAAGGTACAGTCAAATTTTTTTCAGGGTAAAATTATGCTCAATTTGTAACAAGAATTATACAGTGTGCTGTCAGATCTTAGATTTAAAATGATGGAAGGCTTATTTTGGCACATGTTTTCCTAATTTTCAGTTCATAGTTTCTTGACCACACATAGTACATCATGTACACATAAAACACAGCACACCTGTGATTACAAGTTGTGGGAAAAACCTATTCACCTCATACCAGCCAAAGAAAAGAGAGAGAATCAGAGTTTTAGTATCCCATAGGAAAACAACTTCCCATTAACCTCACTCACTACACGCAGGTTTTCATACTGGGCAAATCTTACATGGGTTGTCGTGGTTTTACATCCAAACTCTAGTAATATTAGGAGAGAATTAATATAATTTATTTATAAGTACTTCATGGAATTCATCTGTAAGGCCATCTGGCCTAGAGTTGATATGGTTGTTTTGGCAGAGAAAGGGAGGGAATGTTTTTAATTACAGTCAATTTATCTAATAAGTATGGGCCTTTTAATCTATTTCCTGTCTGGGTTTTGATAGTCCCTGGCTTTTTAAAGACCAACCTGTTTTACCTCATCAAGTTTATTAAGTTTATTTACAACTATTTATTTGTAATTTACCTCATTTAAAATATTCTTTAAGGATTTATGGCTGAACAAAATAAAATATGATCATATTCACCAAATTTGAACTCCTTCAGTTCTCTCTGGTTCTGTTCTCCACATATCCACATCTCAACCTCTTATACTCTATTTATTATATTTATTAACCCACTAAGTCCATTTATTGTTGACCATATGTGTATGGTGTGGTGTCATCCACTGTTGCACGAACAACCTATCAGTGGTCAAGTCCCCAAGAACAATTTTTACTCCTTTAACAGCTCTCAGTTGTCAATTGCTCATTGATTGGGGTGAGTCTTCGTGAGTTTCTCCTCCATCTATGCTGCAATGTATTACCTTTTATTGAAAATAATCTTTTTTTTTCAGATAATATATCCTAATTACAGTTTCTCCTCTCTCTACTCTTTCTAGTCCCTTTCTACCTCCCATCCCTCGGATCTGTTCCCTTTATGTGTCTCATTAGAAAACTAACAGGCTTCTAAAGGATAATAATATGTAATATAATGATACAATATCTAATATAATATGATAAAACAAAAACAAATGCTTCAGACTAGGACAAAACAGAAGGAAAAGAACTGAAGAAAAAAGCACAATAAACTGATATAAATACAAATACAGTTGTTTGCACATCACGAATCCCATACAAACATAAAACAGGAAGCCAAAATATAAATGCAAAGAACCTTTAAAGTAAAACAAAAGGAAAATAAGTTTAAAAAATAAAGATAAAATTATAAAAAGAAAGAAAAAAGACAAAAGCCATGATAGGACATTATGAACCATGGAACATCTAAAGATGCAATTGAGTTATTGAGTTAGTTTTCTATTGGTCATTTACTGCTGGGCATGTGGCCTACTATTAAGAATAGTTTGTTTTCCCAGTGAGCCTCCCTTGGAGAAAACTAATTTTTCATTTGAAAGTGGTTAGCAATTGGAGATGCTATGCTGCAATTTTTTTCTGGCTAGATCTTGTTAAGATAAGCACAGCTGCTTGAATGCTACAACCATGCCAGATCCTGGAGATGGTGATTTACAGCACTCCTACTGTATGAGACCACATTCTCTAAAGTAGCAGAACTTACATAATAAATTTCTTCATATGTGTGGGGGGGCATGTATGTGCATGTGTGTGTGTGTGTGTGTGTGTGTGTGTGTGTGTGATTTATAAGAATGACTTAGTGATGTGGGAGTGATTTCTTATTAATAAAGAAACTGCCTAAGGCCCATTCGATAGGCCCACCCTTAGGTGGGTGGAGTAAACAGAACAGGATTCTGGGAGAAAGAAGCTGAGTAAGGAGTCGCCATGATGTTCCCACTCCAGACAGACGCAGGCTAGAATCTCCCCGGGTAAGCACACCTTGGGGTGCTATACAGATTATAAGAAATGGGCTAGTCCAGGTGCGAGAGTTAGCCGAGAAGAGCTAGCCAATAATGGGCCAGGCAGTGTTTAAAAGAATACAGTTTCCGTGTAATTATTTCGGGGCATAAGCTAAGCCATGTGGGCAGCTGGGTGCCAGGAACACAGCCTGGTCGCTCCTCTTTCAACAACTTAGAGGCTATGGTCCAACTATTTCA
Organism: Microtus obscurus; assembly: GCA_963919715.1. Classification (NCBI taxonomy): domain Eukaryota; kingdom Metazoa; phylum Chordata; class Mammalia; order Rodentia; family Cricetidae; genus Microtus; species Microtus obscurus. The sequence continues at coordinate 6,744,603 of CAWTZC010001616.1, read as the reverse complement.
GCTGTAGAAGGAGGGGGGCACTTATTTGTTTCCAACAGCCTGGCTAACTTTTACCAAAAATAATCACACAGAATCTGTATTAATTAAAACACTGCTTGGCCTATTAGTCCTAGCTTCTTATTGGCTAACTCTTATGTCTTAATTTAACCCATTTCTATTAATTTGTGTTTCTCCAAATGGCAGTGGCTTATTGGTAAAGATTTGCCATGTCTGACTCTGGTGGTGGCTCCATAGTGTCTCCTAACTCCACCCTTTCTTCTCCCAGCATTCATTCCATCCTCCCTGCCTAAGCTCTGCCCTATCAACAGGCCAAGGCAGTTTCTTTATTCATTAATGGTAAACGCAGCACACAGAGGGGACTTCCACACCATCCAGTCACAACTGTCTATGAACAGAATGTCTGCCAAGGCAGTAATTTCTCAATCCACCAGGCAAATGTCTCAGTTGATCTTCAGTAGATGCTAGAATCCTGAAGAAATAGGCTCTAAGGCCAGTGAAGGAGAGGTTTTATTAGCAAGGCTAGATCAAGCATGCAAAGAAAAAAAATTCTACCTTCTTTCAGGTTCTTATATAAGATTCCAAGAGAAGAATATCACTCATATTAAAGGTGTGTTTTATCCCGATAAAAGCAGTGTGTTTTTCTACATCAAAGGTCCAGACTAGAAGTTAATACACCCATTTCAGACCAACCCAGAAAATCTCTCACAGGTGCTCTCTGTTTCTGGATTGTAGTTCATTACAGATATAGGCAAGTTGACAACCAAGAATAGCCACCACACCTACTGATTCCCTAGGGCTTATATTCTATTCTCTTCTGAGATGTCCCTGATTCATAACTCTGGCTGGGAAGAAATATTGACAAAAAATACCATTTGGAGTTGAGTCAGAAATAATTATTTTCAACATTTGAATCAGTTATGAGTCTGTGTCCAAAGCTTCCCATGGTGGGAAAGAAAGAAAGAAAGAAAGAAAGAAAGAAAGAAAGAAAGAAAGAAAGAAAGAAAGAAAGAAAGAAAGAAAGAAGTTTATTTGATTGACCCTAAAGTAGATGAGGTCTATGAGTTTAAACATAAATGTAATAACATCCAAATTTTTTCATTCATTGTCTAGATGCCTTTAAAATATGTTCAATTTTTGAAGTTTTTAATACATATGCAATATATCTACTATGCTATAATTTCTGATGTTTTATTATTTACTATAATAACTTATGTATAACATTTTAAATGTGTTTCAAATATTCTCTTAACGTTAATTATTTAAGACAAGCGAATAGTAAGAGCTAAACGATCAATAAAACTTTACATGGCTGTAGCTCTTCCTCTTGCAGTCTTGAGTATGGACAATTATTCAACTTCTTAGAACAATTTCTCTCTCTTACTACAATCAGCTTTGACACAGACTTACTTTTCTTCAGTAATATTCTTGACCATAATGTGTAACAGTTAAAGTCACTAAGAGTTATTATCAACATTCACACATTCATATAAGTATCTGATGAACACTCACCCTTTTAAATCGTTCCTCTCATGATATTTTGGTTTTGTATTCCTTGTTGTTTTCAGATTTTCTCTCTCTTCTCTCTCTCTCTCTTTATTTTCATGAATCAATGTTTACCCATATGGCAGAATAGCTTTAAGCCCACAGTTCTCCTGATGAATTCTAGGATGGCAAGTGGGTGCTGCTTCCACCATACTTTTGCTATCCACCATGACTGAACTGAATTTGGACTTCAGGCCTGTTCTTTGGCTACAGATTGCTGTCAATACTGTGGAATGTGGCTAGGAAGAGTTCTCCAATGTCTTCTTGTCTTTCTTGGTTTTAGCCAATTGTGCATTCCTGAGCTTTGGCGATGGAGTCTTTGCTGTCTGTTTCTCTAACCCCATTTCTAAACGGCATTAAAACTCTGTCTTTCACCTTCGTTGGATATTAAGCAGGAACTACCTTCTTAACTTATCCCCCCAAATCAATAAATTTTATATTTATTGTGTGAGAAAAGCATGTGGCCCTTTTAGATAGGGCTTGACCTGTGCCATTAATCACAGTCTTCTTGCTCGCCTAACATGAGTGGAAACCCCAGCACTGGCTGTAATTTCTCATCTATATTACTTGTCTTTCTTTGCTCGGGCATTGGCTATGAAATCTCAGGCATGAGTTTATCCATGCCACTGTGGAAATTATAATAGAAGTAACTACTGCATCTAACCTGTTCCTATTATTAAGAAAACATGATTGTAGAATGAACGTTGCAGCACCATAAATATATTGTCAATATTTAAAATATAATTCTAACTTCTAGTTATTTTAAATATATACATGGAGTTTGATAAGTCCTATAGCTTATAGGGGCATAGTTTACTCATATCTTTTTATTAATTCATTTAAGTAATCAACTACATTTTTTATAATATCATTTTAGTGAGTAAAACTCAACATTTTCCTTAAAATAGTTTTCACTCCCAAAGAACATTTGATTTCTACAGTTCCACTATAATCTATCAAGTTTATGTGCTTTTACATTTTTGTGTTAAAGAAAATAGTAGCAAACATAAAAACAAAGAAAATTGCTTAATGTACCATCTAATATTTAAAATTAATAGTCAAATATTATTAAGTTTAGCCTGCTACAGTTCTTCTGACTTTAGTTTATATAAAAAATGTGGACTATGTTCCCTTGATAGCCTTTAACTAATAAAATAAGAATTCAGGTTTCAGAGATTCAGTCATCCAGAAATCCTCCTGTATGTTCCACTTCAGCTATATTAAAATCGTGTCCCAAAAGGTGGTTGTCTTAACAAATAAAATCATCTATAATAGTTATTTTGAGTTATAGAAAAATACAGATTAAAATTTATTAAACACTTTTCAGTATTAGTAGGTATATTTCTCAAAACTATTCGCCTCGTTTTTTTATATTTGAAAGAAAAATAATGTTATAAAATCATTTCTAGGGCTGGAGGGATGGCTCAGTGGTTAAGAGCATTGCCTGCTCTTCCAAAGGTCCTGAGTTCAATTCCTGGCAACCACATGGTGGCTCACAACCATCTGTAAAGAGGTCTGGTGCCCTCTTCCGTCCTGCAGACATGCACACAGACAGAATATTGTATACATAATAAATAAATAAATAAATATTTATAAAAAAATCATTTCTATTATTTCTCTAATAACTTTTGTAAGATTATTTTGCTTATAATTTTTGCTAATATGTTTTTGTATTTAATGGTATGAAATCAACTACTAACCTTGTTAAGGGCTTATAATTTCTCATGATACCCTGCGTCATGACTATATCAGTCAAATTAGTAATGTGTGCTATAGGAGTGGAGCAGCTGGTGGCATACTTGTACCTGCTGACATGGGCAGGTACTCCTGTGCTCCTGTTTCAATCACTTTCTTCTCTTTGTTTCGGACCGAGACCCACTGAATGGTGCTGTGTGCCTCAGGAAGGGTCCTCCCAGCTGTCTTAAATCTTAAAAACTGTCACAAACACTTTCTGGTTTCTTCCCACAGTGCATTTAGCATTGAGATTAACAATCACAATTATATTTGATAATTGAATTTGAATTTTTGAAATTTCAGAATTTTTTCAAAGTATTTTTATTGTTGTTTTTATTGAGCTATATATTTTTTGCACTTGCTAATTTTGCCTGTTAACCCTATACGGGTCCTCATGTAACTGACATTTAGCAGCTCTCACTGTCCGTGAATATCAGTTAACTGTGGATATTTATATGGTGGTTGTTCTTAATGGGGTCATAATAGCCAACTAAATAAAACATGTGGCTCTATTTTTAAAAGTAGACTTTTCTCTCTTAAAAGACAAAAAGAGTTGATAAGGTACAATTATTCATAATTATTTTGTTATTTAGTTGTTTGCTATTATTATTTTAACATTATGGTTGGGACCAAGTAATGCATGCTGCAATGAAGCTTAAATAATTATTTTTATTATATGTTTATATTTGCAAAGTACCTAACTGCTTAGTTATGGCAATACATGGAAAAATGCATAGTTTTTCTGCCAAGAAAATCACAATCCAGTAAGCTATGAAAAGTCATGTAAACATAATGTCAATTCAAAGGAATAAAATACCACTGCCTGACTTGCATTGGTTTCACACTTTATGATTCATGACGATAAACTGACTTGCCCTAATTAAACAAGTTGGGAATCAAAACAAAAGGTAATTAAATTCCTTGAAGTACAAAGGCCAAGATTAAGTGTGTAAAACTTTCTGAGGGAATAAAAACTGTGAAACTTGACACAACAGGAGTGACCTATTTATGGAAGAAATGAAGAAACATTGGTGAAATTTGTCATGAATAAATTCAAAAATAGAAATAAAAGCCAAGGCAAGCCTTGGGTTACAAGGATACATCAACTTATATGGGTGCTTATATGGCAACAAGAGGAACTGGAGAGAGTTGAGGACAGTAGCATTCATTTTTCTATGAGTTTAATTACATTTGATTAGTAGAAATGCTGCCACTTAGCTTCACACATCCTCCGCTTTTCTTTTTTTTTATTTTTATTTTTTTTTAATTTTATTTTTTTTTAATTATAATAAGATTTTTTCCGTTTCTTCTCTTTCATCCCCCGCATCCTCCACAAACCCCCTTTGTTCTTGGATCTCAGTAGTCCTCATTTTTCCCAAGACTTTATCCCAGGCTTTTTCAACATTTTTATAAGGCATATTAAGAAGAAACTCACAGGTCTGCCCGTGTCTCAGCAATACACAAATACATAAAATAAAATAATCAAAAGGCAAGGTAAAGTGCAAGTAAGATAAAAATGCTTTTAGAGCAGCATAGAGAGGAAATGCTGTTGCTTCAGTCAGAATCCACAAGGACCTCATTAGAATGATGGCTCATATCCCTGAGAAGAGAGGAAAGAAACCTTTAGTCCTGAGTCTAGAGCATCACCTCAGCACAAAAGCTGGGCATATGTACTTTTACCCAGGTTGCTGTGTCCAGAAGGAATAAAGAAAAATATTTCAGAGGTTTGGAGGAAAGAGTAATGAGGAGAATTATGTCATCTGCTCTGTGTGAACACACACACACACACACACACACACACACACACACACACACTTGAAAAATGCTATTAGCACTTTAATAGTAATGCCATTTTAAGTTACTTTGAAAACTCCTGTTCTCAGGGAGTAGGAGGAGGGGAGGGAAATGGAAGGAGGGAAGGAGGTGGAAATTTTCAATAAAAAATAAATAAATAAATAAAGCTGTGAACAAGAGGACTTAAAGACGGGAAAAAAAAAAAACCTCCTGTTCTCAATTTTTCACAGTTATTCCTATCAAACATAGTCACTGTCAATGTCATATCCCTCTGAGTTTCATATGGAGCGCTGAAGTAACAGATAGTATTCATGAGAAATAATTTAGGCTAGGACAAGAAAGTAAGGTTTTAACTACAATATGATTTTTAGGGAAACAGAATTGTGTATTTTGGCATATTCTCCTTCCAATATTACTATGATACAAATACCAAGAACAGAGTCTAAGCAGGAAGCAAAAAACTATGATGAAGATACAGTAAAGCTTATCCAGGGCACAATTATCCTTCTATATTTTATTGCAGAATAATTTTGTTTTGGATTGACTGTCAGAGGAGTGCTGGGAAGAATTTTTGACTATTGCTCAATAAACCCAAGGAGGATGTGACTCATGTACCCTGGTGGTCCTATCAAACCATGTATAGTAGACAAAGCTTCATCTATGCCCTTATATTATTGAAAATCCTGTCTATATTTCTATTATACAACCAACCTACTCTAAATCTATTATAGTCCTCCTGCTTACTTAAAAGTATTATAACAGCCCCAAATAAATTCATACGTTTTTCAAGTAAATAATAAAATAAAAAACAGCACTGAATTTGTATAAAAAAAAACTTTAGCCATATTTAGAAGTGCACATGTAACCTTGCAAGTCTTAGCAGGTTGCTGTATATGATAATTCATGTCATATGTATATAAAAATTCATCAGCATAGAATGATATTCATACTGCATCTGGACATAACTTATCCTCTAATTGTTTGCTGAAAACTCTATAAAAAATCTGCACCCTGGTTATGGAAGCAGAAAAGGAGATTGATTCAGGGTCTACAAGCATCTTCCGTGACATATACTTAGATGCTTTCAGAAGTGTCACCGAATGCAAATGGTTGCAAGGAAAAAGTATGTGTCATGAGAAGTACATTTGTCCATGTGGTTACGTGAAAGAGGTGAAAGATATGCACAACGTATGTGGTTTTAAAATGTCAACACAAAATGTACAGTTGGTAATTGGTAAAGAAAGAGACTGAGTAGTGTCAGTAGATTGATAATTATTTTGTAAGGGAATTTGGGAGACATACTCTGTAAGAGCAATAACTGTGATTATTTACTATCTATAGATAGGCTATCTCTAAAAAACTGGACATAGATACTAGCTTATAAAAAATAATTCTAAGGAAACGTTCCCAGGATAATTATAGTACAGATTAATTAAAAGGAAAAACAGTGCATTTCTACTGATAGGGAACATGTTGTAATTTTTAAATGAAATATTAAACCAGGATTGCTTTCATTAGTAAAGCCATTTCATATGTTCAGTTTGTGCAATAACATTTTTCTTTCATAGCTTTCCCTCACCTACCTCTAATGGCCTACTGATTCATTTGTTTTGATAAAGCTACTGCAGATAGGTAGCTATAACAACAGAAATATGTTGTCTCACAGTTCTGAGGTCTAGACTCTGAAGAAATGATCACAGCCAAATTCCTTCCTTCTGTGGCTGTTTTTCTTGGCATGCATACAGACATCTTCCTCCCAGTGTGTCTTCACATGGTCACATGTTCACAGAAGTTTCCTAGCAACCTCTTCTTATAAGATGCCAATCCTATTGTACGAACGCTCATACAAATTTTGTCATGTTAGCATAAACTACCTCTTTAAAATTGCTACAGAACATATAGTCATAGTATTAGTGACTTCAATATTAGGATGAGGTGGGGAAAGCTTTAAACACAATGTCATATTGCTCAATGGATTGAAGATCTCTGAGAGAAACCTGCATATTTGGGCGTGGGAATTATCACGTGTTTTGCCTTTTGAAATCTTTCATTTGGGAAGAGAGATAAGAGATGCACCAGAGCTCCTTGAATTATAGTTTATCTCTTATCTCCTGACTACAAAAAAAAAAAAACAAGTTTCCACTCTAAATGGAAATAGTGTGTGATTAAGAAAGTTTTTATTGTCTCATCTTGTGCTTAATAGGCATTTAGGCTACTTACATGTGATGGCCAGCTTTGGAGGTAGCACTGGAACAACCAAAATTTACACACACACACAAAGCAACAACAACAAACACAAAAAACAAAAACCTGTGAAATTATTATCTCAATAAATCATGAAGAATAATGCTAATTAACCCAATTAAAAAATGGGGCACTGAACTGAACAGAGAATTCTCAACAGAAGAAGTTCAAATGGCCAAAAGACACTTAAGGTCATGCTCAACCTCCTTAGCCATCAGGGAAATGCAAATCAAAACAACTTTGAGATATCATCTTACACCTGTCAGAATGGCTAAAATCAAAAACACCAATGATAGCCTTTGATGGAGAGGTTGTGGAGGAAGGGGTACCCTCATCCATTGCAGGTGGGAATGCAAACTTGTCCAACCACTTTGGAAATCAGTGTGGCGGTTTCTCAGGAAATTCGGGATCAACCTACCCCAGGACCCAGCAATACCACTCTTGGGAATATACCCAAGAGATGCCCTGTCATATTACAAAAGCATTTGTTCAACTATGTTCATAGCAGCATTATTTGTAATAGCCAGAACTTGAAACAACCTAGATGTCCTTCAATGGAAGAATGGATGAAGAAAGTGTGGAATATATACACATTAGAGTACTACTCAGCGGTAAAAAACAATGACTTCAATGACTTCTCGAATTTTGAATGCAAATGGATGGAAATAGAAAACACTATCCTGAGTGAGGTGTCCCAGACCCAAAAAGATGAACATGGGATTTACTCACTCATAATTGGTTTCTAATCATAAATAAATGACATTGAATCTATAATTTGTGATCCTAAAGAAGCTAAATAAGAAGGTGAACCCAAAGAAAAACATATAGTTATCCTCCTGGATATGGGAAGTAGACAAGATTGCCTAGCAAAAATTGGGGTCTTGGGGGAGGGGTGAGATAGGGGTAAGAGGAGATGGGGAGAGAAATGTGAGAAGGGGAGGATGGGGGGAACTTGGGGAATCGGGATGGTTGGGATAACGGAAGGATGGATATGGGAGCAGGGAAGCATATATCTTAATTAAGGGATCCAGCTTAGGGTAGGCAAGAGAACTGAACCTAGAGGAGCTCCCAGGTGCCCAAGGGGATGTCCCCAGTTAGTGCCTTGGTCAGCTGAGGATAAGAAACCTGAAATGGCCCTATCCTATAACCACATTGATGAATATCTTGCATAACAGCATAGAACCTTCATTGGGCGATGGATGGAGATAGAGACAGAGACCCACATTGGAGCACCGAAATAATCTCCCAAGGTCCCAGTGAGGAGCAGAAGGAGGGAGAACATGAGCAAGGAAGTCGGGACCGTGAGGGGTGCACCCACCCACTGAGACAGAAGGACTGATTTAGTGGGAGCTCACCAAGGCCAGCTGGACTGGAGCTGAAAAAGCATGGGATAAAACCGGACTCTTTGAACAATGAGGACTGATGAGAAGCCAAAGACAATGGCACTGGGGTTTGATCCTACTTCATGTTCTGGCCTTGTGGGAACCTAGCCAGTTTGGATGCTCACCTTCCTAGACCTAGATGAAGGGGGAGGACCTTGGACTTTCCACAGTGCACGGAGCCGTGACTGCTCTTCGGACTGGAGAAGGATGGGAAAAGGAGTGGGGGGAGGGAGTGGTGTGGGAGGAAGCAGAAGGAAATGGGAGGCTGGGAGGAGGCAGAATTTTTTTTTTTTATTTTTCAATAAAAAAAATGAAAAATATATGAAAAAAAAGAATGATCAAATACTACTATTTCCATGAAGACTGATTTTACTAGTCTTAATCCTTCATTTTGGATTTCTATGTGTGTTTTAAAGCTCATAATAGCATATGTGTATGTCCCTATACATAGGACATACAAGAGGACACAAACTTGGCCTGACAGATGTAATGGTTTCAACAAAGATATAACAAGAAAGCTTTGTGTTATTTTGTATGTATTAAACAGTGATTTTTGTGCTTTGACATTTAAAGTAGGCTAAAATGGATGATTAAACAACATGTAGAAATTCTTTTTTTTTTTATTGGAAAAAAAGAAATTTCTGCCTCCTCCCCGCCTCCCATTTTCCTCCCACTCCTCCCCCTCCTCCCCCCTCCCCCCACTCCTCCCCCTCCCTCTCCAGCCTGAAGAGCAGTCAGGGTTCCCTGCCCTGTGGAAAGTCCAAAGTCCTCCCCCCTCAATCCTGGTCTAGGAAGGTGAACATCCAAACTCGGTAGGCTCCCACAAAGCCAGAACATGAAGTAGGATCAAAACCCGGTGCCATTGTCCTTGGCTTCTCAGCAGCCCTCATTGTCAGCCAAATTCAGAGAGTCCGGTTTTATCTCATGCTTTTTCAGTCACAGTCCAGCTGGCCTAGGTGAGCTTCCAATGGATCAGCCCCACTGTCTCCGTGGGTGGGTGCAACCCTTGTGGTTCTGACTTCTTTGCTCATATTCTCCCTCCTTCTGCTCTTCATTAGGACATTGGGAGCTCAGTCCAGTGCTCCAGTGTGGGTCTCTGTCTCTATCTCTATCCATCGCCAGATGAAGGTTCTATGATGATATGCAAGATATTCATCAGTATGGCTATAGGATAGGGTCATTTCAGGTTCCCTATCCTCAGCTGCCCCAGGAACTAACTGGAGACATCGCCCTGGGCACCTGGGGGCCTCTATAGGTCCAAGTCTCTTGCCAACCCTAAGATGGCTCCCTTAATTAAGATGTGTGCTTCCCTGCTCCCCTAACCAACCTTCCTTTATCCCAATCATCCCGTTTCCCCAAGTTCCCCCCACCCTCCCCTTCTCACATTTCTCTCCCCTTCTCCCCCTTACCCCCCTCCCAGCACACCCCCAAGATCCCAATTTTTGCCCAGCAATCTTGTCTACTTCCCATAACCAGGAGGATAGCTATATGTTTTTCTTTGGGTTCACCTTCTTATTTAGTTTCTTTAGGATATCAAATTATAGACTCACTGACCTTTATTTATCTCTAGAAACCAATTATGAGTGAGTACATCCCATGTTCATCCTTTTGGGTCTGGGTTACCTAACTCAGGATAGTGTTTTCTATTTCCATCCATTTGCATGCAAAATTCGCGAAGTCATTATTTTTTACTGCTGAGTTGTATTCTAATGTGTATATATTCCACACTTTCTTCATCCATTCTTCCATTGAAGGGCATCTAGGTTGTTTCCAGGTTCTGGCTATTACAAATAATGCTGCTATGAACATAGTTGAACAAATGTCCTTGTCATATAATCGGGCATCTCGTGGGTATATTCCCAAGAGTGGCATTGCTGGGTCCATGGGTAGGTTGATCCAGAATTTCCTGAGAAACCGCCACACTGCTTTCCAAAGTGGTTGCACAAGTTTGCATTCCCACCAGCAATGGATGAGGGTACCCCTTTCTCCACAGCCTCTCCAGCAAAGGCTATCATTGGTGTTTTTGATTTTAGCCATTCTGACAGGTGTAAGATGATATCTCAATGTTGTTTTGATTTGCATTTCCCTGATCGCTAAGGAGACAAGAACTTTAAGGCATTGAAGAAAGAAATTGAAGAGGATACCAGAAAATGGAAGGATCTCCCTTGCTCTTGGATTGGGAGGATCAACATAGTAAAAATGGCAATCCTACCAAAGGCAATTTATAGATTCAATGCAATTCCCATCAAGATCCCATCAAAATTCTTCACTGATCTTGAAAGGACAATGATCAACTTTGTATGGAAAAACAAAACACCCAGGATAGCCAAAACAATCTTATACAATAAAGGAACTTCTGGAGGCATTACCATCCCTAACTTCAAACTCTATTACAGAGCTACAGTAATGAAAACAGTGTGGTATTGGCATAAAAATAGAGAAGTCGACCAATGGAATCATATAGAAGACCCGGATTTTAACCCACAAACCTATTAACACCTCATTTTCGATAAAGGAGCTAAAAGTATACAATGGAAGAAAGAAAGCATCTTCAACAAATGGTGCTGGCACAACTGGATGTCAACCTGTAGAAGAATGAAAATAGACCCATATCTATCACCATGCATAAAACTCAAGTCCAAATGGATCAAAGACCTCAATATCAATCTGAACACACTGAACCTGATAGAAGAGAAAGTGGGAAGTACCCTACAACAGATGGGCACAGGCAATCGCTTCCTAGGTATAACCCCACCAGCACAGTCATTAAGGGCAACATTGAATAAATGGGACCTACTGAAACTGAGAAGCTTCTGTAAAGCAAAAGACACTGTCACTAAGACAAAAAGGCAACCCACTGACTGGGAGAAGATCTTCACCAACCCCGCAACAGACAAAGGTCTGATCTCCAAAATATATAAAGAACTCAAGAAACTAGACTTTAAAATGCTAATTAACCCAATTAAAAAATGGGGCACTGATCTGAAGAGAGAATTCTCAACAGAAGAAGTTCAAATGGCCAAAAGGCACTTAAGGTCATGCTCAACATATAGAAATTCTATATCAGCTGCAAGAAGCAAGAAATAAAAGCCTGTTGTGTCAGTTAGCCTTTTGTTGCTATAACAAAATATCTGAGTCAATCAGTTCATTAAGATGAAGTACACATTTTGAACAGCAAATTTATATATTGCTGTCCATGGTTGATAGGCACTGTGGCATCTTGGTGAGGATCTTGTAGAGATCCTGGCATATGGGAAAAGGAGCAGTTGGCATCTTACTGTCCCTTTTAAGGGCACAGTCTGAATGACCAAAATAATTTTTACTGGTCTGTTTCTTCTACGTTTCTCCACAGCACCAAACTGGGAACTAAGCCTTGAGGGAAGTGGAATTCTAATTCCAGCTTACAACAACTGCCAAAGAAAGGCTCGTGGAGGACAAAGCATGAAGGATAAACTTGGTTTGAAAAGTGAAGGCAGAGCCTGAGGATAGAAGGTGGCTTTTACAATAATTCCAGAAAATCCAGCAGCGTAGTAGTTGATGGAATTGCTCTTTAAAACACAACTTTCCAGGGCCCACAATGTGACTTTACCGGATAGAGGTAGTTGTGTACATGACCTGAGTTCAGTTGTCATATATCACAAGATGGCAGGAGCAAACAGACTCCTGAGAGCTGCCCTCAGTTCTCCATGTGAGTCCTCACACAAACACACAAAATAAACAAATTGAAAGTTTTAAAAATAACAAATGATTTTCTCATGATTACTGGATCTTTAGAGAGAGTGTGTGTGTGTGTGTGTGTGTGTGTGTGCATGTGTAAAAATTATATGGAAGAATCTAGCAGGACAAATAAAAAAAAACAGTATGGATTAATATCAATATACATTTCACACAGCAAAAACTTTCATTATCCATAAATAAATACCAAGAAGTCCCAAACTTTAATATTTTCTCAGGAGTTCTGAGTGACAGGAAATAGCAAATGCTTAATATCTCTGTCAGTGGGTGACCTTAGGTCCTCTTAGAGAACTTAAGAAAAGGAGGCTTCAGTGTGTCTCATTTAATACAGATATAGTATATTTTGAAGACCTGCCACATGAAGGTACTGAAGTTTTCAAATTAGTTTGTCATCATAGAATCAGTATGCATATTTCTAAAAATAAATAAAAACATACTGTAAAACACTGAAGAAAATTGAAGTAATTTACATATGGTAAATTGATTTTAAAAATTTAGCCATTTAAATAGATATTCTACCCATAGCAACTTAGAGTCCTCTCGAAATACATAATTACAAAGACTCATTTCTTCCCATCTGCCAGAAAGACCATATTCACTGAAAAAGAACCAGATGTGGCAAACAAATTAACATGTGCGCCATTGTCAAATGCTGCTGTTCTGAGCATGCAAGTGACACGCCAATTAATGCTTGAGAACAGCTGGCTCTAAAGAGCAAGAAAAGTGATCACTTTGCACCATAAATGGACGAGTCCACAGATGTTCCAGGTTGTTGGCATTTGTAAGATGTATTTTAGAAGACACTGAATGAAAGCATGCTGTTTTATAAAACTTTGCTGGCTGACACATTAGGAAGAGAAACTTTGTGAAACATTTAAAGTGTGAATACAGACTTTAGGATGAGCAAGATGTGGTGTGCAATTTTTAATGCAGATTCAAGCAAACCAAAACTTAGCAAGATGGAACAATCCTTTCTTGTCCAGTGGTTCTGAAGCCTTTGTGTTATACTCATCAACAGCATCAATGAGAATGTCTTGGAGGAATTGTGATAAAATTCCAATTCTTTGTCAACCCTTGTCTTCATGCATAACAGTATTGACAGTAATGGAAGAATTTGGAATTTATTTATGATATGTACTTGAATCCTACTGGTCTTTCTTGACAAAACATCAAAAAATGAAATTGACAGACTAGTTCATAATGCATAAGGATATGCAAGATCAGCCTCTCAGACTACCTGGTGTTCTTTTTTCTCACCCTTTGAAATGTTATAAATATTTTTAGGAAAAAAGTCGCAAATCTTTACAGTTGCTGACATGATTGAAACTGTCACATAATCCATAAATTTTCCAATTAAATTAAAATGCAATTTTTGACTTTTTGCCAATCCAAAATGCAATCACTAACCAGATTTATCATTCGGTAATTAATTAAAATCCATATTGGAAATACTATGTAAGGAACAAGGTATCAGAATGGATTCAGAAAAGCAGGTCAAATATAATTTATGACTTTCAAATAAACAATTATATAATTAAATAGTCTTCCTAAAATAAGGACTAAATATGGGAGGGGTCTTTATAGGACTCTGTAATTTCTCTACCTTTCAGTCATAATAGAATATACATTTTTACGTTCCTAATTCATGAGAAAATATATTTAGATTATATATAATTTGAGGGGAAATTGATTCCAATCAACAATTTTACATATTCAGGGATTGTTCTACTTAGAATCATTTAGTACCTCAGATTCACACCCGTGATTTTGAACTAAAGAAAGAATATTTCAAAGTTAGAATTATGTAAAAATATGTGCTAAGTAACCAAAGTAGAAGATTCATATAGGCAAGTTCAGTGACTTTTTGTGAAAGACTTTTCAATAACAAAGTTGGAAATTCAAACTGTGAACAAGAAGATTTTAAATCACCTTAAACAAACCAGGTTCACACGATTCTGTTTCTCTCATCAGGAATATCTAAACATTGCTAACCATGGTGAAACTACAGGTGTTTTCCTTTTGGACTCTTTAGGGATTGGAGAAGGGTTATGTTTGCCTTTGATGTTATGTGAAATGAGAAATAACTATTAATTAATTAAACACAAATGCTATAGTGATAAGAATTATTCATTCACGGTTTAACTTACCAGTAATCTTCTTTTGTTCCAGCATGACTGCAAGAACTTACATTATCATTAATACATTAGATGATCATGATAGAATAAATTAAAACCCGTTTCTAAGCAGTAAAAATCATAAGACATTAAGTGATAGACAATGAATACATTCATAAGGTGATGATAGTACCTAAGAGAAACTGAAAGTAAGGGAAAATAATAAAGGTAACCCTTTGGCAGCTCAAAGCTACTGCACAAAGAGATTCTCCCGAAATGTGAGCAACTCTTGGTCATATTTTCAAGGAGAGTGATGCAAGTAGAATTAGCAAGATAAGACTGAAGAAAGAACTGAAGAGAAGAATGTGAAGTGGGTTCACATTGAAAATTGAGAACACGTATTGATACATGTGCTGGCGCATTCCTGCATACACATACACATACAAACAAACACACACACAAATACACACACACATATACACACAGATGCACACAGAAGTTGAGCCCACCAATTGGCAGAGAAATTTATAAATAAATTTGTCCCAGGTAGTGGTGGCACATGCCTTTATTCCCAGCATTCAGGAGGTAGAGGCAGGCAGGTTATTGTGAGTTTGAGTTTAGCCTGGTCTACAAGAGCTAGTTCCAGGAAAAGTCTCATTGCTGCAGAGAAACCCTGTCTCAAAAAATGAAAAAAAGAAGAAAGAAAAAAGAAAAGAAAAGAAAAAGAAAGAAATCTGTAACATCCTTAGCCATTAAGAGAATGCAAATAAAAACTACTTTGAGATTTAATCTTATACCCATGAGAATGGATAAGATCAGTAAAACAAGTGACAGCTCATGCTGGCAAGAATGTGGTGAGAGGAGAACACTCATCTATTACTGTTTAGAGTGTAAACTTGTACAGCCACTATGGAAATAAGTGTGAAAGTTCCTAAGATGAGAATTGATCTACCTCAAGACCCATCTATAATACCCATGGATATATACCCAAAGGACAATACATCCTACTTAAAAAGCATTTGCTCAAACAAGTTTAGTGCTCCTCTATTCATAATAACCCAGTATTGAAAAGTACCTTAATGCACCACAACAAAAGAATGGATAGCAAAAACATGATACACTTACGCTGCAAAGTATTACTTAGAAGTTAAAATATTGAAATTATAAAGTTCACAGGTAAATGGGGAGAATAAGAAAGAAAATCATCCTCATTGAGGTAACCCAGACCCAGAAAAACAAATATGGTATGTGTTTACTTATATATGTTAAATCAATAATAACCAAGCTACAATTCATAGAACTACAGAAGTATGTTATAGAGTCAGGAACTAAGGTAGATCATTTTAGAAAAAGTGAACATTTATTTACTGATGGATGGGGTAGGAAAACTCGAAAAGAAGTTTCAAGAGGGAAGAGGGGGAATGACTGCTAAACTTGAAGGGTACTATGAAAAACTAATACAGTAGAAGTTTCCTAACGTCTATACATATATGGATGAGGTACAAATAAAATTGCAAAATACTGGGTGGGGCGAGTTCCAGCTGGATACTTGTCACCAAATGAATCTTTCAGTGCTGAGAATTATTACATCTGATTGTGCTGTTGGCCAAACAGTTCTCATGGAAAGTCTCAAACAGCTCAGGCTTATGCCAAAAGTATAAGACATGCTCCACAAACTGATGGCAATGTTCCATTGCTGGAGACAATACCAGAACAACTCATTGAGCATGGAGACTTTGAGCTGGTACTTACATATGGCCACCAGACCTAACTGCTAGCATCAATGGCACAGGAAGGTACTACACAAGTTACCAAAGGAAAAAGGTTAACAATGACCCAGCAACAAACTCTATGATCTATAATGGCTTCTTGCCTGCAATGTATGTTAACACAATGATGACACAAAGTTTCTGGGAGTAACCAACCAATATGTGATTTGACTGAAGGAACACTCATGTTTATGGGATTTCTGCATGTGTAAATGAATGGGTTTCTCTTCCTTGTGTCTTCTCTTGGGATCTTTTTCTTTCTCTGTCTTAGGTTTTTTACTAATCCTCATATGTTAGATTTATTTTTCTTATTATATCTTGTTTTAGTTTTATCTCATGAAATTCTGGTTGTTTTCTACTGAAAGGGGTGGATTGGATGGGAATGGAATTGTAGAGGAGCTGGGATGAGCAGAAGGAAGGGAAACTGTAATTAAAATACATTATGTGTGAAAAAACAAACCTATCTTCAGGGGGCTGGAGAGATGGCTCAGAGTTTAAGAGCACAGGCTGTGCTTCCAGAGGTCCTGAGTTCAATCCCCAGCAACCACATGGTGGCTCATAACCATCTATACTGAGATCTGGAGCCCTCCTCTGGCGTGCAGGCATACATTGAGGCAGAATGTTGTATACATAATAAATAAATAAATAAATCATTAAAAAAACTATTTTCAATAAAGGGTGAAAACGAATTATGATGGTGTATATTTGGAAAATTACAAGATGATTTTGCTATCGACTTGGGTCATCACCCAGGAAACTTTTACAACACAGTCTATAACTTAGTTACATGGCTGCAAAGATCAGTGAAAATGGTTTGTTGATGTTGTTGTTGTTTAAAGTCCTTATGGAAATCAATAGTTTACTTGAATTTCACTTTTCAAGCATTTCAATAAGAAATGCCAAAAACAAACAAATAAACCACCTTATATTTAGTATATTATATATTTTCTAAAAGTAATAGAAACCAACTATATGTGTTTACTCTTACTGATGTCAAATATGTGTCCTTAATGTCAAAGTTAAAAAGATGTTGTGATGTAACAGTATTAAATCTTGCTAAGTTATCAATACTTGCAGAAGTAGAACTCTTGATTGAGTGTCTGCTCAGTGTCTGACAGCAACATATTATAAAACTTCAATTCAGCTTACTGAACAAAGCAGTAAGCAATACTGTAGAACATAACTTTCACACCCATAGCAGCCATATGACACCTCTGTGGAGCATGGTATATATCAGACTGACAGGCAGAGCTTTTCAGTCAGAGTTAAATGTATTTATTTGATTAAAAATCAAGATGAATTTAACAAAAAGATCAATCAGTGCATGTTGACCTAGTCTGGTCATATTAGTATGTAATCAGTAATTTTATTATTATTAGATATTCCAAGGGGTCTTCAGAAATGATTCCTATGACTGTGAATGAATCTTGCATAGTATGTGAAGAAAAGTCAGAGACAAAGTCAACATGCTCAACTCCATGTCTAAGAGATAAGAGATAGTTGATGATGAAAACTCTTTATTCTGTTGCATATCCTTCCAGCTTTCAATGTGTAGTCATTCACAGAGTGGAAAGAATTTCACACTCTTTGTTTTGTCACACTGACATTTCTTTCTTGTGTTTTTATGTTTTAACTTTTATTGTTAATTTACTTTGAAATGATCACAAAGTTTCAGAAAAGTTATGAGCACAACGCAAAGTATTTTTTATTATTTTAGGGTGTTGAATTTTTCCCCACGACTCCCAGACACACAAAGGACATAACTTTTTATTTTTTAACAGGATTTACTTTTCTTCAGACCATAATATAACCCTCAATATTAATATAAATCATCAATATCTAGAAAGTTGAGTTGTAAGCTCCCATCCTTGTTTTCCCAGCTATTTTAAAATCTACTTAATGACAAAAGAAAACAGCTCAGAGTCCCATGGTTAGGTTGATCTCTTTGACTCCCATTACTCTGAAGCCATTTTTTGGTCTTCCTTAGGCGTTTAGATACAGATACATTAATAAACAGAAGCAAATAATTCTAAGAAAAATATATTCAGAGAAACTTAATTATAATTAATTCATATTTTCTTTATCTTTTTCATTGTTCCAAGTTCCAACACAGATTATTGCCTTTCTCTTGTACTGTACTGAAAATCCTGTACCAACTCCAACATCTCAGTTACAACTCTGCATTCTTCCATCAGTATGGATATAAAATTTTGCCATCATCAATTCATTGTTCATAGAATGATATATTTATGAAGGAAATTAAAAATAGGAGGACATTGATGATCAACCATTTGCCATGGCTCTCTCACATCTGACTTTTCTATAGAGAGTTTATGGTGTCATTTTTAAAACTGATTCCTTGAGAATTTTATACGATTTATTTTGTTTGTATTTACCACTATATCTATTCTCCCTTCCCTACCCACTCAAGTTTATATAATGGGCAATAGAAAAAAATGTTTTTTCACAGTGAATGACTGGCATGGACCTTGGTACTGGTTAATCAATCACAGTGTTTCAAGGAATGAAATGGATTTTAAAAAATCTACTACATTTCTCTTCAATCTGTGTAAGCAGAAGAATTCTTAAACAAATGAAAGAAAGGCTTCATTGGATCTTAACAGTATGGACTCTTGGCCTATGAATCAATATCCAGATTGTGCCAATTTTCAGACCCAGAATGACTTAAATGAAAGGATGAACAAGATCCTCCTGAAGAATGACCTGAAATAACTAAGAGTTTTACTGTTAAACTTTATCCCATCTTCCCCAAGAGGAATCTATGACCATTTACAAGGGTAACTGTACACTACAGGGAAGGAAACAATCGGGCTATCCTGGGTTTATTAGGTAGTTGTTCTGAATTAACACTAATCCAGGAGATTTACCCCAGAGAAACTTGTAGCTTTCTGGCTAAAGTAAGGGTTTATGGAAATCAGGTGATTAATGGAGTTTTGGTTGCAATTTGACTCACAGTTGGTCAAGCAAGTCCCATAACTCATCCTATGATTATTTATTTAGTTCCAGAATGTATGATTGGAATAGATGTTCTTAGAAGTTTTACTGGGCCTACTTGGACTTTGAATGTTGTCTAGTCTTCACTTGGATGTGTTAAGCTGGTTTATTTATCAAGTCACTTGGGGAGCTGCTAGTCTTGAGTGGGTCCTGGGGCAGAAAAAGGTTCTTCAACAGTGACAGAATAAGATGCTATTTGTAGTCTTTGGCAAGCCCCTATAGGTGAGACATGGAGATTATTGGTATTTTGGAACAGTGCTCTACCATGGTCTGTAGAAATTAGTCTCCCCTTGAGAGACGGCTCTTGATCTTCTGTTGGGTCTTAGTAAATTCTTAATGCTTGACAAAGAGTCATCAAGCTTCCATGAGGCCACAACTTTTCATTACATTCTAGGTATTTTCCGACCCACCTAGCTGTAAAGTTGGATATTCACATGGGCAAACATTATCAAATGAATGTGAGATATACATACATGTATAACTGGTTCAAGCATGTCCTGAGGTCACAAGCAAGTTACATGAAGAAGCTGGTCAAATCAAATGCCTATGGTTTCTACTAGTGTTATTATGCTTATTTTCTCAAAGTGAGTACCCACACTCATGAGACTATGGGTACTCACCATCGAGAAGTGTACAGATACGGCATTACAAATCCTTTCTGAGGCAACACTGAAGGTCATCAGTGAATGGAAATCTTCATAGTGATCAAAACTTCAGGCGTTATACACGGTCATGGAATTTGCTTAAAAGGAGAAATGGACAGATGTTTGTGATTGTTTACTCACTCATAGGCTGTAGCCAATGATTATCAGGGTAGTGAAGGACTTGGGAAGAATATGTTTGGAAACTTGATGAGAAAAGCATTTGAAGAAGAAGTACATGAATAGATCTTTCTAAATGGGTAAAGGATGTGCAGATATTTATGTACCATTGAAATGATAATCCAAAGATGACTTCAGCAGATGTCTCATAGTCAATCGATAGAATGGCACATGCTGTGGATAGTCAACCTCTCTCCTAGGCAATTACTGTCATTGCCTAGAGGATCCATGTATAAAACTTCAATGGTGGCAGAGGTATAGATAATGCATATGCCTAACAACATGGACTTCTACTCACAAAGGCTGACCTGGCTACACCTCCTTCAGAGTGCCAGATCTGCCAAAGGAAGAAAACAACTTCAACCTCTAAGTGACTATTTATAGAGCTGGGAGCAGTTTGTTTTCATGGAACCATTTTCTTTGCAGAAGGGTAACACTTTTTCCTTACTGGAATAAATAGTAATTTTGGTTATAGATTTCCTTTCCTGTTTGTAATGTTTCTGTCAAAACTACTATCAATGGACTTATTGAATGTCTTATGTACTCTCATGGTATTTGACATAGCATTACTTCTGATTAAAGTATTCACTTCACAGTCAGAGAAGTATAACAGTGGGCATGCGCCACGCCTCTGTAGCCTTCTTCCCAGGGAAAGG
This sequence comes from Microtus obscurus, assembly GCA_963919715.1. NCBI lineage: Eukaryota > Metazoa > Chordata > Mammalia > Rodentia > Cricetidae > Microtus > Microtus obscurus. Next base: position 6,723,797 of record CAWTZC010001616.1, on the reverse strand, counting down.
TGAATGCATTATCAGTCCATTCTGCAGCCCCAGAAATCAGGGAAATCAGATCCACAGCCCCACAATGCAGGGAAATCAGACAAGATGGGAATTAAGTCAAAGTAGGAACTCAGTTTATTACTGTGCATGTCAGCTTATATAGGTTAAGTGACAACATGTGATGGGGGGACACCTCTAGCCAATAAGAGCCATGCCCTCCCCTCTGGCTGGAAGGGTGTCACCTGGAATTTGCTGTTTCATCCTCACTCAGTAGCTTAGGGACTATCCTACAAACTCGAGTCAGACTTTTCTCTGTCCTATAGGCCTCAAGGTACAGGCCCTGAGATAATTTTGGCCTAACATCTCCCCCTTTTTTGTTTTATATCCCACCCTCTACCCCAGTCACCAAGCCAGAATAGCCTACTTGGGAGAGAGTATGAGTCAGGGACACCCCTATCTGGAGTTTTGCCCTGTGTACTCTCAAATTGAGAGTTCATCTGTGGGGTGAGATGCATGGAGCCTATCATAATGTTCTCAAAGGACCATGACTTGTACCTGTTGTATCTGTTTTTGGAATGCTTGTTTCAGACTTTAGAGAACACATGGGCCAAAAAGACAGACCAACAAACAAATAGCCATCAGTCCAATTAGGAGGAAATGAGTGTGGTAATCCATGGGGACGAATTAAACCAGATCTCAAGGGGGTCCTTGACTTAAACAAATCATTGTCTTTGCTTAATTCATCTAGGGTTCTTGTAACTATCTTGGAATGGTTGGCATCGAAGCAACATTCTTCTCCAAGTGCCCTGCAAATTTCTCTCTGTTCCATAAACAGCAAGTCCAAGTCTTTCTTATTTTGTAAGGTTACCTTTGCTAAGGAATCCAAGCAGATTTCTGGTGATTTCTTTGAGCATCTTAAGTTCAGGTAATGGTCACTGCTCTACCCATACTGGCTTACTGGGTGCCCACATAATGAGGAATGACCATGGCAGCAGTGGCCTCTACTTTTGGGGGTGTGAGTCCAGGAGTAGGGTGGATTACTGATGACACCTTGCTCAGTTTTATCATCATAAGAGGCTAGGTGGTCAATGGTAATAATGGCATCCATTTGTCCTAACAAATCTTGTTCCAAGAGGTTTTCAGACAACCCCGGGAGGATCAGTGGCCTGAACTTTCCTTTGTCTCCATCCAGCCTTACCCACGTTATGGAATTGGCCATATCTTGGGACATAGACCTTCCCCCAACCCCCATGACAGGCAACCCAGTTGTGAGATCCCAGCTGGTTAGGACCTCTTCCTTTCTGAGGACCATTCTGTCAGCTCCCAAGTCTATCAGGCATTGGAATCTTTGTCTCCCAAAGATCATAGTCATATTGGGTCAGAACCCCTCCACCATTGGAATGGTCTGGTTAACTAAAGGTGCATCTTTCCTCCCTTTTGTTAAGGGTGATGGAAGGTGCTCCTCATCTAATTTAAAGGTTGATTTGCAATGGGTTTCCCATTTATATCTAATTTGGAGAAGCATTCTCAGCCCCAATTGTACCCCTTGTGGCAGCGAGGGCAGGGAGACAGAGGGGGTCCCTTCAGCACCTGGATCTTATTGCTCTTTTGTGGGTAATCCCTCTTAAAATTCTCCAGTTGACCACATGAGAAACATTTCTCAGGCATTTGCTTTTGCTGTCCAGTTTTCAGAACTTGAGTAATAACAAAGGCTAGAGTATGGGTCTGGGCCTGAATGGCCGCCACAAGAATCTGGTTGGTATGTGACTGGGTCCTTACATTCTGCAAATCCACAATCCATTGACTCATGGGCCCTTCCCTAAGGCCACCACAGCCATCCTAGTATCTTGGTTCATACCATTCCAGACTAGAAGCTAAGTAAATTGGTTTCTAAGCCCACCGGGGGGCAATTTCCTTTCAAGGCTGCTCTGCACATGGGCAATAAAGTCCAGAAGCGGCTCCCCTGGTTTTTGTATCATTCCAGCTATAGGTGATCCAGTGGGTCCCGCCTTTAGCTTGGTTCAGGCCTCCAAGCCTGCTTGTCTAGCTTGTTCCCAATAGGGATTTGCAATTGCAGCCTGTTGAACCCCAGTAAAAAAGCCCTCCCCCCATACCAGTTAGCATTTGGATAAGTGATTGGGAACTGGGGAGTCGGCCACTCTTGAACTCTGCCCTAGTGCGACAGGCCTCCTTAAAGAAGTCTGTCCATTTAATAACATATTGGTATCACCCAGGGTATCCTTAGCTATATCATACCAGTTCCTAGGGATACAGGGATGATAGGCTACCTCCTGAAGGAGGGTCACGGCGCAAGGGGATTTGGAACCATCCTCACCCACTGCCTCCCTCAATTCTTTCAGGTCCTTAGATTTTCAAGCATACCAGGCTAGGTGGCAGTTAGAGTCAGGGGCAATAGTGATTGGGAAGACTTGGGGTCCATAAACCTTAGCCCTAAACGCCTTGGTTTTAGTAGGGTTAGGATCCCCAATAGGCTCCACTCCACATTCCTCTCTGTAGGAGCCCCAACCTTGCAGTTCCTCCCATAGGCTGGTATATTGATTTCCTCCTGGTAAGAATGGAGCCCCTTTATCTGTCCCATTCCCCTCTCCTGTTTATCTCTTCCAGGGTGGCTGGGGACATAAGAACTCCTTGTCACAGGCAATATCTACTTACCTTTTTGCCTTTGCCTCTGCCTGCCTTATTCCTTCCTCCAGGACCACTCTGAAGTAAACTGTGCGCATTTTTGATCTTCCCCCTCATCTGTCTCATTTTCTCCTATTCTTTGGTTAATTGATTAGTTTTGGATACTTCAGACCTCTCTCGATCTTTGACCTTTTCCTGCTCCTTGCCTGTCTCCTTCTCCCTGGCCCTTCTAGCCAGCTGGTTATTTTCGTATTCTTTAGACCTCTCCCCATCTCTTACCATTTCCTTACTCACTGTTGGGGGAGGCAGAGCAGCAGGGTGAAAACATGTCTTAAGTGCCATAGTAGTTGGGTAGAGTTCCAATGGTGGGGGTATATCAAAGTGTTTTTCCCTTTTTCTTGTTAGAGTCTCCACCCGGTTCCACATGTCTCACGAGAAAAAATTCCTAGTTGCTACTCAGGGGGCCAGGGTAATTATATCCTCTTATTCCTGGATCACACTGTGGTCTGACAATTCCAGGTCTCAGGATAGTAACATATATCTCAACGCCTTAAGCACTGGGGCATTTTTGTGTGAAGCTGTCTTACCCATCATGGGGTCCCACTCACCTTGATCAATCGTTTAGCTCTGGAATCAGCCTAGCCCTACATTTGGGCACCAGTATATTCGGGAACAAGTAATGTTGAAATAAGGAGCAGCGCGGCTGTGTCCCTGTACCCGGCCACCCGCATGGCCCAGCTTATGCCCCGAAATAACTACACGGGAACTGTATTCTTTTAAACACTGCCTGGCCCGTTATCTGTAGCCTCTTATTGGCTAGCTCTTATATATTAATCTAACCCATATTTAATAACCCTGTAACACCACGAGGTGCGCTTACCAGGGAAGATCTTAACCTGCCTCTGTCTGGCATGAGAACAACATGGCGACTCCTTGACTCAGCTTCTCTTTCCCAGCATCCTCTTCTGTCTACTCCGCCTACCTAATTTTCTGTCCTATCAGGGCCCAGGCAGTTTCTTTATTGAACCAATGAAATCAACAGATTGATATATGACACTCCCACATCAAAGTAAGGCCTTTTCAGCCTTATTATTCCCCAGAGAAAGGTGAGTGTGCGATCTGCCCGTTTTGCAGCCCCATGAAGCAGGATAATCAGATCCGCAGCCCCACAATGCACAAAAATCAATCAGATGATATAGAGAGCTGAGTCAAAGCAGGAAATCAGTTTATTACTGTAAGTGTCAGCTTGTATAGGTTAAGTGACATCATGTGATGCGTGGGTACCTCCAGCCAATGAGAGACATCCAAACCCTCCTTCTGGCTGGAGGGGTGTCTAGCTAGATTTTGCTGTCTCATCCTCTTTCGGTAACTTTGAGACTATCCTTCAAACTCTAGCCAGGCTCTGTCCTACATACATTGAGGTATAGGCCCTGAGATAATTTTGGCCCAACAGGTATGCACTTATGTATACCTGTTGTATGCACACATACATATATGTATGCATTGCTATTGGCATGTTCCCATCATCTCGCAGAAACAGACTTGAGGAAAGTTACAGTTGAAAGCAGGGGGGCAGCAACTTGGAAGGCTGAAATATAGTTCTTGAGAAGACTTTGAATCAGTACCCAATATATGGTACAGTTTCACCCATTGCCAGAATTCATAGGCCTAGAAATAGATCCATTCATTATCACTTCTAGTGACTCCTTAGGAAAGCTTTTGCTTCATGTTCCTGTGACCTTGAGTTCTGCTACCCTAGACATTTTGGTTCTAGATCAGAGAGCTTTCCTGCTAGGAGACACAATAAACATTTCACTGAGCTGGAAGCTCGGACATCTAACTGTTCACTTTGAACATCTGATGCCCTTAAGCCAACAGGCTAAGAGAGGAATAGCAGTGTTAGGAGCTGTGATTTATCCGGGCAGCCAAGGGGGAGCTTGAATTATTTTCCCACATTGATGGTAAGGAAGATTGTTCCTCAGGTGATGGAGATCTCTATGGTATTACCATGCCCTGTGATTAAAATCAATGGGAAACTATAACAGCTAAGTCTTTGCAGGATTAAATAAGGCCACAGCCTTCAGTAATGCAGACACAGTCTTTCCTCTGGATAAAGAATAAAGACCTGCTGGAGGTCTTACTGAGGGTAAGGGAAAGACAGAATGGATACTAGGAGAAGGTAACTACAAATACCAGTCATGACCATGTGATTAGTTGAGAAATGAGGATGGTAATTAACATATTATAATTTAAGAATACGTTTTTGCATACACACACACACACATCAAGCATGTACTTGTGGCTGATTTCTTCTCCCTTTTATGCAATATAACATAGACTGAGATGATAATAGTATTAATATTTAAATTTATGTTATGAGATTCTAAAGGACTAAGCATTCCTCAAGGAATATTTCTATGCATTGTAAAATATAATATATATATAATATATATATATATGTGATTGTGTATGAGATAGTTATATCAGCTTAAGCATCATTATGATCTGCTTATTATTTTCATATGGAAAATAAGCATGACTTAAGGGGATGTGATTGTGTGTAAAGCAGACAAGTGGTGGGCTTGTAATGGTTAATCTTGATTAACCATTTAACCAAAAGTTAATTGTCAACTTAACTACATCTGGAATCAACTAAACCACAAGCAGCTGGGAATGATTGTGGGGATTTTCTTGATTGATCATTTGTATTGAAAAAACCCACCCTATATTTGAGTCATAATTTCAAGTTGTAGTACACACAAAAGGACATGAAGAAAGAAAGCTGCTTGCCCTCACTCTCTCTGACAGGTTCATCTGTCCTATTGCTGAGTTCACTGGTGTTAGAACTGACTTTTTCAGGAATCCAATGCAGGCTGAAGATCAGGAGCTCTAGGAATTTCCTGGGACTCTATCACCAGATTTGGACTTAACAGACATCCACTCTCAGGGACTGAATATGTCCTGGATGCTTGGTGTTTCCCCTGTAAAACAGCCATTGTTGGACCAACCAGACCATAGCCTGTATCACACTCTTGTCGAAGGAGGCTGCTAGTTAGTTCCTGGCTGCTTAGCTCTTAATAATCACAGAGAAACATTGCTTGGCCCATTAGCTCTGGCTTCATTGGCTAAGTCTTACACAGTAATTTAACTCATTCTATTAATCTGTGTATCACCATGTGGCTGTAGCTTACTGGCTAATGTTCAGTCTAGCTCCAGTGGGGCTACATGGCTTCTCTCTGACTCCGCCTTTTCTCTCCCAGAATTCAGTTTAGTTTTCCCTGCCTACCTAAATTCTGCCTTGCTGTAGGTCCAAAGCAGTTTCTTTATTAATCAATGGTAATCACAGCATACATAGGGAAATCCCACATCACTCTATGCATTTTATGTACATATATACAGCCAGATTTTTTTCCTTTAGAAAGCCATGACTAATATGGCATCCTTGAAAGATCACCTGCCATGGCCTGTTATTAACTTCCTAGCCTCTGAGGATATTTAAATGATATATGTCTGCAGATTCAGACATAACTTCGACAAATGAAAGAAAATGGCAATGCTGGTCTTTCTGGGTCTGGGTTATTGCAGAATGATTGTTTCTAAACCATCTTTTACCTAGTAATTTCATTTTTCTTTAATAATATTCCATTTTGTAAATATGTTATGTTTTCATTATCCATTTATCAGTTTATGGACATCTAGGCTCTTTCTGTTTCCTGATATTTGCTTTATCAACAGGATTCTCATATTCTTTCATCCTAATCAGATCAAATAGCCTCAGATTTTTGCTAAGTGACATCTAAGAAAGGATGAAATGAAGTGAATGAGTATATTCAGCAAATATAGCAATGCATACACAGCTACAGCCTTTATTTTAAAGATTGAATTAGAAAGAATACTCTCATAACAACAGATGGTTTGAATTATTTTACATGTTATTAATTCATTCTATGAATTATTTCTCATTGACAATAATTAATTAATACACATTAGTGTTGATTGAACAAGTTTCATCTTTGTAAATGAAAAGAAAAAGCAATTACTCTTTGGGCTGTCTTGAGAAAGCGGAATGACACAATGACAATAGCAATATGAACTAGTATCAGCAGCAAATTATTGTAGCGCCAAATTTCATGATAGCCTTTTCTGTATTCATTTCTTATCACTTGTCTAAACAACATTCTTTTGACCTTTTATATTTAGTAAAGTATATTTTCACATGCATTTATGAGTTTGTGTGTGCACCTTGTTTTTTTTTCTTCAAACTGAGTATGTAAGATTGTGCTCTAATATTAAAGGACTAAACCATCATGATTCATTGTATAGTTGTTAAATATAAATAGTTTGTGGGATAGTATCCTGATCCCTTTTAGGATTCCTAGGTTTATTAAGTAGATAATCTTTACTAAGTCATCATAACCAAGGTACCACATTGTCATTCCTAGGTTGCCAGTGCAATATACTAAAGGGAAACAAAAAGCAGAATGCTATTGAGTTTGTCAACATTATCTCTGAAAATTTTACACTTTCCTTATTTCTGTGTCTTTTGATTCAGACAAAGTTCTTTGGAAGGAAACACAATTTACAAAAGACGTGCACACACACACGCACACACACACACACACACACACAAACACACATACACACGTTAAAGAAAAGGCTGCTTGTTTGTTTCCCAGCCGCCCGGCAGCTCAGACCTGAAATAATCACAAAAAACACTATTAATTAAATCACTCCTTGACCCATTATCTCTAATTTCTTATTGGCTAACTCTTATGTATTAATTTGACTCATCTCCATCAATTTATGTATCGTCACATGGAAGTGGCTTACTGGCAATGTTTCAGCATCTGTCTCTGGTGGCTTTTCCTTGACTCCATCCTCTTTTCTCCCAGCATTCAGTTTAGTTTTCCCTGCCTATGTACCCTATCAGGCCAAACCAGTTTCTTTATTGACCAATGATATTCACGGCATACAGAGGGGAATCATACATCACACACACACACACACACACACACACACACACACACACACACACTATTAAGTCCTGTATGCCTTGTTTTATCATTCTTTTATGTCTAAGTGAGACAAATTTATAAACTGCCACTGTTTTACTGTTTTCTATGAGCTTTGCTTTGCTAGAGATGATTACAATAAAAGTGAGGAAGAATCATATCCTTAGAGATAGGAAATATCCCTAGAGATCTGAGAGGGGAGAGAATGTTGCAGGAGGTCTTTCCGCCCCCTCCAACCAATAGCTGCTGAGATACCAGCCCATTGGGGCGTGGTTTCTCTCCATTCATAAAGCCCCTATTTCCTTCCGCTCGCTCTCTCTTGACTTCCTGCTGGTCTGGCGACTAGACTCTTTTTCTAGTTGTGCAGAGAGCTGTTGTCTGGGATCGTGATCTGTAAGTTTTTCCTCTTTAAATAAATACTTCCCTAGTAATAGTAATTCCAAACTGGTGTGGCATTGTTCGTGGTTTATGCCTATACCTGGCGCCCGACGAAGTTTGGCTTTTAGGGACCCCCCCCCCAGCTGCCGGCCGCAAGTTCGGCTGGGCGTGAGTGAGCCCTCCTGGGGCTTGCGCCTTGCGGCCCTGTGGCTTGTGGCTTGTGCGTGGATCCAGAAGTTTAACTTGAATCATCACGCACTGGCTTTAGTTCCTGACTTAGGCCCCAGTGCCGAGTCCGAGATACACTTGGCCTTAAGGCCCATAATATCCAGAGAGGCAGGACGATCTCTGAGGCCGGACAGGTGGTGGTGGCATACACTCGGGAGGCAGAGAAAGGCGGATCTCTGTGAGTTCGACCGGACAGGTGGTGGTGCACGCCTTTAATCCCAGCCCTCGGGAAGCAGAGACAGGCGGATTTCGGATTTCGGTGAGTTCGAGGCCAGCTGGATAATAGGTAATATGGCAGTTTTTGTTTCCAACATGACTTTCACTGTTTGGGCTACCAATACAATGGGTCTAATCATGCAAAATTTATATGACTATGAGGATAACTTAATTTACTGGTTACTAGGTTTTAGTATTCTTTTGAATATTCTATCATTTAGGAAGATTATGGTACTCTCAAGAACTCATGCAGGTCAGGAGATTCAGGAGATTCCGGAGATTCAGGAGAGATTCAGGATTCAAAAGAGGCAATAATAAACAAAATAATAAAAAGACTTGAAATGCTTGAAAAAATGATTGGAACTGGTGAACAGAGTAATAAGGCACAAGGACAGGATACAAAGCCAACACCAGCTATTAGAACTGGCTTACCCAGGGTTTTAGCGGCATACCATATACTTAATTCTGAAAAAGCGTCAACTTCTAAAGGCTCAAAGGGAGTCAGAGAAGCTAGATGGATGCCAATAGCAATGAATGATCTGAAAGAAATTAAACAGGCTATTGTTACTTTTGGCTTGCAAAATGCATATGTACAGGAAATGATAAGGACTTGGGCTTCTAATGCTAGAGCTACCCCCTATGATTTCCATCAGTTAGTGTCTGCAGTTTTAGATAAGGGACCTTCCTTGATGTTTGGAATTTATTTCAGAGAAGAATCCAAACATATGGAACAGCAAGGAAGAGCAAAAGGTGTCGAGGTTTCCCAAGATCAAAGTCTTGGTGCAGGAGAATATGCTGATCCACAGGTCCAAGCTCTTTATGACGATGAAGTACTGCATCTATGTCACCAAGCAGCTTTAAATGCTTGGAATAGGATACAAGATCCAGCAAAAAGGGTTGAATCATATACCAGAATTAGGCAGGGACAGAGAGAACCCTTTATTGACTTTTTGCAAAGATTAATTAAGGCTCTGGACGTAGGGGTAACAGACCCGGATTCTAGACGAATACTTCTTGAATTTCTAGCGTTTGAGAATGCAAACATAGAATGCAAAAAAGATAATTGGGCCTTTAAAGTCTAGATCAGCACCTATGGATGAATGGATTCAGCATACGATGAATGTTGAGACGTTTAGCTATAATGATGAATCTTGGGTAGGAGAAGTGATTTCCACAGCAATGAGGAGACATCAAACTGCCAGGTGTTTTAATTGTGGAAAATTAGGACATCTGAAAAGGGATTGCAGGCACAGAATTTCTAGAAATAATATCTCCTCTGGGAATGACAAAAATAGGGGACCTAGGCCTTCAGGTATATGTAGGAGATGCGGTAAAGGCCGTCATTGGTCCAACGAATGCAGGTCAACAACAGACAAACAAGGCAACCCGATACCGTCGGAAACTCCTTGAGGGGCCTCTCGCAGGCCCCCAAGCCAACAGTGGCCCAGGCATTCCCAGTCACAATGGAGAACGTGCCTCACCAAGAAATCTAAAAGCTCCAATTTCTGCTGTAAAAAGTAATACTAGTCTAAATGGTGAATTACGTGTGGAGGATGAGTCAAAAAACCCAGTAGGACAGAGTAAACGTATATTTTGGCAGACTTCTATTAACGACCAAAGACCAAAGCTAAAAGTCTGCATAAATGGCACTTTTATTGAAGGCTTATTAGACACAGGTGCGGATGTGAGTATTATTACCCCAGAATCTTGGCATCCAAATTGGCCTCTTCAAGAGGTAGATGTTCAGTTTCTGGGAATTGGAACCCTATCTCGTGTAAAACAAAGCACAAGATGGGTGGAATGCATAGGGCCTGAAGGGCAAATAGAAAGACTAAGGCCATATATAGCCAATATTGAAATAAATTTATGGGGCCGTGACCTGTTACAGCAATGGAATACCCAGATTAACATTCCTGCAGTTCCAGGAATTCATAATTCTGGGAAAGATATGATGAGGTATTATGGGAAAAGGTCACCAGCCATTCAGGCTGTACAAGAACATATAGCAAATACCAAACCTTTAGAGGTACCAACAGCCCTACTTTTAAAATGGCTAACTGAGAAGCCAATATGGATCAAACAGTGGCCTCTAGCTGAAGATAAATTACAGGCATTGGAACAGCTGGTGCAAGAGCAATTAGATGCTCACCATATTGAAGAATCAACCAGCCCTTGGAATTCTCCCTGTGTTTGTTGTAAAGAAATCTGGTAAATGGAGAATGGTGACAGATCTAAGAGCTGTCAACAAAGTAATTCAACCTATGGGCCCAATACAATCTGGAATTCCTTTGCCTTCTCTATTACCAAAAGGATGGCCTCTTATAGTTATTGATTTGAAAGATTGTTTTTTCACTATACCGTTACAAAAAAAAGGATAGAGAAAAATTTGCCTTCACGGTGCCTACTTATAATAATTCTCAGCCTAATAGGAGATATCAATGGACTGTCCTCCCACAGGGTATGCTCAATAGTCCTACATTGTGCCAATATTTTGTAAGTAAGCCATTGGAAATAATTCGTAGAACAATTTCCCAAGTCCATAATTTATCATTACATAGATGACATCTTATTATCAGATTCAAATAAAGATACTTTAGAAAGGATGTTTGAAGAAGTAAAGAAAGTCTTGCCTAGGTGGGGATTACAAATTGCCCCTGAAAAGATTCAAAGAGGAAATTCTATTAATTACCTAGGTTACAGAATAGGGTTAGAGAAAATTAAAACACAAAAGGCACAAATTAGGAGAGACCGGTTAAAGACTCTTAATGACTTCCAAAGATTGTTGAGAGACATTTCCAGTCTATGACCAGCTGTTGGGATAACACCTGATCTAATAGTTCATTTAAACAAAACCTTAGATGGTGATAAAGATTTGAATAGTCCAAGAAAACTGACAGCTGAAGCAGAAAAGGAACTGACAATGATTGAGGAAAAATTACAGGAAGCACATGTGGATAGGGTGAACCCAAATCTTAGCTGCATCCTAGTCATATTGCCTTCCAGAATCTCTCCTACAAGGATTCTAATGCAGAGGGAAGATATTATTTTAGAATGGATATTTATACCCAATAAACCAAGTAAAAAATTAAAAACTTATGTGGAAAAAGTCTCTGAACTAATTATAAAAAGGTAAGCTGAGACTTCGCAACTAGCAGGTATAGACCCAGCAGAAATTATAGTGCCTTTTACTACTGAAGAAATAAAAAAGTTATGGGAAGACAATGAACCGTGGCAAAGAGCTTGTGCTAATTTTTTGGGAGAAATTAATAGCAACTATCCCAAAAGTGGTAGACTTAACCTCATAAAGAGAACTTCTTGGATTCTTCCTAAAATTGTACGTGATGCTCCAATAACTGGAGCCCGTACGTTCTATACTGATGCAAATAAATCAGGGAAAGCAGGTTACAAGTCAGATGAATTGAGTAAGGTGGAACAAAGCCCTTATAATTCTGTCCAGAAGGCAGAATTATATGCCATTCTTATGGTGCTAAGGGATTTTAAAGAACCTCTTAATATAGTTACAGATTCACAATATGCAGAAAGAGTTATCTTGCATATTGAAACCGCTGAATTTATACCAGATGACACAGAGTTGACTTCATTGTTTATCCAGGTACAAGACATAATCAGGAACAGGCTTTGTCCGATGTACATAACACACATCCGGTCCCATACAGGTCTGCCTGGTCCTCTAGCACAAGGCAACGCTGAGATTGATCAATTATTGATTGGAAGCATGTTGCAGGACTCGGAATTTCATAAAAAGCATCATGTCAATAGTAAAGGCCTAAAGAAAGAATTTTCCATTACTTGGCAACAAGCTAAGGACATTATAAAGAGATGTCCTACTTGTTCTTTCTATAATCAAACACCGTTGCCTGCAGGGAGTAACCCAAAGGGTACTAAGAGAAATGAAATCTGGCAGATGGATGTGTTCCACTTTATGGAATTTGGTAAATTAAAATATGTACACCACACCATAGACACGTATTCAGGTTTTCAATGGGCTACTGCCCTGAGCTCAGAAAAGGCAGATTCAGTAATCACACATTTATTGGAAGTTTTGGCCATCATGGGTATACCTGCACAAATAAAGACAGATAATGGTCCAGCATATGTATCTAAGAAAATGAAACGCTTTTTTGATTATTATAATATAAAACACATTACAGGTATACCAAATAATCCTACAGGTCAGACAGTTATAGAAAGATCAAATCGTACTATAAAGGATATGCTGAACAAACAGAAAGGGACCGAAAATACCCCCAGAAATAGATTACATAATGCTTTATTAACCTTGAATTTTCTTAACGCTAATGAGAAAGGAACGACAGCAGCAGAAAGACATTGGATAATGGAAAAGTCTGCTGAACTAAATCAACCGATTTATTTCAAAGATGTGCTGACCTCTCAATGGAAGCCAGGAGATGTGCTACGTTGGGGAAGGGGTTTTGCTCTTGTTTCCAAAGGAGAAGAAAAATTGTGGATACCATCAAAATTAATAAAGTTTCGATTTGAAGAGGAGAAACCTCTTGGAAAGGAGAAATGACAACTCATCCACAATGATATTCATACAGGTGGTAAGTAAAACATATAGAATGGGGGCAGGGTTCTGTTCTTATCTCCACAGGAAAACACTCATTAAACCATATTTCTAAATTTATAGAGCTGGTTTTGAAGTTGGAATCTGGCTCAGTCCCTCTCCAATTCCAAGCCTGTTAGTAAGAGAAAAACCCAGAGTTTCTGGAGGTTCTGTCTCATGTCAAGAGCCGTGATATGGGACAGAAAGAAATATGAGTTTAGAAAACATCTTTGCTTTTCTTCATATCTATCATACCTTTCATTGAATATATGTATATATATATATATATATGCCTATATATGTCTATATGATTAATGTTTAAGTTTTTTACAATAAACAATGAGTCTTTTCTGAAGTGACATTTGAAGTTTCCAGGAAGAAGATGGGGCCCCACAACAACAACTCTACCTGGTTGATATGACGTCATGATACTGATAGCGCTACTACAAGACCTGTTTTGGGTACCAGCTGCACAAGAAGATCCCAACTTGGTTAGCTGAAATGGTGCACATCTTGTACAACATTCTGGCCAGACCTCCACAAAATACTCAGAGACTATTTGCAATTTTAAAAGACATTGATCTTGAAATTTAACCATCATTTTGCTTTCACAGGATCCCCCAGAAAGAACGTCGCCCCCATGACAGCTGGAAGTAATTCTAGAGGACGACGTCCCCTCTCCCAGTAAAGTTTGCCCCTGGGTTTAGGGACATCATTTAGGGGTTGGGAAGTTGGGGGAGGAATTTTATAAGCTCAGGGATCATTTTGAAAAAAAAAAAAGGTGATGGGATAATAGATTTGTAATTGTGAGTTACAATTTTTAGACAAACATATTGGTATTGATACTTGTATATTGATACAAAGTTAAATTATATTGACTATTGTATGCATGCATGTTTCTACCTCTGTTTAAAATATTTTTTATGTATTGACATATATTGTATCGATATTTACCATATTGCAATGTATATTTGTACATTGTTTATATTTGGAGGTCATTATCCTCATTTGTTACCCAGATGTTTATTGTCTTAGTCTTTAAGTTACATAGATATTGAGAATTATATAGATTAATAGTCATCCAAGTTTGCCTTTTATAATTAGACTAATTAGGTTATTTAGATATATAGAGATTATACTCAGTATAGATAGATGATCTTCAACCTCTTCAAAGAGCTGTAGAAAATGGCCTTTAATCTAACTCAGAGTTTTGTGGTAGTGAGACACAATTGCTCCTGGCAACACCGCTCTATTCCCGAGAGAATGTTGAGCACCAAAGACACTCCACTTGGAGTCTTTCTTTTTGACAGAACTGGCCTTGGGGCAAAGAAATGCCCATACCTTAACCACTGACAGAGATACAGAGCGTGCATCAATGGATAAAACAGGACTGTCATATCCTGCCAAGACAGGGTAAGATAGTTTGAAAAGTTGCTTGCCTTTGAAAATGGTATATCAGTTATGTTAGGCCTTAGCCAAAGTTGGTTGCTTCAACGCTGCAAATGTGACTTTGGGTGATTGCCCAGGTAGCTAGTTGTCCCTGTGATTTGTTGCAGGTTTTGGAAGTTGTTTTACTGAACTTCCTAATTACCCAGGTAACATTATTTCCCCTTCTCAGATCTTTGATGGGGTTGAAGACTATATAACTATAGTTACTTTTCTCTCATGACTTGGCCAAGTTATTTATTATACAAGTCCTAAGCTAGTTAGAATAGGATATTTGTACTTATTGTATATAATTTCATAGCAGGTTTAGAACTCTCTTACTTAAACAAAAAGGGGGAGGTGTTGCAGGAGGTCTTTCCGCCCCCTCCAACCAATAGCTGCTGAGATACCAGCCCATTGGGGCGTGGTTTCTCTCCATTCATAAAGCCCCTATTTCCTTCTGTTCGCTCTCTCTTGACTTCCTGCTGGTCTGGCGACTAGACTCTTTTTCTAGTTGTGCAGAGAGCTGTTGACTGGGATCGTGATCTGTAAGTTTTTCCTCTTTAAATAAATACTTCCCTAGTAATAGTAATTCCAAACTGGTGTGGCATTGTTCGTGGTTTACTCCTATAAGAGAATATAGGTGAGAGGGCATGGTGGTTGAGAAACAGAGATAATAGTATGGTATTTCACTCTGCAAATAGAGCAGCTCCTACAGAAGTGTGGCTGTGGGGCAATACAGCACCTGAACATAATTAACAACTATAAACTCAGTTGGCTGTTCAAGTCTTACATAGGAATTCTGATTTATGAAACTCATCTGTGAGAGTTCATCTGCAATATATTTATTAAAGCCAGTATTTCAAATTATAGTTACAGGTATATCAAATATTTCTATCTTTAGTTATAGTCATGTGTGTATTGTCTCCCTAGCATGAAACCCTAAGTATATTGATTTAATAATTCCTGGTCCAAGATACCCATTATATGTGAAAATCCAGCACATTGTAAACTTGTAACTTTTATTCATTTTCAAGTTGCTTTACATACAGGGCTCTGCTATGTGGTAACCTTTTTTTTCTGATACTTCCTTAAAATCAGCTCTGATTGAAATTTGCACAGTGGTCATTTCCCTCCATGTTCTAACCTGCCATCTGGCTGTGCTTCTCCAGATCTCAAATATTCCTGTTTTATTCACAGAGGCCTGTACTAGGATCACATCAGGTGGACTTATCCACCTGGTTTCTTTGCAGGAAAAAAGATTAGATATTCTTAGTGTACACTGTATATGTTAAAGTCATATGAAGATAAATAGGACTTACTGGGTTTCCTCTAAGTGTGATCAGGGGAGAGGAGAAAATGTAGGGCAGGGTTGGAATATGACATGAGTCCCTAAGGTATTGGGTATTGTGGGAGAAAAATTCCCTTTCCTAAATTCAATGAACTTACTTCCACGTTTTTTTTCAAAAAAGTAATATTTTTTATTAATTCCTTGAGAATTCCATACAATGTATCTAAGTTATATTATCATCCTTCCTAAACTTCTACAGATCTACGTTGACCAGTTTTAAGTTCTCTTTTATATTTTTAAAACCATAGAGTCTGATTCATGTTGTCCAGCTACTCTTGGTTGTAAGGTCTGTCTCAAAATGTGACGAGCCTTCATTGGCTATTCTGGTTAGTTTTTGTCCAATTAACACAAATTAGAGTGACCTGGGAAGATCCAACTGATTATCTCCAGCAGACTAGCCTTCAGGAATGTATTTGGAGTACCTTCTTGATTGATTGATGGAGAAAGGCCCTGCCTTCTGTGGTGTAACCCCTGACAGGTGGTTCTTGGTCATATAAAAAATCAAAATGAGCAAGCCATAAGAAGCAGTTCAATAAACAGCATTACTCCATGGTCTGTGATTCAGTTCCTGCTTCAAATTCTTCCTTTGATTCTCCTCAGTGATGGATTTTAAAGTCTAAACTGAAGTAAATCTTTTCTCCTTAATTAATTGTAATTGTGATGTTTCTCATAGGCATAGAAAACAAAAGCAAAAACAAAAACAAAACTAGAACATCATTAAAGAAAACTGACTCTCCCTCTCCTACTGGCTATCAAATGCCAATAGTTTCCCAGATGCTGGACACACATTGTATCCATAATACTCCACCATTGGGCTCTTTTGTCTGGCCTGGACTTGTTCAAATCTTGTGCCTATGGTCTCCATTGCTGTGTAATCTTATATTTTACTTCCGTGCTATGTCTAAAACACAGTTTCCTTGAAGTCACCCACCATCTCTAAGAATCTTTTTATCTTTTGTCACCATTCTCCTTCAAGTTCTCTGAGCCTCAGAGTGAGGATATTAAATGTACAAACCATGTAGGACCGAGCACTCATCAATAACTGATTTCCTACACATTGAGTATTTGAGGGGCTCTGTGTTAATTGAGGGGAGCTACTTCTTACTATGTAACAGTCAAAAAAGAGGATAATATTTGTCCTATTTTTTCCAGTATTGTCTGCTTAGAGGATTTAAAATTTGTGATGCTGATCTTAATTGTCAACTTGCCAGGATTTGTAAAATGTTCCAAAAACAAA
Organism: Microtus obscurus; assembly: GCA_963919715.1. NCBI lineage: Eukaryota > Metazoa > Chordata > Mammalia > Rodentia > Cricetidae > Microtus > Microtus obscurus. Next base: position 6,706,743 of record CAWTZC010001616.1, on the reverse strand, counting down.
AGTAACAATGCCTGGTGTGACATTGAGGGGGTTTCTGAAAGAGCTACCCTAGAAATTGACTGCACCACTACACAAATTGGGGTCAATAAAAAGGGCAAATTGAAAGTGAACACTAACACATTTATCTCTCTCTACTTCCTTCCTAAAATTCCAGTGTGTCCAAACACCACAAACTCAAGCCACTGAAACTTCCTACCAAATGTAAATCAAAATGACTCTGAGATACCATTTTGCATTTTCCTAATGGCTCAGGATGTTGAATATTTCCTTAAGTTTCTTTCAGCCATTTGAGATTCTTCTATTGAGAATTCTTGGTATAGATCTGTATCCCATTTTCTCTTATTTCTTTTTTTTTACATTTTTAATTGATTTTCATTGAGCTCTACATTTTTATCTGCTCCCTGCCCTGCCTTTCCTATCCCCCTACTTCCTTCCCTTTTCCGCCAAGGTCCCCATGCTCCCAATTTACTCAGCAGATCTTGTCTTTTTCTACTTCCCATGTAGATTAAATCCATGTAAGTCTCTCTTAGTGTCCCTATTGTTGTCTAAATCTTCTGGGGTTGTGATTTGTAGGCTGGTTCTGTCTGCTTTATGTTTAAAAACTACGTATGAGTGAGTGATAATTGTCTTTCTGTGTCTGGGTTACCTCACTCAAAATGATGTTTTCTGGCTCCATCCATTTTCATTCGGTAGATCATGCTGGCCTTGAACTCACAGCGATTCACTTGTCTCTGCCTCTAAAGTGCTGGAATTAAAGGCATGTGCCACCCACTGCCCAGCTTAGAAAATGGTTCTTTAGAGCAAGACTCCACACATCCAAAGGCCCCTATTTGTGGCAACCACAATTCATTTGAAAGGAGAGAACTTTAGCTGATAATTCTGCTGAAGGGATTTCCTTATCAAAAGCAAGTACGTAGGAAATGTTTCTCCAGGGTAAGCATGCAGAAACTTGTGTCTATGGAGCTAGATGCCATTCTGAAGCAGCAACAGTACTTTGCATTAATGTCTGTTCATTATCAATTTTGCAGATATAAAAGATGCAGGATTGAGGGGGGTTACAGAGTGTTGTTTCATGGTCCCATAAAATTACTAAGACCAGAAAATACAGGGCAGAACCAGTATCCCTACAAAGATGTTCCAAGAGATCATTGTTTGAAGCTGTGGTGATAAAGATACAAGGAAACCAGAAGATATTGAAGTCATCAGCACAGATGAATGGTCATCATTGAAAGCTATAGGCATGAAGTAGAACAGAGCAAGAGAAATGCTCTACAAAAGGTATCAGAATTGGAAGGGCATGGATGCACATGCTCTCTAGAACTGGGATGATTCTGTAAGAGACTCCAAATGCCAAACACAAAAGCCTATTATGAAATTGCCGAGCTATGTCTTACTTTATTCTAATCTTCCTTTACCTATACCACCATTCATCTCTTCTAGAATGGAAAGGTTTAGCCTGTGTCTGTATCCTGATAACATATGATAATTTAAAAGTATGTCAGTTTTATAAGATCTCATCAGTGTGAGATTTCTTGAGTCCCCAGATACCATTTGGACTTTTAATTTCTTTGGAAACTAGTAAAGACTATGATTGAATTTTGAACAGAAATGGCCATGACCCTATAGGGATTGTGGATTTAAAATGATGTGTTAATGTGTCCTATGGACAAAGGGTGGTGTTTTAATGATTAAGCTTAAATGTCAACTTATGACATTTAGAAGTACAAACCTCTGGGTATTTATGTCTTTAAGGGAATTTCTAAACAAATCTGAGCTGATAAGACCCATGGTAAATATAGGTTATATCATCCCATGGACTGTAGTACTAGTCTAAAGAGAGTGGACAGTGTGATCTGAGTATCAGCATTAGTCTTTGTTTGCTTCCTGCACAATGTGAACCACTGCCACTGCTACTGACATTATGACTTTCCTGCAATGATAGACTGCACCCTCAGAATGGGAGCCAAACTAAACTTTCTTCCTTAAGTTATTTTTATCAGGGATTTTGTCACAGAAACTGGAAAAGTAATGCATATACATGGTGATCTTATTTTGTACAGAAAAGGGGAGAGATGATATGGGATGGCTGTATGCTTTCACTATGTTGACTGTAGAAAACTATTATGTTATTGATAGAAAACATGTGACTTTGGATTGAATTGACAATAATACGAGTTTTGGAAAGTCACATTAGTGAATAGTAGCATTTTGTATTTTCCAATATAGCCAGAAGTTAAGTAGCTAGAACCTAAGAGGCAAAGGGAGCAGATACAGTTATCCAGAGAAATAACAATTATGCAATAATTAGTCTGTTCTGGATCACTATCCGCCCCCTCGCCCCATAAAAAGTCAAGGAAGGTTTTCACATTCCTTTCCTGCCATCCTAACCAGGAGAGCTAGTGCTAGACAAGACAGAGGGGATTTGTTAATTATAGTAATTAAGATTCTTTATACTTTTTCCCCACTTCTCTTCCCTTTTCAAGACACTAGAGTCATACAGACAAAGTACACCCGACAGAGGAAGAAATAAAGGTTTTATTTAAGTAGGAAAGTTTGTAACTAATTGGGGCACACCTTCAATATTGAAATACCGCTCTTCTAATTATTATAAAATTAGTAGAAACTTACTGAAAGCTGAAAAATACTGAGATTCACTCCATAGGTGCATTTGCATAAATATCATTGATTCTTATTCCACAAACCTATGTGCACTAATTAAATGACCACGGATATTCACTTATAATTTGTTTCAGGCTGAAACCATGGATTTAAATTTAGACAGCAAGATTACCAGCAATGGAAACACATGAAGGATAGCAGAAAGTCGACTGTTTTGGATATACTTTTTAAAAGACTTCAGTCTGCAAAGAAGAAAAATGCATCCACTGGTTGGATGTACAGGTCAATGCTATGTAGTTAAATGCTTCAGTTGAACTTAGGACAAAAGGTGAGTCATACCTGAGATTTATCTCAGTCATTAGCGGGTAGGGAGTGACATGAAATGTCCCAAACTGAGTCACACAGTTTATAATCAGGAAAGAGGGGGATATGGCAAAGCCATAGGCAAATGGCTGAAACAGAAAATAAGTAGGTATTGGAAAAGTAAAAGTGGAGGTCTTCAGAAGTCAATAATGCAGTGAACTGAAATATTGTTGAGATGTCATTTCCTTTCATGAAAACAACATATATCATTATCAATTAGGTCCAAATTTTCAAGGTTATAGAATGCTCTCACCAAATTGCTTATCAATTGGAACATGAATCCATACACTTTGTGGCCCACCAACTACCAGTAAATAGTCTGTAAAGATTTAAGTTCCTCAAATATTTCAAATTCCCTTGATAATTTTCAATAATTTAAGTTTTGTTCTTCATTGCTAAATTCTATAAAAATTATAGTCATTGAATTCTAGAATTTCTTTCTTTCTTTTTTTTTTTTTGACCCATTGGTAATTCAGCAGAGAGTTGCTCAATTTCCACAAGGTTGTGGGATTTCTGTTGTTTCTGTTGTTGAAATGTAGCTTTAATCCATGGTGATTTGATAGAATGGAGGGGTCTATTTTAATTTTCTTGTACCTGTTAAGATTTCCTTTGTAACTGGGTGTGTGGTCGATTTTGGGGACTGTTCCATTAGGTGCTGATAAGGAAGTGTATTCTTCTATGTTTGGGTGAATTGTTCTGTAGATATCTTTTAGGTCCATTTGGGTCATAGCTTCTGAGAACTCCAGTATTTTTGTTTAGATTTTGTCTGGACAATCTGTCCATTGGTGAGAATTGGGTATTGAAGTCTCCAAGTGTCAATGAGCAAGGGTAAATATATATTTTGTGTAGTGTAATAAATATGTAGTTTAAGATTTAGTAGAATTTCTTTTAAAAAATTGAACTGTCATTGTAATGATGTCTACCAGTATTCTGCAATACTCATATATTGGTGCCTATCCAATCATCAGCAGAGAGGCTTCCTTTATCAACTGATGGAAATAGATACAGAGACCCACAGATTGAGCTCAGGCATTGTGATGAAGAGAGGCAGGAAGGACTGTAGGTACCAGAGGGATCATGAATATCAAAAGAAAACCCACAGAATCAACTAAATTGAGCTCATAGAAGCTCACAGAGACTGAATTACCAACAAGGGATCCTGCTTGGGACTGACCTAGGTTCTCTGCATACATATTGTGTTTGTGTAGTGTAAGTAGTCTTTGTGTAGGATTCCTAACTGTGAGAGCAGTGGCTGTCTCTGACTCTTTTGTTGGTTTTAGGACCATATTCCAAGGCTTGCCTTGGCCATCCTTACTACAAGGGAAGGAGCTTAGTCTTACTGCAACTTGACATATCATGTTTTGTTGATATCCATGGAAAACCTGCCCTTTCCTGAATAGAAATGGAGAAGGGCAGGATTGCAGGGGCAGCAGGAAGGTGGGGTAAAAAAAGGACTTGGGGGAGAAAAGGGAGTGGGAACTGTAGTAAGGGTGAAAATACATAAATACATCTTAAAAGAATAAATAGGTAAAATTTTTAAAAATCACACTTCTTTGGGCAAAGGTCTTGCTGAATTGTTGATTTAGACAGAATCAAGGCTATGCATCACTTAGAAACTTTTAACTTTGGTGCAAACTGTGTCTGCTTTGAATAGTAGAAAATTAACAGTAAATAGTTTATAGGTTTTTCATGGCACTCTTTAGTTAGGGGATTGCTCAAGAGGAAATCTGTGGTGACAGTCTGAGCTTGAATTGGGGAGAGGGATATATCATTTTATGTTGGAATGTTCCCTTCAGTGAGGTTCTGATTCCTAATTTTGTCATTTATTGTAGATAACTCATTGTCACTGCAGCCAATAGCAGGTAGAAAATATATGTAAAAATGTATCTGTAATGAATATTAACAATGTTTTATTGTCACTATTCACTAGTTGTATAACCTAACTACCAAGGGCAGAGGACTTATTGCTAATTTTTCTTAAGTTTCTTGAATCGTCTACAGATGAATGACATTGTGAGGAAGATGTAGATAAATCAATACTCATTTTTATAAAAAAGATTTCATCATCCAGTGATTTTGATATCCTTGAAGTTCTTAGGACCTGTCTACTACAGATGTAGAGAGAAGGCTCTACTTTTCTGTAGGAACAGACAGTTTTCCTTATATCATCATTATTAAACTGTTAACTGGGAATGATGGCAGATTCTGTCCTTTCTATCAAATTAATTCTGGCCCACTGTCTTCACTTTGCTACAACCTTCCCCATGACAACAATCCTCTTGTAGCCTCTGGTAAAGAATTTTTGACACAGACTGTAGTAATAGGAGCGGCAGGGCTGTGTCCCCGACACCCAGCCGCCCACATGGCTAGCTTAATTCCCGAAATAATTACACAGAAACTGTATTCTTTTAAACACTGCCTGGCCCATTATTGGCTAGCTCTTCTCGGGTAACTCTTGCACCTGAACTAGCCCATTTCTTATAAGGTGTGTAGCACCCCAAGGTGTGCTTACCGGGGAGATTTTAGCCTGCGTCTGCCTGGCGTAGGAAAATCATGGCGATTCCTATTGACTCAGCTTTTCTCTCCCAGAATCCTGTTCTGTTTACTCCATTCACCTAAGGGTGGGCCTATTGAATGGGCCTAGGCAGTTTCTTTATTGATAAGAAATCACTTCCACATCAACAGACTCATTTGTAATTTGAGAATCCTTTAAAAAATAGAACTATTATAAAAGTCACTACTATAATATATAAGGAAACATTCATTTTATTATCCTTGAAAGCAGAGAAAGACAAGTACCAGGAGGATTGGTTTAGCAAAGTAAAGAACCCCATCAAGTAAATTAGCCAATGACACAGATATTAACTGGAAAGCAATGGAATCTCAAGTACAGGAATGTGATGCCTTGGTCATTGTCCCTAGATCCTTGACTTCTGACATCATTTGAACTTGGTGGGTTCTCAGAAATGCTTACCTCTTGCTATTTCCCCATACTTAAACATGATATAAGATATTTTGCTTAGAAGACAGTTTCTGGAAAGCTAACACTACAGACAAACCCTGGAGTTGTAGGCATTATATACACCAGAGAGTGCTATGTCAAGACCAGCAGGCTATTTGATAACATGAGGATGAGTGTCTTGAATTTAAACATTAATTTGTCACATAGAAAAGAAAACCAAACAATTTTACCACTGTGAAAAGGAACCAGGGAGATGGTGTGATATTCACTTCAAGGACAGTCTATGGAAACCTGGCAAAAGTTGGTACCTTTACTAAACAAGAAAAAAATTCAGAAACACCCTTGAAAATAGTGGGGTAAAGAAGCTTAGATGGACAATTAGAGTAACTATGTCTGGTAATTCTAGAAAACCTATGGCTTTCCAGATTCTATGGATAATTCTATCCAGATTTAACCTACAGCTAAACTGATTTTACTTAGCAAAATGGTACAGAATGTTTCAGTGATGTATGTATAAGAAATTTGTGAATGTCTGCATAGATATCCTCTGCAGACGAGGCCTGATTCTTTAAAGATGCTGCCAGAACAGGGTTTCTCATTTCAACATTGAAGTGTGCTACTGAATTAGTAGTGTCCAGGTGGCTGGGGATTAATTTCTATGTGAAATATGAGGGAATTGATTACAAGATCAGCATAGCTGCAGAAGGCAGAACTAAGCATCAATATGTTGAGGGTTCCTAAAACACAGTGCTCATTCGAGTAAACTAGATGGACTATCAACAATGACATTGCTTCATTTATAAAACGCAAAGAATAAACCAGAGTGAATGATCAGGAAACCAAAGGAAAATGACCCAATAAAAAGTTATTATACCCCTTATTGAACCAATATTACAGCAGGTTGATATATGAAGGGCCTGAATGTTGAATGGTATCATCACAGTGAAATATTGTACAAGATAGATTAAGCAGTTATTTCTTGAGTTCTTCCACAAAACAATCTATTAACACAAACCTGGTGTGGTGGTGTATGTTTGAAATGTTTCCCGTCTAACTGTTTGGGGAGACTGAGGAATGTGCAGCCTTGCTGGAGGAAGACCATCACTGGAACTGAGCTTTGATAGTTTACAACCTTCTCCAACCTCTGGTTCACTTACTCTACTTCATTTGTGCAATTGAAGACATGACCACTCAGCTTCCTGCTGCCATGCTTGTAGCTCGTTGCTGATTCTTCCTGCCATGATGCACTTTTATGACACTGGAATTGTAACCAAAAATAAACTCTTTCTTTCATAAGTTGCCTCTGTCGTGGTGTCTTATCACAGCAACAGAAAAACAATTAATATGCCTGATAACCATGGAATACATGGTTTTGAGACAATAAGTAGAGGCTGGTTAAAATCCACTTCATTCCTATTCTGTTTTTCCCCAAGTTCCTATACACATAGTTGAGGTTTCCTCTGTCCCTGTTACTTAGTACACTCATTTGGCTACTATTGCTAGACCTCAGCAGCTTATTCTTCTGTTATTTTCCTGTTCAAGAAATCAGGCAGGATGCTTACAGCGATTGTCACTTGGGACTTCTAATGCTGATACTATTGGCTGAATCTCTAGTCATGTGAAGATTCAGGTGATATAGTCACCAACATAGTTAACTAGTAAATCAAAATAACTAATTATATCCCGTGTGGAATGGTGAAGATTTATGTTACTTTTATTTATTTATTTATTTTTTTTTGCTATCATGGTGTTTTGTTATCATGTTCACTTGATTTACTATTGTAACCATTTCCAAAACTAAGTTATAATGAAATTTGACTATGTGATAGCAGAAATTTAAATAAGAAATACCATCAAATGCTGTGTTTGATGCAGACATGTTTAGAACACACTAGCATATATATGTATACTGTATGCAATCATCTATCTGAAGAAGACGTTCTTATTGGTAAGGTGAATCTTGCAGCTGGAATTTACATGGAATGGAAAACATTTATAGCCGTGTTATGGAAGAGATTGACTCTTCTTTCTCTTTCTTACTATTGTCCATAGGACCAATATCCTCAGTCTATTGTGTAGAAAACCCCTTTGTATTAAACATGTGAGTGAAAAATAACATGTGGAATGATTTGGGGGAAAAGATACTGTCCAACAATAAGAGTTACAGCTTGTGAAGGCTTTAGAGCTACACACTTTTCAGAAGCAGTCATTGATTCAGCACAACCCTTAGTAACCCTAATGAGGAGCAATTCATTCCAATTAATGCCCCTTATCACTAAGAGATAAGCACAGGCATGATTTTGCCTCAAATGACTCATGGGAATACATCTTCCTCATCTCGATGTATCAGTCTTATTTACTGGATAGGTAACAAGGAAACCAATTTTGGAGGAGCAGATTTTATTCAAGTCCAGGGCATCACAGGAACACGGAGGCAAGTAGCACTGCAATTTGGGTCATGTAAGTCAGCCTCCTCCAGATGAGTAGTGAGTAGACTGATCAAATGAATATTCTTATGATTAAAGATGTGTAGTATAGTCAGGGTTTCTGTCCTGCCCGGTTCCCACAGTCATTAAGTCCCAAAGAAATCACACAGAGGGCTGCATTAACTATAAACTGATTGGCCCATTAGCTCAGGCTTCTTATTAACTCTTATAACTTATATTAGCCCATTATTCTAGTATATGTTAGTCACATGGCTTGGTACACTTTTCAGCAAGGCAGTCATATCTTGCTTCTTCTGTGTCGGGCTCACAACTGCAAATAAAGCTTCCCTTCTTCCCAGAATATTCCTGTTCTCCTTGACCCCCCCCCCCACTTCCTATCTGGTTGTCCCGTCTATACTTCCTGCCTGGAAACTGGCCAATCAGCATTTATTTAAAATAAAATTTACAGAATAAAGTCAGTTCTCCCACACCAGTGTAGGGGGTAAGAAATGTCAGTATGTTCACATAACACGTATGTAGGGGCTCACAGCAACAAAGGGGTCAATGATGACCTATAGATCTTCCTTGTCTCATACAATTCTAATGTGACAAATATGAGCTAATGCACACACTGAAATCATTTAATCTCTGAAAGAAACGTGGTTCTATGGTCTCTTAGGGCCAGTCTTTCCATTTATAAATCCCTAGGAACCAGAATTACTTTGTAATAATTAACCTCTCTGGAAATGATCATTTGTCTCAGCAATTTACATATGTTTGATCTTGTGAAAGTCATATGTCAGTCCTAACTGTACTCATTGGTTAATGTTCGGCTACCACCGCTATTTTCATGACAGTTTGCTCCTATGTGAAGCAAGAATTCCTCATGCTGTTACCGAACAGCAGTCCTCAAAGCCTTGAGTGTTTATTCTCTGCTCTTTAGAGAAGACTAAAAGCTTCCAACCTTAATGGTTTTGGCTCTTATGAACTTGGAAAGAGTTCACTTTGTAGGTGACACTATCTGATAAATCCTGCAAGTTATGCTGGAAAGCTTTGGGAACTATCTGCGAGGTCACACCCCAAACACAAGCAACACTTTGAATTAGACATTTGAATCTGTAAGACTTCTAGCATCAGAGCACCCAAGAGAGTTTATTAAAACAAGCCACCTCTGCTGAATGACTGAATCACTTAATTTCTGCTGTACATGAATTTTAACTAGATGTCTGGCATTGTTTGCTTATTTATTTTATTCTTTATGTCATTTCATTCTGAAAATATGCGGAACCAAGAAATAGACAGTTCTAAAAATTCAGAAGGGTCCTTTAAAATACACTTTATAGTTGATCTGACTAGCTTTATAAAAACAGCTTTGCTTAATATGTTTCCATTTTCCTTCTTTTGCTGCCCACAACAATGCCTTTAAACAAAGACTTTTGTTTGCTGCAAGTTTTCCTTTAAACCCGGGCTCTTAGCTAATAGAGGATATCTTATGAGCTTATTTTTCTTGAATACTAGGGATCATTGATTATATGTGAATTTATATTATATGAATCTTTTGTTACATACTTTATGGCTCTATTATTTAAGCGGCCTCATAAGCAGTGGCACTTGATTGTTTTGGAGCTTTTGGAGCTGCATAGTAGAACAGGAGGAGTGTGCAGCATGACGAGCACTTTCTGTGTCTCTGGCTCATGCTCATCTCTGTCCATGGACACTGCTTATCCCCATCAGAATCTCTGCTGAGCACAGCAAAGGATAAACTCATCATGGGGAACCATTGCTCAGGCCGCTTGTTTTGAACAGTACGAATACCGAATTGGCTTTGCAAGAGAATGATGAAGATGAATGGGAGGGATGTGGCCAATGTGCTTTTTACACCACTAACAAACTGTAGACACTTCCATTTGTTTTCTCCCTGCTGTGTGACACTGGGTAATACACTCCACACCTGCAATAAGCAATTTTTTTCATCTGTAAAATGGAGGGAATAATAGTATTTATGGCACATGTCATCTTGAGAATTAAAAGAAATATTGCTGGTGAAATGCTTAATATGAAGCTTAGCAACAAGTGTTCAGGTCATTCTAACAGTGTCCAATGAGCTTCGAGTTCAGCTAATAGTCATTTTTAAGGAAGCTAAATACAATATGGTGTGGTAACTATTGCAAAACCCTCTGATGCTATATGTAGAAGTCGCTTTGCCTGTTGACTAAGATCTGCTTTGAGAGGCAGACAGTTGAATAACCTCTCATCCTATGTTTTAAATCACAATGACTATAGCTGTCTTAACAATGCAAAAATATCAGGGGGAAGGCTAATACAGAAGAGCTGTAGTCGGAGAAGTGAGAGAAAAGTGCCGACACTGACAGAGGCTGATAATAAGGGCTATAACTGCCAAATGCTTTGCTGTCATGGTGACACAGAAAATTTTGCTCTGTTCTCGAAAGGAGGAGCCATGCCTCATTCTAAAAGAATCTCCATCAGGTGAGAGGATTTCAATGAGTCCTTTTGTATAAAATTTGAATTGCAGGTTGTTGAAAGCAGCAAAAAAAAAAAAAAAAAAAAAAATCACCTCACAGATGTTAGAGGATCAGTGGATCAGTACCCTGCTATGAGAAACAGAATGTACGGCATTGAGAAAGGCTCTCCTCAGTTAAATTACACTTGGTCAACGTAGAAAACAGAAACAGTTTAAACAGTAGTTAATTACTAAAGATTAAGGGAAAGTTCAGAACTACCTGATCTTTATTTATCTTCAATATTTTTTTCCACATAGATAAATGTTCCTCAACCAAAGAATGGGTGAAGAAAATGTGGTACATTTCCACAATGGAGTATTACTCAGGTGTAAAAAAAAAAAAAAAAAAAAAACAATGACATCATGAAATTGTAGGCAAATGTATGGAATTAGAAAAAAATTATCCCAAATGAAGTAACCCAGACTCAGAAAGACAAATACGGTATTACTTATTCATAAGTAGATACTAGATGTAAAACAAAGGATAAACAGGCTGCAGTGAACAGTTCCAGAGAAGTCAGGCAACAAGAAGGACCCTAAAATGGATGCATGGATCACCCTGGGAAGGGGAATTAGATGAGATCTCCTGGGTAAACTGGAGTTGGGGGTGGGGGGGTGGGGATGAGGGATGAGAACATGAGACAAGAGGATGGTAGAGCTGGAGGAGGGATGGAGCATTGGGGGAGGGACAGAGAGAGAGAGGAGAGAACAATTAAAGAGATACCTTGACAGAGAGAGCCATTACTGGGTTAGGGTACAAAGTTGACCTTAGCTAAGACTTCTAGCAATAGTGGAGAAGGTGCCTGAATTGGCCTTTACTGTAATCAGTTTGGCATACACCTTAACTTTATTCATAAAATCTGCACCCATTAACTGTTGAAAGCAGATGCAGAGATTCACAGCCAAGCACCAGGCCAAGCTTGCAAGTCCAGTCTAACAGAGGTTTGAGGAATTATATAAGAAAGGGTATGAAACTGATAAATATGACCCCAGCATAAGCACAGACACTGAGAGAAACAATAAATGGGACCTCCTGAAACCGAAAAGCTTCGGTAAAGCAAAGGACACAGTCAACGAGACAAAATGACAGCTTACAGAATGGGAAAAGATCTTCACTAATCCCAAAATATACAAAGAACTCAATAAATCAGTCATCAAAAGAACAAATAATTCAATAAAAAAATGGAGTACAGATCTAAACAGAGGGCTCTCAACAGAGGAATCTAAAATGGCTGAAAGACATTTAAGGATATGTTCACCATCTTTAGTCATCAGAGAAATGCAAATTAAAATAACCCTGAGATCCCATCTTATACCTGTAAGAATGGCCAAGTTCAAAAACACTGATGACAACTTATGCTGGAGAGGTTGTGGGGAACAGGGAACACTTCTGCATTGCTGGTGGGAATGCAAGCTGGTACAGCCCCTTTGGACGTCAGTGTGGTAATTTCTCAGATAATTAGAAAACAACTTTCCGCAAGACCCAGTAATACCACTTTTGGGTATATATTCAAAGGATGCTCAATCATGCCACTTGGACATGTGCTCAACTATGTTCATAGCAGCATTGTTTGTCATAGCCAGAACCTGGACATAACCTAAATGCCCCTCGACTGAAGAATAGATAATGAAAATGTGGTACATTTACACAATAAAGTACTGCACAGCAGAAAAAAAATAACATCTTGAGTTTTGCAGGAAAATGGATGGAGTTAGAAAACGTTATTTTGAGTGAGGTAACCCAGACACAAAAAGACAATTATCACATGTACTCACTCATATGTGTTTTTTAAACATAAAGCAAAGAAAACCAGCCTACAAATCACAATCCCAGAGAACTTAGACAACAATGAGGACACTAAGAGAGACTTGCATAGATCTTTTTTTTTTTTTTTTTTTTGTTTTGTTTTTTCGAGACAGAGTTTCTCTGTGGCTTTGGAGCCTATCCTGGAACTAGCTCTGTAGACCAGGCTGGTCTCGAACTCACAGAGATCCGCCTGCCTCTGCCTCCCGAGTGCTGGGATTAAAGGCGTGCGCCACCAACGCCCGGCTGCATAGATCTAATCTTCATAGGAAGTAGCAAAAGACATGATCTTCTGAGTAAATTGGGAGCATGGGGACCTCGGGGCAGACAGTTGAAAAGGGAAGGGAGAGGTAGGGAAGGGAGCAGAGAAAACTGTAGAGCTCAATAAAAATCAATTTAAAAAATTAAAAAAAAAGAAAGGGGGTCAAGATCATGATGGAGAAATTCACCAAGACAGTGGATGGACCTGAGCTCGTGGGAACTCACGAACTCTGGACTCACAGCTGGGGAGCCTGCATGGGACCGAACTAGAACCCCTGGTTGTTAACAAGAGTTGTGTAGCTTGGGCTGTTTGAGGGGCTCCTAGCAGTGAGTGATTCATGACCTGGCTTTATGGAGCCCATTCTCTACGGTGGGATGGCTTGCTCAGCCTTGATACAGGGGTGTAGGGAATTGGTCCTGCCTCAATTTAATGTGCCAGGCTCTGTAGACTCCCCATGGGAGGCCTTACCCTTTTGGATGAGTGGATGGGGGATGGGATAGGGGAGAGGTGCAGAATAGTGGGGGGAGGGGAGGGGAAGGGGAACTGTGGTTGGTATGTAAAATAATAAAAAAATTAAAATAAAATTTAAAAGAAGATGTATACCTAATCTGATGATTTTAAAGTACTTTTTATTTTTGAGATTATGTTATAGTCTGATTTTAAAATACAAATAAAACAATGTTACATAAGAATAGCATCTCTATAAAGAAAACCTAGAAATAGTCAATGGGCATGCAAAATCATGCTTAGACATCATTAACTACTATGAAATTGTCAACCCAATGCAGTTACCATTTGCATCTGTTAGGATGCCTATGATTAGAAAACCCACAGACAGGGAGTGGTTGAGAGGTGTAAAGGGAAAGAATTCTGGTCCACTGAAAGGGGAATGTGGATTGATAGAGTCATTGTGGACAGAGGAGAAAACGTAGTAAAGGGGTTAAGTAGACCTGACCTAATGCACCATGCCTCCTATGATTGAGATGTTCCATTATAATAAAAGTGTGATCTCTTTGAGATTCAGGCTAACTTAGTCAACTGCAGGAGTGTTTATTTCTTTGACATAATAAACTTTTCAATTATATGTGTTTCAGGACACTGATATATATGTTAAATATACATAGTGAAGTTCATTTTCATCACACCTCAGAGAATGAAAATATAAAAAATAATTGGAATACGTGTGACTGAGGAAAAAATAACTGGAAAACCAAGGATTTTTACAACAAAATTAAGGCAAATGAATATCTGTATTAGTATTTGGTAGAAATAAAACTTTTGGCCAGGCAGTGGTGGCAAAAAACCTTAAATACTAGCACTCGGGATGCAGATCTCTGTGAGTTTGAGACCAGCCTGGTCTACAAGAGCTAGTTCCAGGACAAACACCAAAGCCACTAGAAACAATGTCTAAAAAAAATAAAAGAAAGAAAAGAAAAACAGAAATGAAACTTTTGGCTAATCAGACCAGAAATGTAGAAGAATATTTGGTTCTGATTCACTGTGGATATAGAATAAGAGGAAGAAAATCCAATGATTTAAAAGAGGACAAACGGCTGCAAACCAGTAATAAAACCAGACATCCAAAAGTTGAAACAGGAAAATGCTATTCTCTGCTTAGTAAACTATCAAAATGTTAAATTAGCATATGACGAAGTTCTTAGAATTATCATTCATTAAAGAAATGCATATTAAACAACACATGTCTAACCATACCCAAACATAGACATATACTCACATGTCCACACTGAAACATGCACATATATGTTCTTTCATACAGATACATTTGCAGACATTTACACGTGTGCACATATGGTAAGTCTTAACGAAGGTATTAACAAAAAAGAGATACTTGATAGTCAGGACATATAACTATGCTATAATTTCCCTAAACCAACAGTTATCCTATGACTTAGCAACAATGAATGCATTCTGGATTTTTTAAATGATTTAATGCCTTCAAAAGGATGTGAAATATTAAATAATTTTCCCGTTGAGTACTTGTTATAATGTTCATACATTTGTTTACACAAAAGATATTTAAGATTTTTATATTTTCAATGTAGCTTCCAGGAAAATATTTAAATGATCTAGATGATTTCCATTAAAGATGTAGCAAATTGTCCATCAAAGATTCATTGAGCCTTAGCATGGATGGGACTTTTATGATTGAGTCTCATGTTTGTCCCATATGTTCTTGGTGTCTATCCCAACACATCCTTTCATCTGAGAACATTAGTTTCTTAAGTTCCCTCTTTTGCCTTGTGGACTATATGCTCTGTTTTGCATTCTTGATGCTTTTATGAGCTTCCAATATTCATGCTCACTCACTGCAGCAGATGGTCACCCAGATTTCTATTTGCTGTAAGCTCAGTGCCACTGTGCACTGCTTCTTTCTGTCCACCTCTTGCATAATATTGTCATATACTTTAATTCCACATCTTATAAGCACTACAGTAAGCTATATTTTATATATCTACATTTGGTGTAGTTTTAAATTCTCTTGTTGTGTGCACATGTTTTCCATGCGCGTATCTGAATGCATGCTTTGCATGTATTTGTGTGTGTGTGCATCTGTGTGTGCAGGTGCAGGAAGTCAGCCAATATTTTCACGGCTCTCTATGCATCATCTGTAGTGCAGGTACTTGCACTGGGCCTGAAGCTCACAGTTTTGATCCCTCTGACTAGCCAACTTACAATAGAAGTTCTGTTGTCTTTACTGTCCAGAGCTGGGATCATTGGAGGGCACCATGACCTCTTAGATCAGTGGGTTTTGGAGATCCTAGTTTCAGTCCTCATGCTTTAGGGGTTTTAAACTAACCTACCCAAAAAACAAACAAACAAAAAAGCAAAACAAAATAAAAAATTCTCCACAAAATCGACAAAGAATGAAAATCAAAATAAACAAAAATGACAAACAAAACATGCACACACAAACATTGTGACTGTTTTGTGTTGATCAGCTGTGGTGCCTTGCCAGGTCCTGCCTGACATATTTATCCACATTTGAGAGGGAAGAATGAGGACTGAGAAAGAAGTAGACAAGAGATAATAAAGTCGGGATGGAGTCCACTAAATACTGTGATCAGCCCAGTGTTTTTTTCTCATAGCATTTATATGCCCCACCCCAGGAAGGAGGGGGAAGGCAAGAGGCTTCCTTACCAGGATACAAAGAATCAAGCAAGTATTTACCTTTTCAATACCCTAAAAATCAAGGAATCACACCCTAGGCCAAAACATTCTGTTAGCAGCCACACCTTATGTTAGACCTCTTGTCATACAACATTGAAGGAGCAAGAATAGGTCTGAACTCTCTGACCTTTAGTCAAGCTGGAATGGATCCACCTATGTGGGCTCCCATAGTGCCTGCTCTGGAGTGTGGTTGATATACCCAGTGACACTCCATTATAGACAACTGAATTTCCCTTTGCCAGCATATATCAGTTGCAAAGAGTTTTATGGCCAGGGTTGGGACTCCATGTCTATCTGCTCCTCGCAGTTCTGGGTCCTAGTCTAGCTTTCTACAGTGTTGAAATTGGGGCATCAGGGTTGTGTCCCCAACACCCCAGTCGCCTGCTAGCTTATGCCCGAAATAACAACACACAAACTGTATTCATTTAAACACTGCTTGGCCCACTAGCTCTAGCCTCTTATGGGCTAACTCTCGCACCTGGACTAGCCCATTTTAAATCAGGTTTGTAAGCACCCCAAGGTGCGCTTACCAGGAAGATTCTAGCCTACGTCCACCCCGAGTAGGAGCTTCATCGCGCGTGTGCCTCAGAACGCAGAGCTATCCCTTCTGCCCGCTAGACAGGAGCATGGCGTCTCTGAGCGGAGCTGCATGATTTCTGACCTCACTTCCTCTTCCGCCCAGTTCTGTTTACTCCACCCACCTATGTTCTAACCTATCGGACCAGCCAAGCAGTTTCTTTATTTTAACCAATGAAATCAACAGATTGATATGACACTCCCACATCACTACAGGTCTTGCACATATTCCCAGTGTCTCTGAGTTCATATGTGCATCAGTTCTGTTGTGTCTAGAAGACACTGTTTCCTTAGAGTCATCCATCAACTCTGTCTCTTACAATCTCCCTGCCTCCTATTCCACATAGCTCTGGGAATCATGAGAGAAGGAAGCTAATAAAGTTATCCCATTAGAAACCGAGTATTCCAAAGTCTCTCACTCTCTGCACATGATGGACTTGTAGGTTTCTGTGTTACTCTTCTCTTCAGTCGTTCTCCCCATTTAACTCTTCCTCTCTGATATGTCATTTGTCTATCCACAGCAATATATTCTATTTTCCCTTTCTTAGAAGGGCATTACCCCTACCCTTGATGGGTTACTTAATAAGTAACTAAGCTCTGCTTTTTCCTAAGTTGTAGAATTCATATTGCAAACCTTAAAATCTAACATCCATAGATAAGAGAAAATATACATTAGTCTTTTGGATGTCTGATATCTCATTCAGGATTATTAATTTTCCAACTCCATCCATTTACCTGCTAAATTTATTATTTCATTTTAAGCAGATAACAGTATTACATTGTGTAAATGTGTCACATTTTCACTATCCATTCATCATTGGTAGACATCTAGTCTGTTTCCAATTTCAGTCAGTTATGAACAGAGCGTCAATGAATATGGATGTGCAAGTATCTTTGTAGAAGAGTATGTGCGTAAAAGTGGTATAGCTGGATCTTGAAATGGATCAAGTCCCATCTTCCTGGGAAACTGCCTACTGATTTCTATAATGTCTATAGAAGTGTACACTCTTACCATCCACAGACAAGTGTTCCTCCTACTTGAAATCCCCACCTGTATGAGCTGTCCTTTATCTTATGGAACTTGGTGATTCTGACTGTGGTAAGATGAATTCTCAACATACTTTTAATTTGCATTACCCTCATGGCTAAGAATGTTGACTATTTCTTTAAGCATTTCTCGGTCATTTCTGTTTCATTTTTTGAGAACTCTCTGTTCAGATCTGTACTCCCATTTTTCAAATTCAGTTATCTTCCAGTTCCTACATTCTTTCTACCCACTCTTCTGCAATGACCTGAGATTTAGAGAAGATGGTATAATTTTCTTTATATGCTGAACTCCAAATAGTCATTTATTCTCAGGCTTTTGAGCAGCTGTGCATCTCTGTATTCACTATAAGGAGAAGCCCTTCTGATTAAGTCTAAAAGTAGCATTTGTCATAGATATAAACATAAATATCAAGAAAGCAACTTGATGCCATGAAAATTTAGCTAAAAAACAGTATGTGTTTTGCCTCAGGAGTGAATATCTCAGTAGTTACAGATTTTAAAATTCTTTTTTCTTTCCTTTCTTTTTCTTTCCTTTTCCTTTCTTTTCTGTGTATGGGTGCTTTGCCTTCATTGCCAGTATACTACATTCATGAAATGCTAGCAAGGGCCAGAAGAGGGTGCCAGATCCCCTGGAACAGTGACAGTTATTGTGAATTGCTATGTGGGGGCTTAGACTTGAACCTCAGTCTTGGGGAAGATAAGTCAGTGCTCTTACCTGCTGAGCTACCTTTCCAGAGCTCACATATGCATTTCTGACCAGGTTCTCTTTACTTAACATGAAATCTGCCGAGTGGATTGGACCTCAAATCCAACCAGAGAGAGAGTCATTGGTTACCTATGTAATAGCCATGTGGCCATTGCTTGAGTGGTACATCTTTCCTAACTAGTTGGTGTTTAGTTTATGTGATCGGTAGCAGGGTCAGACAGTTGATTACTTTTCTTTTTCATGTTCAGTATAGCATATACAGGCGCTATCAAAAGTGAGAATGAGTACCTTTTTGAGGCACCTCCAACATCTTCCTCACAAAGAAATCATAAGGAGATATCACACAACTGTAACTGTGATTTGTGCTTACTAATCTTTGATTTCCTGGATTAGCATCATCCAGACATTCAAAATATCTGCTTTTTCTTGAACTTGTATTTTTAATTTGTTTATTTAGTGATAATTATATATGAGTTTTAATATACTCTTAGTTTCTGTTAAACAACCCCATCTTCAGGCATCTTCCAAACAGCCTCACTACCATCTGTTCCCACTTTCAGAACTTCAATCCTGAAATCCTTTCCATCAGTTTGTCTATAACTCTTGTGTTTATTAACTTCTCCAGAGAATGATGAAAGTGGTGCCACCAAAAATTCTCAACACATTGATTAGTAGTGAAAATCAGTAAATTGAAAATAACTTTGAAAAAAATTTTATTGTATGCATATATAAACAAGTTATTAGTTTGCTCTGCCCAAATTTGTGAGATGAAGAACTGCACTGAGTTCATTTGAGATGAGAGACAATGAATGTCTTATATGGTTGAAGCATTCTACTCACTTATATCCCAACATGATCGTCAGCTATGCTTTACATATGTTCTAACTTTCTGAAAGAGTGATCCTTTGGATATTCCTCTTTCTCCTTCAAGGAGATCAAGGACTACACAAGAATCTCAGATACGTCATAAGGTTATTTCTAAAAAAAATTTTGAGTTTTTCCTAGTTATATTGGTGATTAGCCTTCATATTTGTATATGCACCATGTGCATTCTGATTAAAACCAGAAGAGAATATCCAATTGCATAGAACTGGAGGTCCATATGGTTGTTAACTGCTGTGTGGGTGCTGATAATAAAAGATGCGTCCTCTGAAACAGTAGTCAGTGTTATTTTTTTATGTTCATAGGAGCTTTGTTTGTAATTGTCAGAGCCTGAAAACAATGTAGATGCCCTCAACAAAGAACTGGATAAAGAACATGTGGTAGGTTGGTAAAATGAACTATTACTCAACAGTTTAAAACAATGGCATCATGAAATTCCCGGACGAATAGATGAACCTAGAAAAAAAAATCATCCTAAGTAATTTAACCCAGACCCAGAACTACAGATATGGTATGTACTCACTCACAAGTGGATATTAGTTATAAAATAAATTAGTTATAAAGGTTAAGTGTGCTACAATCTACAGACTCAGAAGGCCAGGTAACCAGATTCAAGTAGGGAAGCTATGATCCCCCTGGAAAGGGAAATAGAAGAGATTTCATGAGTGGAGAAATCAGTGTGTTTAACTGTGGAATTGTCTCTCCAGTCTCTTAGTGAGATCTTTCGTGTCTTTCTACAGGTTAAAGATTTCCAAAATTAAATTTATTTAAAATATTTATTCATTTATTTTTATTATTTAATTATGTGTATTTGTGGCAGCATATAGTTATTCATGGAACATGCATGAAGTGTCCACAAAGAGCAGTGGACGACCCTGGAACTGAAGTTAAAACTGTGCAGTTGGGTGGTGGTGGTGCATGCCTTTAATCCCAGTACTAGGGAGGCAAAGGCAGGCATATCGTTGGGAGTTTGAGGCCAGCCTTGTTTACAAGAGCTAGTTCCGGGACAGGCACCAGAGAAAACTTACTTCAAAAAATAAACAACAACAAAAACTGTGTGAAAGCCCGAGGATGTGGGTTCTGGGAACCGAATCCAGGTTCTCGGCAAGATCAGCTCTCAAGTTTACATACTGAGCCTTCTTCTGAGCCACGGTAATATTCCAAACAAAAAGTAAGTTTCAGTCCAGGTAACTGCATTTTAGAGTAGAACACTAGGGAGACTTTGAGCCAATGCTGAAAGTCATTATGTCATATATTTAGTTAATATTTATTGAGTATTTCTTACACTGTGGAGACTATAACTGAGTAGATACGGTCCGTCAAAATGTCTGTCATAATCATGGAGGCTTGTTTTACACTTCTGCTCTTTTTTGTATGATTGGTTTTTAATTTTCTGTGATGGGTCAGAGACATAATTGATATGTGACAATAAATATTAATTTTTTGACACCATGCTCTTCATCATACGTAACTGTTAAAGTCCTTCAGCAAGGAAACCTGAAGTCATAAGCAAGGTGCAACCAAATACAGGAGAAACACAGCTTCACTGTTGGGTTTGATTGTACTCTTTGTTACACAGGAGAATTTGGAAATACTTGCTAGTGAGTCCTTGCACTACTGCGTCAGTGGCATGACCAAGAGTTGGGTTATTTGACTATATAGTAAGATGTGGGGGAGGAAAAAAAATCTTTTCCGAACGTGACTGCTGTAGGACTGATGTTTTATGACTGGTTGGCAGTACACATTTTTCACCGTCAAGCCATGAAAACCCATCTTGATAGAACATTTCTGTAAGTGGTTTCAGAGGGTT
The DNA here is from genome assembly GCA_963919715.1 of Microtus obscurus. Lineage (NCBI taxonomy): Eukaryota > Metazoa > Chordata > Mammalia > Rodentia > Cricetidae > Microtus > Microtus obscurus. The sequence continues at coordinate 6,685,576 of CAWTZC010001616.1, read as the reverse complement.
ATTTATGGCTCTACAAGGATTCCAGATTGCCTCATTTTCAGACAATTAAAACAGGAATTTAAGCAGTCGTTGTTTGCATCTTTAGGAGGAAAATCCATTAACACGAGGCCAGGGGATCATTGGGTCCCAGAGAAGCTACCTTGAATAGTAATGCTGACTAGTAAACTCCAGCAGGCAGAGCCAGGGAGGCCTGCTAAGCAGCTGCATGCACGCTGCAGAGAAGCCGACGCCGAGAGTCTTTCTAGGGTAATAACTAGTATATTTTTTTATGAGGCACACCAAAATGAGACTCCAGGGAGAACATCAGAAATTACTGATCAGAGAGAGCAAACCCGGTGATGGGATTGAAAACTAGGATGCATCCTACAACCGAAATCACACGAGGAACGTGAGAGAAATCATAGGAAATCGGAAAAGACCAGAGTCCGTGTGTATGATAGAGGTCAGCTGAAGGAAGCATCAATGGGAAAATTTCAATTCTGAAATATTTACCCACAATCATGAGAACACCAGCTGTTGACTACTAAGAAAACCACATCACTCTGCAAGGAGACTCAAAATCACATTAGGCCCAAACCATGAAGCCATTTGGGATAAAAATGGATTACTTCAAATGAGCACCTCATGTTTTTGGAAATGAGAGTTATATTTCTCTGTGTTTGCAATTAACCCATGATTTGACCCCCAAACAAGTTGGTACAAACACTGCTATTCCTACTTAGTAAAAGAAGATATAACTAGAAGATGATGGATGATATGTATATGAAGACAACATAGTTTAAGGGTCAAGGAGATAGGGGTCTACATGGGGTTAGGGAGATAGGTGAAGAGTATATTAGTCTTTAAATTTCTTCTCTCTTTTCTTGGCTTAGCCCGTTTTATTACATAATATTATACAAATAACCCATTATACAATCCAGAATGTGTAAGTACAACACCATGAACCAGAGACATAAAATGACTAAACAGTAAGTTCTTACTTCAAAAGAACTTATTTGTAGAAAGAGAGGAGTAAGCAAACATTGGGAGGTGTGTTTGACACCTGAAAAAGTCTTTGGACTTTTTCCATTCAGAAAGAGGAAGACATTTGAGGAAATATCTGTTCTCACATTCAATACATAAAAATAAAAATATGCATAAATAAGCTGAAAGCTAGAAATTTCTTCCAATCCAAGAGCACCAGAGTAAAACCAGAGTTACTCTTGATGCTTTTTAGGGAAATAATACAATTTGTTGTTTTCATTTTGTTTATTCATTATGAAATGTATAAGTGTTTATAACTGCGAATTCTAATCAAGTATAACATGCTGTAAGTAGTTCATTTCATAGTCCTCAGCCATCCCTCTCAAAATGGCAGGGGAACTCAATCAATAAGTGCTAGAATGAAGCTCTATGAGATTTGCAACATTGTCCAAATTTGGAGTTCTTAATAGGTTTATGGTGTTATCATTTCTCTCTCTCTCTCTCTCTCTCTCTCTCTCTCTCTCTCTCTCTCTCTTTCTCTTTCTCTCTCTGTGTGGTGTGTGTGTGTGTGTGTGTGTGTGTGTGTGTGTGTGTGTGTGTGTAAATGGAGTTTGACCTCATACAGGCCCGGGAGAATCTTTACTACTGAGGCATCTCTTCATCTTTTGTTTTATTTTCATTTAGAAAGAAACTCTCACTAGGTTTCCTAGTTTGACCTTCAAGTTGTCATTCATCCTTCTAGATAGCTGGCTGTATTTTCAAGACAAAATTTTAGTTTTTTAATTTTCTATTAATATTTATATTAGCAAAGAAAAAACTTACATTTCTGCATAATGAAACCATGTGATTCAGTCTATGCATGTGCCTGTGCCGTCATGTTTATGTTCAGTGTTTAGAAGTAAGCTATTGCATGTATAAATGACAGAAAACTAATTTGGAAAAAGAAATGAAATTATTTCTTATTATTTAGCCTTTGAACTATTAAAAATAGAAGCTTTGTATACGTTATATTGCTCTTAGAAAACTCCAGAGATAAACAAAATGTAATCTTAGACAGATAATTTTATTCATAGAATCTGCAAGTCTAAAATGTATTGCTATAATTATAAAATGATAAATTAGTGCATAATTTTAATCATATTATGTTTCATTTGTTTTGAAGTAAGGTTGATGTGTGGAAGTTTAGACTTGGTTTCAGAGACTGAGTAAAGAGACTTCAATGTTGTTACTCCTATTTGGGAAAAGAGTTAACTCATTTCTGCTGACTTCATCTTGCTCCTCCAGCAGACACTGAAGTGATAGCCTCCTCTCAAAGAAAGCTAACTCTTTTTCTAACTTCTATTGTTCACTTGAGTGTAAGAAAGGAAGAGGACTCTGCAGGGAAGTTCTTGGAGGTGGAAAAATGGCAGTGTGCACCTCCTTGCCAGCTTGTGGAAGTATGCCACTAAATAGCAGATTACGTTGTGCATAAAGCACAAACATCCCTCACTTCTGCCAGGGAAGGAAGAAGGTAGGTTGGCTAGATATGTTCACCTCTCCCTCTATTCCTCCAGGTCCAATCATCCATTCTCATACACAGCCCTGAAGCAGAAAACCTCTGGCAACCTCTTCCTATTCGATCCCACAGATCTTCTTCTCCTAACCTCCCATGTCTCCACTATTGCTTTATTACAGTTCCTACCTCCAGTAGACATTTTCTGCTAACCCACAAGCCACTCTTACTAGGGAAGCAGGTAGGTTGACTACAGGTCTTCACCTTTTCTTCCATTCCTAAAGATCTACTAACTCAGTTTAACCCCCATCTCTATAGCAAACCTGGGGTGACCTCTCTTAAGTCTCCGCTTCCATTTCCATGCATCCAAATAAACTGATACTTGTGGAACACTCTCTTTTCCTCTTTCCTGTAACCCTTCTCAGGCCCCTAGCCTATCCATATTCCTAAATTTCTGCTTGCAATACGCAGAAACATATTTTACCTAGAAATTCCAGCGACCACACCTATCAGGTCCATGGAAAATTTCCTACCAAATTCTACTAAGAACCAGATTTTCAAAGAAGAGAATGGCCTTACTCCTCAAATTATTCCACATAACAGAAAAAGAAGGAACACTGCCCAATTCATTTTATGAGGTCACAGTTATCCTGATACTGAAACCTTATGAAGACCCAATAAAGAAAGAATTACAGAAAAAAATTCTATTATTTATTCAAAATACTCATTAAAATACTTGAAAATCAAATCTAAGAACACATCAAAAATGTCACCCTCCATTATCTAGTAGACTTCATCCCAGAAATACAGGGGTGGGTCAACATCAGCAAACCCACCATATAATCCACCGCATTAAAAAAAAATGAAATACAGAAATCACGTGATCGTCACATTAGATACAGAACATGTTTTGACAAATTCCAACACCCTTTTATGATAATAGTATCGAAGAAAGTATGGGGAATAGGGGCGCACCTCAATACAATAGACTCAGTTATCATCAAGTCCATAATCAATATCAACTTAAATAGAGAGAAATAAAAGTCATTCCACTATTATCAGGAACAAGTCAACGTTGTTGACTATCTATACTTGTTCAATATAGTACCTGATGTCTTAACTAGATCAATAAGATAACTGAGGGAGATCAAAGGCAAGAAACTTTATAAAAAGTTAAAATATCTTTATATGTAAATGCTATAGTAGTATATATATATATATAAGTGACCCTAAAAAATCTGCCAGGAAACTCCTCCAGTGTATAAATACTTTCAGCAAAAAAGATGGATATGATACTAACTTCTGAAAATCAGTAGCCCTTCTATGTACAAGCCTCTATGACAAACCAACTAAAAAAAGAAATCGGAGAAACAATACCTTTCACTATAGCCTAAAGTAAAATAAAATATCTTGTGGTAACTCTAACCAAGAAAGGGAAAGACTTGTATAAAACTAAAGACATTGAAGAACGTTACAAAATGTCTGAGTTGTATGTATATGTGTGTGTGTGGATGTCTGTTGTGAGGTCAAAATATGTGTGTTTAAGATTTAATAGTGCCTCTGACTTCAACAGTTCCTTCATTCTTTGGCAATTGCAAGGTTTCATTTCTTTTGTTGTTGTTGTTTGGTGTTTTATTGTTTATCTTTGAGGATTGTTTAGTTTATTATTTTCACTCTTAATGCCTTTGTAAAATGTGTGAAATATTTATTTCAGAAGTATAAAATATCTATATTTTATTCATGAATTTCTTTTTATACCATCTTCTGGAGTATTCTTCCATTGAGCAATTCAGCTAATTTCTGTTGTCAATAATGTTGTTATATTAAGAATAATTGGGAGAATTTTGTTTTTGTTTATGAAAATTGAAGGCACTGATGCTAAATACTGATATATTACAATTCAAAATATTTTTGCTTGCTTTTACATCTCTTTGCTTCTTAGATTTTGGTTGTATGACTTAAATTGTGTTCTTTCTTTTTGATAAGTAACTTTCTTAAATAGTTTATATTTCCTGGATGTGTTAGTTCATATTTTAATTTTTCTTTGATTGAAAGGGAATTGAAATATTTCAAGGGGATTGAAATGTTTGCCTAATTTAACTTCTGATACTTGTCTATAGCATAGATTTAGTACATTAAAGAAAAGACTGGGTACTTCAAAACATGTCACAAAAATCAATCAAATACAAGGCATGCAGGAAAATAATTTCTGCACAAGATGTTGAAGGGTGAATTAGTTTTATTTTTGTGAAAGCCTTAGACACATGTTAGCTGGTTGTCTTTCTTTCCTCAGCACAGAGAAAGCCCACAGTAGTGTAAATTTGGTAAATCTCACAACAACTGCACCATGAAGGTTTTTCCTATATTGTTCTGAATTTTCTTCTTAAGATGTCAGATATAGTTTACAGAATTTCCAGTTTTCTGAAATATATCTATGGTTTATAGTGTAATAGAAAACTCCAGTATATTAGTATCAAGTATCAAGTTCATATGCTTGGATTCCCTGAGGAGGCCAAGGTCTGAAACAAAAATCTCTGATTATCTCACTCCTTCAAAAAAAAAAATCAAGCTGGGCGGTGGTGGCACGCACCCTTTATCCCAACACTGGGGAGGCAGAGGCAGGCAGATCTCTGTGAGTTTGAGGCCAGCTTGCTCGACAAGAGCTAGTTCCAAGACATGCTCTAAAGTTACAGAGAAACCCAATCTGAAAGAAAGAAAGAAAGAAAGAAAGAAAGAAAGAAAGAAAGAAGGAAGGAAGGAAGGAAGGAAGGAAGGAAGGAAGGAAGGAAGGAAGGAAAAGAATAATCAGCCAATTATCTTTAGGAATGAAACTCCGTCTTTTCTTTTGTTCCAATCCCAGTAAACATCACACATACATCCAAAATTTTATTGAAATGAATACAATGCTGGAAGTATAATGAGGAAAGAAAGACCTACGTTACCTTGTAGTCAATGTTCAGGGCCATTTTATAAAAAAAAAAAAAAAAAAAAAAAACAAAAAACAAAAAACTTTACACATGTTGGCACAGAAAGATCTCTTTGCTATTGCACTGTCTCAGTCCTTGGACAACATGAAGATAACATTACTTACATCAGACATCTTCACTAATGATTAGAAATAATCCAAAATTATAATCAGCTTTAACTACATTACATATCCTTTTCATTCCAGGAATATGCCTGTTAAATAAATAAAGAAAACAGATCTCAGAAACTAAAGATAAAGAATTTTACAGTCAGAATCTCTTTCTGTAATGTGAAAATTACATAACATATATAGTATTGATGATACAATGAACATGTGCCACAGAACAGACAAGTCTTTTTTTCTTGATAGGACTATGACTGTAAATATTTTGCAAAGTGTGAGGGCATGAAATTTTACCCCAGCGGAATGACATAACAAATGTCATGGGATGTTCCAGTGGTAAAAGTGTTCCACATTTGATATTTGGCAAAATATTTGTTGATGTATATACCCTACTACTGAAAGTCCTAAAATTTTCCTTTGTTCAAAAATTAAGAAAAATGCAACAGAAATCAGAAAATGGAAATCGGAGTATATAAGTAACTGAGGTAAGAAATTGGCAAAGGATGCCGGGCAGTGGTGGCGCACGCCTTTAATCTCAGCACTTGGGAGGCAGAGGCAGGCGGATCTATGTGAGTTCGAGACCAGCCTGGTCTACAAGAGCTAGTTCCAGGACAGGCTCCAAAACCACAGAGAAACCCTGTCTCGAAAAACCAAAAAAAAAAAAAAGAAAGAAATTGGCAAAGGCTAGGAGGAATGTGGGAGTGTAAGCATGTATTGTGTCTTATGTGACTCTCTCTTATGTTGCCCCTGGAGAAAGGCATTCTGACTCTCAGTGTCACTGGTGTCCATTTTATGTATAGTCTACTTTTTTTTAGCAATCCCAGGGATATGTAAGAGCAAGCCACAATTAAAGAAAACAAACAGCAATGAGCTCACAACTGGACGAAGATTTTGTGAGCCTGCTCTGTCCAAGGGGCAAAACTCTGTCTCTGAGATACAAAAGATCTCTCACAAGGACTCTATATATTGATGTCACATCCAGTAGTAATGAAAGAGGCATTCGAATCAGGGTTCTATGAGTAATTTTCCACTTACTATAAGGATGCTATTCATGAAATTCACTTTTCTCAAAAAAAATAGCTCTAATCTTACAGGACTGTTATAGACATCACTATATCAAAAGTTAAGCATGGAACAATAATTGAATGAGTTAAATATAAGGCACACATGAAAAAAGAAGCCAGGCTCTCACACCCTTAAATCACAAAGCCTGTTTTCCATAGTGTTTCTTTCCTTTGTTAATGTATGGATACAGTATCTGTTACTTATTTAACTGATCACAAAAGAAGGAAAAGAAGTATGAGAAATTGAATTTTTTTATGGTCTTTTCAAGGGTAATCTAGCCACTGATTCATTTCTTACAAGAAAAAGTCTCCTTAAACTACAAGGAAGAAATTTCTAAAAGAACACCCTGTCCTTGTAACTAGCAAGCACTAACCCCCTCTAAAAATGCAGTGGGTGCTTTGGGTGCCTGCTGTGATCCCCAGAACTGGTTTGTAGTTCCTGACTTCTATGCGGCGACCTTTTCCTCAAGCCTTTTCTCATTTATTGTCCAATCAAGTTCCATCAGCCCATATCATTAGTACATACTTTATTTTCCTTTTTATGATTTTATATAACTGAGATTCATTCAGAATTCATATCATTTCTCATTCGTGACTCATTTGATCACAATGGAGATGAGTTAGAGGAAGAGTGAACCAAGTACATGGAATTTGCTTCAGAAAGGTACTATCAGGCTTGGACTTATATTTCCTTTCAGAATGTAGTTTCTTCACTTGAACCTCAAATTCTGTGGATTCCATCTGTGTGAGTAGAGAATACACAATAATTTATGCTCGATGTAAGTAAAACATGTGTGTTTCTTTTATTCTGCATCCCGACTTCTTGATGCAGGTCATCATACTTGAGGTTTGACTCAGTCTTTTCACTAACTGCAGTAACTCACCCTTCTCTTGCAGGTAGGGCAAAGATAACTCTTTGTTTGATCATAATCCTAAATAAATCAGTATGCATATGCATGATTTGTGTAATCACAGCAGTCGGTAATTAGGGTAAATAGAGATCATGTCACATCTGAAAAGCGTAATTAAATCTCATAAAGAAGACTAGAAGCAGGTACTGTTTTGTTTGGTTGTTTGTGAGGATTTTTTTTTCTCTGCAAAATTGCATAAATTACAAAAACATATTTTGGAATGATCTGTATTTGAAAATGTCCTGCACTCTATCTCTAGGTTAAAAATGAATTTATCTCTAGGTATTTAAAAAAAAACAATGTTTCTTAGGAATATTTTGCATTGTAAATTTCTGTCAATTTAAACCAAGGAAGGAAGATGACAAAATACAAATCTTTTCTCTTGATTTCTCCTTCTTTCTATGTGTTTTAACTCCAAAACAAGCTCACAACTCAAGACATATCAGAGTGACCGAGGACGCTATGGCCAACGTTGTTTCTTTGAAGGAACTCTTCTTGCTGTTAGGATCTAATTGTTTCCATCTTCCAAGTACCTCACTCGAATTGTTTTAATGGTTTTGTCCATTTTTGCTTAGTGTGTCTCACTGTGTGCTTCTCTCTCTGTGTAGTTTGTTATCTTTAATGTTTTAGTGGAAGGCACATCTAAGTAAGCAAAAAGTCTATGGAGAACAAAAGCCTTATGCTTTTTGTATTTGTCTTAGAGCCATACCTGTGATGACTTCCAAAAATATGTAGTTTTGTCATCAGTGCTGTTTAAAATGTCCGTGTAATGTTCAAAGTAATAGCGTTACTTTAATTTATCTCAATATATAACTTATCTAAATGGATGAGATGCTGAATTTTAGAGTTCAGAAAATGTCCCCTTCACTCTAGCTCCTTTGGTTCTTACAAGAACTCCAGGAGGCAATTATTTCCTTAAATGAGGACATCATTTCAAACTGTGGGAGCCTAATTTGCAGCAAAAGCGTATTATTTGAAATTCAACTGGTAGATCCACAGATTAAACTCTGAGTCTTCAGCTTTTGAATACCTAAATATCCAAATCAATTTAATGGCATGGTGACCATATGTTCTCAAATGGCATAAAATTGCAGTTATGCAAAAATCAGTGAACACAAATAATGTTTTTGTTTCTTTAGTTCCTTGAGGCAGTCTATGTAGCTTTGATTGACCTTGAACTATAGTACCCATAACTATCTGAACAGTCATTTAGAGTAAGGATAATACATATACCTTTGAAAATATATATAGTAAATGTTCCTTATTCATGCTAATTTTGCTCTGTAAAATCATTGTACACTGGATTAGCAAGTCCTAAATCATCACTCCTGAGGAATCTGATATTGTAGATTGCTTCAAGTCCTAGCTACAGCATTTTCATTAACTGATTAATATAAAATTTGTCTAATAGATGCTTTGTGTATAAAAACATCCTGTTTAATAGATATTTTTTGATTCATTAGTATTAATTTCTCAGCCAATAACATAATAAATCATGCCTCAGCAAAGCTGATTGATCACAGCCTAACTCTATAAGGCTCAAGACCTCTTTCTTGAACGTAAAGATTACTAGGCAAGACTTTAGCACTCTGCTTGGGTAATACTTCAAAACAAACTTCACTGACAAAACTAAATGAGTGAAAAGCCCAGTATTAAATGGGTGACAAAAGGAACATGCAGTTGTATGATTGAATGCTGCAATACAAAGGCTAACCACTTGTGTGTTCAGGGTGAGCTGGAGCAGAACTTGTTGAGTATGACACATAACCCTCCTTCTGTGCACGGGCTTGTCTTCACATTATCATAAAGTCACTGGGCATCTTGATTTGGGAGTTATAAACAAACTGCATTCAGGAAGCAAATTCTCAAAAACAAAATTCATGACTAATGAGCATTGATTACAACTTCAAACACAAAATACTGTGGTGAGTATTAAAGATAGGATAAGCATTACTTCTCACTTGGTGAGTTCAAGTCTATCTGGAAGAGAATATTCACAGACAATCTAGCTCGTCAAAGAAAAGACAAGCGTTGATTCTTTAATTTCTTCCCCAAGTCTTACCATTTGTAGTTTATAAACAAATTCCTTGGTAGTGCAAAAGGAACCATGGATGTCTATTGGTCTTATTTATACTCTCCAATGGACAGCAGCAGTGTAGAACATGTACTGACAAATGCAGAAAAGTGAAACGTTTCCTTTATCTCTATATCAACTGCTACTATATTAGAAGCTTAATTATTGGGTCTATAGACTTGACTAGGTAAAATCAACCACCAATACCTCTTCTGCAAAGGAGGCAGCCACACTGTGGCATTGCCACAGTCCTATCATGCCTCCTGTTTTGGAGTCATAAGCAGGTATGGGAGGTTTCACTAAAATGTATCACTCTCCATCAGCTTCAACTCCATACCTATGTCTGAAAATTTAAAATCAGACATAAGAAACTGCTTATTATTCATATTATTATTAATCACTTACCTCATCATTTGGTCTTGTCCCAATGGGTAGAGATCATATGTAGCTTTAACTCATAGTAGGAGTTAACTTCTTACATGCTGATTTGTTTTTATGGTCTAATTCCTAGAAACTAATTTAAAATTTATTAATGAATTACAGATGCCTGTCCATCTCTTTCAATTATATTTATTGACGGTTCACTGTTGTCATGACATAGGATCTTACTATATGGACCTGGTACACCTAGAACTTTGTGGCCTTAGGGTCCCAGCATCTTCCTTCTGTGCTTTCTACATTTGAGGTTACAGAAGTGCTGCACCTACTCAGCCTATTTGCTTTCACTTTATTTTGGATTTATATTTATCTGATTCTTTTTCATTTTCTTTTTCAGCAGTAGCTTTTTATTTTCTTTTCAAAGTTTTCTCCTCATTTTCATTTTTTCTATGAGAATATTTTGCCATATATTTTAATCATATTCACTTTCTTAGCTTCTCCTCTATCTTGCCCCACTGACTACTATTTACCCTCCTCTGGTTTATGAATAATTCACACAAGCAAACTGAATGGAAGCTCAGTTGATCAGCAGCACAGCTAGTGTGGGGGTCAATCTCTAAGTTCAGAACCCACCATGGGCATGTCCAGCAACTAGAGAATCTATAGCCAAATTAGTCTTTCTCTACCTTTTCAAACCTACGCTGCAAAAACTTAGCATTTTATTTCCTGGTGCAGTTACATGGTTGGGACTGATAAAAATCTACTGGCTTTCTCATCAACAATCTAAGAAGATGCACACTGTTTCCATAAAATGACATCTGTCAAATGCTTGGTGTCTTTGCAGACATGCATGCCCTCATGGCCTGGGAGATTTCATGGTTGCTCTGAAAATGAATGAACTCAAAGGTATAAAACATTAGTTTTATGGTTGGGTGGATTCTTCTGAAAAGTGTGTGCAGAGCTATTTTTTTAATCACACCTGGTCCTCTCATGTGAAAAACTGCTTTCCTCAAAATTCATCCCAAATATTATTGTGTAGATTTCCTATCTTTACCTAAACATATGACTGTGTCCATTTGCATTAAAATTACCTTTTCTTCCCCATATCCTAATATTAACTCCCTGGCTTTGAGTCCTCTCAATGTAGAATTAATTTTATATTTTTTCAGGAAAAATATTTATATGAGCTTGACATGCATATTTCATATCTACCCTAGAATATGTAGAGGTCAACCTGCTACCCTAGTCCCAGCTGTCAGTTGTAACACATCACATGCTCCCCTCTTCCCCTACCTAAGAACACTGTTCTTTGCATGGTTTAGTTGAAATGCGGATCACGCGGGTCAGAACTGAAGACCTTAAACTTTATGTTTACAGATATTTTTGATTCAGTGAGATCGCTAACAATCACCGTTGTGCCTTACAAAATGATGACTCGAGTGAAGGTTGCCTGGGAAATCCCGCAGGTTATTTATCGGTAATCATTCACTTAGAACCTAAAAGTTGTTCTGAGATATGTAGGCTGTAAAATGTGTTAATATTTTATAGTTATGTGTCACTGGATGGAATGGAGGTCTTTGAAATATCATCTTGTTAATCAGTTGATCTTTCCCCTCGATAATTAGATCTTTCAATTTACTACTAAAATTACTGGCAGTGGCATTTTCTGATGATATAAAATAAAATTCACTTAATGAAAAAATGACATTTAAAAATAATAGAAAATTTTCAGTATTGAATGTAATTCTCTCCTCATTTTTTGTAGCTAATTCAAGGCTAGTACCATTTGAATTTTGAGCTTCTAATTTTTAATGGTTTAAAATTGAGGTAATTAGAAAGTACAGGATAATGACTAATTAGAATATGAACAGCACTATGCCTAAAGCACAAATAATGAGTGGGAAATGTGTTTAATTTTTTTTAACGTTTGAAATTATATTGGTATTTGAAAAGTGCAATTATCATTTTCAATTGCAATTTTGCTCATATAAAGACATTTGAAAGCAGAATTGTAACTTCCGACCTCTAAGTTTATTGAAATCTGTAAAATATTCATCATTTCCTTTCAAATTTTGAATATATTGTAAATTTGGGGCTGAGATTTTCTTCTATAAAATAGAATATTTGCAGTTATATTAAAACATGTATCTCCTCTACTTTCTGAAGTGTGTTAGGCAGCTGACTGCTTCACACTGGGCCAGTTGGCATTTGTGGAGCAGCCAAGTCTTCTCCAAGATGTGTGACCAAATTTACATTCTGACTTTTCACTTACTCTGTCACCAGATGACTGTGACCTAAGGATTTGCTTATAGCAACCACCATATATATATGTTTTAGTCAAATTGTAATAATACAATATGAACATTTTAAAATGTGGATAAATTTATGTTGAGAAGCGTGGCATCAGAATCAACCATACGTTATGATTATTGTTTTCTATTCCTTTACATACATCTCAACACATTTATTAATTATGCATCTGCGAAAAAAGTTCTCCATATCCCAAGCTGGCTTGACCAGTGGTCCTGATTGCTATAGCTGCCAGAAAGCTGGGGTTGCCACGTATCTGTCAGACAAGCTGATTAAGGCAAGCTTTTCCTAGCTCTGAAAATTGAGACCAAACCTTTGAGAGACATAGAACTATATACTGTTTAGGTGACTTTCCAGCTTTTCTGTGTCTTGTTAATTGCAGCCAAATCATTATTCTTTATTGACACTGGATATAACTATTCTCCTATGGGAACTTAGACTCCAGATGCCATTATACAGAAAACATATATTGGTTATCAAGGTCAATAGTTAGAATTTTGCAATAATTCAAGAGAACATTTATTTGTTTCTAAAGTAGGTAAAAAGTATATATAAAAGTTGTCAAATAAAAGCTGCTTTCTGGCCTGAACCATGCTGAAGATTTTAATTGGTTTCACTGGGGGTCATGGCAGCTTGTTCTAATATAAGCATTGGGTTTCCATGTGAGCTCCCCTCAAAGTCACAAGAAATTTGACACAATCATATGCAATGTGAAATGATGAGCACTTCCAAATCTCAGATGAATTACATGAACACCCTTTCCATCCGGCTTCACTCTTGTGATAAACCAAGGAAACTGGGTTGATGATCTACAGATATCATTCTTCTCTTGCCCAGGGAAAAGTCGAGAAATGAGATAGCCAAAAAAAAGAGAAGAGTGTATCAAAGAGGACGGACCTGTGGAAAATAAAATACACAAGACTCCCATTAACAGGATTTCAGAATAAACTTAAAGAATTTGCAGAAAACGTAAATGACCCATATTAAAGAATCAAGATAAAATTTGTTTATAATAGCAACAAAAGTAGTTGAAACTGTCTTCAAGTTTTATTTATATATATACACATATATACATATATGTGTATATATTAGTACCAAAAGCAATGTGCTTGATAATTCAACAGCTCTGACAAAACATACTGTCCATTTTTCATGATAATTTAAAATCAAATTAAAGTGTCTTTGGATATACTCTCAACATCTTTAAATTAAAATCCCCCTTATTTGGCATTGTATTCATTTATTATCTTTAAAGGATGAAAATTGCATTGTTCTTTTACCCCAATATTTACTTCCCAAATTACCAGTCAAATCAAGAAGATTTCATGTTTATTAGTCATTATTTTGTAAACAAGAATAAATTTTTCAAGCAACAGGATATTTGATATAGTTTTAAGATCTATAAACTGTTATTTGATGAGAAGAGAAATATAGAGCAGTGCTATCTTTAAATACTCTATTGTGCTATAATGGGTTAGACTCTGGTACTATACCATATAAAGAATGAAGGTTTGAACTTGCAGTTAGAGGTTTCAATGTATTTGTATAGAAAAGAGTATCTGTTCATCTATGGCTGGGAACTCAGAAGAGAGCTGAGGGAAGGCCCTTCAGCAAATATGTAAAGAGAAAGAGTCTGAATCGCTCACTGTCCTTGAGTCTTGAAACATTCCATGAACTCCATTATTACCTCTCTGGGATGAAGTGTTCAAACAAAATAAGGCGAACTACACAGTGCTTTGTAATTACATCTTGGGCCACAGACTCTGATGCGAGCTTTAACTACAACACATTAAGTTTGTTATTTTTTCCCTCAAATCCATGATCTCAGGGAATTCATCATCCCATTAATTTGAAATAGGTCAGGAGTTTGATATGAACTTTAGAATGTGGATGGAGGTGAAGTTATTAGACACTGTAAGAGACAGTGTGTTTCTATTCACTACTCTGGTAGCTTCCATTTTCTCCATGAGAAGTCAATTTTCCTAGCGCCTGCTGCCATTCAAGTTTAGCATAAAACTGGTACAAGTTGGAAAGGCAAACCTCAGCTTCAGTCATTAGCCGAGCTAACACAGGCATTTCTCAGCTACAGGAGTAATAAATCAGCTACCTATAAATGTTCCTAGAAACAAGTTGAAAAAAAAAATTATATCATCCAGAATAACAAAGGAAGGAAAATATAAATTGACACAAGTTATTCAAGTCTGCTAAGGCTGCAAAGAAAAAACTGAAAGAAATTATAAGTAAATATAAAATAAAGTGGCATTTTTCTCCTACTAGTTCATTTGGTTAGATACAGTACAAATGAAGTTGCACACAGTTAACTATATATTACAACACTTTACTCCCTGATACTGCATTACCCCAAAGTACCACCCCATCACAGATGACTTTGAACCCTGTTGAAGTCGGAAGCCTGGGCAATCTCCTGCTTCCATGGTATTACATCACCTCCTAAGAGCACAGATTCTGGAGGAAGGATGACATACAGTTGGCAAGGGTGGAGGGACTGAGCAGCTGGAATATCAGGTAATCATCTAATGACCCTAATTCTTACCTTCTAAAAGAAAGCAATAACCGTGTACTTTCTGGGGGTTCTCTTCCTTCAACAGAGATGCTCTGATCTTGAGAAGGCAACAAGTAAGTGATAGAATGACATAGCTTGGATGAAGTAATAAACGAAGGGTGCCAAATGCAGAGCAGGTACTAATAAAACCCACGTATGTCACAACGGTGTCAAGAGAGGGAATGGCAGTGAACAGCAAAACAATAATTTAGAAACCATGTAAAACACAGTTAAGAAAAAATGAGAGTGTATCTTACATAAAATTTCAAGGCAAATTGTTTATTTTTGTTGAACTTGGGTCTTTTGATGTATCTCAGACTGACCTTGAACTTGCTTACTTGCTGCCTAAACCTTCAGAAATTTGGAAATATGTGTCCTTTGGGATTCTCAGAGAAGTAAAAAATAGTACTTATTTCCAGGCAAATAATGACATAGCAGACAGCTAAGAGCAATTGTGTCTTAACTATATTGAGACAGCAAATTGACGTTAATTGTGTGTATCATTTTATAAAGGACGTAATCCATTTGTACCTTAAGCATTGGAATTGGATGAAATTCTGTAGAATATGGCACTTTAAACAAATATATAACATACCTTCCTTTTATGCAAACTCTCAACAAACCTATCAATGGGGGGTTAGAGAAATTGCTTAGTGTTTAAGAAAACTTGCTGCTCTCCAAAGTGGCTGTACCAATTTTCACTCCCACCAGCAGTGGAGGAGGATTCCCCTGACTTCGCATCCTCTCCAACAGTATCAGTCCTCAGTGTTTTTAATTTTAGTCATTTTGATAGATTTCGTATGGCAATCTCGGGAACCTCTGGCAAAAGAACCAGGATCTATCTCTAGTGCACAAGCTAGCTTGTTGGAGCCATTCCCTATGGTGGGATGCCATGCTCAGCCTTAATGTAGGGAGGAGGGACTTGGTCCTGCCTCAACTTAATGTGCCAGAATTTATTGACTCTTCATTGGAACCCTCACCTGTTGGAAAGAATGGATGGGGGTGGGCTTAGGAGGAGGTGAGGGAGGTTTAAGGAGGGGTGGAACCGAGAACTTTGGTTGGAATGTAAAATAAATTTGAAAAAATAAAATAAAAAAAACGTTAATTCACTGCTACCGAAGAGGACCCAGGTCACTTCCACACACATAGCAAGTCACAGGCATCTCTAATTCCTGCTCTGAGAAATCTGATACCCTTCCTCTGGGCTGGGACAATAAGCATGTTTGTGATATACAAGCATACATGCAGAAAACACATATATACCAACAAATAAAAATGAATAAATCAGTTTTTAAAAAAAATTGCAAATGAATATACAAAGAACATTTAAATTTTACTGTATATATAATTTCCAAATTCATACTTTGAGAAGAAAAGCCAGCAGCTGTTTTTAATTGAAGCGCTGAGCAACTTAATCACAGTGTGAAGAATAATTCTTTGGCCAGTGAAAATATCGAGAAGGTTTAGATCTGCAAAACATCTTTCTGCCCGGTGGTTGTGGTGCATGCTGCCTCACTTAATTCTTGGCAATTTGATCCATATTGATGGAATGAATATATTTCTAGAAACCATAGAGTATTCTATTTTCAATTGGGAGGCAATAATTTTCTCAGTAAAACTAAGCTGCATGTTTTACCTGATCTTCACAAAGTACTAGAAGGAAGGAAATCCAACCAATGGCCAAAGGATTACAGGATAATTCGATTCATCACCTTTGTATGGCTCAGAAATATTATCTTACACTTTTTTGTGGATGAGATATTCTAAGGAAATTAATGGATTTCTGCTCTAAGGAAGGGTGCTTTTCTGTCAATTGAAGAACTCGTGTGTAGTGGGTAAGCAGAAATACCACTGAGCCATACATCTGACCCACAGCTTTGCTATTTAGAGAAATATAGCATATTGGTTTCAAATTCATATTTCTTCTCATTCACTGCCTTATTTGATCTTGTAGAACATGCAATTCAAAGGAAACTCATTTACAAAGGCAATCATAGTATAGAGCAGGATTTCTGCCTAGGAAACCTTTTATATTATGTTTTGCATTAAATTTAGTTGATCTACGACTGTTGCTATTGCTTCCATGTATTTTGTCTTCTTTTTCTCCCATTCTTTTCCACTCTCTCTTACACTGACACTGGCTTTGAACTCAGAGCCTTGAGTTTGCTACATGCACTTTGCACTGTTACACTTACCCGCTGGTAAGCATACTTTTTCATTTTTCTATAAAGTTTTCCTTCTAAATTTCCCTTCTGCAATGATATATACATTAGTTTGTCACATATGATTTGAGTATCTTAAATCCAAAGCTAGAAATCCCAAGTGTTTGAAATATTGAACACATTTGAGCACTGATACACTGTCACAAAGAGAAAATTTCACTCCATTAAAATTTTTTCATCCACAGAACTATAAAAAAGTAACACAAAATTGTCTTCATTCAGTTTGCATACCATACATATGAGTCACAAACAAACTGATATCTCAATTTATATATGCCAGTACTAAAATATTGCAAAAATCAAAATATTTGTAGTCTCACATATTTTGATAACAGATATCTAAACTGTTTCCTACTAGTTTCTGAGAGTATAAAATTGTAAGATATGACCCCTATCCTCACTTAAGATATTTATCAATTTTCTTTGGGTTCACCTTCTTATTTAGTTTCTTTAGGATATCAAATTATGGACTCACTGACCTTTATCTCTAGAAACCAATTATGAGTGAGTACATCCCATGTTCATCTTTTTGGGTCTGGGTTACCTCACTCAGGATAGTGTTTTCTATTTCCATCCATTTGCATGCAAAATTCACGAAGTCAATGCTTTTTACCGCTGAGTAGTATTCTAATGTGTATATATTCCACACTTTTTTTCATCCATTCTTCCATTGAAGGGCATCTAGGTTGTTTCCAGGTTCTGGCTATTACAAATAATGCTGCTATGAACATAGTTGAACAAATGTCCTTGTCATATGATCGGGCATCTCGTGGGTATATTCCCAAGAGTGGCATTGCTGGGTCCATGGGTAGGTTGATCCCAAATTTCCTGAGAAACCGCCACACTGCCTTCCAAAGTGGTTGCACAAGTTTGCATTCCCACCAGCAATGGATGAGGGTACCCCTTTCTCCACAGCCTCTCCAGCAAAGGCTATCATTGGTGTTTTTGATTTTAGCCATTCTGACAGATATAAGATGATATCTCAATGTTGTTTTGATTTGCATTTCCCTCATCGCTAAGGAGGCTGAGCATGACCTTAAGTGTCTTTTGGCCATTTGAACTTCTTCTGTTGAGAATTCTCTGTTCAGATCAGTGCCCCATTTTTTAATTGGCTTAATTAGCATTTTAAAGTCTAGTTTCTTAGCCGGGCAGTGGTGGCGCACGCCTTTAATCCCAGCACTCGGGAGGCAGAGGCAGGCGAATCTATGTGAGTTTGAGACCAGCCTGGTTACAAGAGCTAGTTCCAGGACAGGCTCCAAAGCCACAAAAAAGGTCTAGTTTCTTGAGTTCTTTATAAATCGTGGAGATCAGACCTTTCTGTTGTGGGGTTGGTGAAGATCTTCTCCCAGTCAGTGGGTTGCCTTTTTGTCTTAGTGACAGAGTCCTTTGCTTTACAGAAGCTTCTCAGTTTCAGTAGGTCCCATTTATTCAATGTTGCCCTTAATGACTGTGCTGCTGGGGTTATACCTAGGAAGCAATCGCCTGTGCCCATCTGTTGTAGGGTACTTCCCAAAATATAGCTATCCTCCTGGTTATGGGAAGTAGACAAGATTGCCGGGCAAAAAAAACTTGGATCTTGGGGGTGTGGTGGGAGGGGGGTATGGGGAGAAGGGGAGAGAAATGTGAGAAGGGGAGGTTGGGGGGAACTTGGGGAAACGGGATGATTGGGATAAAGGAAGGTTGGTTAGGGGAGCAGGGAAGCACACATCTTAATTAAGGGAGCCATCTTAGGGTTGGCAAGAGACTTGAACCTAGAGGGGCTCCCAGGTGCCCAAGGCAATGTCCCCAGTTAGTTCCTGGGGCAGCTGAGGATAGGGAACCTGAAATGACCCTATCCTATAGCCATACTGATGAATATCTTGCATATTACCATAGAACCTTCATCTGGCGATGGATGGAGCTAGAGACAGAGACCTACACTGAATCACCGGACTGAGCTCCCAATGTTCCAATGAGGAGCAGAAGGAGGGAGAATATGAGCAAAGAAGTCAGGACCACAAGGGGTGCACCCACCCACGGAGACAGTGGGGCTGATCCATTGGGAGCTCACCAAGGGCAGCTGGACTGTGACTGAAAAAGCATGGGATAAACCCGGACTCTCTCTGAATTTGGCGGACAATGAGGGCTGCTGAGAAGCCAAGGACAATGACACCGGGTTTTGATCCTACTTCATGTTCTGGCTTTGTGGGAGCCTACCCAGTTTGGATGTTCACCTTCCTAGACCAGGATTGATTGGGGAGGACTTTGGACTTTCCACAGGGCAGGGAACCCTGACTGCTCTTCAGGCTGGAGAGGGAGGGGGAGGAGTGGGGGGAGGGGGGAGGGAGGGGGAGGGAAATGGGAGGCAGGGAGGAGGCAGAAATTTCTTTTTTTTTCCAATAAAAAAAGATACTTATCGATTTTTCTGACAAATATTTCTCAATTATAGTTTTATATCATAAAAAATCATTTACATAGTTGTCTGATTAAACTGTGGAATCTCAAAGAAAGGAAATGCCTGTATTCAGGTAAAGTTTCAAGTGGAATATGGATTCACCTGGATTTTCAAGATGAGTATTATGTCTAGAATAGGACTATTAACAAACAAAACAAAACAAACGAAAAACACTGCAGGCAAAGGCAAACATAGAAGCAAAGACATGAAATTGCTCACAATAATAAAAAGGCTATGGAGAGATCTAAATGCAACCAATAGTGTAGGAAGATGGTGGCAGGACTGACATTGGTTGGGAAATAGATCTGGAACCATGGAGGAGTTGTACATTATCCTAGCAGTTCCAATGTAGAGAAAAGGGGTCATGGGAAACCATATAATGACTTTTCCCATAACGTATACATGAGACAGATCAAGTAAAGAAAAATTGTAGGGTACCTGAGAGACATGGAGCAACTATTAGAGATAAGAATTAATAGTACATTTGCAGTGTCAGTGCAGAAATAGTGTGTGGATTTCAGACATTTTTAAATTTTTAACAAAATTCAAGAAAGAAAATAGCTGTGTCCTCAGTTTCACAATATCAATAATTAGCATTTGTGGTATAAATTTCTAAGATATTTTTAATATGTACACTCAAATTTTGAGACATATACCATGGTCTCTTCTGGAAATACTTTCTAAATGTTGTTCCATTATGTCAAACATTGGCTAGACAAAATTTAAGTAATATACCATCAGTTATTAACATTATTTGAAATGTAAGCAGATTTATTATTTAACAAATATTGTAGTAAATATTGTGTAAATATCCGTGCCCATATATGTGTTCAGTGTGACTCCTGTAAATACATTATGGGAGGTCAAATGTTTGGCTCAAAGATAATACAAGGTGTAAAGACATTTAAACAATTGTGTTCAACATTTTTTCAGAAAGCAATTTACATTCTTCCAGGAGTAGTCTCCTTCCTGATAGCCTTTATTTTTTTTTTTTGTTGTTGTTGTTCTGGGATTAGTAAATCTTTATTAAATCTTTGGTAAAATTATATTATAAGAAAGAGTTGTTTAAAATAAATTTCTGTTTTTAATTAATTAATTAATTTATTTATTAAAGATTTCTGTCTCTTCCTCACCGCTGCCTCCCATTTCCCTCCCCCTCCCCCAATCAAGTCCCCCTCTGATTTCTACATGTTCAGTCTAAATGGCACCTTTGCTACTAGGTGTTCAAAATCCAGGCACCCAGCTGGGGGCGACTGAAGAGTGGAAAAAATCTCCTGAGATGTTGTAGATGCACAGGTGAATTAGTGGAGCAAGCAAGAGGGAGGCTTGCAGCTGGAAACTTTGATACTATTAAGTCTTGCTGGTTCATGCACAGTGGGCCTGTTGCAAATGAGTATTTTCAGCGTAGTAACTTTTATGGACAAAAATCAGTGCTCTAAGCTGGTAAGAAAATTCATGTTTCCAAAGGACACCCTGGAGTTGTTATTTGAGCAAATAAAGAATTGCCATTTCTTTGACAAAAATTACTGTTACCTGTAAATTAATGGGCATTGCCAGGGAAATGCATCCCACGTTTGATACTTGAACATGGAATAATAGAAAGATGCTGAAATATGACAGAGACAAGCAGAAAATGATACACGTTTCCTGCTCATGTCATGACATGAAGAAGAGGAAGTTCAGGATGCAAATAAATACCAAGTATGGATAAGGTCTTATGTAAATGAAAAGCAGACCAAAGGAGATTGGAGACAAAGCACATTGAGAGTGACCTGGTCAAAATGATTTGAGGAAGTAGCACTTTAATGTATCAAAATGGTAGAAAACTTAGAACATGAGAAGATACAGCTCATGACCCCATGAGCTTAGCAAAGGATGGATTAAGCAAGAAGGGTTCAGAATGAAACAAAGCAGGATTTGGACAGGGAAGTGGCAGAGGAGTCGTACTTCTGAATGTGGTGAAGCACAGAATTGGGACAAAATTAATATAATGAAGAACAATGACAAACTATAGGTACAATGAAAACTACATCAAAGAATGAGCAAAAATAGTTATTTTTAATTTGAGAAAAAGCATTTGGTAATCCTGCATGCATAAAAAAGCCAAGTCAAACGATATATAGATAAATAAAACACAGCAAGAGAATTAAAGAGGTAAAAGGAAATAAACTTTTTCACAGCACCATTTACTTTTAAGTAACTGATATTCAATTTCGGTAGAAAGTTTGTCGGTCTGAGTCATGGGAATTGGATTGTAAATATGTATAATATGTAAATACTTTTAATATACTTGAAGGATTTAGGAAGTTGGATAATAAACATGAAAGTGCTCTACAGTGAATATCATTACAGACGCAGGCAATGTTGAAAGGAATACCCAAAGAGCATTTCCAATTCTTGTCTCATGTTGACTTATATGTATTTAATTTCCCACATAGAGTTGCTTATGAAACATAAGCCCTTGCTTATTGAATTTGCTTTCTTTCAACTTATCTTCTTGTACAGTTTTACCTCCCAGGATCCTGTTCATGAGCTGCGTGTATCTACTTCCCTCCATTTATGTTTATTGCTTGTGTCATCTGATTTTGGCCCAAAGACTCTAAAAGGCAGAAAGTCTATCTGTTTACCTTGACTGCTCCAGAAAAGAAGATGTGATATGATAATGGTTGTCAAGGATTAATTCACTAGGCAACCATTAAATTGGCTCCATCTTAGAAAATGAATTTAATTTCTGATGTACTTTTATTTTTTTAGTAAATTTATCATAAAATTTGGCATCTTTTAAAATATAGGTAGGTTTTGTTCACCAGGGAATTCTTGTTTGCAAATACATACTCTTCTTTAAAAATGTTATATCTCATTAAAGAATCTAAAGAATTATCAATGGCTTACAATTACACTCAGAATGGGAATCCAAATTCTAAGGATTTATAAAAGTCTCACCAAGTATCACCTTGTGTATGTACTATGGAGCTCTTTTTGTAGTTTGCTTTGATTAAAATGTGCCAAAATATTAATTCAAATTGTCCTTTAGTCTATCTTACACATATAATTTTGAATGCTCATTTTTAATGTCATCGCTCTTTTTGCTCCCATTAACAGGATGTTAGTAGTTATCTAATTATTTACCAACTTTTTTTCCCTGTATGAACTTGAAGAAGCAAAACAACAATAAAAACAAAAACAAAAAAACAGAAGACTGGGGTTTCAAAGAAAATCAATGTACGAGTATTAACCCTTCAGGATGGAGGGGCTCTAAGGCTAGAAATCTGGTAAACAGATTCTGGTTTAGGTATTTTATAAGAAGCAGGGCTCCCACCCACTACCCTGTTGGTCCAGTTTAGTTTCCCATACCTGTGCCATCCCACTGTTTGCCTGCTAACAAGAAACTACCAATTTACTTTTCTTGTCTTCTTCCTGTGTTCCTTATCAAAAAGGGACTTCTTTAATACTAGAAGTAAGAAAGCAGAAGCAGGTAAATCTCTGAAAATACAAGGTCAGTCTCTTATATTCTCTTGGTGAGGCCTGCATTTATAGTTCCTGTTTACTTTCCTAGATTTCCCACTTCCAGACATCCCTCAGGTTGTGTTTTCTTTATTGCTTTTATTTCTATTTTCAAGTCTTGAACAGTTTTGTTTCATCAATATTTTTTTCTCAGCTTTCTTTAAAATATTTATTCCTTTGCTCTTTAAGGACCTCTATCATCTTCATAAAGTTGGATTTATTCTTTTTTCTTGTTGTTGTTGTGTTTCAGCTGTGTTGGAATTTTCAGTGTTTGTTGTAGGATAGTTCAGTTCCAGTAAGGAACATATCAACCTGGCTCTTTTTTTATTGTGTTCGTGTGCTGTTGTGTAGACATCTGGATTCCAGTTGGTTGTAGGTCTTGGTGCTGATTTCTGAATTTGTCTTTGTTGGATGGGTAATTTATTCCTTAGTTTCTGTTTTCTTTTTGGTCTGTTGGTCCGTGTGGCCTGAAGTTCTGGCAGTCATTCATGGACTCTGGTCCACCAGGGAGTCTTTGTGCCATCTGGGATCTGGATTTCTGATAACTAATGTCTTTGTTCTTTGGTCGAGCAGGGGGCTCTGCCTGAATTGGAGAGTGAGAAGGAGAGGCATATTGGAGATAGTGGAAGGTATCACTGAAGAAGTGGGAGAATTCTGAGGGAAAGTGGAAGCATATCTGTTCTTCTGACTGCCATGGCCTACACCTGAGTAGAAAATGCTTGACTGAGTTGGGGATGGAGGCATGAAGTGAGATGAGAAGGGGTAACAGCAGACTGGGTCTTTAGGAACATAACAGAGGGCATAGGAAAGGTCATCAGACCTGTGGATGGTAAAAGTTACTTTCTATGTAAATTGCAGATGCTCTGAGAACCTTTCACCCAAGTAGGCTGATTCTTCTTTGCCTTTGACTACTACTTGGAGCAAATTGTCTAGAACATGGGCTGTTACAAATTAAGTGTGGAGGGAGAGGGGAACCTAGGATAATATTTCTGTTTGGGAAAGTCTTCTATCACTGGCTTCCACCCACCACCCCACAGCCAGAACTGTTGCCATTTTCTTTTCCACTCAATCATCATATTAGGTTCCTCCAGAACTCAGGGTATTTGGTAAGACCAGCAGAGAGGTTTGTACACACAACAGTAATATGGGGTGGCTTAGGTAGGAAAAGGGATATATGTGTGGATAGGCCTGCTACCCTAGTAGGATCCAGGTGGGTCCTGCACAAACAGCTAAAGATTCTTATGGGTGTCAGCTTCCAATGAAATTTTCCGATACAGAAACACAAGTGCCCTCCCTAGGTCACTCATAGCTACATCCACTTCAAACAAAAAGCAAACTTGGCAAAATTTTCTGTATTTTGGAAAACAAGGTTATTTTGTGATTGGCTTACACATCAGAATGTACAAGAAACAGTAGAGAAAGTTAAGAAGGTCTTCCTTTCTTTCTGTGGCACTTCCAACAGGTGCCTGCATATCAGCTGTTCAGCGCCCAAGAACTAGGTGTGGTTTAAGGAAGCTATCAAGCAGAACACTCGCCTTCCCCATGCACCAGACCCAGGTATATTGAGAGGGGAGTCTGCATTCCCCAATTCTTCCTTCCCAGTAAGATGATTAGCTGCTCACTGTCTCATTTGCCCTCTCTCGTGCCTTAAGAGTGGCACATAAGTCTCTGCTTGGGTTCTTCCAGGACGAAACTCTTGTCCAAAATTCAAGGTCAAAGTGTTGCACTCTTTCAGTCTGCAGGTCCTACAGGTTACTCACCGTAATATGGGAACTAACTGAGAGTACTCACCATGCTAGTTACTCAGACGGCACCTCAAATTGTGGGACAGGTCGTGGATACTTCTGACTTTTTCTCCAACATAATACTCAGTCAAGTATGTGACCTTGAGTAGAGATCTTCACAACTGCTGGAAGAATTTCCAAAAATTGTAATGGGGTGGCTGGTGGTCATCTAGCTCATTTCCTGGCACAGAAAAATAATCGTAATCCCAGGAAAGGTAGGGACCAGAAGACAGAGTTTTAGAAACAGTAAAAGTGGCTACACTTTCTCTTTGGGATGGAAAGGATGCTAAGGTGGGGCAGGAATCAAATAATTTGTTTCTGGACCGGGTCTTTCTCTCTCTCTCTCTCTCTCTCTCTCTCTCTCTCTCTCTCTCTCTGTCTTTGACGGGGTCCCTGGATCCTCCTTTCCTGCTATTGCATAAAAACTACCATCTCTTAGAAGCTTGCTTTTTCTTTGCTTGGCTGCCCCTCCTACTCTTCTTCACTCCCAAATACATTAATTTAATGTAAAAGTCATTTATGATCCCAAATTCCCAACAGAATAAGCATAAGTTTGGAATATATAAGCACATTAAAGATCAAAATTATTTTTTTTTAATGTAACAGAAACCAATGTTTAGGGAAAAAAGAAATTGTGCATGCTGAAATGAAGCATATGACTACTAAGACAATCTCTAGACTTTATTTCTCTTCTTAATTCTCTGCCTTTCTTCTTTATTTATCTAAGCATCAGATCCTCTCTCTTCAGTACAGCCCACCATCAGCTCATGTCTGTACTTGTATGAAACACTCTAATGTTTTCAGGTTTAGCATGTGTTTTCTATAAGCAGAACACTAAGTTTCTAAAGTGTAACTGAATTATATATGATCCCATTTAGAAACTAAATAACTCAGGATTTCCTCCAAAATAATGTATTACTTCCTTTTTTATTCTGATCTAACCCATGTTCCTTAGCATCTAGTGTCCGTGCTGTTTCTTTAAACTTTGTCCAAGTCTCTTGGTACTCCAAGCAGGCACAGAGATAAACTCTGCTTTTCCATCATCCATGGTCCTGATACATGGTTTTTTTAATGTGTCTATCATCTTATGCCAGCCTACAATTTTTTTGACTGGCATCTTTCAGGATTAGTTTGATAGCTACTTTTCTGAAATTGTGATATATTTGTACAAGTTCCCCTCTACATATATATTTATGAACATAGGCAAATGCTGCTTTCATCTTCAGTCTGAGCAATCCTCTTCCCATTTTGCATTGGAGAATGCAGATACCAATGGCTGCACAACTTGCTAAGGATCAGGGACAGATGAGTTGCTCATCCCTAAGGAAGAGCTACTCAAAGGTTTAAGGAACATCACAAAACAAGGCCAGAAAGAGTGGAATATATGAAATA
This sequence comes from Microtus obscurus, assembly GCA_963919715.1. Taxonomy (NCBI): domain Eukaryota; kingdom Metazoa; phylum Chordata; class Mammalia; order Rodentia; family Cricetidae; genus Microtus; species Microtus obscurus. Next base: position 6,659,394 of record CAWTZC010001616.1, on the reverse strand, counting down.
TAAGAAGAAGGACTATGAAATACCATCTGGGAAGAATACAGTAATTGAGATTATTAATGACAGCTGTGGACCTGTATACTATGATTTCATTAAAATGGCTTATAGGAAGACACGATGAGAAGATGAACTCTGAAGACCCTAAATTGCAGTGCTGAGGTCTTTAATATGAATAGATTTGGGGAAAAGGGAAAATATGATACCATCAGTCTTCACTGGAAAGCAAAGTTCCATTGCACGTGTCATACATCTGTATAGATGAGTCATAAGGAAAACCAAAAGTTGGCCAGGTGGTTGTTGTGCACTCCTTTAATCCCAGCACTTGGGAGGCAGAGTCAAGCGAATCTCTGTGAGTTCAAAGCCAGCTTGGTCTACAAGAGCTAGTTTGGCAGGCTCCAAAACTACAAATTAATCTTGTCTTGTAAAACCAAAACATAAAAGCAAACAAAAGTAAAGAAAATCAAAAGTCATGCACAGGAAAAAGGAACTCACACACAGTTGATGGGTATGGGAGAGAAATAAAAGATTGTGAAGGAAGAGAATAATCAGTAATAATGCATTGTATACTGCGACAAAACTGATCAGTAAAAATAAATAAAACCAATAGCTGTTTACTGTCTACTAGCTATGGAGTGGAGAAGGCAGGACTTAGAATTCTGAGAGGATGTCTGTTCAGTCCTCTCCCAGACTTCCTGGCATTCTGATGGCAATCTTTGAAATTCATGACTTCTACATGGATCACCTCCTTTCATCTATGCTTGATATTTCACCCAACCAAATTTTGTTTTTACAAAGACATTAGTCTTACTGAATGAGAGTCTACCCTAAGGACCTCATTTTAACTTGATTGCTTCTGTAAAGACTCTTCTGTGCAAATAAGGTCACATTCTCAATTACTGGGTGGAGGTTAGGGCAACAACATTACCTTTGCAGGGATAGAAATCATCACAATAAATGTAATATGCTTTCCAGGAGTTCTGCTAGATTACAGTTTTAATTTCAAAGCCTTTTTTCTATTATTGCTGTAGCAATTTTAGACTGAAATTATCTGCATATATATTTATCTCCAGAGGTCTGGGAGGAGATACTGTGTGATTTTTAGGTTTGGGTCCAATAGGTGCAAAGAATGTTGGCTTCATATCGAAGGACTCTTGGATGTTCTAAATGAATTTGAATTTTAGCTTGAAAAAGATCTCACAAACTACAGTAGTATCTTTTATGTGCTGGTAGTGTCCCATCCACCACCATATGACCCTGGTCCCAGTTGGGGGCAGGTTTCTGATGAAGTCCTTGAACATTTCTGGGTTTCAATTATTGCTTTGTCAGGTTTTCCTGACTGAATGAGCCTCAATGCATTCTTAGGCTAAGGGTTTTCTATTCACGTGTTGGTTTCCTTTGTGGGGGAATACATTGTTCACACAATCAATCCTTACCTGACTTCTGAACAAGAAGATAAAATCCTTACTTATTAATGAAGACATGTTCAGATTTTGTATTTATTTTTAAATTCTCTATAAATTTAATTATACTTAGTACATAATTTAGCATCAAACTCTGATATTTTGGAAATAAAGAAATGTATACTAGTAACAATCTACTTAATTTCCAAGCATTAAAGGGGCAGCTTTGAGAAAACTTTTAACTTGGTTAAATACACAGATAGCCTAGTTAGAATTTAATTTGCTGTTTTCTTGCTTCTATTAACAGTGCTATCCACAAGTTCTTAAAGAGGGTTTAGAAATTTTGCAATGATAACAAATCAGGATTGGAGACCTGCTGAAGAGCTGAATTTTTTATAAGAATTGTTTGGTTGTGATAAACTGATCCATTCTGTGTAATGTAATGCAAATTTAAAGAATATAATTTACATGATATTCTGAAGAATTATAAATATTATTAGACTGGATAATATTTAGAACAAGCAGGAATCTGGTGAACTGCTAAGTAGTCACTCTGCAATAAAATACAAGGTAGTTCATGAATGCTTGAACTTAAATATCTACATAAAATTCTACCAGGTGACACCAGTTGGTCACATTTTACCATTTACATCATGCAGGACCATCGCTGTTTAGCTAGCTGTTCCCCTTGTGTATGCAAGAATTCTGACTCAGGAGCTACGTCTTCTCTTTATACTTGCTCTTTCCTAGTTTTTAAATGTTCATATTAATAAAATAATGATCTATTTGTACTTGAGTTTCATGCATGGAAATAGATATGGATCTATTTGCAATCTTCTACATGGTATCATCTAATTATGCCAGCCCCATTTCTTCTTTCCATTGTATAATTTTAGCTTCTTTGTCAAAAATCAGGTGTTCATAGGTGTGTCAATTAATATCCAAGTCTTAGATTCAATTCCATTTTCCCACCCATCTATTTTTAATGCCAATATCAAGCTGTTTACAAAACTGTAGTTCTATAATAGAGCTTGATGTGAGTAATGGATGCCTCAGGAAGTTCCTTTATTTTATAGTATTGTTTTGGTTATGTTGGGTGTTTTGTTTTTACATATAAAGTTGATTAGTGTTCTTTCAAGGTCTCTGAAGAATTGTGTTGGGATTTTTATCAGGATTGCACTGAATCTATAGATTGCTTTTGGTAAGATTGCCATTTTTATTTTGTTGATCGTACCCATTCAAGAGTATGGGGAGATGTTCCCATTTTCTGATATCTTCTCCAATTTCTTTCTTCAAAGACTTAAAGTTCTTATCATATAGTTCTTTTACTTCTTTGATTAGTGTTACTGCAAGGTATTTTCTGTTATTTGTGGCTATTGTGAATGGTGATGTTTCTCTGATTTCTTTCTCAACCCATTTATTATTTGTATATAAAAGGGCTACTAATTTATTTGAATTGATTTTGTATCCTACTACATCACTGAGGTGTTTATCAGCTGTAGAAGTTCCTTGTCAAATTATTGGGGTCACTTATATATACCATCATATAATCTTCAGTTAGTGAAAGTTTGACTTGTTTTACAATTTATATTCCATTGATCTCCTTTCATTGTCTTATTTATCTTTCTAGAACTTTGAGTATTATGTTGACTAGATATGGAGAGAGTGAACAATCTTGTCTTGTCCCTGATTTTATGGAATGACTTTGAGTTTCTCTCCATTTAATTTAATGTGGACTTACGCATTGCAGTATATTTTTTTTATTATGTTTAGATAAGATCCTTGTATCCCTGATCTCTCTAAGACTTTTTTCATGAAGAGGTGTTGGATTTTATCAAATGCTTCTTCAGGATCCAAAGAGATGATTATGTAGTTTTTTTTTTCCTTTAGTTTATCTATATGTTGGATTACATTGATAATTTTTCATATGTTGTCCCATCCCTGCATCTCTGGGACGAAGCCAACTTGATCATGTTGGCTGCTTTTCCTGATTACCTGAATTAAATTCAAATCACCAAATTTGCCATTCTTTGCCATTTGCAGCTTCAGTCCCAGGATATCCGACATCCTATTCTCTTTTTTGTAGACACCAGGCACAAAGACAAATATACAGCCAAACCATTTAGATGCAGAACAATAGAAAGTAAAACAGCATAGATTTTACTTATGTATTTTTGCATGTTTCATATATTTTTAAGTAAGCCTAGAAAATGATTTATTTCCTTATGGATTTTTTAACATCTTATTTTTATTTATCTTTGATTCCTGTCTTATCACTCTTAATTACCTTCCATTACCCTTCCCTAGTTAAAGTTTTCTCCATTTCCCACTTTATAATACCTCCATTCTACTTTCCTCTTTCTAGAAGTCCTTTTCTTTCCTCCCAACATAATGATTTTTTTTTTAATTTTCTGACTTGTGCAGTAACCTCAGGCTATGTGATCAAACTAAAGTTTCGGCATGTGAGTGCAGAAATAAGTGAGAATGTGAAACAATAGTCGTTCTGGGTCTGGGGTACTTTATTCAGCATTCTTTCACGTTCATTTATTTTCCTGAAGAATTCAATATTTTATTTTTCTTTACAGTTGAATAGAATTTCATCATGCATATCCGGTCATCAGTGAAGGAAATCTAAGTTGTTTCCATTTTCTAGCTATTGTGAATAGAGCAGCAATGAGCAATGTGTCTGAGCTTGTATCTGTGGTATGCTCTTTAACCCTATAGTATATGATAAGAAGTGATAAAGCGGACTGATGTGGTAGATCTATTTTTAGTTTTGTGAGGATTAACCATTCTGGTTTTCACGGTGTATTTGCCGGTTTTCAGTCCACACACAGGGAATGTGAATTTTCCTTTTCTTCAAGCCTTACCAGCATTAGGTCTCCGTTATCTTTTTTTGATCTTAGTTGCCCTAACTGGGGTAAAGTGAAATCTCAAAATAGTTTTAATGGTTATTCACCAAACTAATAAGGATGTTGAACACTTAAAAAAATATTTCTTAGTCATTTTAATTTCTTTGAGAAATATCTATTCAGATCCATAACGAATGTCTTGATTGGTTCATTTGTTTTTTAAATTCTTTTTTTTTACTTCTCCATATATTTATGCTTTCTTCTGTACAACCTTGAACAATATTCCCAAGTGAGAAAAAGGCAAAAGTCTCCTGAATTAAGTTGAACTTGTGTATGCAGCCCTAATATTCCACCACTTGAGTGGCTAAGCCAGGAACTGGCTTGAATAAGGTCTATTAGGGCTACAGACTATATTCGAGGCTCCAAGGCTAGCCTGAGAAACCTTAGTATGTGCCTGCACTAAAAAATTTATAAGAAGAAAGAGAAGGGTGTAGATGTAGTTCAGTAAAAGAATACCCCTGATATGCACTAGGCACTTTCATTGATAAGGTTAAATTCTTATCAATGAAATTAACTGGAGAGAAAAGAAGGCTCCAAAATATGAGCTACCTAATTAAATTTTGTCTCTTGATTATTGTGACAGAAATCCTTTTCTTTGAACTTAGCACACACGAGGGCACAACTGTGCACACACAAAACACATACAGCTGATAGAATCTCAATACTTCCTTCTTTGCTCTCTGAGAGATCAGATCACCCCTTTCAGCAGCACTTCCCTGTAGCTGCAAATGCTGTCAGCATGGCCTACAGGCTTGAGTATAGTTGACCCGGGATTAAGTTGGCCTCCAAGTGCAAGGGCAGTGGTCCTATCAGGTCAAATATGGCAAAGGGAAGCCTAAAAAGTCTTTTCTAGGGGTGGAAACCAAAACGGTTTCAACTTAGGTAAAGAAAATAGCCTGAACCTGGAACCAACCTAGACACCCCTAAACTGAAGAATGGATAAAGAAAATGGTACATTTACACAATGGAGTATTACTCACCTGTAAAAAACAATGTCATCTTGGAATTTGCAGGCCACTGGATGGAACTAGAAAAAAAAAATACTTTGGGAAATGGGGAGGAGGCGGAAATTTTTTTCAACAACTAAAAAAAAAATAAAATAAACAAAAAACTAAATAAAGAAAAAGAATACTATCCTGAGTGAGGTAACCCAGACCAAGAAAGAGACAGTATGTACTCACCCATATGTGGATATTAGACATAAAGCAAAGGATAACCAGGCTATAATCTACAACCCCAGAGAAGCTAGGTTAAAAGCAGTACCCTAAGAGAGACACATATTGAGGACCCCATGATAAGGAAATAATTAAGATCTCCTGGGTCAACTGGGAGAGGGGAATAAGGAAGGAGATGGGGACTGAGAACATGAGGGCTTGAGACGGCCAAGTGGGAGGAACAAAAAGGGAGAGCAGCGGAAGTTATATATGGATAAAGGGAGTTATTATAGGGTTAGGGAGAAACCTGATGCTAGGTAAATTCTCAGGAATCCACAAGAACGACCCCAGCTAAGGCTCCTAGCAATAGTGAAGAGGGTGCCTGAACTGGCCTTCCCTATAATCAGATTAGTGACTACCATAATTCTCATCATAGAACCTACATCCAATTACTGATGGAAGCAGATGCAGAGATCCCAGTTACGCACTAGGTCAAGCACCCAGAGTTCAGTTGAAGAAAGAGAAGGGGAATTATATGAGCCAAGGGGTCAAGATCATGATTGGGAAAATGACAGATAGCTGACCCAAGTTAGAGGGAGCTCATGAACTGTGGGCTGAGCTAGGGAACCTGCATAGGATCCATATAAGGCCTCTGAATATGTTTGACAGTGTTGTGACTTCATTTGCTGAGGTGGGGGGAACACACTGTCAGTGGAACCAATATTTATTCTGGGTGTATGAACTGGCTTTTTGGTATACCTTGCTTAGGCTTGATACAGGGTGGAGGGACTTGGTACTTCCTTGATTTGGTATGTCAAACTTTGTTGACTCCCCAAGGGAGGCCTTATCCTCAGAGGCGTGGATGAGGGTGGAATGTGGGGAGATGAGGGTGGGAAAAGTAGAGGGAGGGGGAACTGGGGCTGGTATATAAAAGGAAAAAAAGCTTTGATGATAAACAAATAAATGTACAAAAAACATAAAATGGAATGCTAAGGTTTCTGAGATTTTCTGTATGAACAAATCTTTCTCTGATTGTTCATTGGGAAAGTATGCTAGTTTTACTATATATCACCTGAAACCTGCTGAAGTTATGAGTACAGCTCATTGCAGTCTTAGTTAATATAGGAGACGTACTGCATTTGTGGGCAGTGTTTCAATCGATGCAATATGTTACACCAGAAAGTGCTGGGCCAACATGAAGATGTAAGTGACGGACTTCTCAAAACAGGTATCACAAGGTCATAATTGTCATTGAGGCATGTTGATAGATAATATCCTTAGACTGGAAACTATAAACTGGAGAGATGGTTATTATTGTTATTATTTTCTTTGTCCTATTTATAAACTTTGTCAAAGGACATAGAGGAAAAAAAATGTACCAATCAATACAGTCACAGTGTGGTACTGTCTACCAGAGCTTTTGCATTAGGTCTTCCAAAGATTGAGGACAGTCACCGCTTCTTTTATAACATAAAATATCTTTTTAAATGTAGTAAGATTAATCTATGATATTTAAAATTTAAATAGCATTTGCTTTATTCTCTGAGGGATGTGTGCATTTGTGTCTTTGTTTATCCACAGATGTACATCCGTGATGTCCCTCTTGCTTGTGTAGTGCTCCAATATCAAGCAACTGAGCAATCACTCAGGAAAGGATGCAGCCTTTCAATGGCCAGAACACTGTAACATTTCCGACTATTTGGGAGCTAATTTCATAATTAATGAGAGAAAAACAAAGGCAGCAGATGGGAGAGAGAAGGGATACAGTGACTGCAGCTGCCCCACCTTGGACTGCTACAAGAGCAGATTGTGGAGAATGGAGAACAGTCACCAATTTATCAAAGTCAATTGACAATGTCTGTTAGATTTCCTCAGACTTTAGCATCTTTCTGAATTCTGTGAATGAAATGCCAAGACAACTTTACAGTTCTTTTATAGTAAAGAAAGTCACGTTTTACCCTCACTCTTGTCTATAAACCTCATAATTATTGCCTAATGTCAAGAAATAATGTGTTTATAGTTTGAAGAAAATGATTTTGCTTGACTTATACATATTTTATATAGTATAATGTAGTCTTTGTCACATTTTATTATAATTCATATTTGGGATGAAGTATTGGAGTGAAAAAAAAAATTAAGACTCTTTAAGCTAAAACTTCTACTACAAAGCTACAAAAAGTGTGAAGGAATAAAGGATAATGGGGTGCAACCAATTACTTGATCCCAAGACTCATTTCTTATGCCCTTTGACCTACAATAAAAAATATTTTTATCCATTAATTGAACAAATTTGCACAAAATTCTTAGAGGAAAATTGGCAGCATTCTCTTCTAGATTTATAAATTTAACCCCCTAGTTCCCATAATTAACTGCAGCAAAACCAACAAGAACCAAACTTATTTATAAGAATGCTCAAAAATTCAATCACAGCGTTGCTGAATTGACCGTGATCAGGGAACCTGGGATATTGGAGGCTCCCAGAGCAAAGATGAGGGTCGAGGGTCAGCATGGAATTTTAAAGAGGACCAGGCTAACCTTAGCAACGTGGGAGGAAAGGGTGACAGCAAATCATAGCTGCCCACATTGAGGTAGGAATAAGAATCAAAGGGACAGGCATGAGAAAAGGACAAGACCAGGAAATGCATCTTTTGCACACGTAGCTGGAACAGTGATAATTAAAACTCCAGTTGCCTTACACTGCATAGTTGCTTAAATAAGCTTTATAATCAATTGACAAATTGGTGTTTTTCCTAATTTTTCAATTAGGGAAATGAATACAGTTTGTGTTATAGTCATGGTTCTAAAAATAAGTAACTAATAAACCTTAGAACTCGAGCATAATACAAAGCATTTTCTTTGATAATTCTACAGAGCCTCCTGCCTGCAAACATGAAGCTACTGAATTAATATAAGCCCTTGATGGATTCAAACAGACAGATGCAGAAAGATACCACGGTGGTTAATAAATTTCAGAATGGAAGCAAGAGGTCTGGAAACAAGACTTAAACAAAGGCTTATTTGTATCATTTTTTTCATTGTTTTCTTTAAAATCACATTTATTTTAATTGACACATAAAAATTTCATGCCACTGAAATTCCTGTGATACCAGAGTTAATGAATGCTATATCCAGCATCAATCATGGTTTGTATGTCTATCACTTCAGCTGTGTCATTGTGTGTATGTGTGTTTGTGTATGTAGACATGTCTGCATCTGTGTGTATTCATGTGTGTATGCATATAGCCACATTTGTATATACATGTATGCATATTCATGTGTGTATGTGGGTATGCATATGTGTTTTTGACCTCCAAAATCTTGAATTTGACATATGCAAATCATTATTGACCATAGTCTCTTGCTGTGGTATAAAATACGAGCAATGAATTCTGCTTCTGATCCACACCCTTGTATCCACTAATATTCCTATTTCTATCCGTCTCTCCCCTTCACTTTCCATGCTGTTGGGAGAATGTTCTAGTCTTTACTTCTATGGGACTTGCTACAGTCCCACACATAAGAAATATCACATATATAGGGCACTAGGCTTATATACATAATTAATTTTACATACAGTCCTTGCATTCCATTTATATTTGTACAAACGAAAGAACTTCATTTTTATAACAGAACATTACTCTACTATGCATTTTTATCCACACATCCACAACAATCTATTAGATTGATGCCATTGCTATAATAAACCTGGTGTGCAGATACCTCTTTGGTGTACTGAATTTATTTTCCTAGGTCTATACTCAGTAGTGTACTTACTGGATTATACGGTGGTTACATTTCTAGCTTTTGAAGACAACTCCCACTTTCTCCATAATGGTTATAGTAGAAAATATACACTTAACTCAGCAGTCAGTTGTCCTTTTTCTAACACTTAGCTAACTGGAATTTCCTACTTTTTGAGTTTATTATTTTATTTTTGAGGTTGCATTATTTCTCTGTTCTCCTTCTTTTCTCCAAACGCTATCATATGCCACTCTTTCAAATTTGTGGACTCTTTTTTTTTATTAATTGCTTTAAACAACGCACACACACACACACACACAAATCTTCTCAGTCTGTATAATGTTATTTGTACTTATGGTGTCAGGGCACACCATCTGTTGCTGGATGACCCACACAAATGCTCTTCCCTAGATAAGACTCTTTCTCCCACCCTCAGCATTTCTTAGTTGCCTGTAGTTCTCTGTGTAGGCTTGAGGTTTTGCAAGCTTTCTCTTATCCTGTGTGTGATACTTCAAGGATAAAAATTCTGATGTTACTAGGAGACACAATTTCACAAAAAAGTTTCCTAATTATATCTCTTGATTTTTTTCTGCCCCCTCTTCTTTAGTGTTCCTTGAACTTTGTAGGTTGTTTCTATAGCATTGGTTTATAGATGTACTCACAGGAGCATTTTCTTATTTTTAAGAGGAATCTAAGATCAGTTTTGGTTTAAAACACATACACACTCACTCACCACACACACACACACACACACACACACACATCTTACCTTCAAAAAACACTGAAACAAAAGAAAACCTTGTTGATTATTTTAGCTTAGTTATTAAGAACATTTTTCAATGATCTACAGCCCTGAGCTAGCTTTTGACTCTTCTTATCAAAGCCTTAATTATTAGTGTTATCTATAATGCGAAGCAAAAAAAAAATCAGATATACAAGGTATATTGTATTGAACATAAGCAGTGTTGATCGCTTTGAGAATACTTAAAAGTGTAACTAGAACTTTATATTCTTACAGCACGTAATCTAGATGTGACATAACAAAAGTGAAGTTTTCCCTTGGATAATAAAATGATTTTATTCAATTGTTTCATTCAAATGTCTAACCACTTCAGAAAGAAATTCTTTGCAATGCATACAAAATGCGTGGTCCCTACAGCATCTAATGAATAAGTCAGCAGTGAATAAATGTAATTTTAAAAGTGAACACTTATTTTATGATTCTCTTCAAATATATTTAAAATAATATTCTTTCTTTTGTTAATCAACATCCATATTATAAAAATAATTATTCCTTTTCAAAACTGTGTTTTTATTTTAATGTAAAAAATACAAGATAGTATGGAGTTAGAGTAGAGGAAAGCTGCTATCTTAGCATGAATTAAGGTATAAGTCAACACAGCCAAGGAGAAGATCATTCTCTTTCATTCTTTCTGATGAATCTGAAAATATTTGGCCTTAAGCTTGGTTATCATAAGAATAGGAATATTCTATCTTATGCAAAACAGAACAGAGAGCAGAAAGGGAAACTAAAGAAAGTTCAGTATTGATTTCATATTACAAAAATAACTGGTGATATTTGAAACTGAAACTTTTCTCAGAATTTTACCTTCAGAGTGTCAGACCAAAAGAGAGTTAAAAATGGAATAAACTATAGAAGCTCCAAAGCCTACTTTACAAATAGTAGTGATTAAAAATACTCTATATCCTGGCATAGCGGCACAAGACTAATCACAGCAGTTACAACATTTAGGAGGCTAAGACAGATAGACATCTAAGAGGTTAATCATAGCCTGGTCTACATGAAGAGCCCCAGGACAGTCAAGGCTACATAGTAAGACCCAGTCTGTAACAAAACAAAACAAAACCATAAGATCTATGCCATTTTGAAGTTGGCAAATAATCAAAACTTTGCACTTCTGGGATGAAGATATGGCTCATTAGTTAAAAGTATGTAATATTCTTTCAGAGAACTCAGATATGGGTATGAGAACCTGTCATTTGGCAGTGCCCACACCCATTTTTGATGGGGAATGAATCAGAACAGCATTATAGAAAACATTATAAAAGTTGTTCACATAACTGAAAATAGAACCATCATATATCTAGCACTTATACTACTAGAAGCATAGTCAAAGTAATTATAATAAATATGTACCAGATACATTTGTCCTTCCATGTTGGTTGACGTCCTGTGCTTGCTAGATCTATGTCAACAGCACAACTAGAGTCATTGGAGAGGAGGGAACCTCAAGTGAGAAAATTTCTTCACAAGATTGGCCTGTGAATAAAACTGAGCTACATTTTCTAGGCTGATGATTGATGCAGGGGCATCCAGGTCACTCAAAGTGGTAAAATCCCTTTGATGATGGTTCGGGATGCTATAAGAAAGCAAGTTGAGCAGGGCATGAAAGCAAGTCAGTAAGCAGAATTTCTCAAGACTTTGGCATCAAATTCTTGTTCTAGGTTCTTCCCTGTTTAGTTTCTACTATGATTTTCCTCAGTGATGGACTGTACTGTGGAACTGTGAGCAGAAATAAACCCTGTCCTCTCTAAGATGCTTTTGACCATGGTGTTTTTTGTTTTGTTTTTACAGCATTAGAAAGCCTAACTAGACAGGTACTGTTTCTAATAACACAAACATGGCAACAACCAAATTCTATTGTTAATGAAAATAAGGAAAACATCCTACATAATGCTAGAATACTACACAGACCTTTACTTTGAAACCCTGACATTTGCAACAATGTTAATGGCATTGGAGACCACAATGTCAAACAACCCAGGCAAAGGAAGATAAACACTATACAACCTCACTTATAAGAGTAGTGTAAAAATGAAAATGCAACAGAGGTTGAGAGGTGAATGTCAGTTTCCAGAGGCTGGGAGAATAAATAGTGATAGACACATGCAGAAAGGGTTATCAGTGAGTGTTAATGTCTAGCTAAATGGGAGTGGCATATTCCACAAGTTATTGTCTGTAGTCACTATGGTAGTGAGCATAAACTGTATAATTGAGACATCAAGGTGGGGATCTTGTTTTCACCATACAGAAGTGAGAAATACTTGAGGTGATAGAGGCAATTTCCATGCTCATGTTATCACAGTACATATTTAAATATCACAGAACACACCAATAATATGTGTTACTTGTGTTTTTACCAATGAAAAATAAATTTAATTGAAGAAATAATGAAAATTTAAAATGCATTTCATAAGTCCAAAAATACAATAAATCTTGTTATCTGGGGGATTTTGATGATGGCAGGTAGGGCCTGTGGTGAGGCAGAAGGAGAGAAGCATTAAATCTTTGCTTTAATTGCAGAATGGAAAATTGAAGAGAATCCGAAGTGTCTCTTCCTAGGACACATTCATGGCCATTAGTTTTAAATACTGCTATATCACACTAGATTTGCTATAGGTGTTTTCTGCTCAGTAACTGCCGAGTGTTTGCATTAGAGAAGGTGTTCAGGGTATTCTACGGGAAAAGATCTGAGGACCAGAAATGGGAGAGCTCCAGAGGAACAATGGCAGTGTGAGTACCGTTCACTGATGGAAAACTTTCAGAAATAGGCCTCAATTCTTGCTTGACAAATAAGCAATCTTTGCTATTTAACTCTAAACAGGTTTATCACTGCGTCTTGCAATAATTTGTGGGAGCAGAAAGGCATTTTATGTTATAAGAAACCATTTAACGTGGAGATTTACCAGGAGGATTAATATGACTTTATAAGGCAAAATTGGCTTCATACTATGTGCAAAAAGTGTCACTGAAGGTTGCATGAGTGTTTCCTATTTATATTTTTTAGCGTCGACACATCTCATGAATGTACCATGTATTGTGTTCGGTGAGGATTAAAATGAAAATAACACCCCTGTTCTCCACATACTCACATTAGAGGTAAAAGCAACTGTACAGTTAAAATAGCTATCAGAACTTGCTTACTGAGGAATAAGACCTGGAGTGGAGGTATTGCATGCTCTAGAGAATGAGATCCAGTTTTACACAGACAAGCAAAGTCTTAGAAAACAGGTCATTTGAAATAAGTCCTTCACCACAAGGGCTGTTTCCATCAGGCAAACAGTGAAAACCTAGAATAGGTTGTTCTCCTATGACTGAAGTTGGCTTCAAATTTCTGGTCCTCCATCCTATGCCTCCCAAGTGCTAGGATTACAAACATGTATACTATGCCAACCTAATCATGAAATTACTCTGATTGAAATTAAACCCAACCTAATAATCCATGTCTTCATCTCATGGATTATTTATTTTATCTAATTTATTACATGAAGTTTATTTTAAAATAGAAACTCACAACATCCCAATTATAATAAGACATATAAAAATGTCTATTTTGAATCATGCAAATAGCTTGAGTTGTGTATCCCTTACCTGAAATGGTTTACACTGGAAGTATTTGGGGTTGGGGGTTTTCTGAGCTTTGGAATGTTTCCACATATATAATTATATATCATGTAGACAAGACCTACATTTTAACACAGAATCCAATTATATTTCATACATATGTTAAACATAAAGATGGAAGGTGATCCCATATCATATTTTTATTATCTTTGTGGATGAAAAAAAATACGATGGTGCAGAATTTCTCACTTATTGCATCACCATATGTTTTGGTAATTTGCATGACTTTAGATTTTGTATACTTGCATTTTGAGTGGTCAAATTGCTTAATATTAATACATGTTTATCAATATTGTTCTTGAGTATGAAATGGTACATTCTAAATAATATACTGAGTAAATGAAATGTATTTGAAAATTTCTTTAACGATTATATGGAGAATGTTTACAAATTTCCCCAAACTATCCTTCTTCCAATGTCTTTCTTTGCTAAATATTAGTTTCTTTGATTGTGCTGACATGACACCTCTAGGCCAAGAAATATGGTTTCAAATGTACTGCTGTCTTATTAGTTTTCATTGTTTAATAATAGCAGAGTGATGGATGAGATATAGGTACAAGATATGAGCACAGGATATTTACTCTTGTAAAACCTTGAAATGACAAAGATCCAAAATGTGATAACACAAAAAATGTTACCAAATTATGGGAGCAGATGATATCAAAGAGATCGGGACATGAAAGCACCAGACAGGAGTGTCGGGTACCAGTGATCCTCTTGCTCTGACATCAAGTCTTGCATTTCATAAACCAAATTCTAGATCTAATATTTTCCTGGAAGCATTTCTTTTTTCTTTTTAACTATGTTTCAACATTGTAAATAGTAAAAAATTCATCAATTCGAGACAGGTATTGCAATATTAAATCAAAGAGGATATGCTTAAAATAAATTACTTATACTTTGGTTTCTAAAAATATGCAATCTACATTTATAAATGGATCGTCTTAAGAATTAGAACTATACTTATACTCATAAGTGTTTACATGCTTACTAAGTCACTTGGTTTTAAGGCCCTATGATTTCTGTGACTTGTAATTTTACAATTTTAGAAACGATAAATATACATGTAGAATTGTGATTTGCTTCTTATTTTTTTATATTTTGACAGTATCTTATATATGTGTGTGCGTGATCCACACACACACTGTGATCATATGTACTCCCATTTCCCTTTGTCTTGCCTCTCCCACTTCTACCAATCCACTTCTTTTTTCCCAACTTGCCCTCTGCTAAGATCATGTTTTCAGTTTTTCATGACCCTTGTTGGCAACCATAGTGTATTTGATTGAAACTACTATGTCACTTTTAGGTGACAAAGCCGCAACACATTTCTTCCTATCTGTTGGCTCCTACAGTCTGCTTTCCCTCTTCTACAATGCTCTTTGGGCCGCAGAATAGTGATATAGATGCTTTGTTTAGCACTTAACACTCTATAGTCACTCATCCTTGGCACAATGATCAGTCATGAGTCCCTGCTTTGACACACAGTCATTGTCAAAATAGGCTACTTCGATTAAAGTTGAGAGATGTCTTAGTCTATGATACAAGTGTAAATGTTTATAAAGAAGTTTACCTATGTGTCCATTTGGAATCCTAGCAATAGTTGATTCCCTCATAGGCCCTGTAATCTCCCTAGCCATAAACTTTTGACAGATTCTTAAGTGTACTGCATGCTTTCACTTCAATTCCAGGATGGACAATTTGTACCACTTGTACAGAAATCGGCATGTCTTGACAAGCAGGTCAATACTGTAACATGCAGTTAATATTATCGTGTGAGATCACTGACAAAGTTATTCCCCATTACACTTCATAGAGCTTCAAATCTATGAATTCTAACACCAGAGAGAAATATTTCTGGAAATTCCTTCTTCAGTTTTCCATGTCTTGTATCCAAAATGTGAGGTGTTTGGGTACCCAAGAGCAATGTGATAGCATATAGTATGGAACTCTTGGGAACTACCTCTCACTTAGCACTGGGATTTTGTTTTGAAAGCCTGTAACTTCTGGGTGCAGAGATGACTATTCACTTAGAGTAACTGAACTCAGGCTACTTCTTAAAAATAAGTTTAAGAATTATCTTATAAATTTGTGGGGTTTTAATTTTTTTTATTAGTGTGACTCGGATATCTCCCATGTTGACATGTCATTACTATCCTCACCACCTCTAAACCTTTTATCCCCTAATATTCTGCAGTCTACTTTCATGTCACATGAGTTTTAATGTTTTCCTTGCAGCTTTACCTTCTTACAGCCCACCATAGCTCATATCTCTTTTCTTGCTATCTGCCCTCTGCTGGCATCTCACTCCAATGTACACACACCTACCTAAAAGTTTGAATTTGACATTCACATATAACAGAAAATATATGTTGTTCTTATTTCTGTACCTGGCTTGCCTTAATTGGAGCCTTTTTTCCCAAGTTTTATCTACTTTCCAGCAAAATTTATTACATCACTTTTCTTTACAGTTAAATGAAGCCCCATAGATTACCTACAAGATTTCATTATCCATTTTTGTTGTGTAATATTTTCGTTGTGTGTTAACTCTGCTTGGAGTCAGAGGACTGGGCCAGCAACTAGATGACTATAGAGGTTTGGAGGACTGTAGAGAGTGAACAGGAAGTGGTAAGGTGGGGCTGAGACAGGATCTCAGCCTCTTTGACAGAGAAATGGAAGTGGTAGGAAATCAACGTTGGCTGCTCACCTGCTTTCTAGATCTTTCATGTGTTTTCTCCAATTTCTGACTCCTGGTAATTATTGATGAAGATTAATTACATTAATGATTCATATGGCACCCAATGTGGGGTCTCATGTATAAACAGAAGCCTCTCTGTTGGCAGCAACCAGTCGGACCAAGAAGCTTCTGCTTACACATTTCTCAGTTGATCAATTGGGACATTTCCTAGCTACTGTGGATATAAGAGCATTGAAAGGCATGTACAAGTATCTCTATTTAGAGTAGAGAGTCCTTTGGGTATATGCCCAGGTATGTTGCAACTGTCACAGGCAGATCTATTTTTAAATTTTTGGAAATCTCTGCATTGGTGTTCCTAGTGACTAAATCACTGTACAAGTAATGCAATAGGTTTCCCTTTTTCCATAGGCGTCCTAGGATTTATTGTCATTGACTCTGAATAAAGGCCATTCTGACTAGGAAGAGATACGATCTCAAAGTTATTTTGATTTTGTTTTCTGATTGGGAAATTTGAGACAGTTTTAAATATGTTATTGTCATTTGTATTAAGAACTCTCTCTTCTCTTGAGTCAGTAAAGGTCCTTTCACTAATTAAGAATATGTCTGCAATCACTCCAGCTTGCAATGGAAAAATAAGTTTTCCCCAATGTTAATATACTCCTTACAACACTTCAGTGTGGGCTCCATGCCCTCCGTTAGGTCACCAACACAGAACAAAACTTAGTGGTATTTTTTAGACTTTTAATCTTATCTTACTTTGTTTATTCTTTTGCATGTATACAAAGGTTTCTGGTTTGTTTATGAAGAGCTTTGTACCTTTTTTTCATGAAGGTGTGTGTGTGTGTGTGTGTGTGTGTGTGTGTGTGTTTGAGTTTCTTATGTTTATATTTGTTTTTATCTGCCTGTTTTTTTTTAAGAGCAAAAAGACATGAGAAAGTAGATGTGGAAGATCTGGAGAAGTTAGGGTAGGGAAAGTATGATCAAAATACACTGCATGCAAAATTTTCAATGAAAAATACAAATAATAAATAGTATAAAAAGTAAACAAGGACTTTGTTTTCAGTTACATAAATCTTCATTGGGTATATGGGTTTTTTTCAATGTTTTTTTCCCTCATTCTGTTAGGATTCATCGTTGATTGCCCACTTCTTTTCCTGTAATAAAACCTTTTAATTTCACAATATCTCATGTGTCTATGATCATTGTCTTTCCTGAGAAACTGGCATCTTAGTCAGAAAATACTTAAGTTGTTTATACCTTATAGTATGTACTCTACTTCTTTCTCTAGCAGTTTCAGAGTTTTGGGTTTTAGGCTGAGCTTCCTGATTAAGGTTTTCCTTCTTGTGCAGGATGAGAGATATATGTCTAATTTAATTCTGCTACATGTAGTTACCCAGTCTTTCCTGAGCGATTTGTTCACAATGTTGTCTTTTCTTTGACGTTTTTGGCAGTGTTGTCAAAAAACAAATGGCTGCCACCTAGACATTCTCCTCCATTGATCTACAGGTTGATTTATACCAATGATATTTCTTTTGTTCTTCTCTCCTTTTTTGTGTACATGTATACATTTGTTCATGCTTTCACTTGCATGTGAGAATATATGGCTGTATGTGCACATTTATACATATGTATATGGAAGTTCAAATTGATGTCAAAGATCATCCTTGATTTTTCATAGAATTTTTGGGACAGTGTTTCTCAGTCAAACCAAGAGTTCCCTGTTATGACTAGTCTTGTTCTGGGACTGGGGTTATAGGCAGATCACCAGTCATGCCTAAACTTCATTTATGTGTACTCTAGATATTTGAACTCCCATCCTCACAATTGTGAGACAAGTGAATTAGCTACTGAGCTATCTTCTCAGACACATGCCTTTCATTTTACTATGGACCTGTAGTATAATTTGAAGCCACACAATGATAATGTCATTGCATTGTTCTTTTGACTTCAGACTATTTTGGTTACTTGGTGTCTTTTGTGTTCCCTTGTGGATTTTAAGATTGTTTTCTGTTCCTGTGAAGAATAGTATGGGGATTTTCATTAGGATTTTATTAAATGTATAGATTGCTTTTGGTAGAACAATCATTTTCAAGACATTATTTCTTCCAACTCATAAACATAGGAGATCTCATTTTCTAGTGTCTTCCTTGATTATTTTCTTCAGAGTTTTTTAATTTGCACTAAAGAGATCTTTGACTTCATTGGGTAGATTTATTACAAGGTAACCTCTTTTGAGAATATTGTGAATAATATTGCTTTCTTAATTTTTTTCATTGAATATATTAGTCATTAGTGTACAGAAAGGACACTGATTTTGTGTGTCAGTTTTGTATCTGTCAAGTTTGGTGAATGTGTTTATCAAAGCTGGAAATGTTTCAGCAACTTCTTAAGGTCTTTTAAACAGAATATCACCTGCAAATATGGATGCCATGAGTTCTGTTCCTATTTGTATCACTTTATTTTTTTCTCAGGTCTCAGTGTTCTTCACCTTTGAGCACAACACTGAATGGCAATGCAGAGAACAGACAGCTGTGTTGCTCTTGATTTTAATGCATAGTGCTCAGGTTTTCTCTGTCTACCATCCTGGCAATGGATTGTCATAAGTAGTCTTTGCTTGGTTGAGATATGTTCCCTGTTGCCCTGTTGTCTGCATAACATTTGTTGTGAATGGAGGTTGTTTTTTAAAAGGTGTTCTCTCTTTTTTATTTTTTTAACTTTTATTTTATATTCCATGTACAGTTCCTCCTCCCACCTTCACTCCCAATCCCACCCCCATCCACTCCTCTCAATGGCTAAGGGTTGCCATGGGAAGTCAACAAATCATGACACATTAAGTTGGGGCAGGACCAAGCCTTATGCAGTTAGGCTGAGCATGGCATCTCACCATAGGGAATAGGAGGGAATAGGCGTGAAAAAACTACCTCATGCACCAGGGATAGGTCCTGGTCCTAGTGTCAGGAACCTCACAGGTAGTCCAAGCTTCATCACTGTCTCTGTCATATGGAGGGGCATGTTCGGTACCATGGAGGCTACAGAGATACTGGTTTAGAGTTCATGAGTTTCCACAAGCATGGTACCTCTGTCTCTGTAGATGTCTTCATTATATATTCTGTCATATATTTCCTCCCCCCGTTATTCAGTTAGATTCCCAGAACTTGGCCTGGTGCTTGGTTGTAGATCTCTGCATCTGGTTCTGTCAGTTGCTGGATGAAAGCTCTAGGATGATAGTTGGAGTAGTCACCAATCTGATTACAGCGGAAGGACAGTTCAGGCTCCCTCTCCACTATGGCTAGAAATCTCAGCTGGGGTCATCCTTGTGGATTCTTGGGAATTTCCCTAGCACCAGGTTTCTTCTCGTAGCCCCATAGTGGCTCTCTCTATTAAGATCGCTCTTTCATTGCTTTTCCACTCAGACCCTCTCCCTCCTCAGCCATCCCATTCCTTCATGTTCTCATCTCCCATCCCCTCCCTTTACTGCTCCCTTGCTCCCAGTTTACCCAGGAGATCTCACCTTTCCTGAGGAATACATATGTCCCTCTTAAGGTCTTCTTTGTTACCTAACTTTTCTGGAGCTGGGGATTGTAGTCTGATTATCCCTTGCTTTACATTTAATATCCACTTATGAGTGAGTACATACCATGTCTGTCTTTCTGAGTTACCTCATTCATTTGCCTGCAGATTTCCATGATGTGGTTGATTTTTACAAATAAGTAATACTCCATTGTGTAATTGTGCCACATATTCTTTATCTGTTCTTCAGTTAAGGGGCATCTAGGTTGTTTTCAGGTTCTGCCTATTACAAATAGTGCTGTTGTGAACATCGCTAATCAATGTTCTTGTGGAATGATTTAGTATCCTTCTGGTATATGCCCAGGAATGGTATCACTGGTTCCTGAGATAGACTGACTCCCAATTTTCTGAAGAAGAAAAAAAAAAAAAACAAAAAAACACCATATTGATTTTCCAAATGGCTGTGCAAATTTGCACTAGATTTTTAAAAAGGCCTTCAATGCACATATTGAGGTGTGATTTCTTTTTGAAGCAAGTAATGTACTATATTTTGCATTAAGTTCTTTTTGTGCTTTTTTATGGTTGCATGATCTTGAGAATTGGGAGGCAGTAACCAGATCTCAGGTTTGAGGCCAACTTGGACTCTATAACAGTACTTTGTCACAAAAATAACAGACAGGTAGATAGGTTTTACACCAAGTGATTTCAGAATCCTCTTTCATCCCCTTTTACATTTCATGTTGCTGGTTACAATAAATTTGCTTTAGGAGATAGTTAAGAGCATCTGTTGCTTGCTCAGAGGCCCTAAGTTTGGTTCTCAGCATTTGTGTTGAGTAGCTTACAACCACCTATAACTCCAGTTTCAGAAAAATACAAGCCAGGGTTTTGCAGGCATCTGCATTCATTTACATATACACAGACACACACATGAATGTAATTAAAAATAAAAATAAAAGTTTAAAAATTAACTTACTATAATAGCTCATGCAGTATTATTTCTATTGGTTAGTTTTTTAAATATAATTTCTTTTTTTTTAAAACTCTTCTGTATTTTGTTCTAGGATTTCTTTTTTTTTAATATTTATTTATTTGTTATGTATACAATGGTCTATCTGTGTGCATGCCTGCAGACCAGAAGAGGGCACCAGACCTTATTACAGATGGTTGTGAGCCACCATATGGTTGCTGGGAATTGAACTCAGGACCTTTGGAAGAGCAGGCAATACTCTTAACCACTGAGCCATCTCTCCAGCCCCTAATTTCTTATATTATATAAATAGTGTTAAGAGATATTGATATGTCTATATATACATATCTTATTCTACATAAAGCATAATTTCAAAACTTGTATAGTTCTATGTCCTGGAGCCACAATGCATTTTAAGCAATAACTCAAACATTGACTTTGTCAGATTGCACAACTGCTAAACTAGCTCAGGACCATGTTTTCTTTCTATCTTTCTTTTTAAACCTTTCTTCGCTATTTTCTAATAAGTGGCATGGTAGATGTTTTACAGCATTCTTAAGACTTGTTGATTCAGTCTTTAACATGTTTCCTAGCAACAACTAATTTGCTCAAAGAATGTTTTTGTGGGTAGGTGGGAAGGGAGTGTTTTTTGGAAAGCAATCAAATATGTAACGGGCTTCTGGCTTCAAGTTTTTGTATGACTATAACTATCTACTTATTAAAACTGAACTTAGATTGAAGTTGGTGTGTGTTTGCTCATCTTTAAGGCTCTCAGTGTCACAGTTTATGTAAAACACTTTTGGAGATTCTTGATACAAAGTAAAAGCTTGAAAATATTCATAATACAAGACAAGATAGTTATAGACCTCTAGAATAGAAATTAGAACACAGGAAACGCCCATTTAAATGTTTACTCTTTATTAAAATCCCATTAAGTGAAGAGTAGTATAGAAAATAGTCACAGAATATTGCTTCCTTTTCCAAAACCAGGCATCAAGCAAAACAAAAATGATGATGGCCATCACCACCTCAATAGAAAACTGTGTAAAATACATATTTTGCCACTAAAATACCAGTGTGCATTTCAGAAGCACACATTGCTAGTTCACCTCGTTGAAGGAATATAATAAATGCGGGTCCTTTCTTTTGTCTTTTGCTTAATTTCTAAGAGAGTTCTTTCACATTGGGGTGTTGAAGGACCTTTGAAAGTTAAGAACAGAAATACAAATATTTAAGACAAAGAAAAAAATTTGCAGGTAATTGCAGACTCTATTAAAGTCTTAATTAAAGGGCAGTAGGAAAGGAAATTAGTGCTTCTGAGATTTTAATCAAACTGCTATTTCAACCAATTTATTAATTGACTCCAGGATTAGGTTATAATGTGCACTGTTAAGATGTACGTATGTGATCTGAAAATCCTAGGAGTGAATCAAAGTCTTCTTATTTTAGGAACAGCAAAGTTGAAATGTGCATTTAAAAGTGGTCTTCGGGTTCCACGGGGGTAATTGCAGGTTGTGTAATGAGAATTGATCATTTGACGATTCTAAGAGTCCAGCCTAAAATAATACAGTTGGGAATTCAGTAGGCACCTGTTGAGCAGCCAAATACTTATGAATAGTTTTTAATTCTTCTAAAGTCAGTTTTCCAACTGACAAAAGTCTCGAGGTGAAATGCAGTGTTGTCTTAGAAATATTTACAAGAGAATTACAAACAAGATAGTTTTTTTTTTTTTTTTTTTCGAGACAGGGTTTCTCCGTAGCTTTTGGTTCCTGTCCTGGAACTAGCTCTTCTAGACCAGGCTGGCCTAGAACTCACAGAGATCCTCCTGCCTCTGCCTCCCGAGTGCTGGGACTAAAGGCGTGCGCCACCACCGCCCGGCAAACAAGATAAATTTTTCAAACATTTCAAAGCAATTTGTCGCAAAATCAGAAGACACACAGAAAATCAAAAACTACAGAAAAAATACGAGAAAACCCAATCTAAACATTATGAGGCCAATCAGCAATCTCACCCTGAAAGCCTTGGTCCCCAGTCATTCAATAAATTACCCCGTGATCTTGGAATATTAATCTGTGGTGGAGAAAAACACCATGCAATGGATGTGGTGTTCTCTGTCTCTGTGTCTCTGTCTCACTCTCTCGATTTGAAATAAAATTAGAATTGCACTATCTCTGCCCTCCCAATTATAGGACTTCTTGCAAGTATCATGGTACCAGTCTCCAGGAAGGTAAACAGTTTCCTTTACTGAACTGTAATCTACTCTGGAATAAAAGAGCTAGTCATGTGCTTCAGCTGGGTTATGTGTTAGTTGGCTTGATATGGAGTGTGTGTGTGTGTGGGGGGGGGGGGATTCAGTTAATCCTTTCTCCCTAATACTTAACACAGGCTACTCCCTCAGTTCATTAAATGAATAACAAAGAGAGTACTCCTCCACTTTAATTACGGTTTTCTGTAAGTCTGTGGTGTTTTTCAAATATCTTTGAAAACATACCAATTGCAATTATGCATTTTTCAGTATCTAGGCTCTCTGGCCTTAGCAACAACAGCAGTGCTCTTTAGGGAGTTTTAACTGCTGTTTGGAATAGCCACTCTGGCCTATTTTAAGAACAGATCTGTGTGGATCTCTCTATATTTTTCAATTCATAGGTGAATTACCACAAATATTTTGACATTGAAGAATGCCTTGACTGTATGGTTTTAATTTCTGTTCTTATATTTTGACATCTTGAGTTTTATTGTTCCTTCACACATTTGCTCCAGCAGTAGCCACTCATAGAGATTAACAAAGGGCTCAGCTACTTGTTCAACACTTATATCCTGGACCAGGGCTACCACCTCTTCTGTAACCTGTTCATCATCTGCCTGCTCTGATCAGCTCAGGATTGAATAGTGTAGTTCATGATTCAGGATGTCTGGTTCTGCATCTGCTTGCTCTGCTTTGCCCACCCTTTGCCATGGCAGCTTCTGTGAATGTCTTGACTCAGGGCTTCTTTTGTGTCCTCTGGTTCCCAGGGCATAATATGCCCCTCCTCTTGAGAACCATGTACAGTACTCCTTTCCCTTTATTTCTTTAAAAAATAAATCCCATGTGTGTGTGTCTATGTGTGTGTGCACGCATGCATGTATGTAGGATATGAGCAGTGGATGAGGCATGACAGAGGACAGCCTATAGTATTGGTACTTGTCTTCTACATTACTTGATCTCTTGCTTGCTGCTGCCTTCACCAGGTTTTTGGTCCTATGATGTTTGAGGGATTCTCTTAAATATGCCTCCCATCTTTTCACTGGAGAGCTGATGAGCTGATATGTGTGTGCGTGTATCTATATATCTATATCTATATATTGATGAATCTACATGAACTCTTGATATCTGAACTCACAACCTCACTCTTGAATAACAGAACTTTAGCTACAGAGTACACAGACTTTAAAAGGTACACAGACACAGCATCTTTTAAACAGATATCATGCTGTAAGACAATGGCTTCATATAAGTGAAAAATAAAGTCTGTATTATAAAGTGACAAGTGAAAAGGCAGTGGTGCTGTTAGGAGAGAGAACTGTCTCAAGGATTTCGGTACGACCTTCCAGTCATTTCTAATAGCAAGGGAAAACTTGGTGCTTTAAGTAACTATTTTTAATGATTTCCCATTTCCTAAAAAAGCCCATAAAACATCTAGGAGCCCTGTGATAAGTAGAGTGGTTCAAATACATCAGCTTCTCACAGCGCACCCAGTTACAAGGAATTTGGTGAATGTTTTCTTTGACATCCTGCTTTCATCTTTCACAAGGGACTGTCACATTCACTCATGTGGAGCTCCATAGGTCCAGTAAGTTTTCCTTTGTATGTGGAGATTCTTTGGCTTGCCATTCACCCTATAAAAATGCCATGTGTGCAGTCTTCTTTGTCAATCTAGATAAACTCGTTTTATTTCAGTTTTGCTTCTCTATTGTAAACTTCACTCTTATTTCCTATTCAGTTTGGCAAGTTTTATGTTTTTAAGGCTCCATTTGATTTGATGACATTTGGTGTATATTTTGAAGACAACATAGGAAGAAAAATGATTTTCTCTTCCCTGAGTAAGATTTCACCTAGACTGTCAGGAAAAAAAATGGTTAATAAACAAAGATTCTGGTTAGACTCTTTTATATATTATCTCTTCACTAGGTTTCAGTTCAGGGTCTGTTTGACAGTAGACCTTTATCAGCATTGGCAGACATGTAAACCAGCTATGAATTATTTAAGTGCTTTTATAGCACCATTTTAAACATTATTGACAACAACTTCTGCAAGCCATCACTTTTTACATGATCAGTTAAAGAAAAACTGCATAGTTCAGAAAGATCAATACTATTGACATCAAGTAAGATTGATATGTCTATAATGAATCCAGAAATGTTTCAAGACTTAAATGTTATGAAAACAATTGCTCATTATCAATAGTTTGGTTAAACAGAACCATAACCGTCAACCACCAAAAGACAGTATCTAAGACTGCTCTTTCACTTTGAGTACCTTCATTTAATGATGAATCAATCTGTAGATTTTCCTACTGAAACTTTCATTCATCTTTTTTTAATTTCACAATCTCCCGATTGAATTCTGTAGTCTATCGCTAGTCTCTCAGTAGATAATCTCTTTATTCTTCACAGTACTGCCAGATAAACAAAACTGAAAAAAATAAATAAAAGTACAATTGTTCTCACATACAATGATCTTCAGTGATTACTTGTTCTAAGAGGCTATTTTGCTAATTTCCCAAAATAGCATAAATAGCTACTAAATTATTTATTCTGTACACACTTTGCACAATAAGAACCAACAGTGTTAGACTCCTGCAGTTTTCTAAAACAGGGTAAGCTCATCGGTGTCTCCTTTGAAATGTTTTCAAACATCATTGGTATATTTAATTGTACAAAATCATAGATTTCATTATATTTCATACATACTCAGACATAGATTTCATTATGGCAGTTTTATGTATGCATAGACATTTATTAATTGGAGTCACCCATTACAATCTTTTATTTTCAGTTTTCTTTGGTTCACTTCCTTTTCCCAAATAGTTCTCTATTTTCAGTTGTTTCATTTTAAATGATCCAGATTGAACATGAGGAAAAAAGAGGGGGCCGTGCTTTCTAAATTTGGCTTAGTTTGCTCAGTATCCATTTTCCTGCAAACAACCTTTCATTCTTTTTTATTATGAAGTAGTACTTTCTTGTGTATATTTAATCCATATTTTTGTATATTATCAGTGATAGGCACCTAGACTGCCTATTGTATAATTCGCATTGCTTGAATATGTTATTTAGCTTTCAAATTATTTTGTGCATTAGAAGAGTCTTTCTCAATATGATCAGCTCACAATATCCTTGAGTACTGGGGATGAATATTCTACTACATGTGTCTTAAATATGACCCCAATGCTTGAAATGTGCTCTGAATTTATAGACTCATATACTTAAAGTAGTTGACTTAATGGTGGCAAAGTATGGCTCATTTGTTGAGAGGGAGTACATATTAACTCATGCTAGGACTCTTAAGTCTCTCACACTGTTGCCTACATACATCTGTAAGTCACTGTCGTTTCATAGCTTCTCATTGATGGAGAAACAATGCGTGACCAGTAAAATTCCCCAAAACACCATTGGAAAAACAATTAATTTAGTAAAGTCATTATTAGATTTAATGCAATAGATGAGACTACCATGTTGATGACTTTGCAGCATCCTATGGGGGTCATGGAGGCATTTCGTGTTGTTTCAGGTTCTGAGCTCTTTGACTCAGAATGCGTCCTAGAAATTAATAGGAATTGGCATGTCTATGACACAGCAGCTTCAAATCAGTGAGCAGAGATGAGCAAAAGTCTTTCTCTGCTTGATGAGGAAGTTATCAATGCCTAAGCTTCCAGATGCAGGGGTTTCATGAAGCAATAGGTTATCTTTTTTCAGGTCACAAAATTAGTTAACACGTAACTAGAGACACATATAAAACTCCAGTATTTTTCAGACTAAGGACAAAAACATATTGATTTGACCGACAATGGCTTTGTGTAACTTATATCTATATGTCCATCCCAACACCTGCAACAGGAAGAGAACTTAGTATTTTACATGCTTTTAACTTACTTTAATCAGGATGTTTAGAGTACATGGCATTTTCATGATTCGAGAAGCTCTACCCTATGAAGTTGGGATAAATACAGCTATTTAAAATAGGGTAGATCATGAAGCACACAGTTCTATCCCCACTGCCTTCCTTTCTAGTTTCTTTTCCACTAATATTGTCTTCTCTAAACATGTACTGTAGCTTGAACCATACCAGTTATCGGTGTTCCGTCTCCTTATTTTATAATAAAATGAGACTCCCTTTGAGTATTTCCCATACAAACTTAGAAATACATAGTTGCACTGTAAATCCATGGAATTTAGAGAGGTAAGTGTGAAATGTCCAGAAAAACAATTTTCATTATTTTCCAATGTCCTGTAATTGGGCTTTATGAATATATTCAGTCATGTCTGTGACTGCCGAAACCATTTGGGAAAGTCATGGCAGCCTCATAAGAAATCTTAGTACGTTTGTACTTTTCTAGGTTATTTAATCATTATATTGTGTACTGAATTTTCAAATTTCAAAGACAATGTAATTAAATGCAACAAAGAATTACAGTGTATCATCCATAAGAAAGCAGTCTGTTATATTCTAAGGAGTTAATGTAAATGAGAGATTCCTTTCTTTCAAGGCTTAATAGCAGCATGCTGAGTTTTACCACCCAGCAGAGAAGACATCTATTTATGTAATTAAAAGAAGTAGAAAATGAATGAAAGATATCTAAATTGCTTTCCAAGTAATGTACTGTTAGAGTTCACAGTGAGGGGTTTGGAGTTGGGAATGCAGTCAATTTCTTAATATAATTTTGAAAACTTTGTCAAATTCAACCTTTTTCTTTTATTTTTATATATCCTACCTATGTAGCTGTCTTAGTTAGGGTTTCCATTGCTGTGAAGAAACATCATGACCACAGCAACTCCTATAAAGGAAAGCATTTAATTAAGGAGACTAACTTAAAGTTTCAGAGGTTCCATTCATTATCATCATGGCAGGGAATATGGCCACTAGCAGGCAGGCATGGTGTTCGTGAAGTAGCTGAGAGTCCTACATTTTGCAGTCGACAGGAAGTCAGCTGTGACACTGGGTAGCATCTTGAGCTTATATAAGACCACAAAGCACACCTCCACAAAAATACACTTTCTCCAACAAGACCACACCTATTCTACAAGGCCATGCACCCTAATAATGACACTCCACTTGGGGGCCATTTTCTTCCAAACCACCGCAGTACCTCTACAAACAGAAGACAGTTCCTCTACCCATCTAGCTAATGAATTGTATAGCTTATATATTTCTTTTACCAAGGCTTTATAATTAGAGAAAGATTCATGTTTCAGTTTTTAAATACACTCAGAATTAATTTTAGAAGATATATAACTGGTGCTGGTGGTGGTAGTGTGGGTATATGTTTGGTGTGTCTAGTTGCGGTTGCTTGTTTGTGTGTCCCTATTTCTCTGTGTGGTTGTGTTTATCTGTGTGTTAGTATGCAGGTGTATGTCCATCTCTGTGTATGTTTGTGTGTATATATTTTATGCATGTGGATATATATGTGTGTAGCTGTGTGTGTACATGTGCTGTCCATATTGGGTATTTTACTCTGTAGTTTTCCATTTGATTATTTCAGGAAATACCTACTGCAGAAGCTGGAGCTTGCCATTTCAGGTATACTGGCAGGCCAGTAAGATCCTAATTTCCACTTGCCTCTACCACTGCAGTCCTAGGACTACATGTCTATGTGACACTGTAGGATTTCTATGTAGGGCTGGAGATGCAAACTCAGATCTTTGAGCTTGGGTCCTTGCATTTGTGCAGTAAGTGCTGTGGTGCCCACTAAAATATCTTCACATCCTCCAAAGCTGGCAGCTTTTAATTCCAATTTTTAATTATGCTAAAATGAACAAAACCCACAAGTTCTTTTATTTTTTGTTCTTTGAGGATTTCATAGAATGAATTTTAATCGTATTCTCCTCTTCCCCCAACTTTTCTTAGATCCATTTTTCTCTTCCTACCCATCCAACTTTATATCTTCTTTATTTTTTAAACATATATCAAGTAGAGTTTGTGCTTCCCATATTTGCAAGGTCACCCAAACAGGGGCCATACCCATAAAAATAGTAACCCTCCCTTTCTTGATGACTGTCAACTGCCAATTGCCCATTATTGAGGTTTGGGGTTTCATACTTACCTCTCCTCTGCATTTTGTCTGTTCTGAGCTTCTGGAGTTAAAGTGCTTGCTGAGAAAGTTTGTGAAAGTCTATCATGTTTTGGCCATATTGAAGTGTACAGTTCAGTGGTATTGGGAAAATTCATTTTATTGTGCAATCATTGCCAGCAGGCATCTCCAGTACTCACTTCATTTTGTCAAACTGAAAATTCATAACCATTTAACCGTGAATCCCTCATTCTCTCTCGTAGTCCCTCACAACAACCATTCGATTGTCTGCCTCTGTGGTCTTGAATTTTCTAAATACCTCAATAAAAATGAATTCATAGTGTATTTCTTCCTTTCTGGATGTTTTAGAGCATGGTCCTTAGGTTTCTCTTGTGTTGTTCCTTCATCTATCTCTAGCCCTCTAGTGTGTCTCTTTTAGTTACATGTTCCCTTTCTTCATTTTCTTCTTCACTACTTCTATTTTCCATGGAGGAGTAAAATATACAGTATCTGTATTTCTGAATCCAGCTTATGTTACTTGATATTATGATATCCAGTTTAACCTGCTTTCTTACAAATTACAAATTTATATGCAACCTTTTGAGACTGGTATACAGTATTGCTATCTACAAATGAAAAGCTATCATGAGATCCATGCATCATTCAAGTGCCCAAAGGGTGCCCATGGAGTCAGAACATAGTATGTAGTAATACCTGGTTAGCATGTTTGTGATCAGCACCACAAGAACTGAATCTTTTGTTTTGTTTTTGTTTTTGTTTTTTGTTTTTTGTTTTTTGTTTTTTTGTTTTTTGTTTTTTTTTTGACAATCGGAAAACAACTGACAATGTTTAAGTAGAGTTTGAGTGCAAGGACATTGAGAAGATGTTAGTGCTAGAAGTCTGTGGGAGACTGTGTATATAGCACCTGTAAGCCATCTTCTCAGCACAGCTGTTAAAGGAATAGTATATAGCTAACTTAATGTAAAGAGAACTAGAAAGAATGGCTAAAATGTTTTATTATGGTTTGTTTTAATGTCAACTTGTCAGAAATTATAAACACTTAAGTAGGGAGCCTCACGTAAGAAGTGTTCTTATTGATTGATGTAGGGAGACTCTATCTGTGAGCAGCATCTTCATGTAGTAGCTCAGATAGCAAGGCAGAATGGAGACCATCTCTCCTGCTCCTAAATTAACTTGCATTATTGCTGCTGTTGATTCCTTTGCTGATATCAGTACCAGCATTTCCAAGCTTTCACCGTGGACTAGGGCCCAGCAGTTCTCTCAGAGAATTCTGAACTTCTGAGACCAGATTTTGACTGCTAAGACACACTACTTTGTTCACCAAGAAGCTACTTGTGATACCCACACGTACTCACACACACACACAACAGTAGTGAAAGAAAGCCATTGAGTGGCTGCTCTGACTGCAGACGCACCAAGCCTGAAAGACTGAATTCCTGTGTTCTCAGTTCTCAGGCATGAACCTGCTGTTGCTACTATTTTAAAGATAGCATAATAAATTTATAAGTATGTAAGTGTGTATTGTTTTAGTCTATTGATTATGTTCTTTTCTATAATACTGTCTAATGCATGTTTTTTTCATTTTTTAGTATTTTTCAAGACAGGGTTTTTTCTGTGTAGCTTTGGTGTCTGTCCTGGAACTAGTTAGATAGACCAGGGTAGCCTAGAACTCATGGAGATCTGTCTGCTTCTGCCTCCTAAATGCTGGGATTAAAGGCATGTGCCATCACTGCCTGGCCTTACAATTAAAAAATAATAATTTTATTAAATATTAGGCCATATCTGCTGTCAGTTGAAGAAACAAGTGGGTGTAAAAGCAAGTGATTCCTAAGGCACACCTGTTCAATTAATTCTCTGTGGATATTAGCTATATCCATTCTGTGTGAGCACTACACTCATAAATTCCAGATGAGCCAAGTTTTGGGACAACCCATTGCCAATTATGAGGATAAAAACAAAGCCCACTGGAACCTGCAACCTCCAGATTTCCAGCAAGATTTCTAAGCAGAGGTTACAAACATTAGGGCAGAAATAACACACACCTGTCATGCCTGATCTGAATTCCTGAGTGAGGAACCTATCATCCTATATGTTCATCTATCTATTATCTATCTACCTATCTATCTATCTATCTATCTATCTATCTATCTATCTATCTATCTATCTATTTATCTATCATCTATCTACCTATCTTTTTATTTGTTCATCTATCTACCTATCTTTCTATTTGTTCATTTATCTATCATCTATCTACCTTCTATCTATTTACCTAACTATATATCTACCTACCTATCTATATATCTATCTATCTACGTACCTATCTTTCTGTTTGTTCATTTGTTTATGTACCTATCTACCTACCTATCTATGAATTATTATGTAGATACTTGGGCTATTAAAATTCCTATTAGAACTTTTTTTTATTATAAGAGAGCCCTAGGCAGTAGATGATTTTTAAGGTAATAGCATTTTCTAGACACAACAGGACTAATAATGCATGTAATCACTCAATGGGATGTTTATAGCATGCATAAGACCTGTGCAGCTTCAAGCCAAATTCGCAGGACTAAGGCCTCACATTCCACTCCTAGTAAAAAAATTGTTTGCAATGTATAACTGTCAGGGGAGAGAAAATCAATTTTTTTCAATAGGATGACACTAGGTATGTCAGCACCATTCCAGAGCAGGTCTATTATTCAGGAGGAATTGGGGGGGGTGGAGCGAGAGGGAGAGATAGACAGAGAGACAGAGAGAGAGAGACAGAGAGAGAGAGGAGGGGGAGAAAGGGAGGGAGAAAGGGAGGGAGGGAAGGAAGGAGAAAGGGAGAGAGAAAGAACATGAAGTTGGGTCTATGGTGAAAAGTGGGAGATCTGGTAGGAGCTGAGGAAGAGAAAATAGTACGATCAAAACATATTATATGAAACTGTCAAAGAGTAAATAAAACTGTCAAGAAAAACTAGAAAAGCCCACCAGTAAATTAATAAATTTTTTTTCAGTCAGTTATTTAGATGGTGTTTTAATTTGGAAAAGCCAAACAAAAACAACATAGATTACAAGAAGAACAGCTGTATGAAACTTGAAAGTAAACTTGGACTTGTTTTTAAGCAAGATAAAGAAGAAACAACAACAAAAACAGGTGGACGGAAGATATTAATAGGCTGAGAAAAAAAATCAGGTACCTAGGTTCTAGAGTCAGTCAGGTGGTGAGAAAAACTGAGAAGTGAAAGATAAGTACGCAGTAGCTCTCTGGGTGGCTGGAAGGAGAGAGGCAGGGCAAACATGAGAGCACAGAGCACAGGGTGACCCAACAGCAAATGCTTCTTCTCCTTTGTGCCCACATACCAAGAGCACATCCTCCAAGGTTTCCTCCCACAATATAATATTCTCTGTGGCTCTCTTCTAGGACTTCATGTCCCCCTGCATGTCTAGGAGCATTTTCAACAAAGAAAGCATTTCTAATGTTTTAAAATTGTTATTCACAACATTACTGCATTTCTGGTTTTAGTTATTGATGTGGGAGTGATTTCTTATTAATAAAGAAACTGCCTGGCCCATTCGATAGGCCCACCCTTAGGTGGGTGGAGTAAACAGAACAGGATTCTGGGAGAAGGAAGCTGAATCAGGAGTCACCATGATTTTCCTACCAGAGGCAGAGGCAGGCTTAAATCTCCCCGGTAAGCACACCTTCGGGTGCTATACAGATTATCAGAAATGGGCTAGTCCAGGTGCAAGAGCTAGCCAATAAGAAGCTGGAACTGATGGGCCAGGCAGTGTTTAAAAGAATACAGTTTCTGTGTAATTTTTTGGGGGCATAAGCTAAACCATGTGGGTGGCCGGGTGCCGGGAACACAGCCCGGCCGCTCCTCATTCAACAAGTTATAGTTAACAACTTTAGATTCATCAGCTCTTTGCTCCTGCTTCATAGATAGAGTGAACCAAGTCTGTTGGTGGCTTTCAGAGAATATTTTAGAAATGTGGCAAAATCTTGCAGCCAACCATCTGTTTAAGGGGTTACATTTTACATAGAAAACTTAAGGTTTATCCACAATTAAACCTCAATATCTTACTTCAGGAAATGGGTAGCATCCAGATACAGCATCTTTTTCTCTCAGTGGATTGTGAATGTCATGCAATAAAGTACAGTTTATAAATACGTAAAATAACCTTTAAACATTGAATTAAGACCACTTACTCCATTTTATTGTATACATTCAATAAAGCCATTAATTGTGAACTTATGTAATTATACAAATGAATGATGATGCTCTCCAATCTTTTGGTCACATATTCTTACGTGGTTGGTGACTCTAATTACTATAACATTGCCACATATTAACACACAAAAAATGGAGATAGCTAGCTCAATAATTCAGCCAAGAAGTAAGTCTAGAAATAATAGATACTTGAAAACATGATGGAATACATGCATGCACAGATATACTTATATACATCTCATCAAGACAATGTAAAGCAATTCTTCCTCTTTTTTCTTAATTCTTCCATTTCCCCTAAAGTTTCATAAGCATGTTGCCTGCACTCTTTCTTCTGCAGTCAGTGAGATATCTGCTTTTATATGCATTAATAAGTATACAATTCGTTGAGTATCTCTTCTTCATAGACTTCTTTTCTTTTAGCATTTTCCATTCGTTGATTTGGTAGTTTTGATCCTTACTCCAAAGTTTTGCTGTTATGGTTTACCAATTGTGAAAATGTGAAAAGATTTCCATGCAGCAGTTAACACAGAGTGGAGTTGGAGTCATGCTTGCCTGTTTCTCATATGAACATGTTTTATTGAGTTAGTATCATTATCAAACATTAAAAACAGTAAGTGATCTAAATGTCTGGCTTGTCTCAGAGAAACAAGGCAAAGAGACATACCAATTTCCTGAAGCTTATGACAGCGGTTTCTTTAGGAAGGTGTCTTTGCTCAGTACACAGAGTCCAAGGAACTTTATTGTTTGCAGTGTGGCTTGTTACTTTCATATTCCTAAGCATTTAAATCTGTCATCAGAACATCCAATTCTGAGTTTCCAGCTGGCAGTAGGACATCATTCCAAAGATTCTGCATTCATCTTCATAGATAAAAACTGTCCAGTATCATTCTGGTAAAACTTCTAACAAACACAAGGCTACAAACTATGCACCTCTTATCCTTTCCCCTTATTTTTTCCTCTCCCTGTGGTGTTGATTGGTACATCAGCCTCTGTAATACATTCTGTCTGCCAGCTTCTCATTTCATCCTCCCAAGACATTGGGACAAGTCAAGTGACCTTCCCTTAAGAGTTAACCCATCCAGCTCATTAACCTTCCAAATGTGTGACTTTAATAATTACACTACCTCTCTTTTACACCACCTTGCTCAAAACAGATAAATATAAATTCTTTAACATGCTCTGCTGTGGAAAATGGGAAAGCCGTTTTCTTTTGGATTAAAGAATCTTAGCATTGGCATAGCTCTTCTACTGACTAACATAACTACTGTATATGTGATCTGAGAAAGCTGAGTCACAAAGGCTGGCTTACACATAATGCATAGGTAGTTGGTAACACAAAGATGCAAACCTATCTCTACATGAGATGCCAGGGCAACATCTGCACTCACCCTTACTTAGTGGTTCTGGTCAAAGCTCGGTCCTGGCCTCCATCATCCATGGGTAAGTCTGCCCTTACATGTTTCATTCCTTTCTTGCCTTTGCTTAGAATATGAGACATCGTTGTAACTTTGAAGTGTATTTTTGGTGGTTACTGTTAACTGTCAATTTGACAGCCTCCACAATTGCCTGTGAATGAAACTCGGAACATTTAATTTTTTTTATATTAACTGAAATGTGAAGACTTAACCTTAATTTTGGGTTGACCATTCCACTGGCATGGGTGTAGGGGATTATGGTACAGTAGTGGTGCTGGGATATCCTGACTTATCAGGAAGCCAGGATATACTTAGAGCCTCAGTAGGACAGCTTGGGGGCAGTGTTGAACTGCAGTAGGACAG
Source organism: Microtus obscurus (assembly GCA_963919715.1). NCBI lineage: Eukaryota > Metazoa > Chordata > Mammalia > Rodentia > Cricetidae > Microtus > Microtus obscurus. The sequence continues at coordinate 6,624,312 of CAWTZC010001616.1, read as the reverse complement.
CTAGGCTATGGAGGAAAAGTGTCAGGATTATTGGGAAGCCAGGCTACTTGACACTGCAATAGGGCAGTTCTGGAGACTGGAGCTGCAATGAGAGCTGCTCCCTCTCCAGTCCAAAGAGCAGACAGGGTTCCCTGCCCTGTGGGAAGTCCAAGGTCCTCTCCCCTCCATCAGGTCTACAAAGGTGAGCATCCAAACAGACTAGGTTCCCACAAAGCCAGTACATGCATCAGAGAAGCTAAATAGGAAGGTGAACCCAAAGAAAGCATGTAGTTATCCTCCTGGATATTGGATGTAGACAAGATTGCCAGGCAAAAATTGAGAGCTTGGGGGTGGGGGTAGGGTGGGGCGGAAGTAAAGGGAGATGGGGGGGGGAGAGAAGTGAGAAGAGGAAAATGGGGAAAGCTTGGGGAAAGGGAAGATTGGGATGAAGGAAGAGTGGGTATGGGAGCAGGGTAGTATATATCTTAATTAAGGAAGCCATTTTAGGGTTGGCAAGAGACTAAACTCTAGAGGGGTTCCTAGGTGTCCAAGGAGATGTCCCCAGCTTGTTCCTTGAGCAGCTGAGGAGAGGGTGTCTGAACAGGCCCTATCCTATAGCCACACTGATGACTATCTTGCATATTACCATAGACCCTTCATCTGGCGATGGATGGAGATGGAGACAGAGACTCACATTGAAGCACTGGACTGAGCTCCCAAGGTCCAAATGAGGAGCAGAAGGAAGAGAAAACATGAGCAAGGAAGTCAGGGTGGCGTGTGCCCACCCACCGTGATGGTGGGGCTGATCTAATGGGAACTCACCAAGGCCAACTGGACTGGGACTGATGAAGCATGTGATCAAACCAGACTCTCTGAATGTGACTGACAAGTAGGGCTGACTGACAAGCCAAGGATAACGTCACTGGGTTTTGATTCTACTCATATATTATTTAAAAAAAATCTTTTTTTTAATATTTATTTATTTATTATGTATACAATATTCTGTCTGTATGTATGTCTGCAGGCCAGAAGAGGGCACCAGACAGACCTCATTCCAGATGGTTGTGAGCCCTCAGAGGTTAAGAGCATTGCCTGCTCTTCCAAAGGTCCTGAGTTCAATTCCCAGCAACCACATGGTGGCTCACAACCATCTGTAATGGGGTCTGGTGCCCTCTTCTGGCCATACACACAGACAGAATATTGTATAAATAATAAAATAAATAAATATTGCCGGGCGATGGTGGCGCACGCCTTTAATCCCAGCACTCGGGAGGCAGAGGCAGGCGGATCTCTGTGAGTTCGAGACCAGCATGGTCTACAGAGCTAGTTCCAGGACAGGCTCCAAAGCCACAGAGAAACCCTGTCTCGAAAAACCAAAAAAAAAAAAAAAAAAAATCTTTCTATTCTGGTCCACTTCTCTTCCAAATGGCTTCCCATGTACTGACTTCTTTTACATTTGGAAATGATGCAGCTCATTTTTTTGTTTGTTTGCTTCCATTAATGCACAACTAATCACAATATTCCTTGCTTCCTTTCTGTTGGTAGGTTGAAATACAGATTGGTAATTGCAAGTATTGGTCCTTTCAGATTCATCACTGATTTCAAAGAGTTTTATAAAACCTCATAACAAATATAAGGCTTGTATTCAATATATAATATGATTAAGAATTGTTCAGCCAAACAGCCCCAAATCTCTAAGTGTCTACCGAGTTTGCATTTATAGAAAATCTGTATTATTCCTTTGGCACTTGCTATTACACCCTATGAAATTAGCAATTTAATAGTTACTTAGCTTAATATCTATTACTAAGTAATTGTAATTTCATCAAACTGTTCATTCCAGATATAGCCGCATGCTGTGTTGTGAAATTTAATCAAATATTAATTTGAATTCAGGTCATAACACTTCTAGTTATCTCCTTATAATTAAAGTCTGGTTGCTAAAAGAATTGAAGAGAGAGAAGAATACATTCTGTCTAGAATTGCCTGTCTACTATTTCTTTGGTATTCTTAAAAACAAAATAATTAATGATAAAGACGTTAATGATTTGTCCTAGTCTTCTTGTAGTTTTGAGATAACAAAGTTGATATGAAATAATCTTTTAAGTTTTTACATGAACTATCACTAAGTATTCATGTTTAAAGCATATTCTTCATATTGAAAATGAATATTGTCTCATTCACTTATTCTTTTAACATTTAAAATATTAGTTATGAGTATAATTCATACAAAGTAAAACATTACCAGATATTTAAACGATTGCTTATTTTCTAAATTGATCTCATAATGGTTTGAGTTTACAGTCTTTGAATGGCCTTAAACACACAGTGATTTATAGTTTAGAAGCACATATTTATTTTCTGTCAGCTCTTTACAAACAAATTAAGGATGGGAACTAAATTTTATGGCAATGAGCTCAGTGTCTTGAACCTAAAAGGTCCACATGAAATAATTAATGGTTGTTTTATTATAGTGGTCTGGACTTTAATATTAATTTATCCTCTTCAGCATTTACTCTTATATGTTTATCAGAAATATTTATATCCCATGCAAAAACACAGAAATTAAACTTTTGACCAATAGTAAATATATAAATAATTTTATAGTCCTTGGTAATATAGCATAATTGTTAACATAGTCTAAATTAATAAAACATTAGGTCTAGTGGTCTTTGTGGCTTTAGTTTAATAGATTCCTATACAGTTCTTTTGTGGAAATGCTATGTCTATGTGTATCCCTCAGTGATCTCAAAACAAGGATGACAGTGACTTTGCAGGGAGCTGAGGAAATCTTGAGTGAAGTACTAAATGAACAAGTATTTTGAAACAGCATTTTGAGGAATCTGCGATAAATTGACCATAGTAAGTTGGGAAAGACATTAACCATATGTATCAGGCTCAAGAAAGGTGAAAAAGAAAAGTTTTCGTCTGGGGTTGAGTATGAGAGTTTATGAAAGATTGTTCAGTTGGGGCAAACACTAACAACTGCAGCTTCCTCCTCAGGGATGCTTACCTCCTAAACCTCTCACCTACAAAGAGGAGTGGCTAAACCACAACAGCAATGGCCCTCCTACCACATACACACCTACCTAATAAATTTGCTGAGGTTAAAGATTATAGCACTCAGAGAACTGCACCTGACCCCATCTTCATTATACACAGGTCAGTGTGTCTATCCTTTCTTCATTCCATTTCTGACTCTAGAGAGAGTCCTGACCCAAGCCCTGGGGGATATAGAATGATTTAATCACTGGAAGCTCATGACACATTACAGGGAAAAGAACAGCTGTTGGAAAAGGCTGGCACACAAAAATTTATCATGAGAGTGCTACAAGGAGAGTGGACACATCCAAGAAATGAGAGATGGTCAGAGTGACGCCCACACATTGGAGATATGTCGGAAGCATGTCAGCCATTCATAAGGTGGAGGAGAAGAGTCACTGCTAGAATACAGAATATTAGGAGGAAAATAGAATGAGAAAGAAAAAGAATTGAAGGTTTGGCATGGCTGTGAAAGCAACAAATAGAACTGAGCTGCCTTTGATATATTAGTGGTGACTCTCTTTCTTTTCCTCTCTCTCTCTCTCTCTCTCTCTCTCTCTCTCTCTCTCTCTCTCTCTCTCTCTGTGTGTGTGTGTGTGTGAGTGTGTGTGTGTTTGTGCGTGTGTGTGTTTCTGTCTGTCTGTCTTCTTTATTTCTTTTCTTTTTTTTTGGTTTTTCGAGACAGGGTTTCTCTGTGGCTTTGGAGCCTGTCCTGGAACTAGCTCTTATAGACCAGGCTGGTCTCGAACTCACAGAGATCCGCCTGCCTCTGCCTCCCGAGTGCTGGGAAATTGAACAATTGGGACTCCTGAGTGCAGAGCAAACATTCTAGAACAGAGCTGTGGACCTAGTCCTTTATATTGGCAGTGATCCTTCCGCTTAAATATAATGTGCATGATAAAATCAAGAGAAGTTCAATGTAGCACAGGTTATAGAATATACCAAACGCAGACCTGGTGGATGAGTAGAGGCGTAGATTATCTCTAAAAACAGACTATGTGAAGTGAAAGGAGTCATGTCAGATCTGAGACACATGACAACAATGACCTATATTTTGTCTCAGAGACATCTACAGCTCCATGAACATGGCATCGAATATGAAAAACATTTGAGCTGTTGAGATGCTTGGAGATAATTTGCTGGTTTGTTTTTCTTTTTTGATGACTTAAATTAAACATGGTTTTAAGGGAGAAGTATATTTCTTTCTATATTAAACCCCTAATATTGTCTACTCATTTATGCTGTATAGTTTAATATTCTATCTGATTATTTGGAGTATCTATTGTAGCGATTTCTTGTGAACATAAACTCCATCTTTTGAAATGTCTGTATCGATTGTTTTCATTGCATTGGCTTTAAGGGGATGAAATACGATAACAACACAACTGTAGCTCTTTGTACATAGATTATTTTAATCCCTTTGAGGCAATTCTAGGACCATTGTTTGAACTAGATACTAAGCTAGACTCTTTGTATTCTCAAGATTTGATGAATGGCTCTGATTTTACAGCAGGCTTCTGATATACTCTGAGAATTCATGAAACCCAGAGATTTTTTTGTGGTCCCAATGCAATCAGTATGGTTTTTCTTTTGAAATGAACCATCCTGGCAATAGAGTTTGGGCTTCGATTTTCTTTGCCCACCTATTTTTTATACATAAAATAGTTTTTTTAATATAGTAATATTTTCAATAAAACATATGGATACATTACAAATAGTATGCTCAAGAGATTATAATTACAGTTTATGAATTAAATGAATGTTTATTATAAATCAAAATGAGCTGGGAATGTAGCCAAAAAATAAAATAGACAAAACATTAATTTCTAAAACTCATATTTTATTTGAGAAAAATAAACATGAAGACACATAAAACTATATAGATAAAAAGATAATGTGTTTTTTATGTCTCTCTGAAAATTATCAAAAGTCTTTCCTAGTCAAAAGGAAAATTATTACTGATTTTTAAATTGTCCTGGCATTGTTAAAAACAATTGATGGAGCTTTTGTGACATGAAGGGGTATAACTGCTGCGGTTTGACTCAGAGTTTCTTTCCTCGTATGAATACTTTAAAACCCTGCTAAATATATTGAGCTATGGTAAAAAAACAACAAGGAGAGAAAAAAGAGTAGTTAGTATTATTTCTTTAGGGGGTAAATGAAGAGATAGAATGGCCATCTGGGAACAAAATCTCTGTATAGGGACATTCATCAGCAGAACAGAAGGGCTTTAGCTGTGCAGTCTGCTTACCGTGTCTGTGGAAAAGCATCATTTCAAAACTTACACAGCTTTCCACATTGTGAACCATTTTTATGTGAGAAAAACAGATACCTAGTGTCTTTATCTAAGATACGCCTGGGTTCCTGTCTTCCGTTCATCCACACTGGGTACATGCTTGATTTGACAGCAGCAGATCAATCCTAGAGCAGGCATGATGCAGCAGGTGTAAAACATGCCACAAGCCGTCCCTCTGCTTGTCCATATTGCACACACTGAAGGACACCTACCTCTTTTCACACCCCATACACTGACGACTTGCCTTCTCTCCCCTCCTGTCCAACTCCAGATGGCGCAACCACTGATTACAGATCTTTTCAATACATTCCTATTCATCTTCTGAAGTAAAAAAACAAAAAAAATGCTTCTCTTGGCCAGGCTTTGCATGATGCATCGTGGTGTGCAGGCTAACCCTGAGAATTAACATGGACATAAAAGAGTTAATCAGGGAAATAAGAAAAGGTGCTATGTATTAAAGGTGTTGTAAGAGAAGCTTTTAGAGTTTCCATCCAAGGTAAAATGAAGGAAGGACATATATTTTGTGCTTATTTCTGCCAACAGGAATTCTTTGGTTGTGAAGGTAGAGATTTGACCTATTACATTTGAAAACAAGAAATTCAACTTTAATAACCGAGCGTAAGATTTATATAAACTACCCTAAAGAAAATGTAGATAGTAACAAGCAAATATCAAGATGTCACTGTAAGTTAATGTTAACGCAATATGCATTATGAGGCCAGATGCCAATGTGCATACATGAGAATTGAACAAACGAAAATACAATGCAAACTGGATATAACAAATACTTCCGTGACAAACTAATAAGAAATTCCATCCTTTGTAGATAGGTGTTAATGATGTTTATGATCACAATTAAACAGTCTGACAACCCATGATTTCTTTGTTAATAAGGTACCTTAAGTAATACAAATATTTCTGACATTGCCATTATAACATAAAATACAATTTTGTTCTCTTCAAATGGCACATTTTCTAGTTCAAGAAAACATTGTTATGTCTACAAAATCTGTGTTTTCAACTACTGTCCACACAATCTCGTGAATTTCTTTGGTGATAAATTTGGATTCAACCTTTCTGACAGTATGTAGCTTGTCTTTAAATCTCTGAATTATAACATGATGCTTCCCCTGCTTTCTGGGTCTTTTATAAAATATGAAATGAACTGATTTGAGACAAGAGAAAATGGTCTGGAATTTCTCCTCAGTATTTGGAGTTCAGACATCAAATAAATTTCTCTTGCTCATTTTCCAAGTATTACTTACAAGTCAATTCTTCCAAAGGAGAAATTGATAGGCAGAAAGTGAACCATGGGAAATATAGGTATTAACTCATACAGCAGGTATCAGGTTACTAAGATAACATGGATTTGTTCAGTTGTTGGTTAGAATCAATGAGATATTGATCTGCAGAATCTATATCAAATTGTTTATTCTTAGTCTCCAAATCTCTTGAATATGTCAGGGATGTTTTAAAGAATTTTTGTGCATCTTGTAAATCCATTGTGCTTTCTGTACTTGATTATATTAGGTTTCATGGTATTTCATAGAGATGTATGGTATAGCATCCTAAAAACCCTAGTCAATAGCTGCAGATTTCCTAAGGCCTCCTGGGTTCCTACTCAGGTCAGTCCCTCTTGTATCTCCTAAATTATTCCACAACCATATTAGATTTTTCAGGTGATAGAATATGAGTAAATTGATACCAGATCTAAGAACTGTTCATTGTATATTTCTATATCAATTCATATTAGTCCTAAGTCATTTCTGTCTGATCCAGGCTTTTGCAGTCTTAAAAATAACATTGGCCTCATACAGAAACTATATTCTTAAGTTTAGCCACAATGGACTTATAATGAAATGAACAAAATTTGTATAAAGCTTAACAGACTATAAAAATTAGAGAGGGTTAAAATTTTCCACTCAATTTCCTTTTACATGAAAAATGTTCATAATGCAATCTTATGAAAATAGAGATCATGAAATGTTTGAATATTTTCTCCTTGTGTTTCAAGTCACTTAAAAATGAACAATTTATTTTATACAAAAATATTGTCAAAGTTGGTGCTATATTTTTAAATTATCATGAGAAAATTATGCATGCTAACTAGAAATATAGAACTTTGAACACTGTTAGTATATGAAAACATATAAGAAAGTAGAATCTGGCCTGGAAAAGATAGAGACTTGAAGTGAAAAAAAAAATCAAGGACACATGTTTACTGCTGCAAAGAAACTTTTTATTTTCAGATTGCTAAATCTATATAGCTACTTTTTTGTTGCAGTAGACAAAATATTCAATAAAAGGATTCAATTATAATAGATTTAATGAACAATTTACTGACTATTGAGATAGTACAGATTTAGTGATGTGTTTTTTATTTAGTGTATTAATATAGTGTGTGTTTATAAAACTTTCATTATACATTTATTATTATTATTATTTGTAAGTTTCATAGGAGCATACAACATGCTTTAATCTATTTACTTGACACTCATACATGAATATCAATTTTTAGAAGGTTTAACCTGTGCAAGTGATTCCATAATCAATATATTAAAAATATAGACACACACACACATGGAGTATAAAGTGACAAGACTGAAATCATACATTCTGTTTTCATCCAGTGAAATTTATGACAGGTGGTACCTGGACATGTAGCCACTGGTGCATAGGGGCACGCCATGGACACAGTACATAAATAAGATGCCACAGGTGTAAAAGCAAAAGGTGAGTGCTCAAATTGATACAAATAATTAATGAATTATTAAAAAATATATAATTATTTTTAAAAGGCAATGATAAAATAACAGGGGGAAAACTGTAAATATTTGTAGATATGTATTTAACTGTCTGTGCATTTGCTTTTGCTAGCCAGAGAAGCTGGGTTGGAGCAAAATCTAATGCAGAGATTTTTAGATTACATTGTAGATAATGTAAGTATTATGCTCTTTTCCCTACAATAGTGGTATAGATGTTGCCTCTGGACTGTTATAAGACTTGGAGAAGCTGCTCCAGGAAAGGTGCCATACTGATGTCCCCCCAGTACCTAAGATAGAATGTACATGACAGAATGTATGTACCAATGACAGGTAAGTCTGTAAAAAGGGAAAAATGCCCCTAAGGCAGGCACAGTCATCTGTCCTGTAGTAGAAGCACAGGATTTTTTAAATAAAATAAAAAGGGAGGAATTGTGGAGGCCCACAGATGTGAGCCTATTCCACCTTGACTACAGGTCAGAGAGTTTGAGCTTATTTTTACTCTTTCAAAATTGTTGAAACAGGTGTGGCTACAAATGAGAAATCCTGACCTACGGTGTGGTTACTTGGTGTTTTAGACATTAAGATTGCTCATAGAGGTATATCTACTCCATCTTGACCAAATGTCAGAGAATTCAAGCCTATTCCTACTCCATTTTAAAATTTGAGGTTTGACATAGGGAGTGGCTGCCTACAGGATACTTGGTCTAGGGAGTATTTGAGGTATATCCTGCCCAACACATTAAAATACTTTACTCAGGAAATAATGGCTTGATGTCTCAAGTGTTGAAACAAGTGACTATTCTGGTTGTCCTTTCTGTTATGTTACAACAGTCTTTTGTCTTCTTCCTCCCCTAGCTTTTGTATTGGGGTATAAAAGAGTATGTGGGTGGATTAGTTATTCAGTGCATTGTCCTCCCGGTACTATTCTCTGTCTCTGTATTTCTTTTGTATCTCTGTCTATTCAACCTAATATTTCTTATTCGCACACACCTATCCTGAAACATACGAAGTCTTTGTGACTGGATCCCAACAGTATGGAAGAAAGGCATTTTATAAAATTGCATTTGCAAATGCTGTACCTTCAAGCAAAGAGCTCTAAAACCAATTGTATTTATTTACCAACGAACTGAATGTATGTGTTGTGTCCTTCAAAAATGTTCTTTCATAGTAGTTACTGAATGAGCATGCCATACAATTGAAGTGGTAAATAAACCTTGTGAAAACAGTTATTGTGATGTATAGTCCAGGTTCTTGTAACCATATGGGACCAAAGCTACAGTTCAACTAAAGATCAGAGCCCAAGCTCATAATGTTATTATGAACAAATATAAAGATAGTTTAGTTGTATGCCCAGTTCAACCATTGGTAGTGATAAATGTAAGACTAAATGATAAGTTTCTGCACCTCAAGTTTAATTATCTTTTAATTACTGAAGAAACTCCCCTTATAGGATCTGGAAACTGAAGTTATTTATAGGAGTTAGCTTGTTTTAAAAAAAAAACAGTAGCATGGCAGCTATTTTACTGTGTTTTGTACCTGTACAGTTCAGACACTTAGATGATTTGTGTTGAGGTAGGATTATGAGACCTGTTTTGCAAGAAATGTACATCAATTGTAATAAATTAGATAACTCATAGTGGACTTTCATCTCTGATTCTTCTAGAAAAGGAAGTATGAGGTGAACGTGATGTGTACAGTTTTTGTTTTGAGTTTTGGATTCTTGGGGGTTTTGTTGCTGTTGCTTTGACAAAGTAGATAAAGTTAGGAATTTGCAATTCTTCCTGTCTAATTTATCATTTTTTACAATATTTACTTTTATTGTAGTGTCTGTGTATTTATGCATGAGTGCTTATGGGGTAATAGCACCTGTGGCTATCATAGATAGCTTTCAGGTGTCAGTTCTCTCCTCCGAATGTGTGTTGAAGCTCTGGGACTTGAACTGGGAACCTTGGGATTGTGCGCACTATGCCATAATGCTGGCATACCCACCAAATAGTAGTACCTAGTGAAACATTCACATCAGATGGAACATAATTTAATACTTGTGATAAAAGAAAGTCATGATTGATCATTCAATATTTACTATGATTTCAGTAATAACTCATTTTAAGAAAGTGCAGGGAGGATATCATACATTCATTTCTCAATTTTGACTGTGAAAAGTTTTGAGGTATTCTGCCCAATTTATGTCTTACTAAAATATCGCAGTGCTCTAAGAAGAACACACTAGGGAAGGTTAGTATTTACCTCATGATAAATATTTTCTTTCTTATGTCCAAAAAAAGTCCATATGTCATTAAATAGTTACATGTAAGCTGTTCTCCCTTGTTGCGATCTTGTTATAGAGGGCCCCTCTTGCCTTCGTAAGGTTGGTTTATCACAAACTTGACTGCTAACACTACAGTGATTATTCATTCACATAAGCAAGCATCAATCATTAGTGCTCAAATACATTTTTATCCATGAATCAATTTACTGGATATTTCACTGTGACTAGTAGCTATGTAGATGTTCTGAGAATTGACAGAGCTAGAGATGGGGTTTTCTTTCTTTCTTTTTTATTATTCTTCTCTCAAACATTACATCCCTACAATAGTTTTCTCCTTTTTCCCCTTTCCAGTCTTTTCTCCTCCACTTTCCTCTTCACCAGGTCTAATCTCCCCTCCTCGCCTCAGAAAAGAGCAGGCATCCCGGGGATATCAACCAAACATGGCATAACATGCTACAATAAGACCAGGCACATACCATCAAGTCTGGACTAGACAACTCAGTATAAAAAAAAAAAAGTCCCAGAAGCAGGCAAAAAATCCAGAAACAACCCCAACTCCCATTCCTTATATTTATTTAGATTCAAAGAGTTCTTCCAATCTGGAAATCACAAAGCCTGCCCAGGAGCTGTAGACAAATCTTTGACAGGGGTTAGATGGCCTTATAAAAAAGGCTGAGTGTTGATCAAATAAAAGTGAAAAAATTACTTAGTATCCAGAAAAGAATTAAAAAAAAAAGATGTACTTTGATGGAGGTCTGTCCCCCTTTTTAGCAAAGAAAAGCTGGTTCCTGAGTATGGAAGCTGACAACAAAATTACTAATCATCCCCCACCTACAACAGGATTTCATGTCATTCGGGGTTTCATCCCCTTTGTAAAATGGATAATTATAAGAGCATGAATTTCATTTCATGATTTAAGGGATAATGTTTTACTACATATAAAAGACTTAACCATCAAAGTCAATTACTTATTTTAGCACATAAATGTTCATCCTTTGACGATGATAGTATTGTTCCTTCCTGTTAGATGCTTTTGTAGACATCAGAAGTTTAGAAATAGATGGGACTAATTTGTTCTTTCAATTTGTTCAAAGATTGTAATATATATATATATATATATATAAAACTGTGAAAATAATTCAATATTAAAATCAAGAATATCTTCTCATATCCTACAAATTCTGACCAATTCTGATTATTATGTTAAGTGGCAAAATCTTCGTTCCTATGAGAAAAACTGATTTAGGACTGATTAGTAAGATTTGGGTAGAAAGCAAATGAAGAGTTTCAGAAATAGCTTCCAACAACTTCAAAGAAAAGAAACATAGGAAGTTGCGCTGGTTAGATTTTTGTCAGCTTGACACAAAATAGATTCCCCTGGAAATCCTAATTGAGCTATTGCCTTCATCACATTATAGGCAAGTCTGTTAGGCATTTTCTTGATTAATGTTTTATGTGAGAGGATGCATTTACTATGGGTGGCACCTGCTCTATGCAAGTTGTCCCAGGTGGTAAAAGAAAGCAGGCTGAGTAAGCTGTAAGGAGTAAGCTAGTGAGTGACATCCATCCTTAATCCTTTCTTCAGTTCCTGACTCCAAGTTCCCACCATGAGTTCCTGCCCTGATTTCCTTCATGCTGACAGTAAACTCTAAGATGAAATTAATTACTTTGGTCATGACCTTTATGATGGCAATAGAAAGCAAACTAGAAGAGACGTGTTACTTCTGTACTGGGTATTGCGAAGTCTGGGTTGATGTCTGGCAGCTGTGATGTATATTACAAGACTTGTTCTGTGAGTCTCACCATCGTGGCATTGTGCCACGATGAACCTGGACTCTTAGGTCAGTGAGTGCTCTGACAAGTTTATTAGCCTGCATTCCAGTTCTTTATGTACCCTCTTTAATAACCTATTGCCTCTTATTATTAAACTCAATTTGAACTGGGTTTTTTTAGTTAGTTTGGCATGAAGGCATGCCAGCTATTGTGAATACTGCCGCATATTGACAACAGCTATAATGGATTATAACAAAGTGTAATTATTCTAAGAATAATAATTAACAAGAGACAATCCAGTGATGATCCCCTCCAACATACATTCAGTATGAGTCTTTATGTAATAGAGTTCATTTAAACATATATGCTCTAGATAACCAAGCTAACCAAACATGTGCATCTTATTTAGTAAAAACAGTGTGTATGCTACTTCACGCTACCCTTCACCGCCCACTCAGTCCCCTCACTCCCTTTAGATATAGTATATGGCAGAACCTAGTGATTTCTTAGCAATCCCACGGAATCATAAACAATTTTTATCCAAGATTGTCTGTGTCTTTGCATTACCAGACACATTCAGTATGTATACATCTTAGTTTCACATTCTAAGCCTTTCACATCATAAGCCTTTAGCTTGACACACTGACTTTAGACCCTTAAATAAACAGGATGCAGACTCGAAAACTCCATGTTTCTGTTATTGTTCTCAAACCCCATAAAATAGGCAAGATATGCTCATTCGAGTTCTGTTGGTATTTTCCCCACGCGTCCATCCAATAGTGTCAGTGTCCTTGGGAGGCTGATTCCAGAATCTCCAGACTACACTATCTAGTGATGCTTCAGTCCTTTGTCTAAAACAGTGATGTTTGAGTCATTACATAAGTCTAGTCTTCTATATATTTTAAATTAGGTTTTTATTAATTTACCTTTTTATTACTTAAGACAATTTTTAAACTTAAATATATGTTGATTATATTTCCCCCTCTCTGAAGTCCTCTAGATTCTCTCTCCCTCTCTAACCACTAAACTTTTAAGTTCTTACTCAAAACAAACCTCAGCAGTACCCCTCAAAAAGCCAACAAATCCCCTCAAAACTCATAAAACAACAAACAAAGCCAAAACAAAACAACAACACCCCAACCAAATTATAACCAAATAAAAGCACACAGAAAACTGTGGTGTCAGTTATATGGTGGTTAACTACTCCTGAATATGAAGGCTGCACTGGAGGGGTTGATTTACTCAGTGTCACTCCATTGGAGAAACTGGTTTTCCCCTCCCAGCAAGTATAAATGACAGCTCAGTTGTTAACTTTTACTCTAGTGATCAAATTTTCTTTATACATTCTACATTACTTTCTATATTCTATCTATCTATCTATATCTATCTATCTATCTATCTATCTATCTATCTATCTATCTATCTATCTATCTATCTATCATCTATCTATCATCTATCTATCATCTATCTATCTATCTATCTATCTATCTATCTATCTATCTATCTATCTATCTATCTATCTATCTATCATCATCTATCTATCTATTCATACATTTTTATTTCTTTGTTTCTTTCTTTCAATTTCTCCCTTTCTCCCTTCTTCCCTCCCTCCCTTTTCCTTCCTTCCTCCCTTCCTTTTTTCTTTCCTTCCTTCTTTCCTTCCTTCCTTCTTTTCTTTTTTAAATATGACAAATCAAAATGCAATAAGAGAACAAAAAGTATAATGCCATTTTTAACAGCTAAGTAATATTTCATTGTGTAAATATACCACATTTTCTTCATCCATTCATCTGCTGAGAGACATCTAGGTGTAAATTGAACTTCTATCTATTTAAAATTACTCCTCATTTGTGATTTCTCATGTAATGGAAAAGCTGTGTAAGCACTTATGCTATTGTTGTTTAGTGGACAATGCCCAGATTTAAAATAAGACAAGGCAAAAAAAAAACTTTCTAGTAAATTAATAAAGATGCTAATTTTTTAGTTATTTTCACTTCACAGTTGATCTAGCACAAGCATGTAGAACCTGTGGGTATGGAGAACTGTATGTGTATGAGGAGCCATAAAGAATCTGTTGGGTTTTTAGGGTAAGGTCAGCATTCCTTTGTAGGAAGATGAGTAGTGACACATGCAATCTGTCCCCTAACTCAAAATAAGTCATTCATTTAATTGTATGCAGCCACTCACTTTGCTAATGGCCTAACATTTCAACTTTGACTGTGCTGCTAATTGGCACCCCATTGGATAAGTTTTGAGACAAATGTGATTGAATCATCAGTTAAAATTTTGAGATCTTAAAAACTAATTCTATTATGACAACTCATTTCCAATATGACACCCATATTATATATGGAAATTTAGTCACAGGCCTAACTGGCGATATTCCAAGATGTTGAACAGGTTCGTTTTCGAAAATAGAAGGATGTTGAGGTTAGTAAATATAGAAGGGAGAATCCAACACTTTCACTATATATTCCTCTTTAGTACAGAGTAAAAGAATAATTATTTGATATAATTGTGTCATTATTAAAAATAACTAAAGATATGATGGCAAGTATAAGTTATCTAAGAAATTGAAACTGCCAAGAAATTTATCAGCTCCTCTATTGTTTAATATCACATGATTTTATAGCCCTAAATCCATAACCCTGTGATCTTGACATGTAGGAATAAATTCACCATGTGCATTTATTAATGACTCTTAGTCTTATCCACTAACCTTCTCTAAGTTTAAATGCATATGGAAAGGGAATATTGGCTCCTCTGCTGTAACATGAGGGGCCTTGCTTGTTGGGCTTTCTGTTTTGCTCAGTTCCCACAACCAGTAATCCCCCCCAAAAAAATTACACAGGGGTGTATATTAATTATAAACTGATTGGCTCATTAGCTCAGACTTCTTATTAGCTCTTGTAATGTATATTAAGCCATTATTCTTATCTATGTTAGCCACATGGCTCAGTATCTTTTTCAGAGGGGCAGGTCATATCCTGCTTCTATGGTGTCTGCACAGGACTGCAGGAAACACTTCCTTCTTCCCAGAATACCCCTGCTCTCATTGCCCCATCTCTACTTCCTGTCTGGTTGTCCCTCCTATAATTCCTGCCTGGGTACTGGCCAATCAGTGTTTATTTAAAACATAATTGACAGAATACAGAATTGTCCCCCACCATCCTACCTTTTAAGTGACCATAAGTAAGACTAAGTCTACAAAATAAAGATAGAATGGAGCCAACCTTGTTGTCAGAGAGTTGTGGAAGGACAGATAATCGTGAAATTGACCTGATAGTTTTACCCAGCTTTTGGTACGCTTGCTCATTTTCATAGGGTTATGGGCTAGGTGCTTTCTATAGCAGATCTGAACAGCCTGAATAGTAAAGAATGGTGTTTAAATCAGTTCAAGAGAAGGATGTCAACAGTGAAAACATGTCTGCCGTGCATGGAAGAGAAACTTGGTCCAAGCAACATCTTGCATGTTAGTGACAGCAAAGAATGTCTTCAAAGAAAACTTTCTTTAAGGCTAAGTCTTTATCCTCACCTCAAATTTCCTTACATAGATAACAAAGGGGCCTTTCATTCACCCATGACTGTCACAAGAATAGCCAATGCTTTGTGACTTTACACTAAGCTCTGCAAATGTTTGCATCCTCCTTGATTTAATTGTGTTCCACCAAAGATACATGCACAGTAGTAACATGAATCTTACTCAACAACTATTTTTTCCTTCTTTGAATTTGCAGATATTACTTTTGAAATGTAAATGAAATGTTCTCTTGATGTTGTAGAGACTCTCAACTTTTACTGAAACAAAATAAAATTAGCCTGCAATGTTGCTGAGGTGTGGAGTTTGAGATCTCATTAAAAAAGAATCCATTGTAAGCTCAAAATTTTGACACAAAAGTCTAGGAAGCATAAAGAGCTTTCCAACCTCATTTAATGCGTACAATCCACAGATATTTTGGCATCTTTAATAATACTGTTAAGCATAACATCTTACATACCTGCACAGACAGTACTATAAAATTCTAGCCTTTTATCATCAGCAAGAAACTAGAAAATAGGGCTTCTTAGGCTATGAAGAATTTGCTGGTGATTGCACTTTTTATAGTTGAGCTGTGTTTGA
Source organism: Microtus obscurus (assembly GCA_963919715.1). Classification (NCBI taxonomy): domain Eukaryota; kingdom Metazoa; phylum Chordata; class Mammalia; order Rodentia; family Cricetidae; genus Microtus; species Microtus obscurus. The sequence continues at coordinate 6,608,068 of CAWTZC010001616.1, read as the reverse complement.
TAATTATCCCCACTTGCAAGAAAGGGGAAAGTAACCATCTTGCATATTGACTGAAGATGAAGGAAACAGATCCTTCATAGATGTTGCATTGTCTTGGATCTGGTAAAAGAAGCCTCAACCCACAAGGATTTGTTCACAAAGTTAATGTCGATACTTGGCAATAAACCCAGAGGTATTCTACTTTCATTTCTCTTTCTATGATAACATCCCTGACCAATGGATGAATGAAGAGATAAATAAGTAAATAAATTCATATAAAATAAAAGGGTTCATTTGGCTTGAAATTCTGCTACAGGCCATTGTTGTACAGGGGAAGTCAAGGTAGGAGCCTTCCACATACACAGCAAAGAAAAGAGAATAAATGCATGAGTTGATGTTTGCTTACTCTCAGCCTCATTTTTCTTACACCTTAAAGGTATAAGAAAGTAAAAGAATCCTTGCCTAGTGGATGGTGTTGCCCACAGTGGTCCAACTTCTTATAACAATTGAGCAGTTAAGATTAGCTTTCATAGACATGTCATAAGCCTGCCTGACTTAGACAATTCCTAAAGACCCCTTTCAGGGGGACTCTAGATTTTGTTAAGTTGACAATGAAAATTTATTAGCACATGAAATTATAAGGCTGGAAAGTTTATATGGTTGGTATGATCTCTATACAACTGTACAGTTTCTCAAAAGGTTCCATGCTTTCTCTTTTGCTTCTTAGATAAATGACAGAAATATAGCTTTAAATGTGTGAAACTCCCATCCTGTAAAGTTTAAAGCTGAGCTAGAATGAGAGACTTAATAATAAAGTTTGGATGACAAGGAAAGGAAATGAATTACTCTATCTACATACCCAAGTATGTTAAATATTCTACAGATAACAGAGATTAGCATCTATAAGTTCTAACTTTGTAGTGGGACATCCTAATGCAAAACAATTACATTTCAAAATCCTGTCTTTAACCAGAATGGGAATTTAGCTTAAATTGGATAGTCAACATTGGTTTTAGATAGCATATTAAACTCTTTGGAACAGTGAGAAGAGCACTCAGGGATGTTGAGCAGAAAGACACAAGACATCATTTCTTTTTCTAATGATGATACACACTCAAGGTTTTTTGTTTGTTTGTTTGGTTGGTTGGTTTTGGTTTTTGGTTTTTGGTTTGTCAAGACAGGGTTTCTTTGTAGTTTTGGAGCCTGTCCTGGAACTAGCTCTTGTAGACGAGGCTGGTCTCGAACTTACAGAGATCCGCCTGCCTCTGCCTCCCGAGTACTGGGATTAAAGGCGTGCACCACCACCGCCCGGCTCCCAAGGTTTAATAACTATAAGAACAGCAAGATTGGGCACTGTTAGAAAATACCATCCAGGGTTTACTATGCTTCAGATACTGAGAGGAATACCTTACACACATCTCATTTGCATTTAGGCCAATTTCAACGAAGTAGGTTCTTTTATTCTTAACATGCTGATAAAGGTTGTTCTAATGTCATGTGACTGATAACTATTAAGTGGGAATTCCAATACTATTCACTGAGCTTCCTAGCCTGAATGCTATGTTATATTTATAACAAATGCTGTATAGAATGCTGTAAAAACTTCTTTCAGGTGTTTGTATTGGTTTTCATGGTTCTGGTATCTATGACTCTAGTTCTACTCTATGACTATTCTGTGTCTGAGCTTGGCAATTTCTCATTTCTAGGCCTGGCAGTTGTCCAGCACTTTCTAAAGAGAAGTGAATCTTTATATTGAGACTAAGACTCCTCAGTGCATTTGCTCTTACAGCTTTGCCCTAGCAGTCCATAACAAGGTCAGAGATGCTTCCCTCCATAAAACAAGCTCTGTCTCTTTTACACAGCTTAACATGTCACCAGCCCATTTCATGGCATGGCTGCAACTTTGACTTCTCAAATCTTCTGTTTTGCATGGCACATACTTTTTGTTTTACATTTGGAACTTCATGTTTACTCATTTCAGCACTGGCAAATAGAGTATACTTGTATCCTTGATTGCTGTGTTTGTTAGCAGGATGGGAATAAACTCTTTAGATGGACATTTAATATATATCCGATTTAAACTATAATCTACTTGAAAATAGAGGTTTAGCATAAGAGACGGCCTTACATTTTCTTTCTCAAATTGTTTTTTCAAAGTTGTTTTAATTACTATTGATGTAAAATGATATACCCCAAATTGAAAAGAGCAAAAGGCTCTTCCCTAAGAATATCCTGCTTTTTTTTCCACTTGGAAATATGATATGGGATCTCTTTCTGTATATGTTTTGCTTTTATTTGTTGATGAATAAAGTTGTTTTGGTCAATGGACAAGCAGAATATAGTTATTTGGGAAATCATAACAAAGAGCCAGAGAAGGAACCTGTAGCCATCAAAGGAGTAACATGCCATACCAGTAAGCCACAGTCTCGTGGCAATTCGCAGATTAGTATAAATTGGTCAATTTGATAATCAGAGGTAGTCAGTAAGAAGCCCAAGATGTTGGTCAGAACACTATAACTGATAATAAGCCTCAGAGTGGTTATTTTATAAGCGGCTACAGGAACCAGTAAATTTGTCCCCGTGGATGGCGAGAAACCAGTCCAGGAATACCAGGAGAATGGTGAATACTTCTAGCCACAGGAACACGTCCACATCTTAGATTGTTGAGGTGTGTCTTGAAATTAAAATAATTGAAATCTTGGTTAAAGACAAGTATGGCTGAAACAAATTGTATGGAGAAGGAAGAAATATGTGATAAACAGTGAGGAATAAACCTGGTACAGTTGCAGTTACCTTCCAGAAAACGATGTGATAAAGTGGACATGACAAGATAACGTTTTGCAACTTACTGTGGAGAAACAGAACAATGCTTGTTCCTGCAATGAGTGCACATTCCTACACCCTAGAGTTCTCTGAGGCAGACAGGCTTTCAAGTGGCTACTATCCTGAGGTTTGAGGAGGCCAGCAGGCTTCAGCTGCTAGGTGCTATATTGTTGAGAATGTTGGATGGTTCTACCCAGATGAAGTATGCAGTGATGAGTGGTATTAAGTGTCAGGGAGATAGATTGGCACAGCTACCCATTTTGGTTAGAAACATAAAAAGAAATCTTAAAATTCTGCCAAAATAAGACAGATGTGAATGAAATAAGAATCAGGTTGATTTGAAGCTAAATTTATGTTCTTCACACTGAGGCTTTGTATATTTTGTTGTTTATTCATCAAGAACATTTGAATAGCCATCTTTCTATCATGTACTTAATCTGTGATGTAAGGGATACCAAGGCACTAGTGGTCATGATGGTGTCCTATTTCTCAATTACATTCTTGTATTTTATGGGTGGTTTCTTTGTTGTTGTTTGTTTTATGGTATGTGTATATGTGTGTGTATGGGCATGTGTGTCCCTGTGTGTGTTTAGATTATGTTTAGAAGGTGAATGGTGGGCACTATAGCCCATGCTGGCATGGAATAGATCTTAAATTCATAACAATCCTCCTGCCTCAGCCTCTTTCTAACTCCCACTTATAATTTGTATTTTGATACATCAGCTATTATTTATATGTTCCTGTATGAAAACCTAGTGTGAAATTATGAAATCTCAATCAGTTGCCATTGAAAAAATATATATAATATTATGTTGGGTTCCAAGAAAATGTTTTCTTACAGCTCAGTGAGATTAGAACCAACTAAATGTAAATATTATGAAACTATGAAGAGATAAAACTAACATTTTATCTAGAAGATCCTCATATTACAATAAATCAAAGTACTCATTTTAAATAAAATCAGCATATGTGGAGGAAACTTCCCACAAATAACCACAGTTGAGAAACAGTAAAATGTCAGCAATCTGACTAAGAGATGATATGTGGGATTCTCAAGTGCTGTGATATGAAAAGTAGCAGTTTCATATGATACAGCTTTAATAATAAATAACACACTAACAACTATGTGCCAGACCTATCTTAAATATAGCCCATGCATTAACTCTTGCCATTCTTATCTTCTTGACTCAGGATGTGGACAATGTAAGGAGCAGCATTTCTACTGATGCAATGAGAAGGTAATGCTGTGTAGGCAATTGAAGTCAAGGATACAAAGGCTATGAAGAGACTTGTCTGTTAGCATGGGCTGCTCTAATGGAGGTATCTGTTTGGTGCCCGGCACTCATATATTGGCTCACAATCTTCTCTACTTACAGTTCCAGATGATCAGAAACCCTCTTCTGCCCCCAAGAGGCACCAGACAGCTAGCAGAAAAATGAGGTACATGCATAAACATTAGCAGAAAAATATCCATAAGCTTAAAAAAATAAAAATAAATCTTTTAAAGAGACAGACTACAGAGAGATATGTCACTCAAATTGTTACTTTAAAAGAAGACTAGAAATAAACTACTTACAACGATGTTAGGAGCCATGGTGGAGTGGATTTCAAGCCTTACCTCCGTCATTAGCATATGAATTCAAAATGGTGTTACCATAGCAACTGTGTGTTTCACTGCTGGTGTGGTTTTGCAAGATTACTTTTACCGGAGGATGTTCGTATTAATTTCTTTTCTGAGAGATATTTAATTAGTATTAGAATAGTTTTACTGCAACTGTTTAATTGATTATGAGGCTGTAGTCTTTTATTCTGTTATAAAAGATTGAACTGATCGATTTTCAAATGGGTTTGACAATTGCATGTCTAGACTAAATCCCACTGGGCTGTGATGTGTTTCATTCATTAACACATTGTTACTCTGTTTGGGTCTATGTTTATCAAGTATATTTCCAGTTTGTAGATTCATTTTCTCAAAAGTCTTTTTTTTTCTACAGTTAGCATGTTTCCCTTGTCAAATTCATTGAAAACTGTGTCCTTCTTTTTCTATTTTTGAAAAAAATATTTATGTAGAATTAAAAAAAATGTTTTAAAATATTTGGTTGACCCCTAACTCCTGAGCCCAGAGTTTCTTTTGTGATACTTTATCCTGGATTTGATTTCATTACAGATGCAGAGCAAGTCGGGGCATCTAATCCTTCATTTCCAGGCTACTCATGAATGTCTTCTACTCTCTAAATGTGCTGGCATAAAGCTGCTCAAGGTATTTCTGCTTTTCTGGTTTTTGTCATTAGGGCTTCAAAATTAGCATCTCATTTTCATCCCTTATGGTTTATGTTCTCTGTTTTGCACTGACTGTTTCAGTTGGTGGGTAATCATTGTTGTCGAATTTGTCTTTAAGACTCAGTTATATTTTTTAATGTATTTTTATATATTTTTCTGTAATGCTAGAGATTCAACCCAGGACTATGTTCTGCATTAATTAATTTGTTGTCCAAATTTTCTGTTAATTTATAATAAAGGATTCTTGAAATCACAATGATTTAAAAGTTGTTGCCTCTATGTTTTTCTATTCTAAATCATATATGTGGAAGGAATTATTAAACCCATAAGCATTTATTTTGGTTATATCTTCTTATTGGGTTGACCACTTGTGACACTGCAATGTCTCTCTTGATAGTGCTCTTTGTCCAGAAATATTATTATTTCATATTTGCATAGTGACTTGATGCCTTTGTGTTTATTCTATGGATGCTATGCACTTTCTGAAAGAAAAGTATCCCCACAGGACCCTCAAGGCCAAGTACTCAGCATAAAGATTTATTTGCCCCAGAGGGTCAGAGGCCAGGGAATAAGAGATAAAGACAAGAGATAGAGGACAAAAACAAAAGAGAAGGGTTTAAGGGAAAGGGGACAGTGTATTTGACCTAGAGAAACAAAGGACTGCCTCTGAATAGAGGGGAAACAGAAAAAGCAAATAGAATAATAGCAGTTTATAAAGGTAGAATGGGAAACCCCTGTTAGGTTGAGGTTTTAACTTTAGTTGGGCATTATAATTAGGTGAGGCTGAGGGGGCTTTTGATTGATGGACTTCAATACTTTATAGATGGATCTTGCTAGTTAGCCACAGGAGAAGGACATATCCAAATAATGTAATAGACCTTGTTGTCTAGCTTTGAGGATGTAGTCAGATTTTAACAAGGCAGAGGGAATCTAGAGGAGGATAAGGCCTGCCAGAGCCATGCTCTCCATGCTCGAGATGGCTAGAGTCCTTTCATTACCCCCCTTTTTCTTTTATTATTGGGTCATTGGCTGTTGGTTAAGTGGGAGTCATTCTCTCTGGCTGTTTCCTATTGACCTTGGGGACCAAGAAATCTGAGTTGTTGGTCAAGGCCAAAAAGACCAGGCTCTGTCAGTCATTCAGATGATCAGGTTCTGAGGGATATCTGAGACTAGGGAAGTATATGTGAGGCTACACTTCCATTTTTATATATATTTCTTTCAAATTGCTATATTTATAATTCAACTTGATATTGGTATAATTGATACTCAAGATAATAAACTTGTGAAAAGGAAGAATTTATTCATTTATTTATAGTTTGGGTTTGGTGGTATAGACCATCTCTTTTTGAAGCTGTGTCAGAAAAGACCACTGACTTCCTGGCTATCTGTGACAAAGAGAGAAAGGAAGGGCTGTAGTCTCAATGTTCCCTACTTGAGCACCTCTAGAATTATCCTTTCAAATCCTCCCATCCTCTTCAAATCTTCACCACCTTTCTATAGTGTTGCTTCGGAAAGACAGATTCAACGTATGGGACCAGGTATCAATCAGGTCCAGAGAATACTACTGCATGTCCATGTTCAAAGAGTGTTTCTTGGAGACTACATACAGGTAGGTTTTGTATTCATCACTCCTGATAAGATTATTCCTCAAACGTCAGAAGAATTCATATCTTTATTAAGTTTAAGCCTAAAAATTTATATTTGTTTTCCTCATCGCTTTAATTTTTCTTTTTGTTTTCTCTTTCCTTGTCTTTTACTGAATGACCTAAAGACTCAATATTAATTTTTTTAGCTTTTTAGTTTTTTCATTTGGTGGTGTTATTAGTTCTCATAAGGGTTAGGGTTAGATGTATACTCTAAATATTACTCACAATCTATCTTAGAGTTATATTTATTACTTTACAAGAATATGGAAGCATTTTAACCTAAACACATTGAATACTTTTGGCTCACTGCTTACAGTTTTTATTCATATTAATATAAATTATAAATATAATTATACTTTTTTATTTTGAAAAACTATACATTTTAAGGAAAGTGGCGTCAGTATATATTCTACCCATCTTCTTCCTATTTGTAGTATTCTTCCTTTATTCATGAATGTTAGGACTTATATATTGAATGTCCCCAAAGTTCTCACCTAATGGTGCTATTAAGATATAACTAGATGAAAACACTTATTAGTACAGCAATAGGTTAAATCACTAATGAGCTCATATCTGAATGAATTCTTAATAAGTGGAGTCTTGTTGCAGGATAGACTGCAAGAGACTGAGATTTTGAAAATTGTATTTTATCCAAGATCTTTTTTTCCCCCCTTTATCCAAAATGAAGAAAGCCAACTCACTCTTCCAAGCGACTCTTGCCATGGAGTTCTGTTTCATCTTGGGGCCAGAGGTGGGGGGGGGGGCAGCTGCTCAGGGACCAGAACAGGAGTGAACAGAAGCAAATTTTTCCTCCTCCAGGTATTTTATGTATTTTGTTACAGAAAGAAAATCTGGCTAGGACAATGAATAATGAGGTTCCTCTGTAATCATTTCCCTTTAGCCTAAAGAAATTTATAGTATTTGTTTCTTTGTGGAGTTGTTAGAAGCCTCTTTCTTAAAAAAAATATTCCTTTATATAGATTTATCTTCATCTGGAAGGACGTTTGTTTGAATATCCAATCCTTGGCTCATTGGTTTTTCCCTTCTTGTTTCTTATTTTTTTCTTTTAATTTTTTTTGCTAGGATAATATATTTTTATCATAATATTTTATGCCTCTCAACTCCTCCCAGATCCTTCAACTTTCCCCTCCTCATCCAACTTCATGTTTCTGTGACTTTTCTATCTTTATCTTTCAAACGTAACAAATAGACATGAAAATCAGAACAGAAAAACAACAGTAGGACAAAAAAATACTCTAACAAATGAGCAAATGCTACCCCCAAATCATGAAGCCCCTTTGTTTATGGCAAGTTAATTCTGAACACAGAGTCTGCCCTGGAGTGTGGTTCATGTACATAGTGACCCTTCCTGGGAGAAAATTGATTTTCTCTTCCCTAGAAGTCATCAATTGCAAATAAGTTCTCGGCTAACTATCAGTGGGACTTTCTGTTCACCTTTCTTTCTCAGGGCTCAGACTTTTTCCAATTTAAGCCTGTGCAGGCCCTGTGAATATTTTAAGTCTCTGTCTGTATGTTTATATGTGTCTGAGTTCATATGTGTATCAAGTGGCAGCCTATACAATATGATTTTTCCTCCCAGTTATGCATCTGAGAGAGGATTAGTATATAGAATATATAAGGAACTAATAACAACAACAAAACCTAATCATTAAGGAAGTAACGGGGTACAAAAATCAGAGTTCTTAAGAGAAGAAACACAAATGACCAAGACTTTAAAAACCTAACATTCTTAGCTATCAGGAAGGAAAATATAAGATAAAACTACCTAGAGATTTTATTTGACCCCACCAAGTCACAATGAGAGATTATGTTTTAGACAGACTCCCTGGTAGGCAGACAAATATGGAGAGGGTTCATGACTAGGAAATAAAAGTGGCAATTTTGCAAGGTGGTCAACTTTGTCCTCACCTTCCTGACTTGAGACAAAAAACCTGGCAGCTTAAAACAAAAGCTTTGCAGACTTCTGTCTCTCACCAGCAGGCCCCTGCTGATGGACTGACTGACTCAACAAGTTCAGGATGGATCAAGACAGGTGTACACAACAGCTGTGGGCAGATCAATCCTGATCCTAGTTTTCTTCAAATTGGCAAACCCTAAATAATGGGGAGTGGGGGGCACATCTTTCTGAGACTTTAAAACGCCCAGCCTTTAAGAGACTGGATTTTCCAGCTTTATTCAGTGCTCTTTTTGCTTTGCAGAGGGTCTTCTCTGCATGTCTGCTGAGTGTATGTCTCCTCACTCCAGCAATGTCTTTCTGCAGCTGCCGATTCTGTTTACTTCTGTCTGCAGTGCTGGAGACCTCTCACTGCCCTTTAATTATTTAACTAGCAGAGAAAACAAATCCAACCAAGACCCCTAAGCCATGCTGAGAAAAGCCACAATCAATGAAACAAATGATAGCATGTGTTGTCAAGAATGCAGGGGAAGGGGAGCACTTACTCATCGCTAGTGGTATCTATTCCACACTCTGGAGATCAGTGTGGAGGTTCTTCAAAAGCTGAAAATCTATCTACTACAAGATCCTGCTTTCCCCCCTCAGTTATGTATCCAGGGACCCTCTAGCCTACCAAAAGACATAGCTCCCCTTCCACATTACTTTTTTTCCTATTGTTTCTTAAATTTTATGTTTATGTTTGAGAAGCCTGTTATAGTTTGTTTTATACCTATAAAGAACCTGTAAATTTTCTCTCAATTACTACAAGATTTTTTAATTTTTTCCTCTGTTTTTTTTTCATTTGCTCAATTGTAAACTTTCTCAAATGTATCTTTTTGTTGTTCTACTTTTTGATATTGTTGACATGTAAGATCTATACATTCATGCATATCTCTATATACATGGAGTTATAGCTTTATATACATGGGGTAGCTTCCTGGCACTGTTTTTCCAAATATCTTTTTACAAGTATTTCATCCATCTTTACTATTGAGACATGACTGGTTTGAAAGTTGCTTAGAGGTCTTTGAATGTGGCAGCCTATGATGCGCAGCTATGGCTGTTGTTGAGAATGAATCTTTTCCTTATGATTTACATAGGAACAACACTGCACAGGTAAACAGTTTTGCCTCCCCTTAAGCTTTTTGGTTAAAAGAATGGAATTTCTCTGACCTTAGAGAAAACATGGTATTTTGATCAACCTCAAAGACAAGAACATTACAGACCATTATGTCTTCCCTTTAGAGTTAATCCAGTTGAATTTCTGTCCTGGTTAGCCTAACCATCAATTTAACACAGCCTAGAGCAGTCATTCTCACCCTGGAGGTTAAACAAATACTGTTGTTCTAAGGCCGGTGGGGAACCAGCGGGGTGTGTGGGACAGACGCGGGACAGACAAAATACGCACGGCGAGGACAAACACAGACACAAGACTCCCACATGGGTACTTTAATAGGGAGGGGGTCACACAATAAGGAACCAGGTGTGTGAGACACAGAAGGATGGGGGGGGGCCATAGGGAAAAAAGGGGCGAACTCATGGCGAGTCCTGCTTTTTATCGGAGGGCGCAGGGGTGGCTGGGAAGAATGTCTCATACCTGCATGTGCAGGTGCCCGTAACCCAGGAGGAGTCTGGGAGTTGTAGTTTCCAAAAGAACAACATTCCAACATCTTTGATTTTATAAAAAATTGGGGAGGGGTCTCTCAAAAAATTGGGGGGGTCTCTCAAAGGGTATGGAATAGGGGCGTAGCCCGGTCATCGTAACTGCTTCCTGCTGGCTTTGGGCATTGAGGGGTTCAGGGAGTGTCCAGTGATCTTGACGGTGTTCCGTTGGTTTCGCTGGCATTTTGAGATGGTTGATTGAAGGAATCACATCTGTCTGGCTTTCCTGAGTGGTTGGGTCATCGTTCAGATGCTGGAAAGCAAAGATGGCGTTAGTAGGGAAAAATTGAAGAGGAGGGGAGGGCTGGAAGATAAAAAAAATCAAATGATACTTATTCTGTCCGCTTGTATCTTGTCTGCTTAAGTGGGGCAGGCTGGTGTCCTGGAGCTTAAAGAAAGTGTCTTAAAAAAAAAAATCAATGACTGACCTGTTATGCCAAGTAACTTTGTTAAAAGTCTGCTTACCGCCTGAGCCCTTGACTTCGTATTTGATGATCTATAACGACAACTGGATGGTTATTTAGGAATTTGAAGAAGGGTGTGTTAGCACAGAAAGGTTAAGTGGCAGATGGGGCCACTGGTTTCCTTTGGAACTTAAGGGAGCAGGGCCCAGTCTGGGTTACCGTATATGAAGGATTATCTTGAGCTGTGGAAATAAATGATTTAAGGTGCGACAAGTGAATCCAATGAGGGATTCCTTCAAGCTTGGCAGATGTGGGGGTTAGAAGAATTACTCTGAAAGGACCCTGCCATTTGGGAAAGGGGGCCCTTTGGGAGAGCCCGAAGTCTGAGAAGGGCGAGGGGCAGAAGTCTTACCCAATCGAGGTGGAGTTCCTGTGACATCTTGATGAGAGCTTCCTTTAAAGAGCCGTTAGTCCATTCTACCTTACCTGAAGACTGGGGGCTGAGGGTGATACGGTGTGTGGAAATTCCAGGGAATTGAACTCTGGGCAGATCTGGCAGGATCTTTGGCGGATCTGGCAGGAGGCTGTTGTAGCTTTCAGGAACCTGACATCCTTAGGTGAGAGTGTTTTTAAATGAATAACGGGAGAGTGGTAGTTAGTGACAGCGGGAGCCTAGAGGGGCTTTGAAGTATGGGGGGGGGGGCGCTTCAATCCGCCTGCTTTTGCAACCCGAGGCGGGGGAAGGCCTCCCGCAGCTTGTGCAACCTGTTGGATGAATATTCATGAAGGGGCTAGGTGAAGTCCTTGCAGCTCTGGAACGGGGGAAATTTATCGGGATCTGGAAAGAAAGCGGTTAGCTGAGGTGCTCGGCAGGAAGGGGCGGTCCCTGGGGGGGAGGTTGGAATCTGCCGAATCCATGGCGAGAGCAGAGACGCGTATCCGATGCTTCCAAAAACAAACTGCTAGCTGTTTGCGCTGCCACCTGGATCTAGAGAAATGTTTGCGCGGCGGGGAGCAAGAGAGGGAACGGTTAGAGCATCGCGGGGGAAGGATTTAGGTGAACCCTTCCGGTGTCCGGAACCTGTGGAAGGGAGAGGAAGGAAGAGGAACGGGGCGGACAGGGGCGGACCCTCGAGGTCAGAGGGGCAGAGGCTTGTCCGCCGGTCCATCGTAGAGATTCCAGGAGTTAACCGAGCGGGGAATTTGGAGAGACTGGTTTAGAATTTTTAGATCCCATGGTTGAGAGGCAATTTTGCCTGCGAAAGGCACCGTGCCAGGAACGCGCAGCAAGGCCCAGGTACAGGTGTCCCCAGACCTGGGAGGCCGCGCTACAGGCAGAATCTTTCCGAACCTAGCTTTTGGCGGCTAGGAGGAAAAGACCAAACCTTTTTAGGGCTGACCGTACAGCCTGGAAGGTGCTTGAAGAGACAAGCCCGCACGTAAAGAGAGAAGGAAGAAAAGGAAGAAGCTAGGGACCCCAAATCCCTAGGGAGAAGATACTGAGGACCCCAAATCCTCAGGTGCAGATGAAATTACGTCAACCAAAAAAAGGGAGGAAGGGAAAAGAAGAAAAAAAGGGTGGGGGCAATCAACCCAGAACGCGCCAGAGAAAGCTGGCCAAGCGTTCCCTAGGCATAATGGGGGGAGAGCCCGCAGGTCAAACTCACGAATTGGTTGGTGTCGGAGATGGCTGTGGTGGGAGGACGCGGAAGTGGTCGGAGGTCTCCATTGCAGCTTCGTGCCGGGCAGGAGGCCCCGAACTCCGGGAGGCACCAACGGCCTGGAGATCAGGCCCCAGATGGAGGGCCCGGGACGGAAGTCTCTGAGTTTAACTGCACCAAAATGTTGTTCTAAGGACGGCACCAATGATGTTCTTGGGCCGGCGGGGTGTGTGGGACAGACGCGGGACAGACAAAACACGCATGGCGAGGACAAACACAGACACACTACTCCCACGTGGGTACTTTAAAAGGGAGGGGGGTCACACAATAAGGAACCAGGTGTGTGAGACACAGAAGGATGGGGGGGGCATGGGAAAAAAGGGGCGAACTCATGGCGAGTCCTGCTTTTTATCGGAGGGCGCAGGGGTGGCTAGGAAGAATGTCTCACACCTGCATGTGCAGGTGCCCGTAACCCAGGAGGAGTCTGGGAGTTGTAGTTTCCAAAAGAACAACAAATACCCCCTATTTGAAATGTTTATATTATGATTGATACCAACAGCAAAATAACAGTTACAAAGTAGCATAAAAATAATTTAATGGTTGGGTGTCACCACTACATGAAATTTTAAAGGGTCCCAGAATTAGAAAGGTTGAGAATCAATGGCCTAGATTCATGTAAGAGGCGTTGAGGAATTGCATAGTTAAGTTGCATGTATATGGGGAACTTGTCATGATTCTTCATTAATATGGGAAAACATAGCCCTTAGCGAATAATATCATTCCTAGGCAAACAGTTCTGTATGTGTAAGAAGAGTAGTTGAGCCAGGCGGTGGTGGTGCACGCCTTTAATCCCAGCACTCGGGAGGCAGAGGCAGGTGGATCTCTGTGAGTTTGAGGCCAGCCTGGTCTACAAGAGCTAGTTCCAGGACAGGCACCAAAGCTACAGAGAAACCCTGTCTCGAAAATAAAAAAAAAAAAAAGAAGAAGAGTAGTTGAATGTAAGTTTGCTTGTGAGCCAGCTGACAAGCAGCATTCTCTGTGGTTCAACTTCCTTGGCTATGAAGTAAGTTCCTGATCAGAAGCTTTGTTGTTTAGAATAGTGAACAGGTTTGCCTTTGAGTTTTTGTCTTGAGTCCCTGCCTTGATTTTTCCTTCAATGATGAAATACACCCTTCTGTCTCCTAAATTGTTTCTGGTCAGGGTGTTTTTTATCATAGCAACAGAAGGAAAACTAAAATACCTGTCACTCACCTGGCCAGGAGCCCAGCCCCCGGAAATCTTACTTGCCTAGCAGCAAGAGGAATAACTTGCTCTATAAGAAGATAGTGAATGTGTATTCTGAGAAATGCCCCTACCTTCTGTGTATCTGCTTACAGATTCTCTGCTACAGGATTTACCGATGTTTATGAATTACTTAATTTACCTTCTTCTCTTTTTTCTTTGGAAGACTGGGGAAAAACCCAAGCATACATTCTTTGACTTTCTGGGCTTGCTCTTTCTTTCCTAAAGCACCACTTCTTATTTGCATATAAACTATTTGCCAGCTTCCACTGTTGAGCTTGCTTTAAAGGAGATGGATTTCTCTTTCTCTTCTCCATTCCTTTCTTTCAGGCAGTTGCCAAGATTTACAGCTTACCTGCTCTGTCAATTTTCTCTCTAACTCCATCAAACTGTCCTTCAGCTTACTTCCAAGTCCATTTTAAAATTCATCTATTAATGATACTAACTCAGAGAACCGTAAAAATGCTGGTAAAATCTGCATAAGTTTTCAGTCGTCAATTCCGTGTTATTTAATTGAACAAGTTCTATTTGTGTGCCTTCAATTTCATTTTTAAATTTTTTTGCTGTTAGTCTAGTTAGTAATGTTCAGGTTATAGGGAGTGATGGAATTTTATTTTTAAGTTTTACTTTACCTATTCTTCTTTTCCTTATATTCTGTTAGATTTATAACATTTTCTATCATCGGTCTTTTTTTCTGTTTTTGTTTGTTTGCTTGCTTCCATTTGAGACAAGGTCTCCCATGGAACCCTGCCTAGCCTAGAATTTACATAAAAGTCTGTTTCTACTTCCTGCTTTCTGAGATTAGAAGTGTAAATCACCATACCTGGGTTTTGATCCCGTTGTGAGAAAATTTTCTTGTATCTAGCCACTCACCAGAGAATATTTTTTTTTATAAATCTCTATCCTTTATTTAAAGATTGTATTTACTTTCTACTATCTTGAGATTGAATTTTGTTTCTTTTCTTTCCGTATCTTGAAAATGCCAAGAGCAGCCTTGATAATTTTCATGTTTTGCGTTTGATTATCTTAGTATTGTCCCAAAGACCATGCACATATTATACACGTTTTTATTTTAATTGGTTGTTTAAAATAAAGCACAAGTGATATATCAAAGATAAATCTCAGTTCAGTATTTTGAGCCTTAGCTGAAAGCTGCTTCGGTTCTTCTGCAGGAAATCTCGGGACAGCTGCTCTTCCTATTTCTGTTCTCTCATGTTCTTTCTTATCTGGTGTTACCTTCACAAACTCCTGTGGGTTCTTCACGCTGGTAGGCACAGGTTTTCATGTAGCATAGAAGACAGGCTCACTCCATAGACCCCGACCTGTTCCTGCAGGGCATCCCTGCTGCTTCCCCACACCCCCAGGGAGACAATCACAATTGTAGTGGACTCATTTCATATCATTCTGCTTATTCAAAGTTATTACTGATTGCATTGTTTTTCGAAAATAGTTTTAGTTGTTTAATGGTTTTTTCTCAGAATTAATGGTTATTTATAGGAGAATTGGTCTGGAGTCAACAGTTGAAAAACATGGGAGGAAATGCTCTCTCAAATTGAAAGCACAACTCTCTTTTGTAATTTATTTTAAGATCTGCAGTTGGAGACAACAAAAATAGCAGAAATCCAATCCTTTGTCTACTCATGTGGGTGCCATGATTTAACAATAGAAACTGAGAGCGGAGTGCCAGTGATGAGTGTACAGCAATTATTCTATCAATGCACCAAAAAACCAACTGATTCACATGTCAAAATATAACTTAATTGCAAAATAAATTTTCTTCCTGCAAATGAAATAAACACCACCAACTTCATGATGTCCTGTAACTATTTTAAACTTAGTAAATGGGCTTCCATATTCACAATAGAGTTTTAAGAAAAAGCGAGAATTGATTCACAACTTAGCTTTCTGATTCTATTTTCATACTGCTATTGGAGACAAGAAATCAGCATTTCAAAAGCATAAAATTAACTAAGTTACTTCATTACTCACCACACTTTATCATCTACACCTATTTCTTTTTCTTAAAATTGTTTTTATTGAGCTATATGTTTCCTCCCACTCCCTTCTCATCCCCCCTTCTCTTTTACCCTCTCTCATGATCCCCACACTCCCAATTTACTCAGGAGATCTTGTATTTTTCTACTTACCATGTAGATTAGATCCATGAATGTCACTCTTAGGGTCCTCTATGTTGTCTAGGTTCTTTAGATTGTGAATTTTAGTTTTTTTTTTTAATTTATGTCTAAAAGCCACTTATGAGTGAGTACATATTATATTTGTCCTTCTGGGTCTGTGTTACCTCACTCTGTATGATGTTTTCTAGATCCATCCATTTGCCCACAAATTTCAAAATGTCATTATTCTTTCTGCTGTGTAGTACTCCATTATCTATACCTATTTCAAAGGACTTTTCTTTCATCTTGGCATGGATTATTTTAAATCATGTGTCAGTCACATCTGTTACATTCTTTTATTCTCTCACTCATCTATGTGCAGACTGAATCACAGTATCATTTTTGTTAAGGGATTGAAAAAAAAACAATTAAGTATACCATACCCAAGGTAATAAAAATATACATAACTCAGTCAATGAGAGGATATTATCAACACTCATGTTTACTTTTAGGCTTTCCAAGCAAGGCATGAAACCCACATCATTCCCATTTTCTGACACCTGTCTATTTTGTACGTTTTCTTAATTTCTGAAATTTTGTAATATAAAATTGTGTTCTTTTTAATATGAATAAAATATGTTTAAATATTTTATGCTAATTTTCTCATCTGGAAAAATAAGCACCTCCCCCCTTTTTTTTGGTAGAGGACTCTCTCCTTATATATTGTCATTGAGGTGTTTGTGTTAGCTTGAGCCTCAGGATGGCATTTTTGTTTGTTTCCCTTCTGAAAATAATACATTAATTGGAAATTATTATCATAAATTATATATTTTAGAAACAAAACATGAAATCAGAGATTCAGCTGGCTTTTTATGCTAAGGTAAATTAGTTTGATCTTACTTTATACTTTTGTAAGCCTCTAATTATATTTCAATATATCATTTTTAATATAGAGATATACTTTGATGTCTGTGGAGAAAATAAATAGAAAATGCCTGTATTTTCCCGATTATGGACATTGTCTCATGAAAAGAATAGAAAAGTTGTGTCTAGAGAGATGGCTCAGTAATTGATTTTTATGCAATCATGAGGACTTGATTTCAAGCCCCCAGAACCTACATAAAAGCTGGACACTTTAGTATGCATCTGTAATTCTAGTGTATTTTCAGGATGAAGCCAGATTCTTGACTAAAATATCATCCAAGTGGCCCCTAGCTAGGTTCCTAGTAAAGCCATTAATTCCCCTCTGAAACTGAAGCCATGCCTTCATCGTATGTTTTTCTCTCAACTTTGTCTTCCAAGCTCCTACCAAAAGGCATATTATTATGTGCTTTCAGCATGCCAGAGCTATTCTAGCCCCAAATACCAAATTCTTCTACATTCCAGCAACAAAATAATGACAAAAGCATAAGAACCACGTGGTCGGATTTGTCATATCCAGGAAACTGGCATGGGATTAAATTTGAAGATACTGCACTAACTATTGCAGACAAGGAGCTCCCAAGAGAGGATCGCAATCCAGATGTTGAGGAAACAGCTGTAACTGTTAAAGAAATCAGTGCCACTGAAAAGAAAAACCCTGCACTAGACTACAACAGGAAAGATGCCAGGAAGGCAAAACCCTGTGCACCCAATGAAAGCAGGGAGTCTGACCTGAGACTGTGGCTCAGAGGTTTCCTGCTCCTCAGAGCAACATCCTAGGAGTATATATCCCAGAGCCCTGCGTGCATTAACTTGGTAGTGCAGTGAAAAATCTCCATCTGGCAGCAAATCTTAGCAAATCTGGTTTTAAATCCATGAAAGATGTATTTTTCTGGTGTTTTCAACATGGTTATCTTTCTAAGATCCATCTGTTTTCTCACACTGACTATGTTTGTGTCTGTGTGTGTGTGTGTGTGTGTGTGTTGTCTGTATATGTGTACTTCCTTCTGAAGGTAAAGACAAGAGGTTGATTTCAGGGATCTTCTCTATTCCTCTCCACCTTATTTCTTTGAGACAGCATCTCTAGCTGTACTGGAGTTCAACAGTTGTCTAGAGTGCCTAGTGGGAGGTCCCAGAGTTTTCTTTTTCACCTCAGCTCTGTGATTAAAGTTATATGCAACCTCAGTAAGCTTTTTACACTGATTCTGGGAATACAAACTCAGGTCCTCATTCTTGTTTAGCTAGCCATTTACTGAATGAACCATCTTCCCAATCCCACTTCTGTGTGTATATGTTCCTGAGCATCTGTGTATTTTGGGAAGTGTGTGTGTGTGTTAGGGATAGGGGGGTGATACCAAATGTAAACCACTTCTAGTGTACTTCCCTTGCCTTTTATGGGTATGCATGTTTTCATGAACATGTGTGAGTATACATGTATTTATATCTGTGTGCAGGAAAATACATGTGTTTGGATACATGAGTAAGAGGCCAGAATGTTATTCTTCAGGTTGGCCCTCCTTTTTGTTATTTTGAGACTAAGTCTCTCACTCAGGCTTGAGGCTTAAACATTAGGGCATGACAATGACCTGGCAATCCCCAGAGGCTCTGGTGTCTGCCTTTTCACTGCTAGGAGAACTGTCATGCACGGCTTGTCTATGAAACATAGAATGAGACCCAGGTCCTCACGTACTTTTTAAACTGAGCTATCTTGCCATTCTCCATTCTGTTCTCTTCTCTGTTTACTCTGGGTGTCAAATGCTTTCTTCCATAGGTAACACCTTCACCTTAGTTATCCTGTTCATTCTCTTTAAACAGACCTTCCTCTCAGCTTCTCTCATATGCCCCATTTATTCTGGAATTTAGTTCTGATAAGGCTCCAACCAAAGTATCTTTTTTGTGTGTGCCTTCCACCTGAAGTACTTAGTGTTTGTGAGAAAGTTATAGTTAGGTACATACCACACATTTGACACCACTACTGACTGAGGCATTAACTGTGCTCCCCCAGTAGAGAAATCCAGTTACAAGATTTCTTTCTGTTACCATTACATATTCATTTCTAATGAGTAGAAATAAACACCGTTTCTGTACAATTTAAAATATCGAGAACTTTATCGTGAAGCATGGAAGAACTGAGAACACGTGTTTGCTCTGATCAGTGAAGCCACAGAAAAAGGTTAATCAATCCAACCTCCAGTCAGTAGGGTCTCTGTTCCTAAGGAATTATGTCACCTGATGTTTTCTGAAAAGCACTTGCTATTAGATTGTAAAAGTTGATGGAGTTTGTTGAGGACGGAGAGGCTGTGTTTTATCTTGTACAAAGAGAACATTGGATTTGAGGCATATTAAGACCCAACAGAGGAAATGAAGAAGAAAATAGACACCACAGGTAGGAGGAAAGAGAAAACCTATTTAGCAGAGAATGGGCAGGGAGAGTAATACTAGGATTACAAATCTTCCAAGAGTTTATTGACACATGACTCCTTCAAATTTAAAACGGAATCTTTCCCATTCTTGTTGCTCCTTCTTTACAGATAGGTCAGGAATTGAATTTTTATCTTGTGGCTTGTTCACATGCATGTTCTACAATAGTGACTCTTGCTTCTTTATCATATGTACAATGGCTATGTCTGAAAAATTTGTAGTAGTCATTTGAAATGAAGACCCAGATGGGAAAAATAACTTTTGACATTCCTGAGAAGAAACCTCTTTATTTTGTTTGGTACTTTGGTCTGGAATACCAATAAATAGACATTAATTAATTAACTATCTGGTCTAATTAGATTTAGCAGCATGTCCAACTACAACATACTTGGTAATTGCTGCTCTGGAAAATTATGGAAAAACTGTAATTTGATTTTTAGAAAGCAGAAAGACTGTTGTTATATAAATACCACTTCCATGTTTTGTTTGAGGAAAAAAGAGAGTATGGTAAAATCAAGCCATGTAGATATTCATGTAGATATTGTGGGGGGGGTTGTTGTGGGAGAGTAGATCCATATTGAGTTCTCAGAGAAGAATGGATAACAACCTTGAGAACAGTCAACTACGTAGGATAAAAGTACTTCCTTCTCTCAATATCACTATGCTTAAGACCTAACTGTCTAGAGAATTTCATATACATTGGGCAGAGTTTGTTTAATCGCTTCTCATTTTAAAGTGGAATATTCCTAGATAAAACTTGTTTTACTGTAGTGTAAAATCTTGGAGTCATATTTTACTCTTGTCCCCTCATCACTCAACTTCTTTGCTTTATATTGTTCAACAATGTTACAATATTCCATACGGTGCATCTCCTTCAGGAACTGGAGAACATTTCTCCCAGGCTAGCTTGTCACCTGTATACCCAGGTATACAGGTATACCAGACTGGGTACATACATTTACTCAGAGTACAGCTGGGTCTAGTATTCTTATATTTTGTGCCTGTGCTTCATGAAGAAGACAGAGCATGCAAGTCTTACAAAAGAATATGTTCATCAAGCAGTCTACCCCAATATCGTAGCTTGTTTTAAAATATTTTTTTTTCTCAGTATTCAGGGTTTCTTCAGTCCTTACAAAATGAAATAATGTCTTTCTTTTTTTTTCTCTTCCTTCTGTTTCATGTTTTATTTTAACTTGTGTGTTTGTTTGTTTTTGACAGGGTCTCTGCATAGCACTGGCAGTCCGTAAACTCACTCTCTAGATCAGGTTAGCCGCTAACTCAGAGGTTGGCCTGCCTCAGTCTCCCAATTGCTGTGGTTAAAGGCATGCACCACTATCACTGAGCATTAGTAGTCTTAAAAGCTAAATTAGTAATATAACAGCTCACCTGCATGAAATTGCTGGCATTAAAGCAGAGATCTAGTGGCATCTTTATTAACAGGATCACTGAAATAGCAGGTCCTTCTCCAAGACAATATTGTCCATCAATACTACATTCACTGTACTTTTCTCCCATGTGATTGTATTCACTTCTTTCTGGATGGAACTTGCAATTAAAACAAAGGGAAAAAAGTATCTGGTTAATTATCTCTGCATCAGATTTATGTTCAAATAAATGTGCATTTTACACAAAGTGCAATTTCCCTATGGAAGCCTTAATCTGCCACATGTCATAGGGGGATGGATAATCCATGTACCTACATCTCACAGGGCATAAATACTCTCTCACAAAAATCCAACAAGCTGTCATAATAACTGGTGTCACAAAAGATAATAACACCTCATCATAGTGTGCTTATATTTATATTGGACTGAAGATACATAGATGAGCCTGGCTGTTGACACACATCTGTAATACAGCACTTGAGAGGCAGACGCAGGTGGATCACTGTGATTTTGAGGCTAGCCTGGTCTATAGAGTGAGTTTCAGGACAGACATCAAAGCTACAGAGAAATCGTGTCTCAAAAAGAAAAGGATAAAATAAAAATAAAATTAGAAAATACATCGATGATAACTTTGGCGAATTATTGAAATTAAAAGAAGAAATTGCAAAAACAGCAGACATGGTTATTTGACATTTAATTTAATGAGAATTCCTACAAAATTTTATGCTACATTTCCATGTGTTTCAAACTTATAAAAAAGATAAGAATACATAGTTTAACTAATATGCATGTAGTTCAGAGGTTTCTGCTTTGATTTATGTTTTCAGTAGTGTAACCCAAGATATCTCCAATTTCCTTATTAAACTGATAGCGCTTACAAAAGCATTCTCTGTGCCAAAATGATATTTTGATTATCTACTTTAGATGGCTTCCCTTAGAAGTTCATAATTCACATCAGTATGTTAGATACTATAATATATTCCTTAATATAGGGACACATTTAATTTTGATGATCCCAATTGTCTTCTTATTATTAATTATGAAACCCGTTAACATATATTTGATATATAAAGCCTATTAACTCACAGTGGAGGAGTCTGCTCACTTGTATAAATGCTTTGCCACACAAGCCTGAAGACCAAAGTCCAGATCTCCAGTACTCAGCTAGTAAGATTCTTGACATCAACTTCTGACTTTCACATACAAGCACACAAGTAGACACACTACACATACACTCACAAATGGACACATCGCATACACCAAGTAAAACCCCATTCTTTCTTAAAATTTCAAACTGTTTTAGTAGTCTATTCTTCAAAGAGATGTCTAGGGGGAGATTTGCACTTTGTTTTAAATGTTTCACATTATACATTTCCCCTCACTAGTAAGTGGTGATTTTGTTTTTTTTGAAGTTTGTCATGCAAGGACTTAACAACTAAGATTATCTACTGTGTAATCATAAAGACTGAGCTTAGATCCCAGCACTCTCATTACAAGGCTAACACCCATTTTATACCTGTCACTTGAGCTCCATGGGGGACTTTCTGGGTTCCAGGCTGTCCAAGAAAATGGGAGCACTGTTTTCAAGGAGAGATGACCTCAAAGGAAAAGGCAGAGAGTGACGAAGAGGTCCTTTCTGGCCTCAGCACTCTTGTCCAGGCACAAGCATCTGCATGCATGTGCATGTAGGCATAGATCCACAGCTAAACAATCCTTTAAAATTTGTGCCTTGCTACATTCCGAAGTAAAAACTTCATTATAAAATTTTCTAAATTAAAGTCGCCAAATTAATGATAGTTGTTAAAGTTTTCTTTGACAAATATCCTTCCTTAAGAAGCAATATTATATCACTTTTTTTATTTTTCAAACTGTTCCATACATAGTTTCCAGGTAAGACATCTACCACCATGAAAAGTGTTCTTGGATCTATTAAGCTTCAGGTGCCAGAATCCTTTGCTTATTTCTTGTAAAGCAATTGAAAGCAACTTTAAAGTTATCTGTTACTACAAAATGTATATTTTTGGACTGCTAAGAAGAACCTAATACTTCCTAATGAGGCGAAGACACACCCAAATATAAGATTTGTCATATAGATTCATTTTGTTTGACTTAAGACACTGGAAAAGCAACAGGCAGAAGGAGGTATCCTATGCTTCACTATTCTTCCTGAAAAATCTATATGAAAATTCTCATATGAAAGCTGTCCTCTCTGGGCCTAGAGAAAGCAACATTTCCAGTAAGGAGTCCCTGGCCAGAGACGTCAGTGTAAACAGATTTGTGAACTAATTCTCTTCTTTTAGTCTCCTCCCATAATTATTTAGTTTTCTCAGTTGCTTCTCTCTCTGCAACACAAGGCACAAGCACTTAATTTGATTTGCTACTTTGTACTTTCCAGGTTCTGCCAGAAACCATGAGAGTGGTGGTGAAAATGTGTCTCCCCTACTCTAAATTCTACGAGGACCTTTATATTCTGTCTTCATTGAAGTGCATCCATTCAGACACCTAGCATTAGCATACCACTAACATCTTCCACACTAGCACTCCGCAGGCGGCAAGCAAAAGATATCTTCATTTGGTGTTTGCTCTCCAGTCAAATTATTCCTTAAACACCATCATTTTTATGCAATGCTTAAAATAATAAACATTTTGTCATCTTTAATTTCACAATTGATTCAATCAGCAAATTTAATGAGTCAAATTAGTAACCTTATCTTCCATCATTTTATATATAATATAATTCTTTATCGATTCTTTGGGCTTCATATAATGAAGCCAGCCCTGCTCACCTCCCAGTCCCTCAATAGCTGCCTCTCACCCCTGCAATGTCTCCCTCTAAAGAAACCCCAAAAATTAATAAATACAAAACAAAGCAAACAAAACCCCACCTCGATCCTCTGCCTTTCCTGCCTCTCAATCCTCTGCCTTTCCTGCCTCTCGAACACCTCTTCATTCTTCTTTGTGGCATTGGGAGC
This sequence comes from Microtus obscurus, assembly GCA_963919715.1. NCBI lineage: Eukaryota > Metazoa > Chordata > Mammalia > Rodentia > Cricetidae > Microtus > Microtus obscurus. Next base: position 6,584,565 of record CAWTZC010001616.1, on the reverse strand, counting down.
TGCAGTGTGTCCCTCAGTATCCTCTTTTGTTCAAACAGGCCAACAAACAAATGTTCATTGCAACAAGTCATTGGTCTGGTCAAGGCCTTCTTCCCTCTTGGCATACCCACACCATCATCACTGGACCCTCACTAAAACTCCTCTGGGATGTTCTGGTGTTGCCCAGTGTCAGGGAGACGTTTTGGCTGTCATTACCCAGGATGAGTCCTTTCATGCACTCCAGAAGGGGATAGATGTGGTAGACGTTAGGGTGGACCAACGGAAGGCCCAAGATATGGATCTCTGTGCTAGGTGAAATCAATCAGCATGGCCTTCAGGTTTCAACAAGCATGATTAATTTGTTCCCCTGTCATAACATGGGCCATGAACATCAACACAGACCCCAGCACCAGCAGGACCACAGCCTGAAACATGGACTTTGACAGTAGCCCAGCCCCAACATCACCATGGTCCCTGTGACAACATGGGCCTCAGACACAAGCATGGTCTCAGGTGACTGACTGCATGGCATCCCCATAATCTCTCAGTGGTAACAGGAGCTACAGAAATCAATTCAGACCTTGACTTCTGCTGGACTGTGGACCCACACATGGTTCTTACCAGCAGCCCAGGCAGGATGTCACCACAGGCCCGTGTAGCAGCATAGACCACTCAGATTGGCATGTCACTGGTTGCCAGGATACTGGTTGCTGGCCTAGACCCCAGTCATCTGTGTGGTCTTTGGTAGTAACATGTGCCATGGACAAAAACACATATCCCAGTTGTGGTAGGAGCGTGGACCCAGACATAACTCTTGGCAGCAGTCTGGGTCCAGTTGTCACCACGACCCTAGGTGGTAAGCACGCCACCCACATCAGCCTGTTCCTTTCCACCTTCGCTTTTTCAGTTCTGCCTCTTTCCACAGCACATGAACCATTATGCTTCTCTTTCTCTCCTATTTATATATTGGCTCATAATAATGGCACCGACCCACCCAGCACTGCAAGGCCCCAGCTGGGCCTGTGGGTGGATGCCATCAGCCAGCCCAGACTGTGAGGACCCAGGCTGGCCTTCTTGTCTACCTTTTAAAAGGATTTCATTTCTTCCTCCTCTGCACAGCTAATACCACAGATTTCTAGAGGAAGTTAGCCCTCTCCTCTTCCCCTTTAACAACCAACTTTGTCTCTGACTTCTTCTGTGTGTGAGAAAATGATGGAGAGACGAGAATATCCTGGGTATAGGAGAGATGAGGTGGTGCTTGGCACAGCATGTACCTACTTGTTGGGTAATGTTGTCATGTAGCATTTATGACCATTAAGTTTTCTGATCTGGTTGCTTTCCTATGATGATGTTTCTTCTTTTTGTTGTGATTTCATCATTGATACTAGTTTTTTGCATTGCCTTATCATGAAGATTAAATTTATGTATCAGCAACTATGAATTTCTTGATCAACCTCCTTTGGGTATTTTAGTGAACCTTCAGTCATTGCTCATTATCAGGATTCAAAATGGCCACCACTGGTCCACTTAAAAATGTCCACATGTTCTCTCATCTTTGAGTTCCAAGGTCAACAAAGCCTAATTGGATTGTATATGGGACTACTATTATAATGCGCCAAAGAGTGGTCAGTTACAGGGGTAGTTTATCACCTCACAGTCTGGAAGCCCTGATTCTCAGGTCAAGGTGTTGGCATATTAATTTTGTCCTGAACATCTCTTCTTGGCTTACCAACAGTGGTTGTCTTTCAGTGCTTTAAAATAGACATTATAAAGATCTTTATTATATTAAATTAGTGCCTTATATAGCTCTCAATTGCCTCTTTGAAGAAGCTGTTTCCAAATATAATTGTATTCTGAAGGATTGAATAATAAAAGTTTAACATCTCATTAGGACGTCATGTTGATGAGCCTTTATGGGCAAATGCCTGCTTAAATGTGAGCTGAACAAGGACAATAATAGACATGCTAACACGGACGGGGAAAAGCACTGGAGGCCTGAACTCCTACACTAAGAACTAAAGGCACCTAACAAAATCTGAGAGCAGGAACAACAGTCTTCCCGAGAGAAGTGAGCACTGATTGGTTATTCAATTCCAAATGGTCAGCATTAGAAACATATATACAATAATATTATAAAGATTCAATAAGATGTACCTTTTCTAATTTTATTTATTTATTTATTTATTTATTTATTTATTTATATTTATTTCTTTTGAGACAGGGTTTCTCTGTGTTACAGTCCTAGCTGTCCTGGAACTAACTCTTGAAGACCAGGGTGGGCTTGAATTCACTGAGATCTGCCTGCCTCTGCCACCCAAGTGTTGGGATTAAAGGTGTGCACAACTACTGCCTGCGTTGTCCCTCTGTATTTAAGGATATCTATGTATGTATTTAATAACAATGAAAAAAGGCCATGTGCTTGAGAAACATCAAGTAGGGGATATATATGAGAGAATGGGCAAAGAGAGGAAAAGGAGGGTGGAAGTGATGTAATTACATTATAATCTTAAGAATACTTAAAAGAACGGGAAAATGTTGGATATATGAATTTGGGAATCACACATTTTAAGATAATAGCATTAGAAACTCCTTTTTTCCTTGCCCTCGTGTCTGCTTAGAATTAATAAAGTACGTATGGCCTGCTTATGGATTTTATGTTAAAATTTACTGGTCAAACCACTGCACTGATTACTGCAAACACAGAAAGACACATAGCAAGGTTCCTTAGCTATCCTTTGTAGTATCTCCTGTTATTCTTGAGGAAAATGGAAGATATTTCATAACGCTACAACTTCTTTATCCAAGGAAATTTTATTTTTTAAGTTGTTTTTTCAACTGACACCATCATACACACTTTATGTGAATATTAAACCAAAGCTGTAAAACCTTTCTGAGTCTCTCCATTAAGTGTTCTAATATGAAAAAAATTACCTTACCAATTATTTTGTCATCAGATATTTAGAAACTTAGCTACACTAAGGTATAAAAAAATTAAAGTTTAGTGATCTAATTTTCTTAAGTTTCAAGGTATTTAAGGATTGTCTCACAGTCGTCCAAATCCTCCTGATTCTAATGTGTTTGAAGAGATGAGAAAGACCAAAGCAGCTGCTGTATTTGCAAAGGCCACAGATACCTCAACTGCGTTTCCCATACTTGAGTCTTAGTATTAGTCATTAGCATTCTGATTTCCCAAACCTTTACTAAAGTGTCAGGAGTTAACGATTTTCTTTCTAAACATACAAGATATCGAAAATAAAGCAAATCCTTTAAGATGATTCTTTATTACAGCTATACATCTTTTAAATAAACCAGAGAGTCTTGAGTGAGAGGAACTGTTACTAAGTGCAGCACTTATCCTCAAAGGCACACACACAGACCACACACACACATACACACACACACACCACATCAAAACACAAGAAAAAAGGGTGATATTCATAAAATATGGAGATCTGGATATAAGAAAAAGTTTCATGACATATAAGTTGATGAATATATCAGTAATATTTTGAAGGCTTCTCCTTGTGTACTATTTGTGAACACAATTTCAATGTTTAGAAAAAATTCTTTATTTTGACTGTAAGGGCTACGGGGATTTTTCTAAAGTATTTAAATATATTTCCAGAGTACTTTATGTCATTGTGAGTATGTCAGTACATTGGCTGGTTTGTACTATATTTTCTTTTCTTTTTTTTTATTGGAAAAAAAAAGAAATTTCTGCCTCCTCCCCGCCTCCCATTTCCTTCCCACTCCTCCCTCTCCTCCTCCCCTCCCCCCACTTCTCCCCCTCCCTCTCCAGCCTGAAGAACAGTCAGGGTGCCCTGCCCTGTGGAAAGTCCAAAGTCCTCCCCCTCAATCCTGGTCTAGGAAGGTGAACATCCAAACTGGGTAGGCTCCCACAAAGCCAGAACATGAAGCAGGATCAAAACCCGGTGCCATGGTCCTTGGCTTCTCAGCAGCCCTCATTGTCCGCCAAATTTAGATATTCCGGTTTTATTCCATGCTTTTTCAGTCACAGTCCAGCTGGCCTTGGTGAGCTCCCAAAGAATCGGCCCCACTGTCTCCACGGGTGGGTGAACCCCTTGTGGTCCTGACTTCTTTGCTCATATTCTCTCTCCTTCTGCTCCTCATTGGGACATTGGGAGCTCAGTCCAGTGCTCCAGTGTGGGTCTCTGTCTCTATCTCCATCCATCGCCAGATGAAGTTTCTATGGTGATATGCAAGATATTCATCAGTATGGCTATAGGGTAGGGTCATTTCAGGTTCCCTATCCTCAGCTGCCCCGGGAACTAACTAGGGACATCGCCCTGGGCACCTGGGAGCCCCTCTAGATCCAAGTCTCTTGCCAACCCTAAGATGGCTCCCTTAATTAAGATGTGTGCTTCTCTGCTCCCCTAACCAACATTCCTTTATCCCAATCATCCCGTTTCCCCAAGTTCCCCCCACCCTCCCCTTCTCACATTTCTCTCTCCTTCTCTTCTTACCCCCCCTCCCACCACACCCCCAAGATCCCATTTATTTGTCCAGCAGTCTAGTCTAGTTCCCATATCCAGAAGGATAGCTATATGTTTTTCTTTGGGTTCACCTTCTTATTTAGTTTCTTTAGAATATCATATTATAGACTCACTGACCTTTATTTATCTCTAGAAACCAATTATGAGTGAGTACATCCCATGTTCATCCTTTTTTCATTATTTACCTCAAGGAAGCTACATTTCTGATATACTATATATGAATTCTGACATATTTGAATTCTTACAGTCAAGATTTGTTGAGTTTAGGGCTGAAAGAAGAGCAGCCTCTAAAGGCTTTGCCATGCAATCAAAAGGAGCTGACTTGGCACATCCAGCGTCTATGTAAAAACTTGGACATGGTGACACCTTTGAGTGAAATCCCAGTGATGAGGAGGACATTGGATCATTAGAGCCCACTGGTGAGTAGTATGAAATCTGTTTTCATTAATAGAACTTTACTAAAGGTCTCTGTTAGAGATAATCCTTAAGAAGAGGCTCTCTGCCAATGCAAAATAATTTCAATCAGACCAGATTAGACCAAATTAAAACACTCACATTTAATAAATGCCGCACTCCCAGGTGGATCTGGACAGCATGGCGGGAAAGGAACCCACACAAACCCTGGAGACCACACAGTTCCTTTTTCCAGGGTGAGCCTTAGCCTGTGGGAGTGGTCCTGACCATCTTCAGGGAGGGGTCAGCTCCTGGCAGGCTGGGAGTTGATAAGAGTTTTTCCTCTTATCATCCATTTCAATAAAACAAGAAATATTACTAAGAATTCTGGAAGTGGGCAAGAATCAGAGTGGTTTTTTTTTTATGCTAACTCTAATGTACATATGTCCCTTGTATTAGAAAGTAGATTTGTAAGTCTATTTTATGCCTTTGTAGAAAATAGTAAATGTGAAAAATTATAGTTTAATTTTTCTTCTGTTTTTTAAAAAATAACAGTGCTAGATTCTATTGTGAATTATCACACCCATATAAAATAATGTAGTCACACTAGTATATAAAATGATCTGTAGAATTTGGAGCCAGGGAGATAGATAAATGTTCTTGCTGCCAAGTCTGATAACCTGAGTTGGATTCCACATAGTGAAAGTTATCTTCTGAATTGTTCTTAATTGTTTACATATATTGAATATATATATACAGAGAGAGAGAGAGAGAGAGAATAAAAATCTTATAAAAATTTTAAAAAATATCATTTGTAGAAGTTTATGGCTAAGGCTATACGGTATAGTAAGCCAGTTTTTGAATGCTGGTGTTCAAACCATAATCAAAAGAATGGAAAACCATAAAACTGTTCATAGGTTTAAATTTACTAATCTCAACTATAAAAACATCTCAATTTTCTTGCAAATGAATAAAGAATGAGGTAATAAATTTGTATTGGTTGATTTTAGAATGAAACATTCCAGTACAACTCCCCACAGAAGGATTTGTGGGCTCACTGGGCAACCAAAAGCCAAAGCAGCAAGGCCCAGCTTCAGTGAGAAAACGCACTCAGATAATACAGTAGAGAACTTTTCAGGAAGACTTGAAGTATAGACCTCTGGCCTCCATATGTTTATGCACACACATGCACATGCCCTGCACCAACCCCCACTCTTCCCCCCCCCAAGCTCTTTCTCACACACACACAGACAGAGGCTTCCAGCTTCTAACTGTACTTTGAGGTGTTAGGATTAACACTTCAAAAGCTCATTCATGAGTGCTACAATATAAATATTATAAAATCCTTAATACTTACTGATAATGTAAGTATAATGATGTAAACGGCATCATTATATACATTGTTAACAAAATTAGAAAAGGATCTCTTTGCTGTACTCTAATATCTTATAGTAGTTTATTAAAGGAGCATTAGAGGGAAAGAGGCAGAAACAGTCACCCAATCATTCATGTCAAGGACACTTAGTATCTATTCATGGTGAATTTCTATCAGAGGCACCATGCTGTGCGAAAACAAACATAATGATCTTCCAAAAGGCAACCCAACAAGCTTGGCATGAACACTTATTTTTATGACATGTACATTATTTTTAATATATTCTTTCTTTAATATATCATGTCCCTCCTTCAAGTGAAGAAGTTTCCTTGATCTTAGATTAGTGAAATTTGGAAAAAATACTACAGAGTATTATAGACTGTGATACTTGAATGAACACACATTATCTGATGTGATAATTTGAAATGTAGTAATTCTGAAGACTGATTGTCATACATAATGGTTGTGAAATCGATTATGTATGTAGCTGTTTTTATTTTCTATTCTTCTTATATTGATAATAGATTTGATTTCATATTTATATTCTGGTTCTAGTTTCGCTTCCCCCAACTCCCAAATATCCTCCTCAGCCCCCTTACCATATGAAATTATCTTCTTTAGTTTTTAATACTAAAAGTAACTAAACATTAGAGAGTTTGTGTAGCAAGTATCCCACAGGGAGCCAGTATGTACATTTGATATGGATGCAATTATTATATTCATATTTTAAGACTTCATAGAAGTAGTTTGCAGTATACTTTATTTTTTGAAATTATTTTTATACAAATTAAGTTTTCAAGTTATTAAATCGTCTTTAACATGCTTTATGACAAGATCTTTAATTGTACCATTTATCATAAAACATAATAGTCTAGCACAGGCATATCAAAGTGCTTTGATTAAGATAAAATAATTGATTCATGGGATTATAAAGTTTTAAATTCATATGTATCAATTTTTTCTTCAGACAGAAAACACTGATAATCTTAAATTTCTTTGGAAACAGAATAGTTCTTTTGTCAGTTCTAAAATTTTCAGAGACATCCTTAAGATATGCCCAGGCAAAGAGTAAATCATACCTTAACTGCTGTCTTTACTTTCACTTCCACAATAGCATTACTTCTAAAGATTGAAATATACAATAAAAATTGGTAGCATTTTACCTTCATAACCTTAAGACATTCACTCAAACTATCCTAGAAAACATTTTCAGTTTCTGACCTTCTGTTTGTTCTTTTGAGATTCAGTGCATCAACCGTGTTGCTCAGCATTAAGGTGATCTGCTTTTTAAATATGTGCCCCATGGTGCTGGTCTTTATTCACCCCAAAGCAGGAAAAGGCAAAACATCACTTTCCTTCCAAAAGGCAGACTCGGGAAGAAATAGATGTCACTCCTCACATCACAACCATCAAAGAACACAATTGAGCATTTACTTCTTCATCCTAAGCAGATCCATTTCCTAATATCTAAGTCCAAATTAAAACTCATTCTATAAGGAAAACATTTCTTTGCTTAACTATGAGAAAATATATTCTGTGAGAATGAGTGATATTACTGCTAGCTTGCACAGAAATACAGTCTTATTAGCTCTTTGTGTTGAATATTTATTTATTTATTTGTTTATTTTTAATCATATATTTAGTTGAAATAGAATGATATCACTTTTTCCATTCTATTTCCTAATTCAAGTCTGTCCCATGTCTCATATCACCCAACTCCCACGTTGATAAGCTGTTTTTCTTTGATTATTATTGTTACATATATCTCACTATATTGTTGCTTATAGTTTGCAGTTGTTTCAGTTGAGTAGGACTGTTGGATTGCTTTTCTCCCTTGGCAATTTATACAGAATTTATGGTACCAGAGAGAAAGTTAAACCACAGGAAGGAGACATTTTGGTTGTTGAGTTTTGATTTTCAGGGTTTCTTTTGGTTTTGTTTGCTTGGTTTATTGCTTTTTAGAGAAAGGGAGACAAAGAATATGATATTGGGTTGGTGGGTAGACAGACCAGCAGGTGTTAATCCCACCAGGCAAGAATAAAACCACAACAATTTTGAGCCAAATTTGAAGCAAGCTTGACTTTTATTGGGGTGTGTCCAAGAGGTAGCCAACAATTGCTTCCTAAGTTGGGTTAAAAATAACATCCCTGAATCCATTTTTTACCCCCCACTTTTGTTTTAAGTTTTATTGACTCTTTGAAGATTTCACATCATGCATTCCAATTTTACTTATCTCTTTGTCCCCTCAAATCCACCCTCTGCCCTTGCAACCCCTCCAAAAGAAGTAAATTTAAAAGAAAAACCAAAAATGGAACCAAAGCAAAACGAAGAACCAAAACCAAAACAAGCAAACTAAAAAGAATAATAAGAGAAATGTTGTCATGGAAGCTGTAGTGTGTATAAATCCAAAGAGATTAGGATCCCAAAAAGCCAGTACATGCAGTAGGAATAAATCCTGGTGCTGCTGTCAGTGGCCCCTCAGTGTGCCCAAGGCATGCTACTGTCAACCACATTCAGAGGGACTAATTTGGTCCTATGCTTGTTCTTTCCCAGTCTGACTGGAGTTGGTGAGCTCCCATTAGCTCAAGTAAACAGTTTCAGTGGGTGAACCCTTCATGGTCTTGACCTCTCTGCTCATATTCTCATTCCTTTCCCTCTTCAACTGGATTTTAGGATCTCAATCCAGTGTTCCAACGTGGGTCTCTGCCTCTGTTTTCATCAGTTGCTGGTTGAAGGTTCTATGGTGATATTTAAGATAATCATCAGTCTGATTACAGGGTAAGTCAAAATTGGGCCCCCTCTCCTCTATTGCTTAGAGTTTTAGGCGGGGTCATCCTTGTGGATTCCTGGGAATATCTCCAGAGCCTAACCCTATAATGGATCCCTCCATCAAGATATCTCTTTCCTTGCTCTCATCTCAGTCCTTCTTATTTTTAACAATAGAGCATAATGGCTCCTGTCCCCAAAATGGTGTCAGACAGGTCCCCTGGAGGATCTAGGAGGAGTTGGAGGAAGGGTGAGAATATGGTTAAAATAAGTTATATTCAAAATGTAAATACATTTTATTCTTTAAAAAAGGCTTTCAGATCAGATCCTGCTGACTTTTTTGTTCATTTTTTTTTTTTGAAACAGGTTTTCTCAGAGTAGCTTTGATTTTCCTGAAACTCACTTTGTAGACCAGCCTGTCCTCAAACTCACAGAGATCCACCTGCCTCTGCAGGAACTAAAGGCCAACACCACCACCACCAGGTACGTCTTGTGCCCTAAGTGTGGGTTGTCTGTTCAGTATTTATTTTGTGGTGTGCTGAGAAGTAGAGCCAGCCAGTAATGCAGAGTATCCTTGGCTGTGGGATCTGACCCTGTGAGGATGGAATGACATGAGTACATACACACATCAAAAACCAGAATAATTACAGACAAACACAATGTAGCAGTCATGGGACTGAAACAAAGGGAGAGGTAAAGTACCTGTTTCTGGGTTCTCTCAGGGGAGTGAGAAAGTATAGCTGGGTGCAAAATGAACTGTGCAGAGCTATAAGGAGATTCCTGGAGAAAAATTAGCCCACTTGCATTTTATTCTTTTAAAAGGCAAGCAAAAATAATTTTTAAAAAAGCCATATCATGAAATGTAAACTCCAAACGAACAAGTGAATGGTTCAAAATAATGGGCTAAAATGTGAGGGTTACAGAGAGGTTTAGTGCATGCCTGCACAAGTGTTCAAGAAAGATATTTACCTTTTGGATATGTAACTGAACAGACCTTTTATGGGAACCTTGACTATGTATTGATCATAAATGCCTCTCCAGGATGTAATGATGAGCCTGGCACAAAGAATGTGATTTTAAATTAGTGAAAAAAAACTCCTCACATATTTTATACCAAAAACCTTGAATACAAGATCTAATAGATTACTCCCTTACCCTTGTCTTAACCCAGTACTCTAACTGTAGGAGAAAATGACCTGAGAGTGAATTTCCCAGAGTTCAGGATAACTGAGCTGGTGATGTCCTTTTTCATAATATGCCCTGCTACTGACCTGAAGATGACTCATATAAATAAAGGCATGCCTTCCCCTCTGCTTATAAGTTCATGTAAGTTCAAGTCAATCCATTTTGCCATACCTCAAAGGATCAATGGATTTGAGTTTATACAAAACCTCCTCTGCCAAGTTGAATTTATAGGAAAGTCCCCTTATCAAATGTCACCTTCCTACACATCTCTTAATCAGATCTCTTGGATTGTCCTTGTATTTTGCTCTAGGTATGCTAGATCATCTTGGTGAAGCTGATACACAATCTGTTCATTGAAGATGAGGCCAAGAGGTTTATCCATGCATTGAAATATCAGTGGTGATAATTAGCAAGGAAAACAAAACTCATTGTCTAAAACAAGTGAATCTTCCTCCAGAGGTATGCCATGAGGTTCACTAGTTGAAAGATATAGTCTCATGCATCTGACAAGGGCAGTCCATGGGCCAAAGAAAACTCTTACTAACCTGAGGCCATGGTCCTACATCAGCAGGTTTCTCAAGTGTCTCTTTCTGCATATCTCCTGGTGGTATTTTACCCAGGGCTACTGTAATGATGTGTAACAGTGAGTTCAAACACAAGTAAATTTATCCTCTCACAATTCTGTGGTGGAAATCACTCTCACCAGGGCTACAGTTTCTTTGGAGATTATCTGGAGACCCCTTTCAGTCTCTAGTGAGTCCTCACACTCCCTCTCTTGTTGAAAGTCGCAGTCCCTCCATGACCTCATTTTCTTTGCTTAGTCTTCTATGGAGGTGCTCACCATTGTATTAAGAGGTGAAAATAGTCCACTATGTCTCACTCCAAAATATTTGACTTAATTACATCTGTAAAAAGATAGCGTTCGCATCTCTATTTTGAAGTGGCAGTTCAACAAAGTACAGTGATCAAGTGTTGAGTTGAAAATTCCAAGTTTTTGCTCGCCCTGTTTTGTCAGCTTCTGTCTCCCAATTTCAGCTCACCTTACCAAATCTCTGCACTCTCTCCTTAAAAATAGCCATTTGCAGAGAAGTCTCAGTGGAGCATTAAATTTGGAGTTCAAATGATAAGCAATTGAAAACTAGACCCTTTGAGCTATGGAGGCCTTGAGCCTCATAAAATCAATTTGTTTAGTTTCCCTCTCTTGAGAAGAGGGCAGTGAAGTTTTAAATCAGTGTATGGATGAATAACTCCTTTCACATAATGAAAAACTCAAAGTAAGCTAAAGCTGGTGATATTTAACACATTCTTATATTTGTATACATTGAGCTGCCATAGCCCACTAAATGTACAAATAAAAACTAGGTATAAAATTCCTATTTTGTTCTATCTAACTACATAAACAGAATGTCTTTGTAATTTTAATAATTACAAAAGAACTAAATAGAATGGTCACAATTTTGGAATTAATTGAATGTGACAGATGATTATTTTCTGAAACTAAGCACCTCTGGAGAGACTAATGGGGCTACTGCCTATTAAATTAAATGTAGTTTCTTAGAGAGCATGTTCCCTTAAGATGCAGGAGGGAGAATCTCATCCCAACATTTTCTCCACCCAAATGGCTGTAGGGGAAGAGGGCATTTGGTTTTCCTTTCATGCAAACAGTATTCTCTGCTCTTTACTAGAACCAACAAAGAACTCCGGAGTTTACAATAACAGCAAACCAGTACCACAATAAACACTGTGATGGTTAATCTGACTAGATCACTTACTTTTACTGCTACTGTTAAGCTTCTTAGCTGATCTTAGCACCCAGTTTCTTCAGTAATGCTCCAAGCTATGGAGCTTTCATCTCCAGACTGGAACTGCTAAAATATTGACATTCACTTGATGTGGGATTCCTCTCTGTATGTTGTGAATACCATTGGTTATCACTCTTTTTGGCAAAAAAGTAGGTTCTCAACATCTGGGAATCTAGGAAGCTCCTTTTACATGTAAAAGAACTACTTTTTGCTGAAAATCATGTACTGAACTGAATTCTCTCTCTGAATCCCAAGGAAACTGGCTGTTTCTGTTGCTTCCTAAATTAGAAACTTGTATCACTTGGTTTTTCTAGACAACGATTAGAGTGATACCAGGAAAGAATGGGGGCATTTTTGTACCACCCAAGATCTCCTTTTTTAGTAGAGAGAGCCTGGTGACTGAATTTCACTGAACAACTGACAGTCTAGTTTTCAAAATACGGGGAATGATTTTGAGTTAATCCAGTTCATCACCTTCAGAAAGGGGAAATGTATATGGATCCAAAATGAAAGTAAGAATTTACACTTATTTTCCCGCCGGGCGGTGGTGGCGCACGCGCCGGGCGGTGGTGGCGCACGCCTTTAATCCCAGCACTCGGGAGGCAGAGGCAGGCGGATCTCTGTGAGTTCGAGACCAGCCTGGTCTACAGAGCTAGTTCCAGGACAGGCTCCAAAGCCACAGAGAAACCCTGTCTCGAAAAACCAAAAAAAAAAAAAAAAAAAAAAAAAAAGAATTTACACTTATTTTCCCATATGTAAAGCGGACAGGATTATTTCCTGCATGCCTCTAGACCAGGAAGTGAACAGGTGTTTGAACCTCACTAAGGTAAGTTGTGGTAAAATAAAATGTCCTATGTTCTCTCAAATTTTTATACCAAAGAAACTGCCTTTGCCCCACCCCACTGTGAGACTACATTTAGAGACAGGACTTTTGCAGGAGTAATCAGTGTTAAGTAAGGTACTATGGTTGGGATCTAAACATGTAGAACCAATCTCCTTTTCAGAAGATAAGCCACATCAGAGATGACTATCTCTGCCAACAGGCTGGGGAAGCTGGGTAAGGTTTTATTGAGAAAGTGGCAATTTTCAAGGAAGAAAGAAATCACCGGAAATCACATTTCCTCGAACATTTGTCAAGACATCGAGCCTCTAAAACGCTGTAAGCCATCAGTGTTCTGCTATTATGTCAGCCCAAACTGATGAATACTCAGAGCGGTTTGATTTTCCTGCTTTATCCCAGGTAAGTTCTCCATTCTGCACTCGACTGTCTACCTCCCATCTTAACTATAATGTCAGTGTGGAAGAAATGATTCTAGCTGACACTTAGCTGAGGCATAGTGAAAACATTCTATTTCGCAGAGTATGGGGAATGATTCTATGTTAATTCAGTTCTGAAAGGACAAAACTTGGCATCCGCAACACCTCCCATCACTTTGGGTTCTAATTAGTCTTTTCCTGACAAGTGAAGTAGGCTTGACTACTGCTGAATATTAAACCAAAATGGAATAAATGACTCTTTCCCTTGGACCTTATCTTTCTTACCATAGCTGGAATTCATTGCCTCAGAAGTCAGCGGAAACATATTATAATTAAAGACCATGGTTTTGTGGCCAATTGAAGAGTATTTTTCTTCTGTCATTATGAAATATTCTATATCACACACATAGGCCTAGAAAAAAATCACATCTGATTCCTGTAAAAAATATGTACAATTTATAGGATATCTTGAGAATCATTTACAAACATTTTAATACTAGAAGTTATCCAAACCATATCTGTTACTCACGTCTCTGAATATACTTTTTAAAATGGAACAGCATGAGTTCGATTCACTGTAAAAGATGGAGCAAAGTTACTGTAATGTACAAGTTGCTGAATATTCAGAAGTGCCTCATTGTTTCCTTCAGCTTATGTCTGACTTCCTTTTTGCACTCTGCATTGGCAAAGTAAGTCAGCCTTATTAGCTAACCCTTGTGAAATGTACATGAAGTAGACAGATTAGGACCATTAGTGTGATACATTCGGAGTCCTTGGAGGGACGTCATCACTCAAGCACAGGAGGCTTAATGATTGCTATCCAATTCCCTATCAGGTCTGAAGAACAAAGGCTTGTCTCAATTTCCTACCTTCTACACTGTAGCAATACCAAGGGTAATCTTATACTAAACCTATGATCATTCATAGGAATGTAACATGCGTTCTCCTTTAAAAATGAAAGCTCTTAAATGTGTTTTCCTGGAGTACTGAAAAATCTATCCATTGAGCAAGCATATTAGATATAATATATATTTCTTTGTCACTTGCCCATTTAAGATGGGATCATCGTAAAAGGCTGTGACATGAATTGTTGTGGGGAAGATCGATTAGTTTAAAAGCTTTTTCCTTTTAGCAGATCCGATAGTCATTATATTTCACCCTCTCGCGTGTGATTTTTCATACAGTCATTTTAATCATTTATTCATTTGAAAAAATTTCTCCCGAAGTGAGAGGGTCTCTAAATCTAATTTTCAGTTATGGCCTCCCCTGCTAATCACTAGCCTTAAACTTCTGGGAACTGTAGACAAGTGCCTCACTCTGGAATCTGTATCTTCAGAAATACTCTTTTTAAAGGATTCTTCAATTATCTTCCCGGGTCAAACACAGCGCCTCATATATAATTCCTTATCGTATTTGAGAAATGTACCAAAGAATGTTCATGAGACATCAAAGAAGGATATGCTTTGAACATGGGGGAATAGAGAAAGACAGTCAAGCTACTAGGAAAACATAAACAGCACACATTTAGGATGAATGGCTCTTAGGTTCAGTTCTTCTTTGTGTATTATGCCCTTTGTTATTTCATGACATGACAAGTTTTTTTTTTCTTTGAACAGAAATGAGGACAGAACACATTGAGGGGAATAGACACACTATCCATTATCTTACTTTGCAATATAAATAAAAAGCTGGCAGCAAATTAAGTTAAAACTTCTTTGATAAAATTAAATCCGTGGATTTTAATCATCCATTTCTCTTGCCCCTAAATATGAGAAACCTAGCATATTGGAATAGTATTAAAACGTTATGACTGATGTTTGTTATCCACATTTACATGTTTCAGAGTGTTCCCACATTAAGAATTTGATTTGACCCGCTTACTAAGTTTGAGAAGCCAGTGTTATGAGTTACCATTTCTACTTGACACATCAATCAATGTGTAAAGGGACTGTAACTTCTTGCAAATGTTTATCTAATATAAGTCCTAAATTCAGAACACTCCTTTTCATAGAAAGTACAGAGAATTCCCCTTATATTTTTCTTTTGCTCTTTTATATGGTTTTTCTTCTATTAAAGCACATTTATGGGTACTCCTTAGAAAGTGTGTATGGCCTCCTGTCTTGTATGACTGGATGAATGCCAGCATGATCGTGAGCAGCACATCCCAGATCACCCATTAAGAGAGAACAGAATATCTACCTTTTAAACATCGGTGGTAATTTACTCTGTTGTCTATTTACTGCACAAGTAGTTTCTATATAAAAATAGAGCCAGAAGAGTTTCCTGCAATGATTGTATAAGATATAAAACTTACTTTTAAAGGCACCAAAGAATAAGCATTCAAGTGAAAGGTCAGTTCCTGTCCATATATCCAGGCACTTTAGAAATGTGTCATTAGGGAGAGTTAATGCAGGGCTCATCCACACATCTAGGAAATTTGGATATATACCACTAATGAGAGTTAATGCAGTATTTGTTCATATACGCATGCACTTTAGATGCCTGCCATTAATTAGAGTTAATGGGTTTCTGAAAGGACCTATTCCGTGACAAATTTCTGAGCCTGAAAATGCTAGTGGGTTACCTGCTGCCTCTAGAACCAAATCAAGTCCTTCTGCTGCTACGCTCATTTCAGTATGACACCACAGGTTCCTTTTAATGTCTTTCCTTACCTACTCATTTACACATTGTGCTCTTATGCTAACCTGATCTTCCTCTTCTTGAAATATGCTTTGTGCTTTTCCTTATGAACATATAAAATGACTTAACCCTTTGTGGTAGTCTGAAAGTAATTGGTCACCATAATCTCATAGGGAGTGGCACTATTAGGAGGTGTGGCTCTTGGAGTAGGTATGGCCTTTTTGGAGAAAGCGTGTCATTCTGAGGGTGGGCTTTGAGGTTTCCTGTATTTAGGATACTGCCCAGTGTCACAATCAACTTCATGTGGCTTAAAAGATGTAGCAACCTCAGTTCCACCAAATCTGCCTGCCTGACATCATGATTGCCTTCTTGATAATAGTGGACTGAACCTCTGAACCTGTAAGCAAGCCATCCCAATCAAATGTTTTCTCCACATTGGAGCACCGGACTGAAATCTCAAGGTCCAAGTCAGGAGCGGAAGGAGAGAGAGCACGAGCAGGGAGCTCAGGACCGCAAGGGGTGCACCCACACACTGAGACAGTGGGGATGTTCTGTCGGGAACTCACCAAGGCCAGTTGGCCTGGGTCTGAAAAAGCCTGGGTTAAAACGGGCCTCGCTGAACATAGTGGACAATGAGGACTACTGAGACCTCAAGAACAATGGCAATGGGTTTTTGATCCTACTGCACCTATTGGCTTTGTGGGAGCCTAGGCAGTTTGGATGCTCACCTTACTAGACCTGGATAGAGGTGGGTGGTCCTTGGACTTCCCACAGGGCAGGGAACCATGATTGCTCTTTTGGTGGACGAGGAAGGGGGATTTGACTGGGGGGAGGAGGAGGGAAGGGGAGGCGGCGGTAGGGAAGAGACAGAAATCTTTAATAAATAAATAAATAAATAAATAAATAAATAAATAAATAAATAAAAAGAGTTGCCATGGTCATCTGTCTCTCCACAGTAGTAGAAAATTCTACCTAAGGCACCCTACTTCATCTACCCAAGTCCTTTCCATTCCTCAACATATGGATAGAAAAGCTTTCCTTTAGAAATTCCCTTACACACTTGATATTAATTTGAAGTACAAAATGCTTTGCCATTATTGTGTCATAGTTTTAAACCTGTGTCATCTTTTTTTTTTCTTTTACCCACACCATTTTATTTTAACCAAACACAGTGCATACTAACTGGTGTGGGACATCCTTCTGTATATGTGTTGCTTTTATTGGTTAATGAATGAAGTTGTTTTGGTTGGTGGATTAATAGAATCAAGCTAGAATGAAAAATTAAACTGAATGCTGGGAGAAAGTAAGAAGTGTGAATGAGAAGCCATGTAGCCACCACAGGAGACAGATGCCTCAGCCTGAGCCTGAGCCTTTGCCAGTAGGCTATGACCTTGTGGTGATGCACAGGTTAATGGAGATGTGTTAATTTAAAATGTAAAAGCTAGTTAGAAATATGCTTGAGCTATTGGCTAAACAGTATTGCAAATAATATAGTTTCTGTATGATTATTTCCAGTCAGAGAGGCCAGAAACGAAAGAAACAGCCTTCGTCACCAACTAACAATCTTTAAATGCCAAATTTATTTCCTTGTTTGGAACAGCACAGCAACTAATGGGTTGCCATAATCATTAATTTTTAGTTATGTTTAGACTATACCAAGTTATTTTTAGACTATATTAAGATCTAGAGAGGTTAGATTGCTGGATGGTTTTAAAAGCAGGAGGTGTCTGGCTTTAGTTGCCACTTTTTGGCTGGTTCTAGTTTCTGGTGTCCTAGAAAAAGTAACTGGACATGAACATGTGGATTGTAACAGAAGCAGAACATTATATTGAAATTATTGAGCTTCTATTGGAGGAAGATGGTTGGAGCAGAGAAAAAAAAAAGATAATATCAAAGCTGCATGGAATATGAGACTGTTGTAACAAATTAAGAAGGTAGTTGGAGCCGGGTGGTGGTGGAGCACGCCTTTAATCCCAGCACTCGGGAGGCAGAGGCAGGAGGATCTCTGTGAGTTCGAAGCCAGCCTGGTCTACAAGAGCTAGTTCCAGGACAGGAACCAAAAGCTACAGAGAAACCCTGTCTCGAAAAATCCTACCACCCCCCAAAAAAAAGAAGGCAGTTGGGTCCTTGGCACACTGTGGTTGTTCACATGCATGCTCCATAACGTGGAGCTTTGCATTCAATTCTATGTTTCTGTGTCTTACGAGAATCTCCTGTCTTTACTTAGGGGTGTGCATGTTAGTATATAATGAGGCCCAGGTCACACGCTGGAGCATCTATTAGACAATTCCAAGCTTCCAGTTACAACCTTCACTGATAGGTTTTTCCTGTTAATTTTACAGACTTGTAAAAGACTGAATGACCTCACACTTTGTTGTCAGATAAGGACAAAAAGAAAATTGAAAACCAAACATTTATGAGCAGAGAGTCCAAATTTACCAACTTTATACTGATACACAACCCAACAAAAAATTATAATTGACAATGAAAGCCACAAATTAAGACTATTTGCATGAGGAAGGCAGCAATAGTGTGTTTTAGATACACTCCTGAAGCAACAAACAAAAAGAAATGTAGAAAAAGACCATGTGAAATTCAAGTGATATCTGTGGTTAGTTTTCTAACTCTTGACAAACATACCATGTGTATTGTTATGGGAAAAGTCAGAAATGCTACAGAACTCAAATATTCAAAAACCAAGAACATATTCAGAGAATTGGAGAACTCATCTTTGTTACGCTGGACTCAGAAAAGCTAGTGTTCTGGGGAGAACTAGGACCTGGTCTACAGTTTTTGTACAATATTGGTAAGCTGTACTGCATTCTTTTTCATCTTTTCTGTTATTGAAGGATTAAGAGTTTGATGATGAAGGCCTATGAGCAGCTTAATTACAGCAGCAGAGGATCAATCTAGAATGCTGCTTGGTAACTCTCTTTCTAACGAGGGCTTGGGGCTAGTTCAACTGATGCAGGAAATAAGATTATAAAAGTAAAACATCACCCATTACTCAGAGCTATAATTATAGTAAGAAATTTGACCCCATTTAAATCCTCTTCATAATTATTAATGATATTGACATTGAGTAAGCTTGTAGTATAGTAAATCTTACTATGCTGGAAGCTTCACTATAACACTAATATATTACAATGTTTCCATAAATTACTTTTATTCCTAATTGCATTGTAGTTCTATTTTCTCAACCAAATGCTTTCAAAATATAATTTTATTAATCCTTTAATGATTTCATGCAATATATCTTATTGAATTTCAACTCCTTTAAATTTCACTCCTACTTCCAAACCATCTGAAACTCAAGTTCATTCTCACTCCCTGTTTTCTCTAAACCTAGCAGGTCTAATTTGTGTTGTTCAAATACTCTTGGGTGTGGCCTTCTCCTGAATAGTGGCTGACCTGCAAGGGGTCACACCTTTAAAGAGTATGGTCTCTCCCTCTCACGGTGGCTATCATTGCCAACATGCTTGGAGTTTGTCTGTCTTGAGCTTTCATAGCTCTCATGCATGCAATTACAATCACTATGGGTTCAAATAAGTAACTGAAAACAGTTTCCTTGTAGTCATCTACTGTAACCTCTCGAAGTTATTTCCACTCCATCTAGCATCATGATCTTGAAACTTGGTCATAGATCTTACATCTTGATATAGGGCTAAACACTTCAGTTTCTTACTCCTGCACATTGGTAAACTGAACATCTCTGTGATAAGCCACTTACTGAATGAAGATCCTTCTCTGTTGAGGATTATATGTAATAAACATATAACTTACGTTTATTACAATATGTCATTGGGAATCATTGAATATTGCTCCTTTTAACAGAATAATCACAGTAGGTTCATACCGAGTATCAACAGATGGGACTCCATGAAAATAAAAAGTTGCTGTAGAATGAGGGAAACAATTGTCACAGCAAACAGATAGTCTACAAAATAGAATAAAAATCTTAATCAGCTACACTTCAGACAGGGTCCAAATATTCAAAATTTACAAAGAATTTTTCAGAAATTTATTCAGAAATTAAATGCCAAACAAATGAAACTTTCAATTAATAAATAGGCTAATGAAGAGAATAGACACTTGGTTATAAAAGAAACATAAATGGCCATTAACTATTTTCAAAAGTGTCCATTCTCCCTAGACATTAGGAAAATGCAATTTAAAACTTGGGATTCTGTTTCTCCCTAAAAAAAGAATGGCTATTGTCAAATCTGACAGCAAATGTTAGAAAGGATGTGGAGAGAAAGGGAATCTTGAAAAATATTTCTTAGAGATTTGCATTTCATCTTTTCAGAACACCCTATTTAGTTCCTTGCCCCAAGTTTTAACTGGGTTGTTCATTTTCTCAATGTTCTGAATTTTTGTTTGTTTGTTTCTATGTGTGTATTGGTATATGGTAGATTAAAACTTTGTGTCAGGGGTATAGTTGGTTATATTTCTTTCCCATTCTGAAGGTTACATTTTCACTTGAATGGTGGTGTCATTTCCTTAACAGAAGCTTTTAACATTCATGTACTCCCATTTGTCAATTGTTGACCTTCATGCTTATACTACCAGGGTCTCATTCACAAATTCCTTTCCTATGGCAATAATTTCAAGTGTCTTTCCTATTTTCGCCTATATCATCTTTAGAATATTATGTCTTAGATTGAGGTCCTTGATCAATTTCAGTTTTATGCTGAGTGAGAGATAGGGATCTAGTTTTCTTCTTTTATATAAAGTTTCTACTTTTACCACCACCATTTGTTGAAGATGCTATCTTTTTTCTAGTATGTAATTTTAGTCTCTTTGTCAAACATGAGATGGCTGTGGGGGTATGGTTTTATTTCTAGATCCTTAATTCTGCTTTACTGGTCAACAAATCTGCTTTTATTCAAGTACTATCTTGTTTTTATTACTACAGCACTTATAATGTAACTTGAAATTAGGAATGGTGATAAGTCAAGCAGGTTTTTATTGTTCAAGGTTGTTTTGGATATCTGGATCTTTTGAATTTCCATATAAAGCTTAAGATAATTTTTGAAGCTTTATGAAGAATTGTGTTAAAATTTTATTGGAAGTTTAATTGAATGTCTATACTACTTTTGTAGAATGGCCATTTCACAACATAGGTTCTGTTCATCTATCAGCAAGGGAGGTTTTCAAACTTGACATTTCTTCTACTTATTTCTGCAGTCTTTATTATATGACCCTTTCACTTTGTTAAATAGATTTATTTCAAGGTATTTATTTCATATTTTTGGAGGTTATGTGAATGTATCATTTCTCCAGTTTCTTCCTCAGTATGATTGTCATTCATATCCAGGAAGGCTAGTAAGTGTGTGTGTGTGTGTGTGTGTGTGTGTGTGTGTGTCTACGTGTTATAATTGTTTCCTAGTGGAAGCTTTAGTGTCATTTACATATAAAATCATATCACATTTACATAATAGCACCTTGTTTTTTATCATATGTATCTTTTTATCTTCACCTGTTTTTATTGTTCTTCAAACACTGCAATGTAAAGGAATAGAGAGTGGATGTTCTTGTCTTGGTCTTGATTTTATTGGAAATGATTTTTGATTTTTCTCTGTTTAACATGATGCTACCAGTGGAATTATTATTTATCACTTTATTATGTTAAGATATGGCCTCTGTATCTCTATATTCTTCATGACTTATCAGAAAGCGTTGTTGACTTGTGTCACAGGCCTTTTGTGCATCTAATGAGATAATCAAGCAGTTACTGGCCTTATTCTATTTGTCTGGTAGAAAATATTTATTTATTTACAGATTTTGTACCACTGCTGAATCTCTGGGATGAAGCTGACTTAATCATGGTAGATAATCTTATAGATATGCTTTTGAATTCAGTTTGCAAGTATCTTATTGAGAGTTTTGTGTCTGTGCTCAGCAAAAAGACAGATGTATTCTTCTCTTTGTTTGATTTTTGTCTGGTTTGGTATCTAGGTAATTCTGTTTTCCTAAAATCGGTTTGGAAGTGTTTCTTCCCCTTCAATTTTACAGAATATTTTGAGCAGTATTGGTGTTAATGTTTCTTTTAATGTGTGTAGAATTTTGTATTGTATTCATCTGGACCAGGGATTTTGTTAATTAAGAGATTTTAAATTACTATTTATATCTCAATTGTTTTTATGGATATATTCAAATTATTATCTTTTAATTATGGTATATTGTGTGTGTGTGTGTGTGTGTGTATGTTTATCCATTTTGTTTAGATTTTCCCCAGTATGTTGAAGTTTGATTCATGTCCTAAAATGTGGTAGATCTTTGAGAAACTTCAATGAGTTGCTGTAAAGAATGTTTATTGTTTATTGATGTGGGAGTGTCATATATCAATCTGTTGATTTCATTGGTTAAGCAATAAATAAACTGCCTTGGCCTGATAGGTAAGAACATAGGTGGGTGGAGTAAACATGCTGGCAGGAAGAGGAAGTGAGGTCAGAAATCATGCAGCTCCACTCAGAGATGCTAGGCTCCTCTCTCGCGGGCGGACGGGATAGCTCAGCTCTCTGAGGCACACTCGCGATGAAGCTCTGACCCAAGATGGACGTAGGCTAGAATCTCCCCCTTAAGCACACCTTGGGGTGCTAACACAGAATATTAGAAATGGGTTAGACCAGGTGCGAGAGTTAGCCCGTAAGAGGCTAGAGCTAGTGGGCCAAGCAGTGTTTAAATGAATACAGTTTGTGTGTTGTTATTTCTGGCATAAGCTAGCCAGGCAGTCGGGGTGTTGGGGATGCAACCCCATCGCCCCCCATTTCAACAGTTTATTGTTTAGATGATAAGTTTTCACTAGATGATAAGTTTTCAATGTTCCTTGGTTTCATTTGGTTTCTTTTGTCATTTAACAAAATAGTGCTTCTCTTTAGTTTTTGTCTGAATGATTTTTTTTTATTGGAAAGAGTGAGTTGTTGACATCATCTACTAGTGCTCTGTCGGAGTCAAGCTGTGATTTTTAGATCTAATAGTGTTCCTTTCATGAAATTGGGTACTCTTGTGCTCAGTGAGTAAATGTTTAGAATTACAATCGCTCCTTGGTCGATTTTAACTTCATTTCATATAAAATATCCTTTCCTACTTCTGACTAATTTTGGTTTAAACTTTATTTGGATAAATATTAGAGTAACTCTGTCTGGTCGTTTTTTGGTTGCATTTGCCTGGGCTAATTCCATCCTTTAATCCTAAAGCTGAGCAAATGAAACAGCATAATGATGATTCATATTTTCTTTTCTTTTTTTCTTCTCTCTCTCTCTTTCTTCGTTCCTTCCTTCCTTTCTTCCTTCCTTCCTTGATTCTTGCTTTCTTTTTTTCATTTCACCCCAACAGGATTTTTCTGTGCGACATCCCTAGCTTTCCTGGAACTCTTTCTCTCTGTAGACTAAAATGACCTCAAACTCACAGAGACCAGTCTGTTTCTGGCTCTCAAGTGCTGGTATTAAATTCAAAGTCATGTGTCACCACACCTGAATGGATCATGTTTTCTAATCTGTTGTTATCCTGTTTCTTTTTATTGGTAGACTTGAGACACTTAATATTGAGATTATT
Source organism: Microtus obscurus (assembly GCA_963919715.1). NCBI lineage: Eukaryota > Metazoa > Chordata > Mammalia > Rodentia > Cricetidae > Microtus > Microtus obscurus. Next base: position 6,561,097 of record CAWTZC010001616.1, on the reverse strand, counting down.
ATTTAACAATATTTATTAACTTCTATTGCTCCCCCCATGACCTTAGCCCCTGTTTGTGTATTTGTGTATGTGTGTATGGGGTGGGTGGGTACATGTGGTGTGTGTGTTTATGGTATGTGTGTAGTGTGTGTGTACATGTGTGGTGTCATTTTTATAAATCTCTATTTGTTAACTGTTAACTGTACTGGAATTGTATATATATATATATTTTTTGCTTTGAAGAGTATTTAATATTCTTTTCAGGCAGAAGTATTTCTTCTAGTGTTCTCTGTAGAGGTGACTTAATGAATATTCACTCCTTATATTTGTGTCTATAATGGGAACATTTGTTTTCTCCATCAATTATGATTCATAATTTTGCTGGGAATACTAGTAGTTTGGCTTTTGCAATCATTTGAAATTTGTAGAACATTAATCTTAGCCCTTTAGACAGTGAAAGTACCCATTGAAAAGTCAAGAGTTATTTTGAAGGACTTGCCTTTATCTGTCACTTTAAGTCAGTTGTAGTAAGAAGTCTGGCAGGATGCCTGCTGTCTGGCTAGCTTAGCTACAGAATAATTTTACTGAAATTGTATTCATTTAAACACTGCCTGGCCCATTACCTCTAGCCTCTTATCAGCTAACTCTCACATCTTGATTCAACCCATTTCTATTAATCTGTATAGAACCACAAGGCCGTGGCTTACCGGGAAAGATTCAGCATGTCTGACTCTGGCGACTTCATGGCAGCTCTCTCTGCCTACCCTCTTCCTCCCAGAATCCAGTTCTGTCTTCCTGCCTATCTAAGTTCTGCCCTATCAAAAAGCCGAGGCAGCTTCTTTATTTGACCAATGAAAGCAACACATAGAAAGAAGAACCTTTTTCGTTACTATATTTTGGGAGTTTCTCATTTGGTCCTGTCTATTTTATGTTCTGTATTCCTTTTGTACATTGATAGTCATCTTTTTTCCATTAGTTTTGGAAATTTTCTTCCCCAATTCTTTTAAAAATTGCTCCAGTGTCTTTGACCTGGTGTTCTACTTCTTTTTCTATACCCATGATTTACAGATTTTCTCTTTCTACAATATCCTGAGTTCTTGTGTGTTCAGTTCCTGGGTTTTTAAACTTAAGATTTCCTTTGATTGGGTGAATAAACTTTTCTACCTTGTCTTTGAGACCTAATATTAATATTCTGTCTTTGACTTGATCCAACCTATTGGTGAGGCTTTCCTCTAAGTTTCTGATATGAATTCCTGAGATTTAGTTCTAAGGTTCATTTCATTTTGATTCTTCATTAGATATTCTATCTCTTCATTAAATTATATTTCATATATTGAATTATTTTCATTATTTTATTCAACCATTATTGTTTTCATGATCTTCATTCAGTAATTTGGTCATACCCTTTCAGCGTTATTTATAATTGCTATTTTGAAATAATTGTCTATAACTAAGTGGATTTTCTCAGAGAACATTACATTAAGATGCTTAATTTTTAGAAGAAATATATTCTCTTTTTTGTACATTTTTGTGTTCCTGTAATGGGACCTTGATGTCTGGAGTTAGTACTTTGATAGTGTTATTTGATATCTGCTCTCTCCTTGTTAAATGGGTGCTTGTGTCTTTGCTTTTCCCTTACCAGTCAGATTGTGATGCTTGGGGTTTAGTTTTGGGACAAGCCAATGATGCTGAATGAACTGGGTGTCAGAAGTCATCTTAGCCAGACTTTGGATAGGTACTGTTCTTAGCCAAAGTGCAAGCCTTCTATTGGTTATGAAGGTTCTCATTGTCAATATTTAGAAATTAGTGAGGAATTCACCAGGTTGTCTAAGTGGTCCTTAAATTGCAGGAGCTGAGGTTAGAGTGGAGGTGGAGGGGGCTGTGATCCATGGGTACAGAATTGAGAATGTCACACTGTTTTTGGTCAGAGGTAGGTAGAGTAGAGGCTATATGGAGGTCCTTATCTAAGGTAGGGGTCAAAGATTCCATGTAATCCTGGTGCATCCTTGTATAAAGGTAGTGAATTGGTTCTCGTCATCACCCCTGAGTGAGTTCAGGGTCTTAGGATGCCACATAATATGAGGACAATCTTGTAGGTAGGGTGGGGTGACTGTTAGACAGGCAGGCTGACTGTTTCTGAGGTCCCCACTTGTTTTGTTTCTGAAGTCATGGGATGGAATACAGTTCCCAGGAGATAGGGTGGGCAAAGTGACTTGCAAGTGAGCAGGGAGACTGCCTCTGGAGTCCCTATGTGGTGTTATGGTCAAAGATTCCATTTTGTCTTTAGTAATGTTGTAGGTGAAGGTTTCTATGTCAGGTGAGTACTGATTCTACAGCACTATCCGACATTCTAGCTAGCATGACTACACTCTGCTTCAGACACTTACTTCTCTACTCTGCTGTAGACCACAACAGTATGTGCAACTTTATCATGATTTGCCTCATTGTTCATATGTGTCATGATTGTCTCATATGTTCCTCTGATGAGGGAGACCAGATGACACAGAAAGAGATTTCTGTAATTTTGCATCCTGTAACTTTGCCAGTCGTGATGTATTTTTATTTCATCTCTCCGTGTGTTGTCCTAGAGTCTCTCATATAAGCAAAGCAGATATAAATTTTGATGGCTTAGCTTGAATGAGAGATTGGTAACTTGGATGTGTTCATGGGTAATACATCTTCATATAGCCAGACAAACTCTATTTAATTTTATAAGTAAATTAAAAATGTACAGATTTAGGCAGTGGCCTTAAGTAAAAGATCTAAGTGCTATGATGCCAGAACTAGAGCATGGAGCTGTTATAAAACCTGGTCACATGATGGTGACCTCAAGTATTGCAGAGGACAGAATCTAGTACTCCTGTCATCCACTAGAAAAGTAGTTTGCGGCAGCTTAGGATTTGCCATTGTGTTTTTGTTTCTTTGGAATTTGGGTGAGTTTGTGTTAGAAATGAAACTCATGGTCTTGAACATATTAAACACATACCCTATTCCTGAGCTTCAGCTCAGTTCAATAAGGTAAAAGAACAGTGTAATGATTCTACATATGAAATCATAACCTGCTGCTTTGAATTTTGTTGTATTTTGTTTTCCTTGGCTCAAGATTCACTACACTGTAATCAAAAGGTTACTTAAAAGCATATTTTATTTTCATTCAAATAAGGCAAAGATTTATGAAAATTATAATTGAAACGAATAGGTTCATGTCAGCTCTTTAGTTGTCAATATTCCAATGAAAATCTAATAAACATATGAAATAAAACATATGGACATAAAGACATATGGCTATATGAGTATAAACTTCTTACTACCCCAAATTGCAGGGATGAACCCTGGAATGCTCATCCAGAAGCAGTAGGCACAGGAAGCAGCATGGAAAACTGATAGACTCCTCCTCTCTTGAAATGTTTCATTTCCTCCAGAGCTGGAAGGTGGTTTTCAAAACCAAACCCTTACATTCACGTGCCTGATCTTATCAGTAAAGTAGCAAATCTGGGTGACTAAGCTAGAGTTCTTTACCCTTGAAATCTCAAAATTCTTGTGCAGCTGCTGAGTTAATGGATTTTACATTGGCATAGAGAGGTCCTGATTTCCAAGATGTATGTCCGCAGGAAGAGAATGACAGCACACTTTATGTCATCAAACTGGGGAAAGTTTCTCCACCCATAACTTGAAAATGGGAATAGATGTGCAAACCTGTGCAATCGTGTTTCCGTTGCCATCTATCTTGTCAAAATGAAAATCGACATGGGGATTAAGTCAACTGTGCTTCAGCAGATTACAGAGAAATGATGTGTATCTTTCCTCTTGAGTCACACAGAGAAAACTCTCACTTCCTGCTGTGCTAATTTGTCTTGGGTGAGCGGTTCTGAAGGTGAAACCTTGAAGGTCCTCTGCATGAGAAGTTAGCATTGCCAAACTGATACAGACAGCCAGAGGACAATATACAGACAAGATAGCAGAATTCGGGGGGGGGGGGGGGGTTAGAATGTGCGACTTTATAAAATTTACTTTCTAAATTTCCCCCCCAATGTTATGTAGTGTTCTCTTTAATAATCATAAAGTAAAAAAGAGAAGCAAAAGCTGGAGAGATGGCTCAGTACAGAAGATTGCCAACTATTCAAAGCAAGAGGACCTGATTCTAAGCCCCAGCATCAATGGGAAAGCTCAGCATGTCTATGTATGCCTAGAACCTCAGCACTCAGAGCCTGGAAACAGATATGTCCCAGATCAACTGGCAAGCCTGCATGACAGGGCAAGCTTCTGGTTTGTTGATTGATTTTTTTTTCAAACTATAATGTGAAGAACGGTAGAGGAAGTCTGATAACCTCATCTGACCTTGACAAGTGAATATAGATATATACAGTATAGAAAGAGATGGAGAGAGAGAGAGAGAGAGAGAGAGAGAGAGAGAGAGAGAGAGAGAGAGAAAGAGTGAGAGAGAGGAAAAACATCCTGAAAATTGTTTAGTTGTTTCTAGTTCTTTGATTCTGTCAAATTTTTCTTTAATCTCAAATCATCCTTTAGCATCAAGTGTGTGTGTGTGTGTGTATGCGTGCGTGTGCGTATGTGTGTCTGTGCAAAAATTTCACAAGGAATACTGGGAAAAGAAAAGAAAGAGGTGCTGATGAATAATATTAGAACCATAGTAGGCAGTGGTAGTGCATACTTTAATACCAGTACTCAGGAGGGAGAAGCAAGCATATCTCTGTGAATCTGAGGCCAGTCTGCTCCTCAAAGTTCCAGGACAGACAAAGCTAAAGAGAAGCAACCTGTCTCAGAAGCAGAAACAAAATAAAACAGCAATAATAACACAAAACAAACCACGAGCCATTTAAGAAATAAACTTTGGACAGTGTAAAAACACAAGTGTGACTTGTGTCTGAACTCCTCTCATCTCTCATCACACTGCCTCTGTTTGCTTTTTCTATAAGCCTGTAGTATCTCCACAGCACATGTTTACTGGCAGGATCATTTTCTTACTTTTGCACACATTTTATTCTTTTTCAGGACAGTTGCATGATCGCATCATTTCTAATTTAAGATTGTAGCTTTATGTTTTAATAGAAAAAGTATTTATATAATCAAAACGAAGGGCAGGTATTTTTGCGATCATGTTTGCTTAAAGAGATCACATTTTGGAATCTATGAAGATGCTTTATACTGGAGACCCAAAATGTTAGAGTTTCCCGGACTTTGCCCTTGGGATTTGCCACCAAGTCAGGTTGTCTAGGAAAAATCTCATTACTGCAGCACTGACTATCCAAGCAACTATTAGCAGAGAGAAGGCAAGGAGACAAGTAACCCAGGTGACTCTGCAAATTGACACAGAACTGTCCTTTGCCCAGATCCAGGCGGAATACCCAGGCAATGCAGAAAGCTGTTTCAGACAGCACTGGGAAGAGGACTAAGCAACAACTCACAGGCATACAGAAATCACAATAGGGACCACTCAAGGCGTGAAGATGTGAATAAAATAAGTTTGGTCACAGACCTCATTCCAAGAAGTGGTTTCATTCATGGCTGACAATTTATTTAATCAAAAAGACTATTAAACTACTTTATTGCAAAGAGCAAAACTCTATGAGGTTGTAGAACCGTGTTCATAACCATGGGTTTATCTTTTTTTTTCCTGTATTCAGTCACGGATACTAATTGAATTCATCAACAAAGCACTGGATTTTATTAAGACCTAGTTGGTTTCTTTCCAGGAATCAATTCCCATTTTAAAGGGAGGCCTAAAATGCCTGGGCTTTAGCCAGATTTTTTTCTGAGAACAGAATGATTAAAAATGTTCCTAATTCCATGGTGAATAATTCCCCCTCCACTCTGTATTGCATCCCTAAAGTATGATGAAACAGACTTCTTCATTCCATATACACGGACAAGTTATTTAAACACACTGTCTTAGAGTTTTTGTAATTGTTGTGAAGAGACACCATGGCCACGGAAACACTTATAAAGAAGACATTTAATTTGGGGGCTTATATAGTTTTAGAGGTTCAGTCCGTTATTATACTGAGGACCATGGCAGTGAGCAGGCAGACATGTGCTAGAGCTGAGAGTTCTTCCATCTTAATTGGCAGCCAACAGGAGCTGACTGAGACACTGAGCAGTATCCTGAGCATAGGAAACCTCTAAAGGTACCCCAACAGTGACACATTTCCCCAACAAGGTCATACCCACTCCACCAAAGCCACACCTCCCAATAGTGCCACTCCCTTTCGGAGCATTATTTTTCAAACCACCACACTCCACTCCCTGACCTCCAAAGACTTATAGCCATATCGTAACACAAATATGCATTCAGTTCATTTCCCAAAGTCTCAAAGTCAACAACAGTCTCAAACTTGTTCCATATTTCAAAGGACCTTCTGAGTCTCATGGCCATCTTTTAACTGTAATCTTGGGTAAAATTAAAAATTAAAAAAGAAGATCACATACTTTCAACATATACTCACACAGAATATACAGTACCATTTTAAAGCTTAGGGAAGAGAGAATAGCAAGGAAATGCTGAACCAAAGCAAAAACCAGCTGTATAAACTCCAAATTCTGCATCATCTCCATGCCTGTGGTCAAAATCCTTTTCAGCTTTGTTGATTGCAACACACTTCTTTGTCTTGGATTGGTTACACCCCCTTTAAGCAGTTCTCCTCGGCAAGTGTCCCACAACACTGGCATCTCTAACATCTTGGGTTCTCCAAGGTTATCCAGGCTACAGCTCCACAGCTTTACACCATAGCCTTTCTACTAGGCCTCCATTCAGGGTCACATCCGACATATGCCTGGTCCTAGTGGCTTTCTTTAGGCATGGACACAAATTCCAGAATCCATTTATTCTCTCCTTTCCTCTAAGGCTAGAACCACTTGACTGATGTAGTGACACTCCCTTTGAAGCCATTTTCTTTCAATCCACCATCACACACATAATTTTAAATCTTATTATTTTTAACACTAATTAGAGGGTCATAGTTTTAATTGTACATACAAAAATATGGTCAGTATAGCAAACTTTATCAATGGAAAGATAACACTGAATACTTCTGGACTGATGCCTCACTTAGCTAAATTAAATGTAAGTATAATCATTAAGTCACTTTGGAATTTTAATTGCACTTACTCAGACTTGTAAGATTTATTTCCAATGATAGTTCAGTGTATATATTTGTGATGCCACCTCAGAAGTGTTACACATTGGAAGGTACGTTAAAAGTGAGCTAGTATTGATTTTCCTATTAGAATTCCAATTCCTTCGAATGACTTACACACACACCAAAAGAAAAATACAGACAGAACTTAGAAGTGATATCAGACTTCATATTAGCCTATGATTTGGCCAAAACTTGCTCATCAGTGTTAGGTTCCATAGCTATAAAATATTTACAAAGTGTTTTATCCTTTTTTTGAGAATTCTAATATCTAGATATTAAAACATAGGCATGCAGAGAAACTTTTCTTGACATTTATATTTATATTTCATTTGCTATTGAGACTTCTGTCTTTAAATAGTATTCAATAAACCTATGAAGTCAACTTAGCAAGTTAGGATATCCTTTGTGTTCACTCTCTATAGAAAAGTCTGCAGCAATTTTACCTCCTAAAATGCATCCTACTGAACAAGAAATTTGGAAATCAAGGTGGCATTAAGTTAGAGATATGACTACCTTGGAAGAAAATAATATATAATTGCCACATTCCAGATTAAGAAATAGAAGATATGAACAATTCACCATGCTCAAAGAAACTTAGAAGAAAGGAAGGCAGACAAGAAGCCCCGTGGAGAGCTTGATTGAACTAAGAAAAAAACAGAATAACTTCATAGGCTGTTATGTGACAGACAATCGCAGTGTGCTTACAACTGAGGTGATTGTCAGGAAACCCACATCCTAGTGCTAAACTGGGGAAAGTCTGATACAAGGATCAGTTATCACAGTACTGATCTAACTCTCGTCAAAATATTTGGCTTCTGAATCCTGCAAATTGAACATGTTAGGAATAGATTACCCTTCTGATTGTGTAGAATACAACCTGGGCTGTAATTTTAAATACCTCCATTCACATGAAGGTTTTAGTAATTCTTCTGTTTCTTGACCATACAAAAGAGGTTACCAACTGGATAACTCTTCACCGGGGAAGACCATGTCTCCACTCCCAGCATCCCCAGTATGTCTATGCTTAAGTCACTACAAGCTTTTACCCTTCTATGCTAGCATTTCCCTTGGCATTAGCTTTGTTCAGTTTATGTTTTCACTACTATGTTGATGAAACTTAATGGGTTTAGCTTCTCTGATGTTTCTAGGAGGCACAAGCTTCTAGCAAACTTCCTTTTTATTTGGCTTATACAGTCTTTCTGGCCCCTCTTCTGAGATGGCCTCTGAGCCTTAGGTACAGAAATTGTGCTGTAGTTGTATCAGGTGGGATTGGATACCACATTACCTCAATAGTCCGAGACAATTGGCTAGGTTTCCAACACCAAGTATGGTTTTCTTTTTGTTGAGCAAGGCTTAAGACTTATTAAAAAGCTGTTCATTACTGCTAAAGTGTACCATATAGTCAGTCAGCTCTGAAATCATATACATAAAGATAATATCATCCCAACTGACAAGACTTTATTTGTGTGTTTATGTGTATATATGTCTGTGTAGGAACATTAAAGAATAAAAGGCTACAACCGAGAAAGAACAAATGCAGGGTGTTTAACAAAAGGTGTTGGAGAGGGACTGGAGAGATGGCTCAGTGGTTAAGAGCATTGCCTGCTCTTCCAAAGGTTCTGAGTTCAATTCCCAGCAACCACATGGTGGCTCACAACCATCTGTAATGAGGTCTGGTGCCCTCTTCTGGCCTGCAGGCATACACACAGACAGAATATTCTATACATAATAAATAAATAAATAAATAAATAAATAAATAAATAAATAAATATTTTATTTAAAAAGGTGTTGGAGGTAGAAAAAAGGAAGAGGGGGAATGGTATAAATATATTGTAATTTCATAAAATAAAAGACTGTAGAGTTGAGTATGCGGCCCATCTGAGGACTTTCTGCTCTTTCACTTTGAAATTATAACTTGAGTTTATAAGTAACTTGTTTTGCCTTGGGTGTTAGATAGCTTTAGTCAACACAGTCTAGAATTACCTGAAAAAAAAGGAACATCAATGGAAAATTTGACTTCAACAAATTGTCTTGTAGAAAACTCTGTGTGGCATTTTATTGATTGGTTGATGATTGATTGGGAAGGCCTATGCCACCGTGGGTGGTGCTGATCATCCTGGGTTGTGTAATAAAGTGGACTAGTAAGCCATCAGAACCAAGTTAGTGAGCAGTATTTCTTCATGGTTTCTGTTTCCTTCTTGCCTCTTGGTCCCTGCCCCTGGACAATGGATTGTAACCCATAGCATAAATAAATCATTTCTTCTTCTAAGTCCACACAATCCAACTTGATCACAACAGAAAGCTAAGGCATGTTGTTTTTACATCAATATGTCAAAGACTTTAAGCTTTCTGGGCAAAGCAAATGATGAGAAATAAATTTTATAGGGGCTGGAGAGATGGCCCAATGATTAAGAATAAGTGCTAACTGCTCTTTCAGAGAACACAGGTTCATTTCCCAGAACCCACACAGTGGATGATAACTATATACAACTCCAGTTTGACGGGCTTATTCCTGGCCTTTTCATGTATCTCTCTCTATATATATAGTTCATATAAGCTCACATGTGCACATACACATACTCACAAAAATAATAAATACCTTTAAAAAGAAATATACTTTATAATACTATTTAAATAATATATACATTTTGTAAACATTTATGAAACATTTTTATGCTTATTACCAACCTTTACAATAGTTTATCTGGGGCCTTTACCCACATTAAGGGTTAACATGATGGCCTTCTGTTTCTACACATTTTTCCTGACACTCAGTACTTGTCCTATAGCCTAAAGGTGTAGTTGTAAATGGTTGTAAAAGCAAACAGCAGAGAGTGTGTTAAACAGCAACATCATGGTATTCACAACATCCCCTTTCTGAGCTTAATTAGGGTCAAGCACTTAGAATACTTCAACCTTCTTTTAACCAATAATGCAACAAGGAAACTTCTGGCTATGCTGATAAGTGCAAACATGGGAGAGAGAGAGAGAGAGAAAGAGAGAGAGAGAGAGAGAGAGAGAGAGATTTGAGCTATCCTGTGCCTTATCCACCATCATTGGTATCCCATTGGTGGTATGATTTATTTATTCATCTAACATGTCAAACTGTGAGAGAGATATATGAAATAATATTTATATGGCACTTCCAAACATCTTCAAATTTATTTATCCCTCCTTTTCCCCTCTCCTCTGTATTTGCCTCACTCTTCTCTTCCTAGTTAATTCTTCCCCACATCTGTTAAAGGGAGAGAGGAATGCTATAATTATATTTTAGTTAAAGAAAATAAATTTTAAAATGTATGAGATTCGCTAGTGTATAGGTAGAACATTAATAGGACACAGTTGAAAGAAATGGAAAATTTTGAGCATTATATACTTCTTTTAAAAATAAAATCTCATGTAACCCAGGCTTTCCTGAAATATCTAACTTTCCTGCCTCCACCTTCCTAAATGCTGGGATTTCAGTCATGTACCATGACATACCTTGTTTATTGGTGTTGAGGATCTAATGTGTACACAGTGTCTGAGTGGCCTACCCATAAAACTGCATTCCCAACCCGATATAACCATTCTTATTAACAAAGCTCATACTAGAGTAAGAGTAAGAAAGGATCTCGGTTACTCAAAGCTCTAAAGACCAATAGAGACGTGCATAAAAAACTGCATGTTTTTATGCCTGCAAAAATCAATTTGCAGCCGGGCGGTGGTGGCGCACGCCTTTAATCCCAGCACTCGGGAGGCAGAGGCAGGCGGATCTCTGTGAGTTCGAGACCAGCCTGGTCTACAGAGCTAGTTCCAGGACAGGCTCCAAAGCCACAGAGAAACCCTGTCTCGAAAATCCAAAAAACAAAAAACAAAACAAAAAATCAATTTGCTGTAATGCATGGCAAGATATAGAGGGAAGTGACCTGAAAAACTGGGTTGTAGCAATTCAGGTAAGGGACGGTGAGTTAATACACTAATGAACAGGTTCAATAGCTCCGGTTAGTGCTCAAAGTACAACAAACAAGAGGATGCATAATTTCTCATAGTTTAATAAGGGAGACAGAGAAGCAGATGGTGCCCTGATGCACTGCAACACATCCTGTTTTAATAGTGCTTATGAGAGATTGGAAAAGGCAGAGCTCCACACACTAACGCTATTATCTACAATATTCCCCTGTATTGGAATGAGAATACCTGGGACTTCCAGTGAGTATTTGACCTCCAAATCAAGGTGACTGAGGACTAAGGTAAACTTGAAGTAAGAGGAGCGGCCGGCTTGTTCCCCTGCATCCGGCTGCCTGCATGGCTCAGCTTAAGCTGCGAAATAACAACACACAAACTGTATTCACCTAAACACTGCCCGGCCCATCAGTTCCAGCCTCTTATTGGCTAGCTCTTGCACCTGGACTATCCCATTTCTGATAATCTGTGTAGCACCCCATGGTGTGCTTACCGGGGAGATTCTAGCCTGTGTCTCTCTGCAATGGGAACATCATGGCGACTCCTTGACTCAGCTTCTCTTTCCCAGCATCCTGTTCTGTTTACTCCGCCTACCTAATTTTCTGTCCTATCAGGGCCCAGGCAGTTTCTTTATTGAACCAATGAAATCAACAGATTGATATATGACACTCCCACATCATAAACTAGTTTTCTTTTTCTCTATCTTCCTTCCTTCCCTCCCTCCCTCCCTCCCTCCCTCCCTCCCTCCCTCCCACCCTCCCTCCTTCCTTTCGGTCTTAATTTCTTTGCATTTGGAATGCAATGTTTGGAGGTTTGAACCAAGAGACTCGTGCTTACTAGACAACCGCTGTACCACTGAGCTGTTTACTTAACCCTACATGGGAGATCTTGAAATTCCTTTAGACACAGGAGAATGCAACGCCATTTAATATTGCAATAGATTAGAAACAATGATAACAAAAGTTGTGGGATCTAACTGCCGATTTTGAGAAACAATGAGCTACAACATTATCTCTCAACTTGTTATAATTTTACATCGTCTCTGTGTAACACAATCACTTTTCAGAAAGTTCTAAGGACTTTCTCTAAGACAAGGTGGAGATTGATGACTCTCCTCTCTCTGACATTGCTGTTCAAATAGATAGAGGTCACAGAGACATCTGCTCCGCATTTCGGCAATGAGTGTTAAAAACTTCAATGGACTGAGTTTCCATAATTTTAGATCTTGGCACACACAAAGGAAATTCTCCTTTCACATAGTACTTCTTTCAGCAGCTTCATTTTGGTTTCTCCGTAAATTTCCCTTTTAATATTTATTGTTTCGTTTTGTTCCTCTTAGCAGTCTTCCCAGTCTCCCTGTTTATGCTTTTTATATACAGTTTGACTCTGGATCAAATGCAGTGGAGGGTCCCATTAAATGCTGGGCAACCAGTTTTGAGAAACTCTACCTTCACACGAGTTACACAAGAGAAACACATAACATAATTTTCACGGTTGACTGCTTCGAGATAATTTAGCACCCCAGAAGCATAATTCATTCAAGAAAAAAAAATCTCTTTAGCTGAGTTATTACCTGAGTGAAGCTCTGCTCCTGGAAATAAAGTTTGAAAGTGTCTGCGTACATCAGAGTACAAATGGATTTGGGTCATCAATAAACGTGACTAAGTTCAGAATCAGAGTGTTAAGGGATTTCCCTGTAGCAAGTAATAACAGTCGTCATTGTGCCCGTGCCTCTAATGTGACAGGCTCAGTGCCCTACACTTGACGGAGGCTACTTTGTTATAGTCCTGGCAGCTACCGCATGTGAATATTATCATTCCCGTTTGGAAATGAGAAAGAAGAGAACACGGGGGGGGGAGGGGCGGTTTAAGGAACAGCCATGAGGTCACACTACTAATAAAAGCTGAAACCAAGTCTGTTAAATGCCATAGTCAAGGGTTGCCCCTTTGCTTCTTGTGAAATTCGGACTTCTTGTCCCACAGGGTTTACTTAGCATTGAGCGTCTGTAAATCATATTGACGTTGGTCGGCACCTAGTTTGTCAGTGCGAACAAAATACTAAAAGGGCTGTAAGAGGTCATGAGAACCAACACAAAGCAACTCAGAGGTCCCGGTCTCAGAAGCACCCCACGGTGAGTCTTTAAACGGAGCAGTGCTGATGGAGAAAGCTGGATCCAGAGCTGACTCAGCTGCCAAGACCCAAACACGTGTGAAGACCCGGCACTTGCCAAATTCTGTGTTTGCATTATCTAATTGTATTACAATACACAGTGTAAAATGTTAAGTGAAACATTTGTGTACTTATTTATCTCTATACAGACAGAAGTCTAGTTTCCTAGATCACACACACACACACACACACACACACACACACACACACACACACACACCATAGTCTTAAAGGCTGAGTCACAATGCAGGAGTACTGGGTTGAATTAAAATGCGTAGTACTCTGTGGGGATTTGTGATGAACCTTGTACGTGTAGTAAATACATATCTGAGTGTTCGAAGAGATGGGAGATCAACACTGGGTATCTTCTTCCATTGCTCTCTATGGTAGATATTTAGACAAACCCTGGCCAAATAGTACTTTTAATTTGGCTCTCCTGGCAGGACAGTGAGGTTCAGGAACTTGCCTGTTTGTTACATCACCCCTACCGTCTGCTTCCCCGAGGCCCTGATGCCCTACACTAGCACTACAGATATGCAAGACCACATCTGCCTTTTAAACACGGATCCTGGGGTTCGGAACTCGGGGGCTCCTGGTTGCTTGGCAGGCTCTTTCCTAATTGAGCCATTTCCCCAACCCATGTAGTGACATTTTTAAAAACTTTATCTCGAAGGTAAATGAGAAATCCAAAAACCTATGCATGGGTATGCACTGCTCCTTTCTTCATTGGCACCTGGACTACTGAATTCCTTCTGTTAATCAGTAGTTAGTAGGCCAGGCAGTGGTGGCACATGGCTTTAATCCCAGCACTAGGGAGGCAGAGGCAGGAAGATTTTTTTGAGTTTGAGGCCAGCCTGGTCTACAAGAGCTAGTTCCAGGACAGTCTCCAAAGCTACAGAGAAACCCTGTCTTAAAAAAATCAAAAAAGAAAAAAGTCATTACTTAATAAGTTGCACCTATAATAGGACATGGCTCCAAGAAATTAGCTCTAGTTCTTCGTTTTATTAGTCCACATCAGTCTGGAAAAAAATAAAATCAGAAAGTAAAGGAAAGGAGATCAGGTATCAAAAGACTGAATCCTGAAAATTCAAGGATGCTAAATTTTTTGGTTTTGAGCCCCACTGTTCTCTTATGCCTATGGAATTTTACAAATACAGAGAGTACCTGGCAGGCAGAGTGTAGTCATCAAAGGCCCCCACTCAAATCGCTAATGTGATAACATAAAAAGAAAGATATTTGTGTTTCTTAATTGAAATTTTTAGAAGAGGAATAATTACATCATTTTATTCAAATCTCCATTCTTGGTCTGTGGCAAGTGACCAGGCATTCATACAATGCAAATATGACTTTGGTGGTCCCCAGTTTGGGAGGTGGAGTCAGATGAGAATCTTCCTCAAGAGAATGGCCTAGTACCAATTCACCATACTCTTTGAGTTGAATTATTCAGACTATGGCCTGCTTAACTACAAATGTTCTTTTTTAAAGCTCTCTCAAATTACTATGTCCACAGGAGAAATTTTGATGAACCTGGTGGGGTAATTTTTTTTTTACTTTCTCACATGATTAATGCAAATCTGGTCATAGTAATGGATTTTAATCAGTAAATTAGTCATACTAAACTCTAACATGGTTGACAAAACTCCTGTTTTTGTTATTTATGACTGAATGTTTGTTTACTACCCAGAATCATACAATTCTTGTTTAAGAGACTTAAATATTTTCATGACCTTTTTAATTTTCTTTGTTTTCTTTAAGAATTTCATGTATTGTTACCTACAGGAACTTTTTTTTCTAGTATAACTTCTTGAGAATAGAAGCAACATTTATATTACTATGTAGGAAAAGCTGAAAACTTCTAAGCAGAAATGCACATTTTGCCAAAATACTTTGTATTATCTGGTCATTGTCTTTTCTCATAGTCATAGAACTACGTGTAGGAGGGTTTTTCTCTTTCCACCAGGTTGGTCCTAGGTATAGAACTCAGATCTTTAAGTTTGGAGGCAAGTGCCTTCACCTACTGTGTCAGTGGCTCCTGTACTTAAATGCAACATTTGTGCCTGAGTTCTCAGTCTATGCAACAGTCCTGTGGAATCATACTGCTAGTGATGCTCAGCTGGACTTCTTCCTTTTCTCCACATTCTTCATCTCTCTAAAGAGGAAATAGCTGCAGTGTCTTAGTTATGTGGCTTCTCTTCTCCCAAGTTCAAATCCATATTACACACACACACACACACACACACACACACACACACACACACACAACACACACACACACACACACACACATACACACACACACACACACACACACACAGAGAGAGAGAGAGAGAGATACACAGAATCTTGTGATATTTTCTTTTCCTTTCTCCCAATATTATCTTAATTTCTTCCCCCACACATCATTAATTACCTCCTGTCATTAAAGTTTTTTTTTCCATTCTCTATTACCTGATTCTTTTCACATCACAAAAATATACACACCAGAGACAAGATTCTAGAAATCTGTTTTTCTTTTCTGTTTATAACGTAAAAATGCAGTCCTAGTACGTGTGCTTTCTTTTCTAAACGGATGAAATGACAACAGAACTAATATCGG
The DNA here is from genome assembly GCA_963919715.1 of Microtus obscurus. Taxonomy (NCBI): domain Eukaryota; kingdom Metazoa; phylum Chordata; class Mammalia; order Rodentia; family Cricetidae; genus Microtus; species Microtus obscurus. The sequence goes on along the minus strand of CAWTZC010001616.1, from coordinate 6,545,254 downwards.
AAGACTGTTTAGTGTTAACTGAGCCAAGAGGTACTCTTGAGGTTTGAGGGAAAACTAATTGTTAGTTATGATTGAATGTGGATTGTCAGGATGAAGATGACAGGAAGGGAAATGAAAAAAAAAATACATCTATCATTAAAATGTCACACTCAGTACCTGAGAGTAATCAAAAGCATCTGTATTATAACAATATTATTCCCAGAGACCTCTGTTTGCTATCCTTAATGTCCTCAAGTCACTTCAAAGGAAGCTAAAATATCTTGGGAATTATTAAAAATAGCTCTGTAGCATAACATAAACAATGAAATAATCTAAGAGCAAACACTGTATGGCTTTTTATTAAAAAAAATAACAGCTTTATCTTAGGTTTCCAGCTGATACAATATATAAATCATCTCCTAGAAGGGTACTTTATAAAATGTTGATCTTGAATAAAATATCTTGCTACAACTGTGATAAGAAACTGATGGACCAACAAATCAAATATGAATATCTTGAAGATATATTTACTTAAGAATATATAAAGCTAACCATGCATAAAGAAATCCTGCTAGAAGAGAATCACTGTGGAGATCTTCTATCATGATGCACATAATCTTGTAAAATATATTTATGTAGTTCCATCTATTCACATCAGTTTCAGACACAGGGTGGAGAGAGATGCATGTGTCTGAATTTTCAGACATATTGAAAAAAAAATCCAGTGTTCTGGTTACATGTAGACAGTGTTACAAACAGTGATTATCATATTGAATCATGTGGAATTTGTAATGCATGCTGCTCAGTGCATTTAAGAACAATGCACTTAAGAGGCAGAAGCTAATCTGGGTTTTTCAGAGAAAGGAAATAATTCCAACTTGAAGAAACAAACAAATTGCTGAGTTAAAGTATACAAGGAAAAGCCTGAGTTGATGAGATATTCAAATGAAGAATTGAGTTGGCATTTGAATGCTCTTTAGGTGTTTCTACATGCCACAAGTCTGTCAGGGGTCAGTCATCTCCTTATTCTACCAGAAAGATTCAATAGTGAAAAAAAAAAAAAGCAGAAGTAACAAGAACAACAAAAACAACGAAACTATCTCATTTTTACAAAATGGATGAGATGGTGAGTTTTGTTCTGAAGAACATCCATTTTTCTTTTGACTTTTTTTATGATATTCTTATTTATCCAGGTTTTAGCTGCCTTCCAGCCATCTGAAGTTTAGCATAGAGTTTAAGACTTGATAATTGATCCTAAAAACACAACTGTCTCTGCAAAAGGGACAAATCTATGACAGTATCCCATTATTTGCTTACAGTAGAATAATCTACCATAGAATTCTGTCCTTTTTACATACTTGCCCTTCGACTTCTATATCATATACTTTGTAATACTTTTCACAAGTGATTTTTAGAAAAACTGCATGTGAGTAAAGAAACATACTTGCAAAAAGCAAACATAAGGTTCAATTACAACTATAAGGTATCCTGAAGCCTACAGATCTTTTCTTTTGTAGTGAAAGGGGAAGAATGTGGCAATACTTTCCCAGAGGTGTAATGATCATACTTAAATCTTGAAGGTAACCAACAGCTGTTGAATTGACCTTAAGAGTCACCCAATAGAATGGAATTCATGTCTGGTGCTTACAGCTTGTGGCAGGCAAAGTCATTGACCATAGAGGAGAACATATTGCTGTCATTTTTAATGAGGTATAATTCCTAACTACATTTTGAATACATATCATTATACTCACAGATAACTGAAGCTCTCACCTCATATCAAAGAAGTTTCTTTTTTAAGTAAATGGAGACCATCAAATCTACAACATTTTGGCACTAAAGAAAACAACTGAATATGGACTGTGTAGTTCAATGAATACTACAAATACAACACAACCCCACACACCAACATTTCAGGGAACACTGCATAGGTGGGGGCAGAAAGATTCTTAAAGCCAGAGGACCAGGACATTTGGTGGGGGATTGTGACTTCCATATGTTAGGGAAGCTGAACCAATGAAACCTCCAATATTGTTGCTAAAACAAGACCCAAAAAATGACAATATCAGTAGATATGCCAACATAGATGTGGTTACTCTCACAAAGCCCCATACCAGGTGGAGAACTACAGGCAATTAATGACAGTTGAGAGAGGGAGAATCATTCTACTCCAGAATTGACCTTAATTGGCTCTCCAATAAAAGTTTTTATTCCTAAGAATACATACAAATGAGCAACTCTAGATTGACTGGTCTCAGGATGAGTTTGTAATTTGTATGTATGTATGTATGTATATATGAAAAATAATAAAGAAAAAGACCATAGATTTGAGAGGGAACAAGGTGGGTGGATTAGGAGTAGTCGGAGAGAGGAAGAGAATTTAGTGATGTAAACACAGTACTTATATAAAATCTATACTGCTAAATCAATTAGGAACTGACTTTTAAAAGGGGAAACAAATTTACCTGAATGTGGCAATTTGTTTATACTAAATTATTCTTCTGCAACAGTGCTTCACTTTCAATAAAAAAATCCATAAGTATCACAATAAATAATGGTGTCCTATTAATAATCATTAGGTACAGAAGATGATCGTTGATGTACTCACTTCATCTTGGGACCTAAGATAAGAAAAGGGGTGTTTCAGAACTTACCGGTCATACCTGAGAAACTATAAAAGCTAAAGAATTATAAATAATTGCCATGAATGCAGACAGTTTAAATTCATGAATTTCCTATAAATTAAGATCAAGTTTGATATAAAAAAGTTATTCAAAATCTTTTATATATTTTATACTTGAAGGTGAATTGACATCCATATGAGAAAGAAAATTGTTATATTCAAGTGTAATAGCTTGAGACACATTTAGAGAAACATGCAGAGCAAGAGGTACTGAACAATATAAGCCCTGGGTCAACAACTTGTTGCTAGTGCTGTAATTTACAGAAAAGGCATTACTTTACTAAGTAAACAGGGACGAGAACTTTCTATTCCAACTCCTCACTCCAAAAGGTGCTCTTTATTCAAGCAAACTTCATAGGAACTAGAAATGAGAAGACTCCAGATTCTATGAGAAGTAGATTTCCTCCGAAACAAAAGGTCATATTTGCAGTCCTGGGATTATTATAGGAATGACTTGGTGATTAAAGGTCAAATTCCTAATGGGCTTCAAAGGCATGAGGATATGCTATTACCATAGTTTCCTGTAAAGCGTCACTGTAGTAATGACTGTAGGTTAGAAGCAATGGTCACTTTGATGACTCTGGGTTACAAACGAATACTTCTAAAAACAGAAAATTTTAGGATATCAGCCGGTGAGAAGGCTTGAAGGTCAAAGCACCTGATATGTATGGTGGTTTAATTGAGAATGGCTCCTATAGATTCACATATTTGAATGCTGAGTAATCAGCAACTGGAACTATTGGAGAGAAGTATTAGGACATACGGTTTTAATAGAGGAAGTGTGTCCCTGGGACTGAGTCTCGAGGTTTTCAAAGCTGATTCCAGGCCCAGTCTCACTTTGTCTCTGCCTCATGCATATCCTCTGCTGTGCTGATAATATAATAACCCTCTGAAACTGTAAGCAAGGCCTCAATAGAACGCTTTAGTTTTGAAGAGTTTTCTTGGTCATGATGTCTCTGCACAGCACTGTAACACTAACTAAGATTATGTAAGTGTGACAACCTGGGTTCAATCTTCAGAACCCATCGGGTAAAGAGAACCAACTCATGGAAGTTGTCTTCTGACCTCCACAATACTCTATGACATATGCATACCTACACTCCGACACTCCCACACATGCACACAGAGAGGAAGATGGCAGAAAGAGACACATGAACAATAAGAAAATTAAATTAAGAACTCAGCATATATGGAAAATGTGGATAATGGCAGTAAGTATCTGCTGGCTATGAGGGCATCAGGTTACAATCTGAACAAAGGTTGAAAAATTAGGAAGAAACAAGCAAGCTAAACTCTTGAGCTCTTCACTCTCTGTAGAATCTAGACGTGTGGATAATGGAATACAGATAGCAGATGCTTAAATCTGCTGTGAATAGTTAGAGCATAATTAAGTATGAGAGAACTATGATAGAGCAACAGTCCAAACACCCTGTCTCCTGGGTTACACTTAGTTCCTCTGCACCCCCAGAGCATATGTGACATTGTCAAGGACATAAACCAGCATCTTAACTCCTGTTCTTGAATTTTGAAAATAAGGTGTTCTGTAGAAGTCTGCTTAGAATTTGCAAGTTAGGGTTCAATTGCCAGCACCATGAAAGAGAGAAAAGAAAAGAAAAGAAAAGAAAAGAAAAGAAAAGAAAAGAAAAGAAAAGAAAAGAAAAGAAAGGAGAGAATTGGGGCTCTATTTGGATCCTTTTACATAATATGAGGATCTATTGATAAAGAGAATGACAAAAGATTCCTTATATTGAACCATAATATCACCATAGAATCAGAACATTTGATGACTTTCAGAGAAAGCTCCTGTCCAACATGTGAAGACAAAAAACGATTTGTTCACGTAAAACTTAATAGGTGTCATGCATAGCTGCTAATCATTTTCACAGGTGTCAACAACAAGGTTCATAATTTCCAGAGACATTAAAAACCTCTCTATGAAGAAAGTATATAAAAGATAGCAAATAATTCTGTAGTTGACATGCAGATTGACCAGAGTCCCCATAGCCTGTTTTTGCCTAGAGGTACCAAATGTCAGAAGAGAGTGAAGCTGATAGGCATAGTACAGGCCATATAAGCAATGCAGAATCCAAGAGTACCTGAGACACTTGTGTGCATACATAAAACCCATAAAAAAGCTCAGTTTTTAAAATTGTATATGGTAAAAATCAAAGGCATGTACTAAAACCTTGGGAATATAAACTTAGCAGTAATTATAAACAAAGAAAAAGACAGAAAAAAATGAAAATATACAGAATTCCTTGTCAGGACCTAAATATAAAAAGCCATGGATTTCAGAGATTTAGTCAGATTTGTGGGCATGTTTTAGGAAGTAGGAAATTCAAATATTATGTGGTTTATATACCTTCTTCTTTGATGTGGTATTCTCCTCTGTGTGCTGTTATTGCCATTAATGAATAAAGAAGCTGGCTTAGCCTGATAGGGCAGAGAAGTGCTAGGTGGAGAAAACTAAACTGAATGCTGAGAAGAAGAAGGCAGAGTGAGGGAGAAGCCATGTAGCCCCACCAGAAACAGATGCTGGGAAATTTACCTAGTAAACCAGAGCCACATGATTACTAGAAATGGGTTAAATTAAGGTATAAGTGTTAGCCTATAAGAATCTAGAGCTAATGGGTCAAGCAGTATTTTAAATAATATTGTTTCTGTGTGATTATTTCATATGAGCTGCTGGGAGGCCAGGAAACAAACAAGCGGCCCTCCCTACACTTTTTTGTATCTTAAATGTTCTATTGATTAGTATCAAGAACTTCTGAGACCCAATGTGTTATTTAAAAAGGACCACCTACATATTTGAAGAAATGAATGTCAATATTTTGAATGTAGATAGAAAGGATTATATGAGATTATTATTAAGTTTTAAATTTGGAAAAGTAGGAAAGGCGTAATTCAGAGAAATGACTGAATTCATGTGGAAAAGGTGAGTTTTATTTTTACTTCATTTTAAAATTGTATACTCAGTAGATCACCACTGAAAGGTTCATAAGTAAAGGATATAATCTGAACACCCAAGGACAGTTTTGGCAGTCTGCCTGGCTGTCTTGAGGATGATTGTAAGAGGGGTAAAATCAGAAGCAAGAGTCGCTCACAGACAATTACACTGATTCAAGTATAAGATGATAATAGTGTGAATCAGAAAGGGTTGCAGAAGACTGATGAAACACATCTATCGTTTCGGGAAAAAGGTTTAATTGTCTTGGAGGATTAGGTAGAGAATGACCGGATGACAGTGACCACTTGGAATCCAGGTCCTTCTGCTTATTGCCTGTGAGATATGAGACAAGTTGTTCCATCTCATTATGCTTAATATTCTTGTCACTAGCAAGAAGACAGTATAGCTCCTTCTAAATGCTAATGTGAATATTATATAGCAATCAACCTCTGATATCAAATAGACCAATTGGAAACAATGGTTTTTGTATAGGCAAATTTAGCCTAGTAGACTTGCTACCATATAGAGAGCATCATCTCGACAGAGTCCTAGTTTTTTCTCTGGACAGAAATGACTGACCAAGATAATTTAACATTAAAAATTGTATTAAATGGGTTTCAAGGATATATTTTCCAAATTAGTAACTGGCTAGAAGTGGATAGCTTCTGATGTAACAACTTTGGAGTGATAGACCTATCAAGGTGTAGAGCTGACCTTTAAGACAGGTGTTGACTCTTGAAGAATTTCAGCTGACTCCAAGAGTTATCCTATGGTAACACATAGCTCACTTTTTAATATTTATTTTTATTTACTTTTTCTTTTATTTTTGAAGTTATAATAGGATTACATAATTTTCCCTTCCCTTTCTTCTCCTCAATTCCTAACATACACTCCCCCATGCTCTTTTTCAAATTTCTGGTGTCTTTTATTCATTATTGTTATTAACATATATGTATATGCATGTATATTCACAAATAAAACCAGTTGAGTTATATAATGTTATTTTTATGTGTGGTTATTATTAGGTAACCAATTGGTGTGCTCTTCCAGGGGGGGAGACTATTTACCCACCTCTCAGCATTCATTAGTTCCCTGTAACTTTGTGTGGTCTTTGAGAATTTATAATCTTTCTCCTGCCCACTTTGACTGTATTGCTGACCTTATTCAGCTCATGTTTAGGCAGCAGCACTAGAAATATGCCTGAGTCACTGGCCAAGCAGTGTTGTAATTGATAAAGTTTCTGTATAATTATTTAGGTCTGGGTGGCTGGGAATTGAACAAGCAGTCTCTGACTACAAAATGTGCCCAACACAGGGCTAACACTGATGACCTGCCACCCAATTCAGGTCTGGGTCTTTGTACACCCACTCAGGGTTAGGAAGAAAGTAGCTGAGATCATGCCATATCACTGCCTTGGCAACTGGCCAGATTCGGTCTGCTAGGTGTACACAGGCAAGAGAGCATAGCAGATTCCCAATGTCATACACAGAGATATTGCCCAGGCACACAGTGTGCTTCATGGCAGATATAGCTTTTACTTAGATAAAAAGGGTTTATGTGCGACATGCTCCTATCCAGAGTGGAGGTGGTCAGTTTGGCTGCTACCCAATGGGTCCAGAGCTGGTGGTAAGCATACGTCCACAATATTGAAAGGCCAAAAGTGGTGGAATCAGCATCCAGGGTTGCCACAACCACACTGCTTACCATTTAACAATGCTCCTTGTCAGAGAAGGATTTCAGATACACAATAGGTCAGATTCAGATATAAAAGACCTCTAAATGAGACAGTGTGTTTTAAAATGTACATAGGATTGGAAAAGAGAGAAAATGAGTATTGACAGTTATAAATAAAGCGAAGTAAAGCATTTAAAGAGACAGTGAAATTAATATAAAAGAGTACAGACAGTCATAGATTAAAGGAGTAAAGATAAAATAATAAAAGCGTAAAAATAAGCCATGTAAAGATGGAAAATACATAGTGAGTCTGAATTATGCATATTATTGAGTTTTCTTTGAATTTTTGGACTGAGGAGAGACATTTGATTCTGAGAGATACTAAATTAAACCAATATAAAAGAATCTTGACTTCAAAATTGAAGTCAGAGGATATGTTGTTTGGAAAAGAGGTTCTGCTTTTGTTTCCACAGATGATGAGAACTTGTGGATTCCTTCCAGGTTAATGTGCCTTCATGGAACAAGATACCCCAAAATGTCTTTGTGAACCCTAAGAATACTTTGCTCAACAATCAGCAGGAATTTGTCTTAATAACTACACCCAAATTCCCAAATATTGTTAATAATTTTCTTTTTCATTTAAAGGAGGTTGATTATAAATTGTTAATGGTCACAATCAAGGTCTTTCATAAGGAAAAAAGGGCAATATGATATAAAGATGAATGCTTTGTATTGGTATGGATCTTGGTCTTAATGATAAAACCTTAAATGATAAAAATTTAAGGTTAATTTTGTTACACTGTGTATATGTATTTCTGCTCTCACTTAAGGTATTATGTTCATGCAGCTCTTTTAAAAATGTAATGGATAGTTAAGAAGTACAGATTAGTAAATAGTAGTCATCTACAATAGTCAAACTAGTAGTCATGTTAGTTAGGTTTTCTAGACCTATAGATATATATTTCAGATGGATAGATATTTTTCAAACCTTTCAAAGACTTACAGAATATGGCATTTAAAATTTCAAAGAACTTAGGACATTTCATGATGATAAGACACATCTGCTCCTGGCAGCACCAATCTACTTCAAGAGAATGGTGGGCAAGAAGAGGTTCCTTACGGAGTTTGTTTGCCATTTGGGAAGCATCTGATCTTGCCTGAACTGCTTGATTGTGTGCAGTAAGAACTGGACATGTAGTACTCACAGAAAAATGACTGTTGAACTTGCCTATAGAAAATAAAATCCTTCAGTGTTCCTTCTTCACAGAAAAAAAAAAATTGCCAGGCATTCTGCAGGACATAGAAGAAAGCAACTGATGAATTTTGGCATTATAAGGTAGAACATATCTTCAAATTTCCTGCTTCATAGAAAAGTCTGATTGATACTATGGGTTTATAGACCTAAGATGGATGCCCCAACATAACAGAAGAATTTTGGATGATTGTTCAGGCAGCAAGATGTTTCTGTCAATTCTAGAACTTTGGAAGTTGCTTGATTGAATTTTATGTTTACTCAAGTAATATTATTTCCCTTCTCAGGTCTTTGAAGAGTTGAAGATATGTAGCTATAGTTATTTTCCTTACTTATGAATAAAATATGAATTAGATATGAAATTTTAGACTCATAATGAAATATTGAAACTGTAATTCTTGCTTGATACCTGTTGGTGTAGGACTACTTGTTCATCCCAGCCACCTAGAACAAAATAATCACACAGAAATTGTATTAATTAAATCACTGCTTGGCCCATTATTTCTAGTTTCTTATTGGCCAACTCTTACATCTTAATTTAACTCATATCTATTAATCTGTATATTGCCACGTGGCAGTGGCTTACCCGCAAAGATTTAGTATGTCTGACTCTGGGGGCTTCATTGTGTCTCTCTGACTCTGCCTTCTTCCTCCTAGAAGTCAGTTCAGTTTTCCCTGACTACCTAAGTTCTGCCTTATCAACAGACCCAAATAAGTTTCTTTATTCATTAATGGTAACCACAGTGTAATAAGGAAATCCCACATCAGATACTTGTTGTAATTGAGGCACAGGGTTGCGTACCCAACACCCCGGTCGCCTGGCTAGCTTATGCCCGAAATAACAACACACAAACTGTATTCATTTAAACACTGCTTGGACCACTAGCTCTAGCCTCTTACGGGCTAACTCTTACACCTGGACTAACCCATTTCTAATAATGTGAGTAAGCACCCCAAGGTGCGCTTACAGGGAAGATTCTAGCCTACGTCCATCCCGAGTAGGAGCTTCATCGCGCGTGTGCCTCAGAGAGCTGGGCCATCCTGTCCGCCCGCTAGACAGGAGTGTCTGGCTTCTCTGAGCAGAGCTGCGTGTGTTCTGACCTGACTTCCTCTTCTGCCCAGTTCTGTTTACTCCACCCACCTATGTTCTAACCTATAGGACCAGCCAAGCAGTTTCTTTATTTTAACCAATGAAATCAACAGATTGATATATGACACTCCCACATCACTTCCCCTTTTTCTGTTTAAACAAAAAGGAAAGGCTTTAACTTTAACATAGCAAAATTACATAAAACAGTTATCAAGTAAAATTATGATAATCTTTATCATAACTAAGGAAAAGTATAACTATAACTAACTATTCTTAACTCCATCAAAGACTCCAGAAAGATACAATATTACCTAAGCAAACAAGAAAAAAGCAACGTTCAAACTCTAGAAATGACAGAGACATCTTGCTGCCTGTACAGTCACCCAAAGTTCCTCTGTACCGTTGGGGCATCCGTCTTCGGCCTTCAGGCCCATAGTTTTCAGCAGACATTCCACAAAGCAGGAAATTTCAAAGGCAGTCACTATCTGCTTGTCCTGAAGAATGTCTCGCAGACTCTTTCATAAGTCAGGAACCCCGAAAGATCATCTCACCTTTAGGCAAGTTCAGTAGTCCTCTCTCTGTGGGTTCTCTGTGTCCAGTTTATGCAATAGTCCAGGCAAGAGCAGTTTCTTGCCCAAAAGGCTATCAGACTCCATAAGGATCCTCTTCGATGCCCATCTTCCTCTTAAAGCAGATTGGTGCTGCCAGGAGCAGATGTGTCTCATTGTCATGAAAAGCCCTAAGTTATTAAAACATTAAATGTCCTATTCTGTAATCTTTGAAAGATATGAAGAATATCTATCTAAAATTTATCTATGTACTTCTAGAAAATCTTAACTAACATGACTACAAACTTGACTATTATGATTATCTATTAACAACCTATATACATTACATTTTTACATGAGCTACACAGTCACAATACCTTAATCTATATCAGAAATACATATACATATAACAAAATTGACCTAAAATTTAAATCACTAAAGCAAAATCCATATCAATGTAAATTATTCATACCTATACCATTTCCCCCTTTAAATGTAAAAGAACACTTATAAACCGTATTTGGGAACATGGGCGCAGTTTTCTCTCCAAACTGCTTCCTGCTGAATGGGGGCTTTGTTAATTAGGTCTTCCATAGTATAACCTGTGTGCTGGTTTCATCTTAGTTGGCAGTTGAGTGAGGCAATTTTCTGAAGGCGTTCACAGCAACCCTTCAGGAGGGCGTGGTCCATCATACCATATTCGGATAGAAGAAATGAACAGGGTCTCATCCTCTGTGAAAACAAAACAAGAAACTCCTTTCCAAAGTATCATATCCTTAAATCCAAATTTCAAAGTCAAGGCATTTTCACAATATCTATGTTGGGTTAGTTTAGCAGCATTTATAAGCAAATACCATTTGGCATCTGTTGCTCCTTCCTCAGCATTCAAACAATTCAAACAGAGCATAATAGCATACAGTATCAAGATTCTCTGTGTATTTTCCATCTTTGTATGGCTTTATTTTAACTCTATTTTGTATACTTTTATTTTATGCTTTTTGAGACAGGTTCTCCGTATATCTTTGACCTGAAGTAACTCTGTAGACCAGACTGTTCTTGAACTCTCAGAGATCCGCCTGCCTCTGCCTCCCAGGCATTGGGATTAAAGGCGTATGCTACTACACCTTGAACTCACAGAGATCTGTTTTGTCTCTGCCTTCTAGGCACTGGGATTAAAGGCATGTGCTACCATACCTTGAAGTCACAGAGGTCAATTTCCCCCTGCATCCCAAGTGTTGGGATTAAAGGCGTGTACTACCACAACCAACTTCTCTTTTTCTTTCTTTCTCTTTTTTTTACTCTTAAGAACTTACTTTTAGCTTGCTTATATTTTTAACACATTGTAAACCATTTAAAAATTTTCTTTATCTTTGAATCTCTCTTTACTGTATATCTCTCTTTTTTTTTTCTGACCACATAAGTCTTTAATTTACCAAGCAATCTCAGTAGGACTAAAGGCGTGGCTTTGCCAGCTAGATGTAGCTCATTCCTTAACTTTCTGCCATTCCAACCTTATGACTGAGGTACCAGCCAGAGCCGCGTTCAGTGCTGAGTCTACAGTGTTTCAAGGTCCCTGCCAGCAATTAAGCTGCAACAGACAACACTCAAGTCCTCTCTCTGTAGCTGGCCCTCCTGCCTCAAACAGTCAGAGTTGCCCTGGCAGGATGGCCCAGAAAGCCGGCATTTTTAAACCGCTCAGCTTTTTTCTGCTACGGCTGAAAACCAAAAAGCATGCGTTCAGCTTTTTGTCAATACCGTTTCAGTGTTTCGTGACAGGACCTCTTAATGAGCTGCAGGGTTTTGCAGCTAAAGCTGAGTCAGGAAGCCTCTCTTAGCTGAGATCGCTGCTTGCCTCTAGCAAGCAGAGCAGCCCCGAGAAACTGCTGCTACCAAGAAACCAAACATGCTTTACTCTTTCCCAAGCTTTCTCATACTTTCTGTGGATTCAGTTGTCCACACATTGGGCAGCCATCTGTTGAAATTGGGGTGCCGGGCTTGCGTCCCCAACACCCCATTCACCTGGCTAGCTTATGCCCGAAATAACAACACACAAACTGTATTCATTTAAACACTGCTTGGACCACTAGCTCTAGCCTCTTACGGGCTAACTCTCGCACCTGGACTAACCCATTTCTAATAATGTGAGTAAGCACCCCAAGGTGCGCTTACCGGGAAGATTCTAGCCTACATCCATCCCGAGTAGGAGCTTCATCGCACGTGTGCCTCAGAGAGCTGGGCCATCCTGTCCGCCCGCTAGACAGGAGTGTCTGGCTTCTCTGAGCAGAGCTGCGTGTGTTCTGACCTGACTTCCTCTTCTGCCCAGTTCTGTTTACTCCACCCACCTATGTTCTATCCTATAGGACCAGCCAAGCAGTTTCTTTATTTTAACCAATGAAATCAACAGATTGATATATGACACTCCCACATCAGATACCTCTTTTATTATGTGTAATTTTACTATGTTAAATTTAAAACCTTACTTTTTATTCAGACAGAAAAGGGGAGATTATATGGATTACTCTCTGTATGCACTGATTATGTTTTATTACAATTGGTTGATAAATAAACAGTTTTGACCAATGGCTTAGCAGAGTAAAGCCAGGAAAAAATCAGAACACACACACACACACACACACACACACACACACACACACAACAGAGAGAGAGAGAGAGAGAGAGAGAGAGAGAGAGAGAGAGAGAGAGAATACAGAGTCAAAGAGACACCATGTAGCTGCTGAAAAAGAAAGATGCCCAGAACCTTGTAGGTCACAGCCTCAGGGAGATAAACAGATTAATAAATGGGTTAATTCAAGATATGAGCTAGCTAGAAATACATCTGAGTCATTGGGCAAAAAGTGTTGTAATTAATACAGTTTCTGTGTTGTTATTCAGGTTTGGGCAGCTGGGAAACCAATGATCATTCTCCAAGTACAGTGACAGTTTATGTTCTCTTCCAAGACCCATGAGTTCATGAGCACTGAGTGTTTGGCATGCAGTTCAGAGACAGGGCTCTTGACTTGGGATAGAACTGATATGAATGCTTTTTCCTGAGGACTAGCTTTCATGGTACATCATAGTACTAGGATATACCATGAAAGCTTCTAAAAGAGGGAAACAAACAACAAGCCTTAATACTCATAGACAAGAACAATGACCAGAATGGAGAAAAAACACTAAGGTGCAGTGGTGACATGTTTACTGTTGGAACTCGCAAAATTATACTTTGGATGCCCTGCTGACAGATGAGCAGGCAGATCCACGTGAAGTGTATATGCACATGTCCACAGGGAATAACCTGTTTTGCAGTTCTGTGGAACACTTATTTATCTCTTGTAAAAGTCACTGCCATATCTGTAAAAACCTTGTGAAGCCACCATTCTTCCTATCAAAGTGAGATTCATTCCCAAAGCACTTCAGCAGTGTGACTTCTCCATGGGTAGCAGAATGACCTTGATTCATTGCCTCACATCAGGCCTTAGAGCGATAACATCCATTCTTTGTTCTAGAGTCAAATTTATTTAGTCTCAATCCCACAAAATTACTTACTAACAGACTGCATAAAAATTTCTATAGAAGACAGGCACTGAACAGGGAGGCAGCATGCTCCACCTTTGCTCACAAACAAATCTCTGCATCCTCAGAGTCGGTTATCACCAAAGAGATTAGATGCGGAGAATGGGTGAATCCAGAATTCAGGGATATTTAGTTACTTTATCTAATGGTTTGGAAAGTCAGGTACTTCCTCTTGAATGCTGGCTCCTGCCTGGGTGATGCCACCTGTTCAAGAGTACTTTGTAAGATTCGACCTGCCCTTTTTGTCATTTTGATATGTACATTATCATTGTCCTTGCCTATGGAATTTTCCAACTATGTCTATAAAATCTAGAATCCTCATTTTACTCTTTTTTTGAGGAAATTTTTATTCATTTATTTTTATTTTTACTTAAAAATTTCCACCTCCTCCTCTCCTCCCATTTTCCTCCCCCTCCCCCGTCTTACTCTTCTTCTTCTCCTTGCTACTTCTGCTTCTTCTCCCACTCTCCTTCTTTCTTCTCCTTATTCTTCCCCCTATTCTTCTTCTTTTTCTCCATGCCCCCCTTTACTTCACTTTCTCCCCTCACATGAAAAATAAAATAAAAAAAAACATGTAGAAGTAATGTGATTAAGTTAATTCTTTTTACCCTTAGATCCTCGCTTGTCACAGCCATCCAGTTCTGAAACCTGAGGGGGTACTGTGGCTGGTACTCAAGGCCCCCAATAGTTTATATTGGTGGTAACAAATAATTCTTTATTTGACCTTAAGATCCATTCAACAAGGGGAAAATCATTCCTGGTACTGGAAACTTGTCCAAGTAGCTCATTTTTATTGACATATGGGTATTTTTTGATACTGAATCGGAAATATGTCCATTCTATAAGAATATTCTCATAGCATGAGAATAGTAATTTTAAACTATTAAAGAGTTAAAACTATTAATATTCAGAATTTTAAAATAAGAGGTTACTGAAAATACAGTCAACCTATTTTTATAACTGTTTGTAAATTATGAGTTTTCATAATAGCAAATGCTATTTTATATTTAATTTGGGTGTGAGACTATGTTACTTCATGTTGTCATATGTAAGCATTTGACATCGTAGGGTCTCTGTCACTACCATGTTCAGCTGAGTTCAGTTCATCCATGGAAGGCAAGATTAGCATTCACTTTAACATGACTCAGTAGCCAATGTTGTTTCAAACTTTGAGAGTTTGACCCTAAGTAGTTCATTTTAGGCATATTTAAGCACAGAAAAATTTGGTGAAAAACTGTGCAGTGATTAACAACTCAATCCTGTGTGCACAATAAACTTTAAGGTGTAACAACATAGATAGAAACTTTTTGTAAAGTACATGTGACATTTTCCATAAAGGTGCTTCTATAGATATACAAGCTCATGATTAGGGTCTTGGGCAGGATCTGGTGTGGTGCTGGTCACACAGATAGCACAAAAAATCTCCAGGTTATTAAATACATCTGCTCCCAGCATTGTGGGAAGAAAATGGGTAATCCGTCTCTCCCTTTAAAGAGACAACTCTGTGTATTTAACAATCATGGCTCTCTCAGTGCTTTACCTCTTAGCACAAGTTCTTCTGTGCTTATCCACATGGTTTTAGTTTGATGGAGGAGTGAATTTGCTTTTTTCCCCTTGGGATTTGAATGTTTTGAATTTATATTAAAATACTTTCTGTCAAATATGAACATCTGCTTCTCTTCGCATGTCATGTGAAGATTTTTGCAAACAACTGTAGGCTAAAGCAAGTGTTGAATCACAGAAAATCACCTCTAAATACTATAGAGTTGTATTAAAATATGCCAATATTCAGCTCTCTTAGGAAGGATAATAAAACTACACACTCTGATTTCAACATTACCAATTTAAGGACATAGTCTGTTGGAAAACTGTTTATATCTTGAGTATCATTGATAAGATTTGTATAAGATGCACAATCACTACAGACTTAATAATATTTACGTTTTTAGTGATAAGAATTTACCATTATTAACAAACCAGGTCTTGAATCCACATTTACAACAAAACCATAGGTATGAGCTGTGAATAATTAGGTTTTTCCTTATACCTTTCTAGTGTCACCATCCTTTTAGTATGATTCATTTTAACCATCCTTTGGTTCTTTATATTTTACTTCTAAAAGAAGAATCATAAAAGTACAACAGTTACCCTGATTTCTTAAGCAATATTTCTTAGAATAATTAGGGGATTATAAAACATTTCAAATGTCAAATTTTCAGGGATATGCTACAAGGAACTTGATTGTTAGCTCACATTGTTGTCTGACCCTAAAGATGATTGTCACCAAACATTTAAAAAAAGCTCCTGGCACATATTAAGAAATAAATGATGTTTACTATAACTTAAATAATGAATGTTTCACTGTGACCTTATCATGTCTTTTAATAAGTCATACTATCCACATACTTTGGATCCAAAAATTGCATGCTCTTGTCAAAAATGCTTCTCTCCCCTCCTTGCACAATAAATTAAATGAAACCATAAATGTTGGGCCCAGATTCAAAGATGACTGTTTACAAGTCAGGTAGGTTGCTTTATAAGTGAGGCCTAGAAAATTTATCAATGTGTTTATGTTTCCCATAAGTCTGTGCAAGAGCCAGGGAGAAGAGAGAGAGACAGGGTGATTTGAGTGGGGCTGTATGTCACAAGTAGTCCATTACCAGCTTTTTATGGAAGTATTGACAACTGTGTTAGGTTCTTAGCCCAACGTGTGAGAATTGAAGTAGCTTATATCCAACATCTCATTAACTATTGATGACTTTTAGATGATTAGAATAGGAAACTGTGTTTAAAGTGATGTTTCCTAATCTGATTTTCAAACCGTCTTCCTCCTTCTGCTGGATTTGGTCTATGTTTCGAAGTAAAAGTGGAAACTGCTTTTGAAGCTTATCTTTGAATGCTATTAGGTTGGCATGAGCAAGTCAGTTTATTTTCGTTTTCAAGTCTTGGGAATTTTCTTCATTCGAATACATTATAAATCTCTGCTTTGATATTTAAGTATCTTGTATTATACTAGACAATGGAATTTTACCACAACACAATGCCCAGTGACCCCTTGCAGCAAGTACTGGATTAGAATTTGCCTACATCAAGATTTAAGATGACAAGTATTTTCAGGAATGATTGCCAAATAATAAAATTGTTATTGAAATTATGTAATGAAATAATTGCTTATAACAATGAAAATATTAAGATCCTGGATACTGATTTCTGAAACAACAATTCCAGCAAAATGGGAAAGAGAAAAATGGGATGTTCTGTATAGCTCCTATGTTTGTAATTTGCCATATTAAAAGTTAACATATACACACACACACACATACACACACACACACACACACACACAGAGAGAGAGAGAGAGAGAGAGAGAGAGAGAGAGTGAGAGAGAGAGAGTTAATATGCCAGTGGGACAAAATACTATCGTTCTTAGTTCAAGAAAAAAAAAACAATTCAAACCCGAGACTAACAAAATAAACATTACTGTGCTATACATGATATTGCCTATTTGGTAAGAGAAATAGTAAAGTAATCATTGTTATAATGTTAAAATCTCTGAATAGAAATTGCCATATTGTTCACAAAGTCAAAATTTCCAGTTGGCTTATCAATAAGATTGTAATTTCCTTTGGGCTTACTCTGTAGTTCACACAGCCTTCCGTGTGAATCATCCACTCTAACAACAGAAGGTAGATTCCTCTGGGAATATTTAGTGGCTGGCTGACAGGATGACGTGCTTGCCCACACTTTGTTCTGCTGAACTGAGTTTAAAATGATCATCAAGAGCTGGAAGGAAAAAAGGAAGAAACGAGGAAGAGCTAGCTGCTCTGTGGAGAACCCGACAGAGTCATCCCTGCCCTATGGACTATCCTGGCTGGACTAGTTCTTAGTACCCAGGATGCTTATGGCTGCCCTGCATGCACACTTTGTCTCTTGGTCAGCTTTGTTTGTCATAGTTCCTCTCCAATCACAGAGAGATTTGGAAAGAGGGAGTGAGCCTTAATTCAGGACCTACGTCATGATACAGTAGTAAGAACCTGGGTAGAAATGGTTTTGCACATCACCTGGGAAACTGAACATCTGAAGACATCAGTAGACTTTCACATGAGCTGGCATTCTTGGAGGGTGCATAGTCCATCAGTTTATGGTCAGTTTTCCAGGAAATCTTGCCTGGATTATACATTGTCAACTTGGTTAAAATAATTTCTACTATCTTCCATATATATAAGCAATCCTTATGTTTGGCAGGTGATACAATCTTCCTTTTTAGAAACATCTGAAATCCAAGAACATTCCTGTTTCTACTCTTGCTAGTTTATACTGATGATACAAGGGTTGTTTACTGAGTTATGGTGGGGCATCATATACTAGGTGTTGTATACCAAGTGAGTGATATGATCATCTAAAGTAATTGATCACCCTGAATCTATGACTGTCTATATTCTGTCTCTTTAAAGACTTTGTTTTATTTTTTAAACGATTTACTTCTTTTCCAACTCTCTATACACTTTTTCTTTTCTCTCCCAAGCCTATGTACATTTATCCAACACTGTGACCCATTTAGAGGTCTTTTTATCTAAATTTGTCTTTATTGTGTATCTGTAATTATTTTTTGACCAGGAGCATTTCTTAAAATGCTAAGCGCTTCTTAGAAACTTAAGTTGTAACATTGTTAGGTCAAATATGGCACTGCCTGCTTGCCCCACCTAGTCCAACATGGTAGAGGAGGTCTGTTTATTGCCTCTGAGCCATGCACTCTGCTCCAGTTCCAAGTATGCAGTTGGTCTAGGTTGAGCCATTAAGTAGTTGTAGCCATCTGCTCACAAAACCTATTTAAATGCTCTCTAGCTGGACCTCCAGAAATAGTCAGAATTCACACTGGCAGTACAGCCCAGAAAGCCAGCATTTCAAAACTGTGGCTTTTGTTCTGCTACTGCTGAATCAAGGAAACCTTTCTTAAAGGAGCCACACCATGCCACTAGCAAGCAAAGCCCATTTCCAAAAAAAAAAAAAAAAAAAAAATGTGGCTAAACTTTCTTAGTGCCTGAAATTCCTTTGCAAGCCTTCTCAGGATTAAAGTGGATTTTAGGTGGCCACGTAGGCACCAATTTGTTGTAAGAGGGGCTACTAGTTTATTTTTCTACCACCTGGCAGCTCAGACCCAAAATAATCACACAGAAACTTTATTAATAAAATTACTGTTTTGCCCATTAGTGCTAGCTTCTTATTGGCTAACTCTTACATCTTAATTTAACCCATCTCTATTAATCTGTGTATTGTCATGTGGCTGTGACATACTGGCTAAAGTTCTGGCTTTTTTCTCTGTCAGGGCTACATGGCTTCTCTCTAACTCCTCCTTCTTTCTCCAGCATTCAGTTCAGTTTAGTTTTCCCCACCTACCTCTGTTCCCTAAACAGGCCCAAGACAGTTTGATTATTAACCAATGTTATTCACAGCTTATAGAGGGGAATCCCACATCCCATGCATTCAAGTTTACTTCCCACTTTCTCTTCAGTGAGATTCAATGGCTGGATTGCAATTTATACTATGCTAATCTTACCTATCCAAGAGCATGGGAGGTCTTTCCATTTGAAAACACAGGGGTTTTATTTCACATTACAATTCACAACAGTAGCAAAATTGCAGTTATGAAGAAGCATCAAAAATAATTTTATGGTTGGAGGTCACCAAAACGTGAGAAATTATATAAAGAGTCATAGCATTAATAAGGTTGAGAACCACTTCTCTAGATCCTCTTATTTTTCCATTTTTAAGTACTTATGGCTTATTCAGCCTGATCTACATGACTTTATAATTACTCTATCAGTTCACACTGAGCGTGTAGGAGATAATTCCAAAATCTCTGCAGGAGAATTCTCAATAGGATGAGAAGTTGGACAGTGGTCCAGTCAACAGTTGCTGCCTGTCAACGATTTTACCTTATCATCTTTTGTGATGTGTACACTGTAGGTTAAATGTTGGTTGTCTCTGTGGATCCATATCTTATAAATGTGATCCTCAGCCTGAAGGTGATGCATCTGTGGATCTTAAGGTGGTAAAGAAACATGAAAGCTCTTTAGGGAAGCTAGGGGCCTGCCCTCAGACTGGATTAGAGTACTTTGACAGACTCTGTTTTTCCATGTGTTTCATGGCTGCTGAACATTTTCCTGCCATTGTCATCTGGAATGAGGTGACAGTCACCAGTGACTCCTCATATCAGAATCAGTGCTGACGACATCTCCAAAACTGTGAGATAAGTATGTGTCTTTTCTTCATTGTAGCTTGCCTTTGGTTCTTTGTTACAGTTATGAATAATTTTGTTACATACTAACTAATAATGTATATGAAGAGGTATCAAATAAAATCATCAGTTTCCCAGGTAAAACTGTACTTACTGCTTGGTCCATGACATTTGGAAATAGATATCCATATTTCATTGCACTGAAAGTCACAAATAAATAATATATATATAATATATATTGCTTCAACATAAAAGTAGCAAAGAACCTCAGAATGATTACAATAATCAAGTTTTCACTATGCACAGTTTCTTTTCTACTAAAGATGTCTTTTAAAGAGAAATTTGCATTTTCTTTTACTTTCTAATCATTCAAAAATAATAGGCCAAGGTCATATTCAAGATTATGTTCATGAGAACTAATATTATGAGATAAACTTGCTAAGAAATTCACAGTCAATTTCACATGTTCTTCCAAAATCCTTTATTCTGAAGCTTCAATGAGCATGAAAAAAAAATACCTGGCAAATTAACAACATGTTGCTGGGTCCTTCTGCCCAGAGTTTCTCACTGTACAGTTACGGGAAGATGTTGAGAAACTGGATGCTTATCAAGCAGCAAGGTAAGACTGATGCTGTTGGTTCTGACCTCACACTTTACGACCTATAACCCAATTTATCTAGTTCTATTACAATATATATTAGCTAAACAAGGGTCTTAATTTTGCCATGAGAACGCCACTCATCAATAACAAGTTACTGTGTTCTTCAGCCTACATTATTTTACTTTAGTCTGAAACCTTTGGTCCATTACAATGAAAAGCAGTCTGAGAATATCAAGTCCTATGTTTCCTAAACATGTTCATTACATGGTAGTCAGCTTAGCTACTGCCTAGGTACAGTCTTTAGTCCTATGTCTTCAGTGTACTCATCTTCCTTACAAAGAAAAATTTATTCCCTACATAGCGAAAGAGAATCATTTGTTTCAAATAGAAGGAGGCTGTAAAATTAATTTAAAATGTCACTTAATCTTCAAAAGAAATGAATATTGGTGATAACAGAAAAGATAGTTATAAAGGCATATATAAAGGTACATTATTTCACAAAATGAAAATGTTTGCTTATGATTCTTTCTTAACAAAGGGAAATTCTCTCAATGTCATTTTAGTTAATATAGAATAGAAAGTCAACAATAAGTTAATTCCATTCATTTAGTTGCAATATCTGCTTTCGCTGATATTGAGCATGCTAATGTAGTCAGAAGGACATGTGAT
Organism: Microtus obscurus; assembly: GCA_963919715.1. NCBI lineage: Eukaryota > Metazoa > Chordata > Mammalia > Rodentia > Cricetidae > Microtus > Microtus obscurus. The sequence goes on along the minus strand of CAWTZC010001616.1, from coordinate 6,524,000 downwards.
CATAGAAATTTCCTTAGGAAGAGTGCCTATCAACATTTATTTCTTAGAGCGTAGTGTAAAGTGGCCGACTCACTGGACTTTGACATCCAGCCTATGCAGCCACCTCCACAGTGATCTTGGTCTTCTCTTCCACATTCTCTATAAAGGAAAACCACATTATTGATGTTTTGTGATGTTTGGAAATGCCTTTCTTGGTGTAGCTGGCAGCAATAAGACTCTTCTTAGATACAAGATTTGATATAATTGAAAAAGTCAATAAAATTCATAGAAGTTTTCTCAAATTTCTCTGTGTTCCATGTCATCAGTTATAAATATCCGATGACATAGTTCTGAGTAGAATGAACATATAAAAGATCTTTCATATCCCTGTAACTGAGTATCTCAATGTTACTTCAGTTTTACAATTTGGAAGCAGAAAGGCAGAGACTAAAATGACTTGTCAAATACAAATATCGAGCAATGCCAGAATAAAGACTCATCCAGTTGGTACATCCTGAATCTTCCGCTCAGAAGTTCACATGGGAGTCAAAAGTCAAGTTGGAATTCTCCTTCCCTTGGATAATCTGCTATCTCCAACCAGTGTCACTCCCTGCAGGAACTACCTACAAGATTGCTCTTCTGCAATTTGTCTACCGATGGTCTAAAGATTGTCAAAAAGTCCAATGCCTGCTGCTCTATTCACCCAGGCTTTGTTGTGTACCTAACTCTCCCTAGGCACTACCTAAAGGACCCATTTTCTGAAGCTTTTCCACCTGCCGATCTAGAGAAAGATCAGAAGGCACAGTGTATGCTGCAGTGCCTGCACTCTGAGGGTAGATCTAGTGAGTTTCCTGCGTATCTTTGGCAGGGCATCTGGCCTATGATTGTAGATAGTATACCTGACCCAGCTGTCATGCCTTTTTTCTTCCCTCCCCAGGCTCCATTCCATACACTAATATCTTTTTTGTACGCTGAGAAACACTAAATAAATTTTATAAGTAAAAAAGCATTTCTATTCTTACCAATACAAACACTTTCCACATAAGTAAAGGCACAACCAAAAAGTACTATTTATATATAGAATAATTAATTTTAGTATGCAAAATTAGCAAACATATCACGAACAAACTTGTATGTAGAAAAATTCACATGAAAGTATTTTTGTATGTGTGTATGAATTGTGCATATGCTTGCGTGTTTAGATTGAAGGTGATAAGAAAGGAAATCTAAGCCCGATCTTTAACATAAGCCTCTCACAATGCTGAATACTATCTGCAACCCTCAGTTCTTCGGGTTTAACAGGATGAAATCATCTGATACAGAGTTCTCATGTGCAGAGGTCTACCACAGTCTACCTCAATATCTGTAGATCTCCATAAAGCTTTTACCTACTTCTACTATGCATCATGGCCAGGCCCATGCAGTACACATACAGACTGCAATGACCTTCCTTGGCAGCTGCAAAACAGACACCGTTCAACAATGTTAAGGCAGCCTTCTCTCCATATTCTTCTTCTGAAGTCACCAGGGCCTGAACTGGACCCCATGAGAAATGTCTTCTGATGGAAAAAATTTCAAGTCTGCATTTGTGATGGATATTTTGGTAATTCAAATGTATGAAACAGGTTTCAAATTCTATGCTACAGGAGACTCCCTGGGAGAAGACATTTAGGAGCATCCCAGATTCTCTGGGAAGTTGAAACACCGATGCTGTTAGCCTGATACTCTGAATTCTTTCATGAGGCGATACAGTTAAATGGCAAGCTTCCTGCCAAGCTACTGAAAGAATGTAAGAATAGCCTGTCTTACAATCAGTGGACAGTGACTGTTTTCCTCAGACTCAAGGATTTCTGTCAGAATTAGTTTGTAATACAAAGTGTTGAGAGTATTATAATCATACAGCTGATAAGGTTTATGCCTGGACACTGTCTTACCTGTAAGGTACTCAAAACTTAGAAAAAATCTTAAATTTCTTTTATTATTTCTCTTTATTCTCTTAGTACTACGAAATAAGTATTATTTTTCTCTTTTTAGGCTATCAAGTCATAGCAACCTAAGCTCAAAGAGGTTAAATTTTACAGCCAAGTTGACATGACTGAGGCAGCATCACTTGCTAAAGCACAGTGTGCTAAAAGCTTGCCCAGTGTCTACTGCTGAGCCTGCCAAACATGTAGATACCCAGGGTGCCTTCAATGGCAGTTCTCAGGAGAATCTGCACATTGCCAGTTTCTAAAAAATTGTGTAGCATAACATTAGTATATGGTTTTGAAATTATTGGAAACAGCCCACAGTTAGGGAAGGATGACAACAAAAGTCTTTGTCCAAAGCATGCTTTTTAGAAAGTTGTTATGGAAAGAGAAGAAAACCCAGGATGACTTGGACAGCAAAACCATAGAGTGTAGGATGATCTGATTTTGCAGATCAGTGACTACTAGGCCAGAGTTCTCAGTCTGAATGGGAATTTCTACACAGAGAAGGCTGAAAACTTTCGAGAACTTCCAGTATGAGCCAACTGTGTGAGCACCAGGGTAGGGGTGATGTTTATGAGAAAAGCCCGGAGGGGCAGAAGCAGGTCAGCAGAGACTAGGGGACAGAGAGCAGCAACCACCTCCTCCTTCTTCACCAGAGGCATAGAGCAAAATGTAATGCTGCTGGCCACCATCCAGACTTCAAGTAGAGAATCTCACTATACAGCCACAGCCAGACCAGTGTATTCAATAAGGCAAAGAAAGGAAAAACCAGCAAGTAGGTTAAAAAAATTCATCTCTTTCAGTGCATTGTCAAGGACCACACATTGACTCGGAAAATCAGACACTTTAACAATTTCCCTCTAATTTCATTCATCCTGTGTAGGTTTTCCTCCCCATCAGTTCCAGATACAATAACTGTCAATTTTTTTTTAATGTTTTCATAAAGGAGAATGTTGTGACAAAGATAGTGAGACTCTTGTCCTGTTGTGAAATTGGCACCATCTTCCTGTGAAATTGTTTCTTCAAGTGGATGTCACATTGCTCTGAACGTCGCTGAGATTGTTTAACACTCTTCCTTCCTTAACTCGCCCGAGCTCATAGGATTTCTAGTCTGGTGAACCTCTAGCAATAGCTCCTAAACTTTCTCATTTGGTGAAATCATTCCGAGGTGGAAACTGAAGCAAACAGACTATGAAGATTACAGCAGACAGTGAAGGAAAAGCTTTCTGCAGGCCTGGGCTATGTCAGAGGACCACAGGGTTAGTGCATTCAGCCCTCTTGCTTTGAGAAGGGCAGTGTTGCCATAGTTTCTTATCTCCCTAGTTACAGGTCTGCATGAACAGCAAAGAAAGCTCACAGAAAGCATAGCTGCGGGAATAGGAAAGCTTGCTCAGACAATAGGCACCAAGGAATGTGAAATACCCCTCTAGGCCTCATACTCCAGCTACCATCCTTGCCTAAACTCAGATTTCAACCAACTAGTTTCAAGTGCCCATAATCCCTATTAAAAAAAAAGCTCAAACAGAAACTGGTTGTTCTAAAATGGGAATTAATATAGCTTTAAAATATTTTCATCCATCCTAGCAGCTGAGGAGAAATGAGTAGGTTTTAAAGGAAATAACATCAGAGAATTACATAAAGCAGAGTTAATATTGACTGACTCATTGCCTCTGATCACTACTCCTGCGAAGGCTACAATGGCTTTGGTCATTTCAACTTTATAAATAATGGCCTTGAAGGACAATTTGAAGTGTACTTTAAAAAGCACTAAAGAAATGCTGAAACCTTTTCATTAAAATTTAGTTTTCGATTCATCTACTTTTCTTGAAAGAATTTCCTCTGATAGGGTGGCATTGTGAACCAAAACTTCAGGCTCCATTTTTGTCCTTGGCTACCTATTTAAGAGTTTTACATCTTGAAATAGATTGTAATACTTGCAGTGTTATATATTATAGTATAACATATACTATAGCAGATTATAATACAATTATAAAAGCTACAGTGACTTATGTTCGCCTTGGGTAAAATATCATATAGCTCTTCTTAATCTATGCAAGAGTTTCAGAAGATTTTTGTGCAGGTTACCAGAGCTGCTGTAACCTTAAGTATGCAACCACAATAAAAAGCTCAGAAAATAGCGTTTTTCAGTACTCTTCCTTAAGGTCTAGCTCTTACATTCTTTTGTATTCTGTTCTGTGACATTTCCTATGTCTTGGTGGGACTGCATAGGAAGGTTGAAAGAAATATCTGATTTGTTACTTATTAATCAGTCCCTTATTCTTAACCTTGTGATTACTGTCCTTTAAAAAAAAAGAAAGGAAGAAAGAAAACAAGAAAATAAAGAATAAGTGTCTCTGACTGTGGTTGAGAGCAGCCCAGATCTATGGGTGATTTGACAACATTACCATGTAGCAAAATAACAATTTCAACTTCTGCCTTATGTCCTGTCACTTCCTTAGCCATAAAATTTTAACCAGGATTATAGTACCAGACATGACATTTTCTTCTATAGAGTAGGCCTCAAATCCATTCAGAAAGTGGTTAATTACCATATAATGGCCATGCCACTATTACATGTGTGTGTCCATCCTGCCTAACAGGCCAGTGTTGTCACAGGTAAGTACCCACACTAGAAAGGACCATTGATTTTTTTTTTCTCTCAAGCAGTCTGCATAGTACCTTCAGGCACTACAAAAGTCTGTCAGTATGGAAGCAACTTTCCAGTGGGTTTGAAATTGAAGTTTTAATGTCTTTTAGCCAAAGTATGAGGTGTCTCCTTCAATATAATCAACAAGTAGTTATACACAATAAGAGTACTTTAAAAGTCTCAAGTTGCAAGGAATGATGAAATCTATTACTTGTACTTCTGTTTTTCTGTTGGCAATAAAATGTTTTGATATAATATTTCACTAGCTCTTAAAATATAAGCTATAAGCTTTTAGAAAAATTTAAAGTACTGGTTCTACAATAATGTCTTTCTTAGTACATTTTATTGTTCTGTTACCTGGCCAATAATAGCATTTAGAATTTCAGAGACCTCAAAGGAATTATAAAAGCAGCAAACAGCTTCCACTTTCACACTGTATGTAGTATTTCAGGGGCAATTGTGATGGGCCAAGTAGACTTTCAGGATATTTGAACTGGAATGGGATTTTGTACCACTGATCTTGGAAGAGAAATAAAAGTAATTCAGATCGTCTTTCCTAGAAGTTGTTTTACTGCCAGTTCTAATTGACTTGTATAATGCTCATAAAATGTGTGATTATGCATAATTGATTCTTTGACTTAAGTTGAGAAATATATTCCTTAAAGAGGTAGCACACTCAAGAGAGACTATTCTTCGCTGACTCATTAGGCTTTCTGGGTCAGTACTTGAAAACTGCTCTCTGAAGGATCCTCACATTCCCACATTCTGTGGCAGAATCATTGGGAAAAAAAAAACAGTGTAGTCAGAAGCAAGAGATGTAGTGTTGTTTTTACTTTGGACACAAATTAGTTGGGCAATCCTAAAATGATTGCTCCAACTCTTTCTGGTTTTGGTTTGTTGGTGTTGTTTGTTTCTTTTTATTTGTTGTTAAATAATAAAGATGGACAAGGAAGTTGTCGTCACATGATTCATAAAATGCTAGACGTGAAAGGGGTCATCATCCTCAAAAGAAGAAATGTGCTTCACAAACGAAAGAACAATGCTCTAGAGGGACTTATTCCAAAGTTCATTTGGGTTAGGCACTTATTCTTTTCAACTGAAAAATAAACCTCTGTTATCTAGATTTTGAGACAATGCTTGCTTCTGTATAGTGAACGTTTGATTTATTACTTCGAATTTTGAATTACTGCTCTAAGAAGTACAAATTATTTTAAGAATTAAGGATTAAATAAGCATATAACTATATAAGTATGTTCAACATATATTTACTACACAAATAAAAAATGAGATTATGTATTATACAAAATATAAAACGTTTTACTTAACATATTATTTAAATTAACAGTATTATCCAGATAATTAGTGTAAAAAGATAAATTTGGTACATTTCAGGACAGTTATTTGGATTTCTCACAAATTTGTTCTTGTAAAAGTCTTTCAGTGAAACATTCAGTAGTCAATATTTGTTCATGATTGCTTCACAACAAATTTCAACCACTGAATATAGGGCCAATATTGCTTAAAAATTAACTACCTTCAGAAAAGTCTATTCCAATTGCAAGTTCTTCTCAAGTATATGTTTTTCCAGTAAAAGCACAAACTATAACTTGTAGAAAAAAGCATGAGAAGATGACTCATAGCTGAGTTTTTAAGCCCCCAGGGGATCTTATTAACTTGAAGAATTCACTACAGCTTGGGAAAAGTGATTTGTCAAACCCTTGTAATTCTCATGTCACTAAGAAACTGTCAGAACTGGGCCACATGAAAAGATCTTATAGGAAAAATATATGTGAAACCCCAAAGTTTTATCAATTTTAACTAAAACATTATTTCTAAGCGGACTAAAGAGTTTGGTCCTTGGCTCACTCTCTGTGTTTGTGAGATATTGGTATAGTCAGTTTTTAATTTGAACTTTGCTTTCAGAAATGCAAAGTCAGGTCTACAGCCGAGGAAAACACAGCTCATGCTTAGCAGTGCCAGTTGACGTGCCAAGTATTGCCTCCAATACCCCACTCTCTGCTGAGAATATATATCATCTGTTCACCAATGGATATAATCTCTGACACCCTGTTCTTTATAAATATCATAGGCATTGCTGATTAAAATAAAATGGCACTAGAAATGATGTGTAAGATATGTAACAAAAATAAAAAGCCAGAGAACACGGTTTCAAAATCTTACTCTGATAAATAATTTCACCTTTGATCCTCCCAGCTGTTACTTTTTAAGTTCTGACTGAGGTGTGAGCTGGGAAGTGCACCAGGGCGATGGGATCCTCTTTGGGACACTAGCTACCAAGAAATAGGGATACATATCAGTATTTCCCGATCCCTGTTCAGCCATTCTGGTGCAAACTAGCTCTTTTTCACCTCAGAAGGTCTGGAACTTTGGAAATATACTTGATTTTTTCTTCTACTCACTTCAATGGATTATAATTCTTAATGTTCAAGGTGTTGAGAGGACCCAGTTGTTGCAGAAACTTATAATAGTGGTGCTCCCGAGTTTCTAAAGTGCACCAAAGAATGTCAAGTAACACCAGATTGCTGTGATTTTGGGATTCGTAAGACTGATTTGGCAATTCATTTTTCTGCCTCTTCCTATCAGGACTGTCACTTCTCATTTTTATCCATACAGTTTCCTCTAGCAACAATCCATCGGTTTCTCACAGACAGAGCCTAATTTAAATCTATTCAGAGAAGGAAAATCTAGCCAATCTGCAGATATGTACGTATGATAATGATAAATAAATTCCAAATCATAGTCCAAGGGCTATTTTATGGATAAAGGGACATAAATTTGGAGCTTTGTGATTCATATTTTCTCTAATCTGGACATATGCAATGGTATTTTAGCCATTGAGCATAATTTAGGTAGGGTTGTAGCCATCCCCGTGTACAAGCTCAATTATGTTTCATAATTTTGAGAAGGCTACACTTGGTAGCCTGCAAAACCACATCACTCAGAAGTTGTCATTAGATAGGAAAGAAATGTATTAGCTTATGGTAAAAGTTTGGAAATCTTGGTAAGTAGTCGTGATATTTTATCTTGATTTCCTACTTGGTAGACTTTAGAGTAACCATGGAAAAAAAGATATCTGGGCACAACTCTGAGAGAAGACCCAGTGTAAATGTTGGCAGCAGGTGTCCACCAGTCTCTGCTCCCTGTCTGCACACAGTGTGACCAGTTCACTGGTGTGAGCATGACTTCCCACTTCCCACCATTCTGTACCCTCAGTTTTGGGGACAGGAAACTCTTCCTTCTTAACTTCTTGCTTTTACTAAGTTCTTTCTCATAAGAACAAGTCAATTAGCTGAATAATCATGTGCTTACTATTTGAAAGCCAGAAATTTCAAGCATGAAGCCAAACTTTCAGCCTTACATGAAAATGAAATGTCTGCCATTTAAACTACAGCTTCATCTATGGAAAGAACACATGGGAACTAAAGTGAAACCAATTTTTATAGCACTTTTAGGTTTTGGTCAAACTATGCTCTCTATTACTTTACTGCAATGCAAGCTCTCATTCTCCCACCCTGTGATCACACAAAGGAGTGAGCTAACTGTATATGTAACTAATTACAAGAAAGTCACACTTCAATTGGGGGAGGATCCCTAATCCAGATAATTGCTTTTCTAAAGAATCTTATGTGGAAAGATGAAGAAATGCAGAGAAGACAGTTATATAGAAATGGAGGAAGAAATTAGAGAAAAATAAATACAAGCAGAGTAATTCCTATGGCCACAGGAGGTGGGGGGAAGAAAGGCTATTGATTTGAGAGGAGGTGGAAGCATGGAAGGGCTTCGATGGAGGGGAGCAAGGAAGTCAGTTCTAGCTAAAGGGTCTCTGGACTCTGTTTCTGAAGTGCATGGTATCTTGAGCAATAGGGACTTAACAACCTTATCTGTGGGAGTAACCCAAGATGACAGCAACAGGTTGAATGCTTTGGGAATCTCTCAGACACCCTTAGTCAATAACTCAAAAGAGAGGCTCCTCCCATCTGGATTTGAGGTTTGTATTAGGTGTTCTTTGGCTCTTGGAGGAAGTACCATCAGCTCAGATGAGACAATTCATGAAAACCATATATGTTCATTTGTACACTGAGTTCTTTGGGATTGTTTTAGGTCAATAGTTTAGTATCAGTCCTTGTGTCCTTTAAACCATCTATGTTGTTATTTTACCTATATCACCCCATCTCCTCTATTTATCTTCCTCCCATTCCCCTATGGACCACCTTTTCAATTTGCAATTTTATTTCAATTAGAATCTTTTTTAAAAGGACACTGGAACATGACTCTACCAATATGTCCATTTTGTACTTTTTCTCTTTTAAAAATCTGTATAAAAATAATTTGTAGCACTTTAATATAGTATCTATCTGAAATTGATAATTAAATGATTTCTAGAAATAATACAAATAGTACTTTAATAAAGATGATTTTTGTCATAAATTTCTCCACAAAATCAATTTAATGTTAACACATGTAAAGTGATATTGTTGTATAGTTCCATAGCTATGCGAAATGAGGATTTAAAAAAACTAAGCTTTAAATATATAGGAGGTGCAAAACAAGGAAACAAACAAAAAATGTTATTAAGGGCCCTTACTTCCCAGTGAGCCTAGAATAGAATCAGCTTTATCACTATCAAAGGTCTACAGAGAGATGGACCAGTCTATGCCTAAGAAACCATAGCAGACCCTAAGAACTCTGTCCTGACATTTTGAAACCATACTCATGAACTTAGCCTTACAACCAAAATTCTAATAGTTAGCTGGCAAGCTATGAGACCCTTAAACAAGAACTCGCAGGCTGATTGTATTTTTGGACCAATAGAGAAGCTCCTGTAAAGAGGTCCTATATCAAGGCTTAGAAAATTCCTGTAAGCAAATATGAACATAAGACCATATATATATATATATATATATATATATATATATATATATATATATATATATATTCTAACAAAAAATTTAGCTTTATTAAATATAGATCTTTTCAAATTAAATTGCGACCTACAGTAACATGACCAAAATTCTACTATACATAGTTACAAGCCACACATACACAAAAAGATTAAAAAAAATTCAGCACCAAACCTTCAAGAACTTTATATAATCAACATATATTCATTTCATTTACCCAATGTTAACTTAGGACCATTACAACAGGAATTTTGTTTTGGTTGCTTAGGTTACAAAAACTAACAATCTCTCATTGCTGGGATTTTTATTCTAGTTGTAAGTGGTGACAGATGCAGAGGAAAATAACCAAAATCTGTTCCGTAGTGAAACGTGCTAGGAATACAAGTAGAGGAGGGACGAGCGAGGGTGTGGACTCAACAGTACACAGGGAGTCTCACAAAGCTATGTGAGACTGAAACAGGAAGGGAAGTAAATATAATATATACCCAGAGAAAGAATGTGACAGAAGAGAAAACTCAAAATGTAATGGTTCTAAAGTGGTTTATGTGAAACATGAAGGAATCTTGTATGATTGTGTGCTGCAGTTTGGTAGGAAGAGTTTCTGAAATGGTAGCTCATTCATAGATAATGGAGAATCCAGAGGTGCATGATGGTGGAAAGTCTTTAGGTCATTGAAAACATTCCTTTCAATCAAAATATCTCTTTCCTTGCTCTTATTTCTATCCCTCTTCCATTTCAACTATACTGTTCCCTCAAGTTCTCCTCCCCCTCTCCTTCTCCCCTTATTTTCCCCTTCCACCCTCCATACTCCTCCCACCCCCATGCTCCCAATTTTGTCAGGCAATCTTGTCTGTTTCCCTATTCTTGGTGCATCTATGTATGTTTTTCTTAGGGCTCACCATGTTACTTAGCTTGTCTAGGATCATGAGTATAGGCTCAATATCCTTTGCTTTACAGATATTATCCATTATAAGGAGTATGTACCATGTTCATCTTTATGGGTCTGGCTACCTCACCCAGGATGGTTTTCACTAGATACATCTTTTTGCATGCAAATTTCAAGATGCCATTGTTTTTTACTGCTGAGTAGTACTCTAATGTATAAATGTGCCACATTTTCTTTATCTATTCTTTGGCTGAGGGGCATCTAGGTTGTTTTCAGGTTCTCGTTAATACAAATAATGCTGCTATGAACATAGTTGAACAAACGCTATTGTAGTATGATTGAACATCTTTTGGGTATATGCTCAAGAGTGGTATGCTGGGTCCTGAGGTAGGTTGATTCCCAATTTTTTAAGAAATCGTCATACTGATTTCCAAAGTGGCTGTACAAGTTTGCTTTCGTACCAGCAATGGAGGAGTCTTCCCCTTACTCCACATCCTCTTCAACATAAGCTACCATTAGTGTTTTTGATCATAGTCATTCTGGCTAGAGTTAGATAATATCTCAGACTTGTTTTGATTTGCATTTCTCTGATGCTAAGGATGTTGAAATTTTCCTTAAGTGTCTTTTGGTCATTTGAGATTATCCTGTTGATAATTCTCTTGTTTAGTTCAGTACCCCATTTTATAAGTGGGTTATTTGGAATTTTTTTTGGCCAATTTCTTGAATTCTTTATATATTTTGGAGATCAGTCCTCTGTCTGATGTGGGGTTGGTGAATATCTTTTTTCGTTCGATAAGTTGCCTTTTTATCTTATTGACCGTGTCCTTTGCTTTACAGAAGCTTCTCAGTTTCAGGAAGTCCCATTTATTTACTGCTGTTCTCAGTGTCTGTGCTATTGGTGTTTGAGGAAGGCATTATGGGGCTAGCAAGAAATCTGGCAATAGAAAAATCCCAGGAATCAACAAGGATGAACCCAGCTAAGACCCTGAGCAATAGAAGAGAGAGGGTGCCTGAACTGGTCTTGCCCTATAGTCAGACTGATGAATATCTTTTTAAAAAAATATTTATTTATTTATTTATTATGATTACAATCTTCTGTCTGTGTGGATGCCTGCAGGCCAGAAGAGGGCAGACCTCATTACAGATGGTTGTAAGCCACCATGTGGTTGCTGGGAATTGAACTCAGGACTTTTAAAAGAGCAGGCAATGCTCTTAACCTCTGAGTTAAATATCACCATAGGACCTGCATCTAGCAACTGATGGAAACTGAGGAAGAGACCTGCATCAGAGCACTGTATTAAGCTCCCAGAATCCAGTTGACGATTGAGAGGAGTGAAAATATTAGCAAAGAGGTCAAGACCATGATGAGTACACCCACTTAAACAGTTTACCTAAGCAAATGGATTCTCACCAACACCAGCCATTCCGGGAAAGGAACCAGCACAGGTCCAAACTAGTCCCTCTGAATGTGGTTGACAGTTGCGTGGCTGGGGTAGACTGAGGGGCCCATGGCAATGGCACCAAGATTTATCCTTACTGCTTGTACTGGCTTTTTTGGGACGTATTCTCTATGGATGGATATCTTGCTCAGCCTAGATATAATGGGGAGAGCCTTGGACCTTTCCCAAAGCAATGTGCCTTATCCTCTCTGAGGAGTAGATGGGAGTGGGGGGGGGGGGGTGTTAGATAGAAGGAATGGGAGAAGGGGAGGGAGTGGGAACTGGGCTTGGGTGTGTAAAATGAAAAAAAGATAGTTTGTTTTCTTTTTTAAAAAAATAATAAATATGAATAATTTAAACCAGAAAGATAGAGAACAAGAAAGAAAGGGAACAAGAAAGAAAGAAAGAAAAAAAGGAAGGAATGAAGAAACATGCTCTTAAAGGGCATGCCAGGGTTCAATTTCCCCCTCTTCTCTCTCTTTGTCATTTGTCCATAACTGTATCTGAGTTGCTTTAATATGTGTTCTTGCCATGATGAGTTGCTTTAACATAGAACTGGTAACATTGATAGTGACCAGGTATGATTCAGAAAATCTGAAACCTTGAGATCAAATAACCTTTTTCTCTTTACTTTGTCATGTATTTGCTGTCATAGTGAAAAAAAGAGTGACAGAGATGAAGCAGGAGTGGATCAGTTGAGGAAAAAACAAGGAAGGCAAGGAGGTCATGCCAGGACAGCAGAGCGGAAAACAACAAACACTGAGAAGGTAGCACAAAGAAGCTTATTACAGTTTCTGAACAAAGCATGGGATTGCTAAGACATACATATTGAACAGGCTGCAGATGAGACAAAGCTGAAGAGGGAAATCCAAAGTGCCATTGCAAAAAAACCAGAAAGCAGATGTAAAAACAATAGATCAAAATTGTGAAAGCCAGCCTAACGTACTTTAAAAATACAATAAAGAAGACCCACATATTTCTAGGAGGATTTCCAAAGTAGAAAATAAGACTGGAGAGAGGCAGTATTTGGAATGACACTAGATGAGAATTTTTCCGAGCTTTAAAAATTCATGATACTTCAGATTCTCATTGGATCCCGAGAAGGGTAAACAGAAGTAAATATACATCCTGCCTTAATATAGGTAAATTTCAGAACATCAAAGCTCAAAGCTCTTTAAAATGCTCAGGAAAGCAGGAGCCAGCAGTGTAGCTCTGTGGGAGAGCATGTGCTTAGCATAAAGGACCACTGGAATGTTTTTAAATATAAAACTAACTTGACAAAGGGGATAGAAAGAATATAGAATTGGCAAGTCCTTCCTGCCAGAGCCTTCCGTTTCATCTGTTTAATACACTGTTGCATCAGAAGGCTTTTACCACTACTACTCTTACAAGAGGAGGCACTTTGAAAATCCTAATCAGCATGTGTAAAAGCTTCTTCTCTAAAAGGCAGTTTTATCATGAGGCTCATGGTAAGAGCTGAAAGCAAACTGTGGAGTTTCTCGTGTGTTATGTCAATTGTTTTATTCTAACCTTTTCAGTGTTGAGAAGAGAGAAGTAAAGGACAGGAAGAGGAAACAGAAAGAGAAAACAGTCCTGAGTGTTTCTTGAGGTTCACAAATAGATGGCTGTTTCCAGGTGGGAAGCATCCAGAGTTCATGGCTATTTTGTAGTGTGAATATTATTTGCTGTATTCATTGACAGTTGCTATTGACTGTGTCATCTTCAGAGGGTTTGTCAGGAGATTTTATCTGTTCATGTTTGTATGTTTGGGTAGAAAAAAGGGATTTTATAATCTACATAGGAAAGTAACTTTACTTTCAAACAGTATGTCATCATTTTTCATTCCCTGTGATAATATATCCCTGTATAATCATATACAGTAGTAACTTTTCTTGTTTTGATAAAAGACCTTACAAAAGCATTTTAAGGGATAAGGTGCTTGTTTTGATTTATGGTGTGTGGAGCTGTTCACTGTGACAGCAAGAGTATGAGAAAGCTCACCAAAGAACATTAAGTCAGGAAGATGAGCAGATGCATGCTACGCTTAGCTCTCTTATTGCTTTGTATACAGCCTAGGAGAATGGTCCTATTCAAAGAATGGTGCCATCGCCATGGAGGATATACCTTCCTACCTCAAGTCACCAAGCCTACATCACTCATAAACATGCTCAGTGGCTTTCTCCTCAATGGTTTTAGACCCATTCAAATTTCTAATACTCATTGACTATCACACCAGGTCAGTGATATTTTTAACACTGAGAATGCTTATTATTTTAAACAGTTGCCCCTTTCAATCCCAACTTGATATATATTTCAAAACTATCAAAATAAATGACCCCTCCTTTATTGTTCAGATGACCTACAGTGAATTCACTCCACTGTGAAGTGAATATTCTGTGTAAGAAGAATAATGGACATCTTGAATCAGTCCATGTCCCAGGCTGGTGATCAGGAAGCTGAGAACTTGGACCAGGGTGGTGAAGAGATAGTGGGATGCAGTTTCTAACCTGAGCTGAAGCTGAAACCCAGGCACTTCACAGTCTAGTTCACTGACCAATAAAAACAATTTTAAGATGAAATTGATAAACACACTGAGACATGATTTGAAAACACTTAACCCTAAACACAAGTTCTCATTTTCACATGCAGCCTTGAGCTACTGCAGTAGCCATAAGGCCCTGGGGCTAGTTTTAGGTATGAGATTATGATAACAGAGCAAGACTTCTGCAGGGCAATTCCTCCTAAGAAGAGGAGAGATGATGACTTACAACAGAGCAGCTAATCAGGTCTTGTGCTGCAGCCATGATTTGGCTCTACTGCAAGAACGCCTCACTCATAACTCATTAATAACAGCGGTACCTTCAGACTGGGCACAGGGCAGAGAGGAGATAAGTATGAGTCTTATTCATTTTATCATTTATGTATTTAGAGATAAAAGCTGCTGGTTTAAGAGGTAGTGCATTCATATCCAAACTTAGCCTTTTCTTTACATTCCTATCTAATTTTCTAAACAAATTTGTGAATAAATAAATTGTCTTTATTTTTGGTCATCAAATCCAAAGTGAAACATACAATCTTGCAATACAAAAAATTAGACACAGTAAGTAGCTGTTTCAGAAGACAAACGTTCGTCAGCATTCTTATTGCGATTACTGCTTTCATACCAGAACTAAAGTGAACACTCTCAACTTCTGGTATTTAGCTTTCCAAGAAATCATGCCACATATTGTGCCTAAGAACAATCATTCCTGTGACACATTTTAAGAAGCAAATCGGAATACCACAATGTTCGACTTTAAGGACCATAACTACTTTTTATGCTTTGTTTTTGTTTTATTAAGAATTTTTAAATACAATCTTTTTTAATTCTACGTGGATAAGCCTGTTCCCACTCCCTCACCTCCTCTCAACACACCCTTCCCCCCAACCCCATCCTCAGAAAGGGTAGGGCTTCCCATGTGGCAACAACAAAGTCTGCCATTTCACCTTGAGGCAAGATCAAGACCCTCTCCCCTATATCTAGGAAGAGAAAGGTATCTTTCCTAAGAAAATGCGCTCCAAGATGCCAGATCACGCACTAGGGATAAATCCTGGTCCCACTACCAGTGGCCTCACAGACTGCCCATGTCTCCCACCTGTTCCTCACATTCAGTGGGCCTAGTTTGGTCCTATGCAGGTTTCCCCACTATCAATTCAGATTCGGTGAGTTGTCACTGACTCAGATAAAATGTTTCTGTTGGTATCATGGTCTTGTGACTTCTTTGCTCATATTATTGTTCCTTCCTTTTTTGTAGCTCAGCCTGGTGCTTCTCTGTAGATCTCTGTATTTGCTTCCATCAGTTGCTGGATGATGGTTATATATTGACAATTAAAGCATCGTTTCCACTGTTGCTTAGAGTCTTTGCTGGGGTCACCTTGTGGATTCCTGGTAATTGCCGTAGTATCATGTGTCTCGCTTGCCCTTTGATGACTCCCTCAATCAAGATATCACTTGTCTTGTTCTCTCTCTGTGTCCTTCCTCCTTCTTGAGCATCCTGTTCCCTCATGTTCTCTCCCTGCGTCCCCTTCTCCTCTTTTCCTCCCCTTCCACCCTCCCTTCTCTCCCTACATCCTCCCAATTTTTTTCAGGAGATCTTTTCTGTTTCCCCTTCCCAGGGGGATGTCTCTCTTTAAATTCTTTTTGTTACCTAGCTTCTCTGGGATGGTGAAATATAGGCTAGTTAGTTATCTTTTGCTTTATGTCTAATATGAGTGAGTACATACCATGTTTGTCTGTCTGGGTTTGGGTTACCTCATTCAGGATGGCTTTTTCTAATTTCATTCATCAGCATGCAAATTTCAAGATATTATTATTATTATTATTTTTACCACAGAGTAGTACTCCATTGTGTTAATGTACCACATTTTGTTTATCCATTCTTCAGTCGAGAGACACCTAGGTTTTTTCCTGGTTCTGGTTATGAATAATCCTGTTACGAACACAGTTGAACAAATGTCTTTGTGGTATCAGTGTGCAGCCTTTTGGTATAAGCCCAAGAGTGGTACTGCTAGGTCTTGAGGTAGATTGAGTTCAATTTCAGAGAAACCACCACACTGATTTTCAAAGTGACTGTTCAAGTTTGCACTCTCACCAGCAATGGAGGGGTAATTCCCTTAATCTGCATCCTCACACCATAAGCTATGTTTGATGTTTTTATCTTAGCCATTCTGCCTAGTGTACCTTTCAGGCAAATATTCTGTTTTTTTTTTTTTGTACTAATAATTTTTATAACTCCTATCACCAATTCCAATTGTAACATGAAGACTGCCCCACTCCAGTCAAAGGCACTAAGCCCATTTTGGCAATCTACCTGAAAAACCAGTTGCATTGAGCTTGATTTCTGTGGCTGTCATTTCAAATTGGGGATCTGGACTCACTTTGCCAACTCCACCAGCACTAGAGGAAAATTCCTGACTGCTCTTGCCAAATCCTGAAATTTGGCTCTGAAAATGTTCTAGCTCTTAAGAAGGCTTAATCCTGATCCTAAAAATTTCATTTAGCTCAAGCTGAGCTAGGACAACTTTTATGCCCCATTATAATATCAGTACAGATTTACTCAAAGACAGAATCATAAGCTTCATGCAGCTGTGCTAGCATCTGCACGGGAAACAGCTTCAAAGACCTCCTCAACAAAAGGGTGATGTGATTTCCATCCCAAGAAGCACAACCATATCCCAATGAGCTAGGTCCCATTGAGAATACACAAATATGAATAACTGAAAGAATGAGTCTCTTCCAAAGATAGTAGTCCCTTAGTAATGTTTCCCAAGAGAGTCTTAGATAACATAAAAGCCAGTGTTTTCAGAATAGCATTGAGAAACATGATTAGGGAACTCAGGGGGTAAATGAATAGAAAACAGAATGAAGTGTGTGAAAATACAAACTCTGGATGAAATAATAAAACCAATTCAAGATATAAAAATAGAAGTTAATAAAAAACATGACATCAAAACCATAGACACATTAAATAAAATTTAAAATGTAAAATTTAATGTAAAGTAATATGTACAGAAAAATTTAGGAAAATCTCATCAGTAGGGCAGATCAAGTGGAAGAAATTATATTGGGGTTTGAAGACAGGATAGAAGAATTTGATCACTCAGAATGGCAAATATTAAAGAGACCCAAAAAATAGAGAGAGCATGCAGTAACTCTGGGAGACTACAAAAAGATCAAACATATAAATTACAGGCAAAGGTCAAAAGCACAGAAAATATTTTGAACAATATCACAGAGAAAAATTCCACAATTCGAAGAAAGAAATGCCTACCAATGAAGCATGGAAAGCAGATAAGAGTCAGGATGAAGAAAACCCCCAAATCCTGTAATAGTCAAAATAATAAATATACAGGAAAGAAAGGATATTCAAGTCTTCAAGAGAGCAATATAAAGTCACTACAAAGTCAGACCCATCAAAAGAAAAGACGATTTTTCAATGATGACCGTCAGAGCCAACAGGGAAAAAACCAAAGTTTTACAAATTTTGAAAGACAGGAGATATCGGATCAGAATAATACTTTATCTGGCAATGCTACCCATTGTAATTAAAGAAGAGAGAAGGAAGTTTTCTTAATAACAGAATTAAGTAATTTATTATTGAAATGCTAGCTCCACAGATGATACTGAAAGGAATATTTATAACTGAAGAGACAGTTAAACCTGGCCAGTAATAATGAACCAATAAACAATTCAAGAATACTAAATCAGGTCTAAAAGAGGTCTAATCAAGCACCTCAAAGGAACAAAATGATAGGGTTACTATACACTTTTCACAAGGAACAGTTCATGTTAGTAGTCTTAAATTCCTACTAAAAACCTAGAGACTGAGAGATTGAATCAGTTTTTGCTACCTACAAGCAACACACCTCATGCCAGTGATAAAAAAAAAATTGTGGTATAAATTATGAAAAGAATAGTTCAAATAAATGGAGCAATGAAAGAAGCAATTACAGCTATTGCAATATCTGATAAAGTAGCTTTCAAAGCAAAACTAACCAGAGGAGATAGGAAAGAGTATTTTATACTTATTAAAGGAAAAGTCCACTAAAAGTTACATGTCTTAACATTTATGCACCAATCACAGAATATGCATTAAAAAAATACTAACAGATCTTAAACTACAAATTAACCCCAAAACAAATGTTAGTGAGAAACTTTAATTCCCTACTTTCTCCAGCAGACAGATCATCTGGATAAAAACTAACTAGAGAAAACCTGAAGTTAAATGGTATAATAAATCAAATAGATCTAACAGACATTTACAAAACCTATTACCCAAACACAAAAGAATACAATTTTCTTTCCTCACTGAACAGTGGAATTTTCTCAAAATTAATTTTATATTAGGATTCAAAGCAAGACTCAGCAAATACAGGAAAGATGAAATAACGTAGTTCATTCTATCTGACAACAGGTGATTATAACCCCTATTAACAGCAAAAGGAACTACATACAGTTGACAAAGTCTTGGAAACTAAACAGCATACTAATGAATGGAATCTGGGTCAAAACTAAAAATCAAAAATCAAATATAACAATTACTAGAATTAACTGAAAATTAAAACATAAAATACCAACAAAATATAGAACACAAAGAAGTCAATCTTAAAATGAAAATTAATAATGTCTACATAAAAAATACCTTGAGAGCTCTCTAACACACACACACACACACACACACACACACACGTAAACAAAAAGCCTGAATAACTGAATAATGCACCTAAAGGTATTCAAGAAAGAAAGAGAGGGAGGGAGGGAGGTAGGGAGGAGGGAGGAAGGGAAGGAGGAAGGAAGGGAGGGAGGGAGGGAAAAAGCAGGTGGGGTAACTACATTTCCTCTCCTCTCACTCAATTTCTCCAAGTCAAATTCCCCATCTCATCTCCAGATCTATAGCATACAACTTGCTATGACCTCTCCTCACTCTCTATTTCCATTCCTAGAAAACAAAGCAGATCCTGGATGGGAATTGACCTACTTCAAAATCCCGCAATACCACTCTTGGACCTATACCCAAAGTACGTATCAGTCCATCACATAGACACTTCCTCATCAATGTTCCTTGCTGCTTTATTTATAAGAATACAAATTTAGAAGTAACCTAGAAGTCTGCCAATGGATGAATGGACCAAGAAAATGTGATTTATTTACATAGTGGAATATTATTAAGTCATAAAAAATGAAATCATGAAATTAGCAGGTAAATAGATGGACTAGAAAAATGATGCTGACTGAGGTTTATCATTTGAAAGACAAATATAGTATGCATTAACTTATATATGGGAATTAACTATTATGACAATGATAACCAAGATACAATCCACAGAACCACCAAAGTTAGGTATAATGTAAGAGAATGTAGGGTGCTAGGTGAAAAGACAATAGCTTTCCTTAGAAAAGGGAAGTAGAATAGATAGTTATGGATGAGAGGTTCACATAGGATGGTCAAGTACAGAAAGGTCGGGAAGGAAGGGAGAATGATGTAGAAATTATGGGGAAAGCAGCTAAATTTGAAAGGTATTTGAGAGGTAGTATGGAAACCTAATGAAGAAGACTCTCTAAAATATATGCATATATGAATGTGATCTAAATGAAATTGCCAAATTATAGGGGAGACAGTTCCAGTTGACCATTTCTTTTCATCTAATGAAGCTTCCAGTACTATTTTTGGTTATATATAATTGAGATTTTTCCAAAAGGAATCTCACAGGAATCCTCAAGCAACCCAGGCTGTTGTCAGAGAAAGTTGTTCCCCCAAACTGAGAGCAAGTCCCTGTTCCTGAGGGCATCAAATACACAACACATCAAAAATGGAGAATTCAAGCTGGACCCTACATAATGCCTTTACCCATATGTGCTAGCACATGTGGAACAACTGGTCCTTTGGATACTGCCGAAAAAACTATCAAGAAACTTGAACACCAACTCTGCAAAAATCGCTGACCTACAATTGAATCCTGCCCACAAGACATGTTAATATAATTGCGACAGAAAGATTGCAAAAATAACCAACTAATATCTGACTTGATTTAAGATGCCCTCCACAAGATGAAACCTATATAAGATACTGGTTTGGTGACCAAAATCCTCAGTCTAGATAGCCCAAAGTCTCCAAACCAAATACTATTGATATGAAAAAATAGCCATAAAAAAAAACTTCTCAAGAAATCTGTCATCAAAAGAACAAATAATCCTATAAAAAATGCAATACAGACCTAAACAGAGAACTCTCAAAAGAAGAATCTAAAACGGCTGAAAGACACTTAAGAAAATGTTCAACACCCTTAGTCATCAGAGAAATGCAAATCAAAACAACTCTGAGATTCCATCTTACACCTGTAAGAATGGCCAAGGTCAAAAACACTGTTGACAACTTATGCTGGAGTGGTTGTGGGGTAAACAGAACACTTCTGCATTGCTGGTGGGAATGAGAGCTGATACAGCCCCATTGGATGTCAGTGTGGTGATTAGAAAACAACATTCCTCAAGACTCAGTAATAGCACTTTTGTGTAAAAATCCAAAGGATGTTCAATTGTGCCACAAAGACATGTGTTCCACTATGTTCATAGCAGCATTGTTTGTCATAGCCCGAAACTGGAAACAACCTAATTGTTTTTCGACCAAAGATTGGATAAGGGAAATGTGGTACATTTACACAATGGAGTATTACACAGCAGAAAAAATAACATCTTGAATTTGCAGGCAAATGGGTGGAACTAGAAAACATCACTTTAAGTGAGGTAACCCAAATACAGAATGACAATTATCACATGTACTCACTCATAAGTGTTTTTTAAACATAAAGCAAAGAAAACCAGCATAAAAACCACAATCCCAGAGAACTTAGACAACAATAAGGACACTAAGAGAGACTTACATAGATCTATTCTACATGGGAAGGAGAAAAAGAAAAGATCTTCTGAGTAAATTGGGAGCATGGGGATCTTGGGTGAGTATTGAAGAAGTGGGGAGAGGAAGGGAGGGGAGCAGAGAAAAATGTAGAGCTCAATAAAAATCAATAAAAACCAACTTCTCATGATATTCTGTTATACTCATATATCAGTGCTTCTTCCCCCAACCATCTTCAGAGAAGCATCCACCTGCAGTAGATGGGATCAAGTATAGAGACCCACAGCAAGACAATATGCTCATAGTGAGAAACCTTGGAATACTTAGTCCTTAAAGGGATTTCATCATCAAATACCCCTGCCTCCGGACTTGAGGAACTGAGAAGAGTTTAAGAGACAGAGAGGATAGAAGATACCAATAAAACACTAAAGCCGCATGGATAAAGCTCACAGGAACTCAAAAACTGAGGCATCACACACAGAACCCGCAATGGTCTATAGAAAGTCATTTGGGTATATATTATGACTTTCTGTTTAGGTATTTTTGGTGGGATTTCTGAGTTTGTGAACAAGTGGGTCTCTGTTTCTTCTCCATTCTCTCAGGGTTTTTGCTTTCTGCTTGTTTTTGTCCAGTGCCATTGTATTAGCTTTTGTGTTATATTACTATATTTTAGTTTGTTATTTCTTTTCTATTTTATGTACTATTTTATTTTGTTACCATCCTTTCAAATCTTGCTTGTTTTCTCATGAAAGATGGGAAAGGAGTAGATCCAGATAGCAGGGGAGGTGGGAAGAGACTGGGAGGACTAGAGAGAGGGGGAAACTAATCATGACATATCATGTGAGAAAAGAATCTATTTTCAATAAAATACAAAAATTAAAAATAATAATTTCTTTGGGGTCCTACCAAATGCTCAAGAAAACAGCCAAGTGGAAAAAATTCAGCATGGTGTTATTTTTCAGGCTGCTGAGGGTATGGAGAACAGATTAAAATATTTTTGATTGTTTCCTAAATTTGACTTGAAAGTCTTTCAAAGCAGGGCATAAACTCAGCCTTTGCTTCAGTACAGATGTCCTTGGGGCACAGGCATAAGAAAGAAGTCGGTGAACAAAACTGGTTATGTTTTTTGAGGAGAGATAACCTACTGAGTTGGAAGCAAGCTTGTGTGTCCTTTTCAAAGTCACGGTGTGGAAAGCTTCTTCCTAACATATTGGAAGATCTACTACCTTTACGTCCAAGATAAAGAATGCTTTCACAGGACAGAACATTTAGTATAGAACTGTCTCCTGTCCTTGTAGGATTGATTTGAAGGGTTATCTGCAGTAGGCCCACTGCTGTTCTTTTGGAAACTACAGCTCCCAGAATCCTCCCGCATCACGTATACCTGCACCGCGCAGGCGTGAAGTCATCCTTCCCAGATACCCCCGCGGCTCCCGTTAAAAGACGGCTACGAGACCTGGCCCGTCCCTCCCCCCCCCCCCTTCCCTGTGTGTCACGCACTGGTCCCCTTCCTGTGTAGTCCTTTCCATTAAAGGCACCCGCGCGGGAGCCGCGTGTCCCTGTGTCTGTGTTTGTCTCCGCCGTAAGTGTTAGTTTGTCTGCGTGTTCGTCCACACACCCTGCCAGCCTTACCGCTGGTATCTCTCCGGCTTTTTAGAACAAAACCCACACTATTGGGAAGCTCCCATGGCATTAATTTATTTCCTTCTCAATAATAAAGACACACATACATACTCTAAGAGCCAATTCTGTGTTATTATTACAAAGTTTTCATGAAAACTTTTTGTAGCTTTTCTGGGGAGCGAGAGTGGATCTGTTTTTTTAAAGAAACATTTTGTGAACCTTGTTTGAGACTTGAATGAGTGGCTGGTAAAGTTTAATAAAATCTGAGGTATCTCTAAGTTATGCTTGCTTTGAGTAGGACTAGAAAGTTACACAGATCATAAGCATGTTGACACTGATAATAACCTAATGCAAATGTCATTCTTTGTAGCAATATGAACAGAAAACAACCACATGTTTATTTCATTGTAACTTGTATATGCTATTTGTGTGATGAAAATTTGTCCTGGGGCATCATATCGCATGATTTATGCTTTTATGAAGAAATGTGTTGATATCTTCACTTGATCAGATCTTCACGTATCAGTGTGTACAGATATGCTAAATAAACCTTATTTTAAAAGACTGAGGCAAAAAGTGTACTTTGGAGATATTTTTTCAGACTTAATTGCTGTTATCAGCATAGCTGAAAAAACACTTCAATGTTTATGCTAAAACATCACACCCACCTTTTGTGTTTAAGTGTTTATGTTTTTTTAAATAAAAGATTTCTGATTTCTACTTTAAGACCAAGAAAAATCTAAAAATGGAAAAAAGTTTATATCCCACAAACCTGAAGAATCTAAAAGAAATGGTTATATTTATAAATATATGTAACTTAAGAGATAAATAATTTAAATTGAATAATTGGATTCAGTGAGATAAAAATAGTTATGTAAAGTCTCCCAACTAATGAAAGCCCAAGCCAACAGAATACAGTAAAGAATTCTGCTAGACTTTCCTGGGAGTTTCTCTAGAGCCAGGTTTCTGCTAATCCTATAATGCAATCCACAAAGATGACCCCACCTAAGACCCTAAGCAATAGAGTAGAAGGGGCCCAATCTTGACTTGTCCTGTAGTCAGACTGATGATGAGAGCACTTGATAAAAAGATGAGCAATTTCAATGTTTCATTTGTGGAGTGTTATTAGATAAAAATTATAGTAGCTTTCACTCAAATTCTATGCACAAATTCTGATTGTTTTCCCTTGGTTTGTTTGTTTATTTTTCAGTATTGAAGCTTTGCCCCTGGGGTTCTGTAAATTCTCAGAAAGGACTATAACACTGATCTATATTTTCAGCTCAAACTCTAATTTATATACACAGCTTTCTCTCTCTTTCTCTCTCTCTCTCCCTCTGTATGTCTGTATATATGCATAAAATGTTGGGTTTTGGGGCACAATATGTTTTTTCTATCACTACATTTCTCCCTTTGCAACTGGGTTGCTCATTGAATGTGGTCATTGCTATTTCTGCTAGGTTGACTGGCTAGCAAGTTCCTGGGATGTGCTCTCTTTGCCCTACAACACTGGGACTTCAGACATGTTGTGGATGGTTCTGGGTTTTCCACACAAATTCTAGGGTTTTTGGATTCAAGTCCTCATGCTTACACAGCAAGTACTCATATCCATTCAGTCATATTCCCAGGTTGCTTTCCTCAGTTTTGAAAGTTTTGAAATATCTTCCAGAATAATGCTTTTCATGCAAGTTATCATCATCATTTCACCATTGTCATTATTGCCCTGGCATGGGCAGCCTGTTTATGCCAGTTCTCCAGTGGTTCCTATCCTGGACAGTCCTAGATGCTTGTGTTATTGTCATACCTAAGTTTCTACAGTCTTCCTTTACCCTATCTGTTCAGGGGTTTTTGGATCTTCCTTTTCACCCTATTCCATGCATTCTTACAAGCAGTGTTATCTTCGGGTATCTGCCTTTATTCAGTCTCATAAAATGGATGAATTATCCCAAGCACTGTTGCTGTGTGGGATGCCCTTCTGTATATGTGTTGCTTTTATTGGTTAGTGAATAAAGCTGCTTTGGTCAATGGCAGGGCAGAATATAGCCAGAATGGAAGAGATATATAGAGAGAGTAGGTAGAGTGAGTCCATGTAGCTGCTAAAGAAGAAGGACACTGGAACAGAAACTTACCGGTAAGCCACAGCCTCACAGTCATACACAGATTATAGAAATGGGTTAATTTAAGAGTTGAGTAGATAGTAATCTGCGTAAACTATTAGCCAAATCATGTTGTGATTAATATTGTTCCTGTGTTATTATTAGGGTCTGGACAGCCAGAAAACAAATGCGCAGTCTCCGCTTACAGTATCCTGTAGTTCACGTCCTTTTGTAGATGGAGATGTTTCTTAATGTCATCATTGTTTTACAGGTTAACTCTTCATGTGACACCTAGAATCCTTCTGAGACATGTTATCTCAAACACATTCCACCACTGTTCTGAGCAGCGTTTCATTGTCCAGGTTTCAGAGTTGTAAAGAAGGCAACTCAAGACAAGTGTCTCCTATACTTGTAGTTTTGATGTTGTCGTTATGTCTCTTGCTGACCAAACATTTTAGTGCCTGGAATGTAGCCCTCACTATGCCTATTCATAAATTGACATCTGAAATAGTCCCCCCCTCCCTGAATTGAACTGAGAATTCCTCCCAGATAGACAAAGCTGACTGTTTGCTTGAGGTTTTGATTTTTTATTACAGTGTTAAAATCCTTGTGTACTCTTCCTATGTGTTGTGTCTCAGTCTTCTCGATGTTTCCTTTCATACCAAGGTTTTCACTTACTTCTACCACTCTGTTTACCGAGGCCTGCAGCTCGTTTGAACTCTCAGCAAGCAGTACTGTATTGCTGGTGAAATGCAAGTTGTTGATTCGCACACCACCCACCTGCATGCCTATCTCCTCATCCTCCAGGGCTGTTGCTAGTATCCATTAAAGGAATATATTAAAAAGTATTGGTGAGAGACACATCCCCACAATATTACTATGATTGTTTTAAACTGGACACTAAGTTATCAGTTTTTACACTAGTACAGTGTATTGATTTCTCCATTATGTATTCTGTCTTACTTACATATTCGCTCACTGCAATTTTTGTCCTAGACAAGATGCAAAAAAAATGGTGGAACCTCTGGTGATGAAAACTACAGTTAATGCAACTGTTCAGAGCAGGTGTATATCAGTGTGTATAATCTTTTTTTCTCACACCTTTGAATTTCTTTGGGCATCAAGCTCTTTTCAGAAGTCTGCTGTTTACTTGCTTGTCATTAACTCACTCATGTTTGCAAATGGAGCTGGGTTAGATTTGGCCACATTTAAAACTACATAATCACAAATGCCACATTATATACCATAAGTACACACAAGTCAGAAAAGCAACACATAAAAAAATTGTGTTTAGAAATGACAGGAGTGAAGGGACAGTCATAGCCTGATATGACAAATACCTTGAATGTGTACACTCACCTTTGTCTTCTCTGTTCATATCTAAGGGAAACTCTTGCCTGGTAATCCGACGGCTATTAAAAGTTTCTCTGGTAAAGGATACAATAGAGGAAAACAACAAGAAAAGTACACCTTGTTTAGCACTGAAGACATTAAAATAGAGATTGTGCTTAGAACTGACTATCCTCATTTTCTGCTATTAAACATTTATCACACATAATTACTGTTATCTATCAAGGTACCTTATTAAACCAGAAAAATGAATAGTGACAAATATTATAATTAAGTACTATTTTAATTTGCTCACAAAAAATTAAAATGCAAGACGGCGATGCTGACAGTACAGCACTAATCATCGGTCCAATGACAATACTGTCATCATCTCTTCAAAGTGGGTTCACCAGATGCAAGATTTAAATTGAGATTAACTAGTTAAAATGTGTATGGAAGGATGCAATCTACCGCAAATCAGCTTAGATATCGTCAGAATTAAATGAAAAAAAAATTGAACCTAACTTATAGAACTTAACATTTAGCCTTTCTCCTGATGTGAGTTTCTCAATGCATATGCACAGATGAATTTGTAATATCAGTTCCAGGAACTTCAAATAATAAGACATTTGTTATCAATTTGGTTGATATTGGCTATCTCATTTTACTTTTCTTCATGTTCCTACTGTTGCCTAAGAGGGACATTCGAAAAAGTTGAAAGCGAAACACTATTGAAAATGTGGTCAATGGGTTTGTGAAGTTAGGATTTGTTTTCTTTTGTGTTATCTTGTCTGCTTCCAGCTTCAGGAACTCCAGTTCACATAGAAGTAGCAGCTTTCCCTTTTCCTACTGCTCCTAGCTTGCTGCCTCTGATGAGTTTATATACACAGCCCTGGCTCAAACAATATGAGATCAAGCACGTTTATGTTCCTTGACCCAAGGACAGCAAACTTTTGTGGGTTTAGTTTTTGATGGGTAGATTTTCAAAAACCAGTTTTTGCCAAGGAGTCTATAAAGTAACATCATTGAGACTGTCAGCCTCTCTGACAAGATAACATGAAGGGAGAATTGTGTGAACCGGAGAGGCTTTTAGCTCACCTCGGGAGCAGTGGTTTTCACAAATAGCAGTTTAATCTGCAGTATAGCACCCAAGTAATAAGGAGAGGGTGAGTTAGAGTTTAGAGGTACAGGCTCCTTCAAGTGCTGTCTGTTTCTATTTTTTTTCTTTTTCTGTTCATAAGTTTTGAACTTTCTTAGCTACTGCTCAAGATTCTAATTTTCATACTTTTAAGAATCATGGGGTTTCTTGAGCATAATTAGGATTATGTTGTCAGATCAAAGTTTTGGGGAATATTTGCTACTAATGTTTAACATAAGATCAAAGGTTTCATTTTTTAGAAGAGGATTAACATACAAAAATAACACGTTTGTTATGTACTTTTCTTCACTAAGCCAATCATTCTCTCTAACAGTATTTAATATGTCAATGTTAAATATATTGTGACTATAAATATACAAAATATATGTTTGAATTTTACATAATAATTTTATATAAACAGCTTATAATACAATTCAGAACTCTGAAATTAAACAATTATGGACATATATCTTATTTTGAATCCGAATAAAAATAATTCTGATTAATTTTTTATCATTTGCAGTATACTCTCACAATGAAAATGAAATAATAACAATTGGATAGTGTGGTTATGGTTAACATGAAAATGAATTTGTTAATAAAAACAAAGAGAAATAGTACAGACTTTGTGGTTTTGCTTTTTTACTTGATTATCTGCAGAAATGTGAGAAGTGAATGAGAAGAACAAAACTTTTGAGCAAGAAAGAAGGGAATGTGCCTCCTCTAGTGAGGACATAGTTTATAAGCTGAGCTGATGCTCTAGGTTAGTATGATGATATCTGAGTTAGAGGAGAGGATTATCAAAGTGACAAAATCTGAAAGAACCATGAAAGATAAAACTGAATCAGAGGAAGCCAATGATTAAACTCGTGATTGATTTCAATGACATTGTAGGTGAAAGGAACTCATTTTCAGGAAGAAATTCCAGATGGCTGCGATGACAAGGAATTTGGGATCAGTGAACAGACGGTTGAACAGTCAGCTGTTTTCTGCCCATGTTACAATCATGCCTGGTTACCTTTGTCTTTCAATAGAATTTTCCATCTATTCTAATGCTTTACATATGTCAAACTTTCAGGACTAAAGAATCGGATCTAATAAATAGCAAGAGAAGAGAATCTTTGGTAAGCTGTGGAAAAAGTCAGCGAGGCAGCTGAGTAGGGAGCAGGCATTTTAATATTTGAATCCAGAAAAACCAGGAGGGTATACCACTGATGAGCCAGGCATGGATTCATTCTTCCCCAACATCCTTAGAAGTAGTGGGAGGTTTGTTCATCCAGAACATAAACAAGTCATGAGTGACTGGGTAAAGATACTAGAGAAAAGGGCAATTCTAGAAGCATGTCGGATTTGTGACAGCAAGGAAATTCCTACAATAGTTACACAAAATAACCTCATGATATGACAGCAATATAGGAAATTAAGAAAAATAATAACAGAGGTTTTAAGCACTCTGCCGTAAGGATCATAGTCTCACTACCTGTTTCAGAAGTACACAGTGAAATGATTGCTTCCTAAACGAATCCTATGTTTTTATAAGTAACTTAGAAACCATTTTTCCACTGTTTTCTGCTTTGTAATACTGAGGATTTTCCCAAAGTGATCTCCAAATGTTGTTATTTTCTCACTTTGAATTTTATGTTTCACTTGCCGTCAGGGAAGCAGACAGGAGAACTGCAGCCCTTCATCTCTCCCTTTCCTCTTTCAAATCCCACCCCACAGTCTCATCCTCAGCTCTGTAACAGATCACCTTCTGAAGGTTCCCCTTCCTCTCTGCCTATATCTCCAATGTAGCATTATTTCAGCCTCCAAATACCAGCCAATATTCCTTGGAAAGCCACAGATCACTCCAGACAGGGAAGCAGGTAGGCTTCCTCCAGATACTCACCTCTTCCTCTGAGCCTCCACATTCAATCCCATGTCTCATCTCTACTTCCTTAGTAGAGCACGTGTTGCACCTTTGCCTTTCTCACTGTCCCCATCTCTAGTCAATCACCAGACTTCCTCCTAAATCTCCCCAACTCATCCTATTATCCTAGTCTCTAAACCTGCAGGCCATGGAGGTTGAAGAAATAGGTAGGCTAACTGCAGATCTTTACCTCTCTCTCCTTTCCTCCAAATTCAATCCCCCAGTCTCATCCTCAGTTCTGTAGCAGAACACCTGCTTCATGCTTGACTCCCTCCCTGCCCTCAACTCCAGAGCACACAGTTCAGCAACTCCACCCTACCCCACCAACTATATCCCAGTTACCAGCATTCTATGGGCACTCTCCAGCCAAGCCTTGGAGAGAAAGCAAATATGTCAGCAAAGCAACTAGGCAAGTTTCAGATCTTCACTTTCCCTCCTCTGCTCAATAACCAATCCTTTAGTCCCACTCTCAGATCTGTATCAGATTATTTGTTGTGACCCCTCTCACTCTCGGCTTCCATTCCCAGGAGATTTAACAGATCCTGGTGGGAAACCTGCTTTCTTTCATCCTTCTTTGAGGATCCACTCAGTCCACTAAGTCCTCCTAACCGGTCCCATTTCCCTAATGTCAGTTCCCAATGCACGGAAACACATTTTGCCTCGAACCCATAGAGAACACAACTATCAGTATCAAAGAATTGCCTTTGCCTACAAGGCAACACACAGTCACAACACTCTCCTAAGAAAGAGACGGGTCAACAAAAGACAAGGAATAAAACATGTACCCCACAAAGACAAGATAGGCATTAGCACCTAGAATTGCAAAGTTTCCAAATATAGACACTTACATGCCAGTATAAAAACACAAACAATAACAGCCAGAGCATTTTGTCTATACTAGAGCTCAGCAGCCCTAACCCAGCAGATTGAGTAATGCAACATAATTGAAGCACATGACCTTAAGAAAATCTTCATGAATATGGCAGAGATCCTTAAAGAGAAAATAAATAAATACTTCAAAGAAATTCTGAAAATGCAAACAGTGGAAGAAAACTAATAAAGCATTTCATGGTCAGAAAGCACAAAGAGAACAAACAAACAAACAAAAAAACTGAATGAAATCTGTCAATAAAACCTGAGCAACTTAAACAGGAACCTCAGACGTAAGCCTCACCAACAGATTAGAAGAGAAAGGAAGAAAGAATCTCAGGTATTGAGGACATGATACAAGAAATAGATACCTCAGGCACAGAAAAATGTTTAATCTTAAAAATTTATGGCATAAGATATGCAGGAAATCTGAGAAACTATTAAGAGACCAAATCTAAGAATAATAAGAATAAAGAAAAAGAAACACAGTTCACAAGCACAGGGAACATTTTCAATAAAACCATAGTAGAAAATTTTTGTAACCTAAAGAAGGAGATACCCATCTAGGTACAAGAAACATACAGAAAACCATATAGTCTGGGCCATAAAAGAAAGTCCTTTTAGCACATAATGATTAAAACACTGAATATTCAAAACAAGGAAAGACTATTAAGAGCTACAAGGAAATAAAAGACCAAGTAATATATAAAGATAGACCGATTAGAGTTACACCTGTTTTCTCAGTGAAAATTCTCAAAGTCTTAAGGGCCTGGACAGAAGTTCTACATTATCTAAGAGACCACTGATGCCAAACCAGACAACTATACCAAGCAAAACTTTTATTCATAGTAGTAACAAAAAAATTAGGATATTCCGTGATAAAACTAAATTTAAGCAATATGTATCTATAAATATAGCCCTTTAGAAGGAAAACTCAAACCTAAACAGGTAAATCATGTGCAAGAAATACAATGAATAAAAAATGACAGACCAGAAACTCAAAAGAGGGAAAA
This sequence comes from Microtus obscurus, assembly GCA_963919715.1. NCBI lineage: Eukaryota > Metazoa > Chordata > Mammalia > Rodentia > Cricetidae > Microtus > Microtus obscurus. Next base: position 6,492,793 of record CAWTZC010001616.1, on the reverse strand, counting down.
TACACACACAAACACACACACACACACACACACACACACACACACTCAAAAACTAAACAATAGGAATCAGCAAATACTGACATTGATATCTCTTAATATCTCTACATCAATATTTCAACTCTCAAATAAAAAGATACCTACTAATAGAAAGAATGCAACACAAAATTCATTCTTCTGATGCATGCAAAAAGCATATCAAGGCTAGATATCACCTCGTTGTAAGCAGTTTTAAAATACTCCAAGAAACTGGACCTAAGAAGCAAACTGGTATTACTATTTTATACATAAGAAAATAGACTTCAATCCACAGCTAATGAAAAGAGATACTTGAGGACACTACATGCTTATTAGGGAAAAATAAGCTGAGAATTCTTAGCAATTCATAACATCTCTCCAACAAAACACGTCACCAAAATTTATAAAATAAATACTACTATAGCTTAAATCACATATTAACCCTCACACACTGATAACAGAACTTTCCATACACAACTCTTGCTAATAGACCCTTTACCCAAACAAATATTAACCAGAGAAATCCTGGAGGTTAACTGAAGTTATAACCCAAATGGACCTAACAGATAGTTATAGAAAATTTCATTCAAACACAAAAGCATATATCTTCTTCACTGCACCTGGTGTAGCTTTCTCCTAAATTAACCACATACATAGACAAAAAGCAAGTCTTAGTAAACACAAGAACATTGAAATAAGACCTTGTATCCTATCTGACCATCATTGATTAAATATAGGTATCAAAAACAATAACAGAAAGCTTATATACTCATGGAAAATATATAACTCTTTACTGAATGAAAAATGTGTCAAGATAGAAGTTCAGAAAGAAATTAAAGACTTTCTAGACTAAAAAAAAAAAAAATGAATACACAGCATACCCAAAACTTTTAGGACCAAATGAAGACAGTTCTAAGAGGCAAGTTTTTAGCACTAAGTACTTAAGCGAATAAACAAAGGAACAAAAAGAAAATCCCAAAGAGATCTCTTATTTTAGCAGCTTAAAAGCACACCAGAAAGCTCTAGAGCAACAATAAGAAATCATAAGGAGAAGGAATAGTCAACAACACAGTGCTGAAACTAATAAAATAGAAACAACAAAATTATGAAATGAATAAAGCTAACAATTGCTATTTTGAGAAAAATCAATAATATTGACAAATCTTTAGCTAAATTAAATAAATTACAGACAAAAGGGGAGGTGTAACAGCATGGAGAATCATTCCAGAGAATCATAGGATATGTTTTTAACACCCATAGTTTATCAATTGAAAAAAATCTATAATAAATAGGTGGTTTTCTTCGTGCATATCAATTACCAAAGTTAAATCAAGATTAGTTAGTCATTTTAAATAGACCTGTAACCAGAAGTGAAAGAGCAATAGTAATTAAGAAGTTCTCCACTCCAAAAAATTCCCAAGGCCAAAGGGTTTTATTTTCAAAGTCAACCAGAGTTTCAAAGAAGAGTTAATGCCAGTATTTCTCAAATTATTCCACAAAAAGCAAACAGAAGAATCATTTCTAGTTTATGAAGTGACAGTTACAATGATGTCCAAAGAACAAAAAGACTCAAAAAAGAAAGCAAATTACAGAGCAATGTTTGTTAATGAACATAGATAAAAAATTCTCAGTATAATACTTGCAAACCAAATCTAAATCATATTAAAAAAACGTCCACCTTGATCAATTAGGCTTGCTTCTAGAGATGCAAAGGTCCAACTATATAAATTGATAAAGATATCCATCATATAAGCAAACTGAAATTAAAAAGCACATGATCATCTCGTTACATGGAAAAATGACTTTTGACCAAACCTATTTTTTTTGTTGTTTTTTTTTTTATTGTTGAAATGGGGGCGTCGGGTTGCGTCCCCAACACCCCAATTGCCTGGCTAGCTTATGCCCAAAATAACAACACACAAACTGTATTCATTTAAACACTGCTTGGCCCATTAGCTCTAGCCTCTTACAGGCTAACTCTCGCACCTGGTCTAACCCATTTCTAATATTCTGTGTTAGCACCCCAAGGTGGGCTTACCGGGGAGATTCTAGCCTTTCATCCTGGGTTGGAGCTTCATCGCGAGCATGCCTCAGAGAGCTGGGCTATCCTGTCTGCCCGCTAGACAGGAACCTTGCATCTCTGAGCGGAGCTGCATGATTTCTGACCTCACTTCCTCTTCCGCCCAGTTCTGTTTACTCCACCCACCTATGTTCTAACCTATAGGACCAGCCAAGCAGTTTCTTTATTTTAACCAATGAAATCAACAGATTGATATAACACTCCCACATCATTTTATGATAAAAGTCCTGGAGAAATTTGGGATGCAAGGGTCAAACTTGTATATAGTAAAGACAGTTTACAGTATGCCCATAACTAACATCAACCTAAACATTAAAAAAAAAAAAAAAACTCAAAGAACTAAACCTGGGAACAAGAAAAGGTTGTCCACTATCTTCATAGATCTTCAGCAGAGTTCTTAAAGTATTAGCTGAAACAATAACTCAAGTGAATGAAAGATCAAAAGGATAGAAATTGTAAAGGAAGAAGTCACAGTAAATTCATTTGAGGATGATATCATAGAAGGAGTAAGTCAACCTAAAATTTCCATTGGAGAACGCCTACAGCTGATAATCACTTTCAGCAAAATATATGGATACAGAATTAACAAAAGAATCAGTTTCCTACTGGGAAAGATATCAGGAAAATAACATTACTCACAGGAACCTCACATAATATAAAATGTGCTTGGTTAAGTCTAAACAAGCAAGTGAAAAACTTACATGATAAGGACTTTAACATATGGTTGAAAGAAATTGCAGCAGATATCAGGAAATGAAAAGATATCCTATGTCCACGGATCTGTAGGATCAATATACTAAAAATGGCAATTCTACAAAAACAATCTACATATTTAATGCAATCCCCATGAAAATTCTAACACAATTCTTCACAGATCTTAAAATGACAATTTTCAGTTTCATAAGGAAACACACACACACACACACACACACACACACACACACACAAACCAGTATGGCTAAAATAATCCTGGATAATACAGAACTGCTAGAGGTATCACCTTTTGTGGTTTTGAGTTGTGCTATGGTGGTGTAATAATAAAAATAGCTTGACATTGGCACAAAAATAGACATATCAGTAGATTGAATAAAATTGAAATCCTAAACATAAATTTGCAAACCTATGAACACCTGATTTTGATGAAGAAGCCAGAAACACACACTGGAAAAAAAAGAAAACATCTTAACAAATGATGCTGGTCAAACTGGATGTGAAGGTCTTAGAATATACCCATGCTCATCATACACTAGAAAAATCAACTCCAAATAGATCAAAGAGCTCACCATAAAACAAGATAAACTAAAATTGACGGAAGAGAAAAAGGGCATTAGTCTTGAAGTCATTGGCACGGGAATACAATTTTTATATAGAACACCATTAGCACAGACGCTGAGATCATTCAATACTATACATCAAAGAGCAATGGCATTTGGACAAAGGTGGACTACAGAATGGGGAAAGATGGTTGACATTCACACAATCCAATAAAGAGCTAATATCAAAAATAGAAAAAAAAACTCAAGAATCTAAATATCAAGAAAACTAATAACTCAATTAAAATTAAGAAAGAGATTTAAATAAAATTTTCAAATGAGAAAACTCAAATGCCTGAGAACACCTAAAGAAGTGTTCAAGGCCCTTAGTCATCAGGAAATGCAAATCAAAACTACTTTCAAATTTTGTCTTACGGTTGTCAGATGTCTTAGATTAGTAAAGCAAGTGCAAGCTAATTCTGGCAAGTCTGTGGAGTTAGAGACACACTCATCCATTGTTGGTAAGAGTGTACTCTTGTACAACCACTATCTATGTGGTAATTCCTCAGGAAGATGGGAATTGATCTACCTCACGATCCAACCATTCCTGGAGTTATATCCAAATGAGGCTGTATCCTATCAGAGAATTAGTTGCTTAACCATATTCTTTGCTATTTCTATTCAAAATAGACAGAAACTTGAAACAACCTAAATGCCCCACAATAAAAGAACGAGTAAAGACAATGTGGATAAAAAATGAAATCATGAAGTTTCTAGGTAAGCATATGTACTAGAAAAAAATAATACTGAGTGAAGTTACCCAGACAAAGAAAGACAAATATGATATGCATTTGTTTATATGCAGATGTTAGCTATTAAGACAAAGATAGTAAAACTGAAGAAACCACCACCGCCACGGGCACACGCACCAGCCCCAGGCGGCGCAGCAGCGCGAGTGTGAGCGCACACACAAGCAGTGCCTGCACTGGCACACGCACCACCCAGTGCCTGGCGGAGTCGAACACGGCCAGTTCCGATCAGTGTTTCGGTGAAGATGGCGTGGAATCCGGCGCCGCCCGAAACGCGTGTGTGAGCGCTAGGACTCACACAAAATCCGCATTGTATCATTATTTTATTTTATTTTTCTCTCATTTTGACCCCACGTGGGACCCGGAAGAAATGAACCCACGAGTCCCATCCGGCGTCCACTGTAAAGGAAAATTTTAATACATGTGAAACACACGATCTCGTATTTAATCCACACCCCCCCCCCCGCCCCTCCACCGTGTCCGCACAACACTGGAATAAAACGACACTGGCGATGAAAAAAAAAAAAAGATAGTAAAACTGGAATCCTTGCAACCACAGAGAAGGAACTGGGGCACTGGGCAAATAGATAGATTTCTCTAGGAAAAGAAAATAGAATCAATAGTTATAGATAGATGTGGGGACAGGACGGGAATGAAAGGATAAAGTCGAGTGAGGTGTTGTGGGAGGTCCTTCTGTATATGTGTTGCTTTTATTGGTTAATGAATAATGCTGTTTTGGCTAATGGCTTAGCAGAGTAAAGTCAGGCAGAAAATCTAAACAGAGAGAGAGAGACAGAGACAGAGAGATCTAGAGAGAATAGGCAGAACTGAAGGAGATGGCATGTAGCTGCTGAGGGAGTGACAGCCACTCCTTGTTTCAATAAACAGATTGATAGAAATGGGTTAATTTAAGATGTAAAGGCTAGCTAGGAATATGCCTGAGCCATTGATCAAACAGTGCTGTAATTAATATAGTTTCTGTGTGATTATTCAGGTATCTGGAAAACAAAAATGCAGGCTCTGTCCATAGTGTGGGAAGAAAGAAGAGGTTGAGATGGGGACATCTCGTGGGGAGAGGCAGCTAATGCTGTCATTTGGGGGATAGTATGAAAACCTAATAAAAATGAAGCTTCCTAAAATATATACATTTATGAAGGAAATTTAAATAAAATTTCCAAATAATGGGGAAACAGAGCCTCAAGTGGCCAGCTTTTCTCACCAAAATGAAGCTTCTAGTGTTGGAACTGGGTTACTCTAATTAAGTTGTCTGCTAAGAAGGTCCTATAAGAATTTCAAAAATCTCAGACTGTTGCCAAGAATACAGGCTACTCTCTGCAAACCAATGACAAGGTCACATTGCTGAAGACATTATCTACACAATTAATTGAATGTGGAGGAAGTTTCCAAAGATTGTATTATCAGTGTTTGATAAGGAGAGCAGCAATGGAGAGTCCTTTCTATTGGTCATAATGGTCCAAGGGGGCTAATCCTTCTGCAGAGTGTCCACTACAACATAACAGTAAGTCAAACCTGGCTCAAAAGAAATTTCTTAAACCTCTTCAAATGAGAGAAACTTGTGTCCTAAGTTGTACTTTAGACAGTTGTCCAGTACATTTTTGAAAACTTTGCACTCATACAAAATGAATAAACTTAATTTGTTCTACAAGAACACTAAGTCTCTTGTTTTAAGCTGCTATAAATAAAGAGATCCTTGTTCAATATAGAAGTGAGGGAACAGAATAGTCTAGAAGGAGGGAGGACAGATATGAGAAGAAGGAAAGAGATATCTTGATTGAGGGAGCCATTTTGGGGTTAACAAGAAACTAGAAAAATTTCCAGGAATCCACAAGGATGACCCCAGCTAAGACCCTAAGCAATGGAGGGGAGTGTATCTGAACGGGCCTTGCCCTGTAGTCAGACTGATGATTATCTTAAATATCACCATAGAACCTCCATCCAACAACAGATGGAAACAGAGACAGAGACCCACATAGGAGCACTGCACTGAGCTTTTAAGGTCCAGGTGAGGGTGAAAGGAGCAGAGTATGAGCAAGGAAGGCAAGAATATGTAGGGTTCACCCACTAAGACAATGTGTCTGAGGTAATGGGCGCTCACCAACTCCAACTGGACTGGGAATGAACAAGCAAGAAACCAAACTAGTCCCTCTTAATGTGGTTGACAGTTGGGGCAAACTGAGGGGCCAATGACAATGGAACTGGTACTCTGCTGCATGTACTGGCTTTTTGGGGATCCTATTCTCTTTAGATGTATACTTTACTCAAGCTGGATGTGAACTTTCCACAGGGCAAGGTGCCTTGTCCTCACCTAAGATTGGAGAGGGGTGGGGAAGGGTGTGTGAAGGGAGTGGGAGGGGAGTGGGAGGAGGGGAGAAAGTGGGAATTTGGATTGATATTTTTAAGTAATAAAATAATAAAAAAGAAAATTAATTTTAGAAAAAGTGAGAAGTATTTAAATTGTATCTTCAAGTTTCTTGTATATAATTTGCCATTTTCATAATGTGTTCATTTTCTGTTGTTATTGTCTCTGCTAGGGCTGTCTTTCTCTTCCCTGGGCTTTCTTGCTTCTGTCAGTGATAATGTCATTAATACTATTAATTAATGCTATTAATACTATTCCAATCCTAGACATCTCTTTATTGCTTTTAAGGGTTCTTTAGAAAACACTAAATCTGAAAATATATTTTTGTTAATTTATTGGGTTTTTATTTTTTTTCTAATGTAGATCAAAGCAAGGACTTTGTACATGTGAGACAAATGCTGTGCTAGTGAGATACAACGTAGCCTTTTATTTTATTTCTTAAACAGAATTGGCTTAAATTATCTTCCTTTGAAGAGAGGGACAGTAATTGGCAATTTAGTATTTTTACAGTAACTCAAACTGAACATTAATTGCTTTTCTCACATATCTCAAAGCTTATCATTACTACTTACATACGCTCTCCTTTTTCTAAGGGATGAAGAGAAAGTGAAGATGAAAGACATAAATGTTTCATCTCAGAAAATAACACATGAATTTCAAGAATTAATAATAAATTTAGTAATTAAATATAATGCTGTGAGAAATCAGGGCTAGCTTCTCCTGAGCTGAATTTAAGGTCATAGTCTACTGCTTTTATATCAGCTAGGACACTGAGTCTACTTGTGTAGACATTTGGAATATGTTTAGGAGAGACACAATGGTGTCTGAAAATATTTTGGTGTCAAAGTATAGTTATCTGAATTTATTTACTTCAAAATGGATATGTCAAACATGGAGTGAGTATAATTGCAATAGTAATAAGGCATATTCATAGCATCCAGAGGAGAGTCCTACATCATTCTATAGGGGGGAAATTTACAACCCTTAAGCCCAATGTACTTATAGGCAGTCAGGTGCAAGACCCTGCAGTGTCCAGTACCATTGATCTGGTTGGTTGGGCTCAAGTTTCTAATACTCAGTGAATTATGTTTCTCCAAGAGGACAAGACATGTGTAGGGCTTTGAAGATGAGGAAAGCAGAAAGAAGAAATCAACCCTAGTCCTAGCTATTTCACCTCTGACTTTTACCTTTTATTTCAGATGAGAGGCAATATAACAATAAATAATTATAAAGTCAGAATCAATGGGATATGGATGAGTCTCCCAGGCAGTTGTGTGAATTTTTCCATAGAAGACCCATGAAACAGGGAGGGGGGCATTGGATTTTAACAGTTATGTGATATCTTTTTTTCTAGAGAATGCTGTTATATTCAGCTTTTATTAGAATAATGGGTGATAGGAAATTGCAAATAATTTGTACTCATTTTGAGGCTATCTAGTGTCTGCTTCTGAAGCTAATTGCTTGACTTTAAATTGGACATTGTTATCATATTATGCAATAGTTTATTATGGTCTGTATTTCCTCTTTTTCTTTTCTTTATTTTTTCTCTTCATTTCTTCCCTTTTTAAAATTTTTGAGACATTGTTTCTCTGTGGAACTCGCTTTGTAGACCAAAGCTGGCATCAAACTCCCCTGCAGAGATCTACCTTCTTCTGCCTCCAGAGGCTTAGGATTAAAGGCACTTGCTACCTCCTCTAGGCTCCTCTTCCGCTTATAAAAGGAAATTCAATGCTCTTTTGTGTTCATTAAAACTTAGTTCCTAGTTTATATAAATATGTTTATGTTCAACTCACCAGTGAGCTGTGCATCCATGTGTTCCAGCTTCCACCTTTCATTAGATGTTTTACTTCAGCACATGTAGACATTTTTGCCTGACTTTTCACCATGATATGGAATTCACTGTTATCCATATTCTTTTCTACAAAATAGTGACTTGCATTTGCTATTTCCCAATAACAAAATTTAATTGTTTTATCATCCTACTTCAGATTCCCTAAAGGGGAACAATGATTTTACAACGGTGAAAAAATATATAACAAAAAAAAACAAAATAAATCAAATGTCCTTTCCTCTCAGGTCTTTGACGCTAGTGTCGCCATGGAGACATAATCTGAATGATGCTTACATGGCTGACTTCTACTTCAGCCAAGCAATGTTCAGAGAAACTGACTCATAAATACTACAGATTTGTACAGTCAGAATTTCATTTTAACTTTGAGCCGAATTAATCTCTTTAATTAATTTAAGGATTACCTTGTACATTCATTGGAACATGAAAAGTGAATATGATATGACCTGATAATCATTGTTATTAAGCCCCTGCCAACATAGAGACAAATTAGAATAAATTAATGGTTTCTTATTTGCTGCACACATGCTCCGAAATTCTTTAGCTATAGTCTTAGGCTTATCATTTACTCAGGTCCTAATGTCACAGGAATTTCAAAATGCACCTTAGTTTCCTGTATATGATAGTTAAAATGTTAAGCTTGTTAAAATTTAAAACCACTGTTCTGAATTTAGCATGAATAGAAATCTATAAAAAGAAACTCACATTTTTTTATTTAGTATTCGGTTTTATTACTTTATTAAGAATCTCCTGATATAAATTTTACAGGTCAATCTTATGACCCAGCGAGTCAATAAAATCCATAAAATTTTGGCAACCTGTTATAGAAGTTAGTACCTGTCTACCTATTTTGTTGTGCTTTTTTTGTTAAATATAAGCAAATTTCATAAACCTTAAATTATTAAAATATGAGTGCTCTCCTATCAAGATACATACCATTGCCAATGAACAGAACTTACATGTTTTTAATTGTTCAAGCCAGTACTAAGGGTTTTAAACTTCATTTCATAAAACAAAAAAAGAAAAAAAACAAAAAAAAGTAAAAGAGTTTGAAATTTTCCTGTAAATTAGCCCTAGTATATGAAACTTCTGGTGTCTTCTTGATGGAAGAATGTTTCTGATTGGACTGTGGTCTTGCACAATTTAGTGCTTTACCTACATCACTAACAAATAGTATTTTTTTTCATGACTCTGTAACAAGTGATTTCCCAATCTCATATTTTGGTATACTTTGTCATTTCCAACTTTTTCTGCTAGAACTAAAGATAGGAGAAAACCTGCTCCACATATGCTTGGCAGCTTTTCTCCCATCGACCATCGCTGTTTTCTTTCTTTTTGTATTACACCTTACTCTTTCTCTACTTTCTTTGGCCTAAACATTTTATTTGATTCTACTTTCTGCTCCATTTAGAATATAAATTACTTTTTACAATAGTTATCTAATGCACTTTTGCCATTGTTTGAACAATAGTGCCAATTATATAAATTAACATCAAATAATGTAGACTATGTGATCTTACCACACTTTCTGTACCCAAAACTCTCTTTTCTTTAAAAATACAAATCCATTTTGACATTTAAATTTTATTTCTTTCAAAACAATTTATTTTATTATTTCTTGTAAGATACCTACTGAGAAAAATCTTTCAGTTCTGCTTATCTGACTGCCCAATGGTATGAAACACCATGACCAAAGGAAAATTATAAAGAAAAGTGTTTATTTGGCTTATACTTCCATATTGCTGTCCATAATTGCAGGATGCCACAGCAGACACTCAAAAAAGTAGGAACCTGGAGGCAGGACTGATACAGATGCCATGAAGGGGTCTTGCTTACTGGCTTGTTTTTAATTGCTTTGCTCAGCTGGCTTTCTTATAGAACCCAGCACCAACACCAGAGATGGCACCTCCCATGATGGCCTGGACCTCTCCAAAGATGGGAAAAGCCCTGTCTCCCATCAATTATTAATTAAGAAAGTATCATCCATTATTAGGAGACTTCATGAAGATTGTCTTCATATATTTTAGGAAGTTTTGACTTCACTGAGTTTCTAAACCATCTCTGAAATATATCTCATAAGTGACTCCCTCTCCCCATGTTGCCTTCCTCAACCCTAACTCCTCTCCCACTCCCCATCAGATTCTTATATTACTGTACCCACCTGTCCATAATCCACCCATAATATCTATCCTACCCCCCCCTGCCCCCGGGGGCTGCAGAAAGATTCGTGTGCCATACATCACATTTCCTTCCTCTATACCTAACCTCTCTGGGTCTGTGGATTGTAGGTTGGTTAACATTTATGTAATGCCTAATGTCCACACATAAGTAAATACACATCAGATTTATCTTTCTGAGTCTAGGTAACCATACTCAGGAAGAATTTTTCTAGTTCAATCCATTTTCCTGTAAATTTGATTACACTATTTTTCTTCAGTTAAATAATTCTCCATTGTGTTTGTGTATTGCATTTTTGTTATCTATTCTATTGTTGAGGAACATCTATGATGTTTCCAATTTCTTCAATTATGAAGAGAACAACAATGGACATGGCTAAAGCAAGTGTCCTCATGATAGGATGAAGGGTCCTTTGAATATCTGGTTGGATCTTGAGGTAGGTTGATTCCCAATTTTTTGAGGAATCACCATATTGGTTTCCATAGTAGCTGAACAAGTATGAACCCTATCAGAATAGATGAGTGTATTCCTTATTCCATATCTTCGCCAGGATGAGCTATTTAACCAGGGTAAAATGGAATCTAAAAGTAATTTTGATTCGCATTTCCCTGATGTTGCTGAGAACATTAAATATGTCTTTGAGTGTTGCTAAGCCATTTGAGTTTCCTCTATTTATATTTCTCAGTTCTGGTAGATATTCCATTTTTTTTGGTTTGTTTGTTTTTGTTTTTCGAGACAGGGTTTCTCTGTAGCTTTGGTGCCTGTCCCGGAACTAGCTCTTGTAGACCAGGCTGGCCTCAAACTCCTGCCTGCCTCTACTGAGGGCGTAAGTCACGAACAATGCCACACCAATTTGGAATTATGATTAATAGGGTGGTATTTATTTAAAGGGGAAAAACTTACAGATCACCATCTTAGACAACAGCCCTTTGTGCAACCAGAAAGGGAGTCTAGTCGCCAGCGGAGCAGGAAGTGAAGAGAGCGAGCAGAGGGAAGTAGCTGCTTTTTAAAAGGAGAAAGACCACGCCCCAATGGGATGGCATCTCAGCAGCTATAGGCTGGAGGAGTAGAAGGACCTCCCACAACACCTCCCCCTTTTGTTTAAGTAAGAGAATTCTAAACCTACTATGAAATTATATACAATAAGTACAAATATCCTATTCTAACTAGCTTAGGTCTTGTATAATAAATAACTTGACCGAGTCATGAGAGAAAAGTAACTACATTTATATAGTCTTCAACCCCATCGAAGATCTAAGAAGGGAAATAATGTTACCTGGGTAATTAAGAAGTTCAGTAAAACAACTTCCGAAACATGCAACAAATCACAGAGACAACTAGCTACTTGGGCAATCACCCAAAGTCACTTTTGCAACATTGAAGCAACCAACTTTGGCTAAGGCCTAACATAACTGACATACCATTTTCAAAGGCAGTGAACTTTTAAAACTACCTTACCCTGTCTTGGCAGGATATGACAGTCCTGTTTTATCCATTGATGCACACTCTGTATCTCTGTCAGTGGTTGAGGTATGGGCATTTCTTTGCCCCAAGGCCAGTTCTGCCAAAAAAGAAAGGCTCTAGGTGGAGTGTCTTTGGTGCTCAACATTCTCTCGGGAATAGAGCGGTGTTGGCAGGAGCAATTGTGTCTCACTATCACGAAACTCTGAGTTAGATTAAAGGCCATTTTCTACAGCTCTTTGAGAGGTTGAAGATTATCTAACTATACTGAGTATAATCTCTATATATCTAAAGAACCTGATTTGTCTAATTATAAATGGCAAACTTAGATGACTATTAGTCTATATAATTCTCAATATCTATCTAACTTAAAGACTAAGACAATAAACATCTGGGTAACAAATGAGGATAATGACCTCCAAATATAAACACTGTACAAATATACATTGCAATATGGTAAATATATATCAATACACAAACATTATATAAGTATCTTAATCAGAGGTAGAAATGTACACTGCAATATGGTAAATATATACAATATATGTCAATACATAAATATTTAAAACAGAGGTAGAAACAGGCATGCATACAATAGTCAATATAATTTAACTTTGTATCAATATACAAGAATCAATACCAATATATTTGTCTAAAAATAGTAACTCACAATTACAAATCTATTATCCCATCATCCCTCTTTTTTTTTCAAAATGATCCCTGAGCTTATAAAATTCCTCCCCTGACCTCCCAACCCCTAAATGATGTCCTTAGACCCAGGGGAAAACTTTACTGGGAGAGGGGACGTCGTCCTCTAGAATTACTTCCAGCTGTCATGGGGGTGACATTCTTTCTGGGGGATCCTGTGAAAGCAAAATGATGGTTAAATTTCAAGATCAATGTCTTTTAAAATTGCAAATAGTAAATCAGGTTTTATGCTGAAGTATTTGATGCATTTGGACTTGAATTTTGTTCAGGGTTCTAAGTATCAACTTATTTCCATTCTTCTACACGCAGCCATCATCCACAAATTAAAGTATTTTGGCCCCTTCCCTTCCCATTTGTAGCCTCTTGATCTCCTTAATTTTATTGTTCTATCTAAGACTTCAAGTTCTATAATGAATAGCTATGAAGAGAAGGACAACTCCTCCTTATAGGTGAATGGCTTTGAGTTTCTCTCCATTGAATTTGATATTGTCTATAGGCATGTTGTAAACTACCTTTACTATGTTTAGAATGTGCCTCATATTACTAGTCTCTCTAAGACTATTCATGAAGGAGTGTTGAATTTTGTCAAAGGCCTTTTCTGAATCTAATGAGATGTTCATCTTTTTTTTTGGGGGGGTGGGGTTCCATTTGTTTACACATTGTAGATATCCCCACATCTCATCTCTGTGAGGAAGAAAATCATACCTGATCATAGTGGATGTCTCTCTCTCTCTCTCTCTCTCTCTCTCTCTCTCTCTCTCTCTCTCTTATTTATTTATTAATTTTTGAAATGTTTTTGGATTTAAAGCCTAGGGGTAGTGTTGAAATTTTCTATTGTGGACAGATTTCTCCTTATCTTACAGCATGTAGCTGCTAAAATGTCTATGTTTGCAAAGAAAAAGAAAAGAGAAGAAATGGCTTTGTGGTTTCTTGTTCTTCTGACTTTGCACAAGCCAGCTGTTCTTTATGTGGATTTAACAGTTCTGTCAAAATGTAATTTCTTCCTAGACTTCAATTCATATTTTAGGAGATTCATGCCTCTGATTGCCTAGTGGGGTTTTGCTTTTACTTGTGTGCTTGTTTGCATCTCTTTCTCTCTTCGAAGGACTTATAACCCTAGCATGTGTCAGACCAGGTCTATTGAAATGGATCTCTTTTAATGGGATCACATATTAGCTCACATCTATTCTCCTTAGTATTTTAATTAACTCTGCAGCATAAAAAATCACCCTTGCATCTTTTCATACTTTTTATGTTTTAGAGATTTTTCACTTTCAAAAATAAATCATTTTGCACATACATATCTTATTGTTTGATCTCTATCCCTACATGTTTTGTGTGAAGCAAATGCCAGAACACTATAGGCTTAAACCCATAAATTAAGCATTAAGTCTCAGAACATTTTCACAGAATTTTTTTTCCTGAGATACAATACAAATACAAAGTTTCTCACTCTTCACTTCATGGAATTCTTTTCTCCCCAACTCTGTCTCACACTGGGTTATTCTCTTCCAGTAAATGTCACAGGGAAGGTTTAATAGGTTTTGAAGGTTGTTTGTTCTTTAGTTTGCCATACAGTATGGTCTGATAATTACTTCTCTTGTGTTGCAAGATATACTTAGTAACACAACCCAAGGAAGGAAGAGCTTATTTGGGCTCAAATTTCAGGATAAGAAATCAACATGATAAAGAAGTCACCACAACCCTACTCCCACCTTCAGCTCTTCACTTTTGTTTGTTTGTTTTCAAGAGTCTGTCAAGTACAATTTGTTCTGCCCATGTGTTCCTGCATATGGGAGAATACACTGCTCTTCCCATATATTCCAGGGTCTGGGACCATAGATTGGGCACAATTGACCTAACAATGGCCATATCATACAGAAAATTGATTCTTCCTGTTAAACCAGCCAATGTCTGTAGTTTCTCAGTTAGGAGTAGGGCTCATGAAACACTTTCACCTCAGGATGGAATGTTGATTAGCTTAACCTTGTGTAGGTTGTTCTCAGGCAAACCACAACAGCTGCAGCAGTCAAGTCATTTCTCATCCCGAAGACAATGTTTTGTTTTAGTCTTATTACAGTCATCCAGTTTCTTTTTTAGTAATGATGCCTCACCCTTTGGGGGGTATGGCAGTGATACAGGTGTCTCATGAATGACTGAAGATTCCATTGATACTCAGTCTTTACACTTTGATCAGTTGTGAGTCCCTGTGTTAATAACCATCTTCTGCCTAAAGAAACTTGTTTGAGGTCTGATAGCTTCAATAGCATATGAATTTAGAAATACAGATTCAGAAGGTAGTGTGATACCATCTACATTCAACAGAATAATGGTGGTAATCATCACCCATGGGGGTATAAGCTTCTCTACCATAGTTCTTTGTCAGATTTACTACATCATGTGTATGCTTATTCCTGTGTAGGGGTCTTAAATCTAATCTAAATCAAGAAGCAGCTGGCTATTCCATAACATTCATGACATTACTGCACCCAAGAGTTTGCATTGGTACCTCAGTCAGTATTGTTAATTAGAGAAGACTGTTGATGATTTCCCCACTAGACAAACTGGATCATACCTTCAAATACTATGAAAAGTAGCCAGTGTGGTGAGATTTTGTTTGTGATTTAACAAATATAGCACTATCCTGGAGATCAGAGTGCAGAGCTTGCCACAATGGTTATCTGTAGTAGGAGAAACCTGCCACCAGGCTAGCTTAACCCCTGAAATAACCACACGGAAATTATATTAATCAAAACACTGCCTGGCCCATTAGCTCTAGCCTCTTATTGGCTAACTCTCACATCTTGATTCAACCCATTTAAATAATCTGTATGTCACCACGAGGTAATGGCTTACCAGGAGAGATTCTAACCTACATCCCTCTCAGGTCAGAGATTCACGGTGTCTGCCTGTCTCTGCTTTTCTTCCTCCCAGAATTCAGTTCTGTCTTTCCCCGTTTACCTAAGGGCTGCCCTATCAAAAGGCCAAGGCATTATCTTTATTCAAGCAATGAAAGCAACATAAGTACAGACGAACCTCCCACACCAGTTATCCATAGACGCTGGGCAGTGCTTGCACACACCTTTAATCCCACCACTCAGGAGGCTGAGGCAGATGCATCTTCATGAGTTCAAGGCTACCCTGGGCTATACAAGACTGAATCAGTCTAAAAGAGAAACAAAGCCCTGAGGTGGTGGCTCACACCTTTAATCCCAGCACTAGAAATTTGGAGACAGGAAGCGATATGGCTGAGTGGAGAGAGAAATATAAGGTGGGAGGACACAGGAGCTCAGGATTCAGTCTGAGGTCTTGTAGAAACAGCATTCTGTCTGAGGATTTGTAAATATAGCATATCCCACTAGGTCTCAGGTTTTCCCAAAGGTGAGGACTAGTGGCTGGCTATTCTGCTTCTTTAATCTTTCAGCTTTTACCCACTACTATCTGACTCCAGGTTTGTATTATTAAGACCAATTAGAAATCATGCTACAAGCTGAAAGAAGGAAGCTTCCTCATTAGTATGACTTTGCTTCACCATATCCTAGGAACAATCTGTGGGGTGTCTTTAGCAACAGGGTTATGCAATAAAGTTCTGGTGGGAAAGCAAGCATAATAAGAATAGCGAGTATTGTTTCAGGGGATCTCTATGACACCAATGACCAGCAAGTGGAGGGACAATATCCCACACCTGGCACCAGGCATTTCATTTGGCAACATATGGCTCTTGTGATGGGCATCATGCTTTTTTATATGACTATATGTGTGTATGTTTGTGTCTTTTTCAAACATGTTGAATGCTGTTTATCCTATACCTTTCTACTACTCTGATTTTTAACCCCTGATCCATCACAGCAGCACTGACAACCAATTTTTTTGTTGTTATTTTATGTTTTTCTTTTCCCTTTCATTAAAATTAGAAGCAAGTCTTTGCCTGTTTTATCTCCATGCTTCTTCCACAGTTGCAGGCTTTGTGCAAGGTTAGAAAGCTGTCTTCCTTTTACAGAGATGCCAGATCTCTACTGCTGAGGTGTCAATACTTGATGAAAGCACAAGACACACAGCAGCAATTTCCACCTAAGGACTAGCATCTTTTAGTTGTTATTCAATTTGACTCTTAAACTCCTTATTCTGAAACAGTGGTTGGTGTTAAAACTCGGAAGATTTCCTGCTCTGTTCTCTGATGTGTAATTCCATTGGTATTCTGGATTTTAGGAAACACTACTTTAGCCAGAATTGGCCTTGTAGTTAAGATAATGAAATCTGGAAAGACTGAGGCTAATTCAGAGCACAAGTCTCTAGGTAATGCCCAGGGTGATGTTTTTCTCATCCCACTGATTTGACCTCTTCCCAAATTTTTATAGTATTTCTACTGGTGCCTACCTTCTTGAATCCTCTAGAGTGTTTATTTCGTGGCTTTGTTCTTGAGTCACAACCCAATTAAACCCATTTAAACTCTGTACTCTTTCTTATCAAGTACAGTTTAGTGTAACTCCTTTAGATGCAACATCACAATGTGTTTATTATGAGTGACTCCACATATGGAATTCTTCCCCTGCCCCTTGCCTCATCACTCTGATTCTTAGCACGTTCTTTGAATGGTCTGCCTCTCTGCAAGTCGTGGTAGACGAGCTCTTGAGCCACTTGACTTCTTGATCCACTTGACTTGATTAACTTGCCTCCAGGGCATTTGTCATTTGTTGAATTTTCAGGAGAAAAATCAAGAGATTTTGGAAAGTGCTAGACTGTGCTAATGAATTATGTATAAAGACAAGAGTTGCCAAATGAAGTATAGAATGCCAAGCTGAATTTGCATTTCAGACAAATATACTTATAGCAAAATTATTTTTCGTTTATTTGAAATTCAAATTTGTTTGGGTATCCTTTGTTTTTGTTTACTGAATATCTTTTACAAAGAGCACAAAGATTAATTATTAAGATTTTCTTTACCTTAATTATGTGCTTTCTGTTAGTTTTATTCCATTCTTCCCTAAAAATCATTATTTTCAATTCTGAGAGATTCGATTCTATCATATTTAATTCTCATAAATTTTCTATATGCCATTTGTGTGGTTACTATTTCACAAGCACACAAAACTTGACTACTGAAATCTTAGTAAATTTCCACTGACAATCTGGTTAGGTCATTAGTTAACTTATTGCCATTTACTTCACTCTGGTATTTATTAGGGCTATAACATACAAAAAAGTTAAATCAAGAGAGCTTTAATAGGAAGAGGATCCTACAGAACTGTGCATAGGTCCAAGAGTCTCAGCACTCAGCTGTCACAGCAGTTCTCAACATCCTGACCTCAGCTCTTTGGAGTTCCTGAAGAACAGAACTCATGTTGGAAGAGCCTACCACTCCCATGGTGTCCCCATAGCTAGTACAGGGAAGGATAATCCCTATCCCTCACCAGATCATAGAACAATGGAAGAACAGATTCCATCAGTTTATCTACAGGGAGGGAAGACTAGATGAGGAAACACCCGAGATATGCAGACAACATACAAATTTATCCAAAGTATAAATGATTCCAAATAGTATAGGCATTTTTTAAAAATTAAAAATTAAAATCATCTACAAAATGATGTTAAAAAACTTTGTGGTGAAATGTCAAACTTCTACTTCCAGGTGTGAAATGAGTTGTAGGATGTATGAATCAGTTTTCGGTACATAAATATCCAAGAACAGAAAAACTTCAAGCAGCATGTATTTAAATTTTCTCCTTGATTAAAATGGTTAGGTCTGTGGTGTGCTGACTCAAAGTTTCTGAGCCTGACTGAAAAGCATTGTGGAAGAAAACTGTTCACAACAAGCTACTCAGAAAGCAGAAAATGAGGGGTACAACCTAGAGTCCCCAAAGATATACCCACAATGATCTATTCCTGCAGATAAACACTGCCATCTTCAGTTTTTGGAACTTCCCAGGTTACCACCCCATCACAAATTAGAATGAAGAAAAACTTGGGATTTTAAGATAGTCCTTGTCCATAGTCGAGCAAAACTCTGCTTCATGTTTAGCTTCAGAAAACTGAGGAACATGCTACCTTTCTAGAATTATTTTAATGGTTATATTTAGAATTAATTAATGGTCTAAATTAAATATAGAAATGAAAAGCACTTGATGTTTTTGCTAGATGTTGTCATATGAACGGCGGGGCTGCGTTCTGGCCGCCCCGGCTACAACATGGCTAGCTTATGCCCCGAAATAATTACACGGAAACTGTATTCTTTTGAACACTGGCCCATTAGTTCCAGCCTCTTATTGGCTAGCTCTTACATATTGATCTAACCCATTTCTAATAATCTGTGTAGCCCATGAGGTGGCTTACCAGGGAAGATCTTAACCTGCGTCTGTGTTGAATGGGAGAATCATGGCGACTCCTTGACTCAGCTTCTTTCTCCCAGCATTCTGTTCTGTTTACTCTGCCTACCTAAGGGTTGGCCTATCAAATGGGCCTAGGCAGTTTCTTTATTAATAAGAAATCACTCCCACATCAGCTAGATGTGTATTTTCATAAGTTTATATATTTTTAAGCCTGAATTCTGAAAGTTAATGGATAGGTACATAATCTAAGAAAACCACCACCCAAGTACATATAGATATATAAATATTTAGGTAAGCATAGATGGAAATATTCATCTATAATTAAATACTTAGAAGGAACATAAACACAATACTAGATTATTAGCACAAGTAAAGAATATAATTACTGACAAATATGCTGCTATAGGCCTTCATTAAAAATCATGATTGCTTATAATACATACTTATTGAAAAAAGTTTCGAATCAGTTCATAAATTAGGATCCCATCCTGTTTCTTTAGAAAAATATATGTTGATATACATCTAATCCTAGAATTACCACAAGAAGAAAAACCTTGATAGCTGATATTTCTGAGGGATAAGGTAATTCATAGTTTTCACTTTCTTTTTTGTATCATGCCTTTAACAATTCAGACATGATACAAAATTATTATTAGGATGTTCATGTATAAATTTCCTCTTAGATGTAGGTGAGAACAATTTCAGACAACTTTCTGTGGTGTGTGGTATGTTTTCATCTTCTCAGCAGAGGAGTATAGCATCTCATCTAACAAAACTGTCACATATCTTTGATACCAAACCATTCCCCATTCCCACCCATGGAACCCTCTGGTCAGAGTTCTATCCTTAGAGTTTGCCTTTTTCTGGGTCACATATAAATGAAACCATAGAGTGTAATTTTTTTAAGTTCCTGAAATACTTGCAAAGTACTTGTACTCTTTTGTAACCCTATAAGATAATGCAATAAGACTTATGAAAAAAGTCTTTAGTGCCTCTGGTTGGTAATATAGATAGTATATATACAAAACACATTAACGCTATGATATCTACATGCTACAGTGTAATAACAGATGATTCAGCTACTGAAGACATCAGGGTGCTTTTGCATCATGCTAATGATCAATGTTCTACTAATTTACTTCAGTTAATCAATCAGTTTCTATGGCAAAGATACTTAAAACATATGAAAGATAATAAGTCTGGCAAGAAGTGTTCACACTCAGTGAATGCAGGACTCCTCCACGGGATTTCTGTTTCTGAGTTGTTTCCTTTGGCATTAAGCACTGCCAATGCTTGGAAATGCCCTTGGTAGGCCAGTTCTTTCAAATATCCCTAAGTTTTTTATTTCAAACTTTTTTATTGTATTCCTGCCATCAAGTGTGGGTCTAGTTTTGATTCCAAATTATCATTTATCCTGTTAATCAGGCTTTACAAAAATGATTCTAAAACCATAATTCTCAACCTATGGGTTGTGACCCCTTTTGGGGTTTCATATCAGATATCCTGGATATCAGATATGTTCATTACTATTCATAACAGTAGGAAAATTATAGTTATAAAGGAGCAAAAAATAATTTTATGTTTGTGGATCATCACAACACGAGGAACTACATTAGAGGGTCACAGCATTAGAAAGGTTGAGAATCACTGATTGAAAAGTTAATTTTGTATACTAGACTGCTACATGGATATAACTTGCGGTGAGCCACTCTACTAACCATGATACATACTGCTTTCAAAGGGGAAATAAATAAGTAAGTAATTGCACAACAATATTGTTTCATTCTTTCTATTTTATTTATTTGATAATTTTGCCTCTATTTAATGTTATCACTAAATTAACTGTTGATCTGTTTGCTTTACATTTCATGAACACAGAATCAGAGTAAACACGGGGCTTATTTCTTCTGTCAGATTCATGGGTTACTATACTGTGAACTAAATGTTACTTTGAATTTAAGCATGGTCATTTCGAGAAGGTCACACACTGGAAGGTCACACTTCCTATGGCTCTGGTCAGATTGTCAATCTTAATTATTTTATATATATAGAGAGAGTTATGTAGAGTAAAAATGAATTTTAGGAACAAATAAAACCACCTATGTAACCGTAAGTTGCCCTCAAATCACTAGCTAAGCTCCTGTTGTATAAATTACTTTTACTGAGCTCAGTATTCATTTTATTAGCAGTGCTCCCCTTCTGTTGGATAGAACCTACATTGCTAACATATTAAATAAAATCGCTTATAGATGTAGATTTTTTATGCCTTTTAAAATGCTAATGTATGGCTTGTTAAATGTTAAAGTGGTAAATAGTTTCTAGGCACTCATATGTACTAAATTTCATTTTGTAACCCTCAGCATTTGCAGAAAGAATTCATAAGATATTTGTCAAGTTGGAACCTTCATAAGATTAGCGCTCTCAATATATTATTTTACAAAGGAAATTAAGGTAATTAGATGATAATGTCAGTGTCATATTAAACTGCCATCGTTACAGAACAGCAAGCACCCTCTTGCTAAGAGATCATGAAACATACTGTTATAAAATATAAGAACTGAGAGTTTTAGCTATTGCTACAAACTGGAAATAACTTTCTGGGTCATTCCAACTGTTCTATGTTCCTCTCTCCCAGACTGTTTACAACTCTTTTTACATTAAATATTTATTGTAGTAAGTGCAATATTTTTCCTGAGCCATTCTTGCTCTTACACTACTGATGTCCTTTTTGTCACAAGAGTGTAATCACAGAGTGAATGAAATTGGATCTCAGAATATTTTGTAATATTGTATCTCATCATTACCATTGGAATCTCATCTTTAGATTTAGTTTTAGAGTCTGAAAATATATAGATAAACTCAAAGACTTGTTTATTTTGCTGAGAGAAATATCCCAACTGTGTACTTTTTAAAAAATGATGCAGACATTCCTGATATCTTTTTTATAATACGACCCCCTAAACCCTTAATAATTTGAGTGAGAATACCAATACTTTGAATTTGAAAAGACTTATTCACACAGAAGAAAGTAAAGAAAGTGAAGATATAATAAAAATGTGTTAGACTCCTATTTACCTAAGAGGTAAGGTGTAGGTAGACCTACCTAGTCATTCTTGGTAGAGGCATCAGTGACTAGGTATGCAAGACCGCATTGACCTGCAAACCCATGGCTTTCACTACTTGCCTTACACAATGGAAATTATTGACTCACAGTTACAGCAGCCAGAAGTCTACAGTTTGGCACTAACAGTGTTGTTGTCTTCTGGCAACTGGAAAATAGAATCTGACACCTATCCTAAGCAACTTGTGCTGATTTACTGGCAATCTTTGGTGTTCTTTCTGACATCAGGACCTGATTTCTACCTTCACATCCAACTCTTGGTTCTCCCTGTGTATGTCTGCTTCTGCATTTATGTTTCCCTTTCTTGGGAGAATGAGTCGTATTGTATGTTAAACCTGGAGTTATTCTGTACGCCTGATACTTTGTGTTCCTTGACCTATAACTCAATAGTTCCTTTCCCATTCTTTTTTCAAGTAAAAATGTTGATATCTATGTACATTTGGATTTCTGCAGATTTTATATCCCAGAAGATAATAGAATATTTCTTTTTTCAGTTAACATAATGTCTAGGCTCATTTATGTGTGGCATGTGGCAGAAGCTTGTTTTTTAGGGTTGAATAATATTCTAGAGTGCCATAGTTCATTTTCATTCTCCTCTTTCAGTAGAGAGAATGTTTGAGAATGACTACAAATGATCATTCAGTGGATATGAGACTAAACATAGTTTTTCAAAGCAATTTGTTTTTGAAACCATTTGTTTTGGTTTCTGACCAGAAGAGGGGTTACTAAGTTACAAGTTTGTGATGTGAAATTTTCCTGTGTATGCTGTGTTTACCATTAATGAATAAAGGAACTGCTTTAGGACTATAACAAGCTATAGGAGAACAGAACTAGGTGAGTAAAACTAAACTGAATGCTGGGAGAAAGAAGGGCGGAGTCAGAGAGAAGCCATGAAGCCAGCACCAGAGAGAGACACTGGGAACTTTAGCTGGTAAGCCACGGCCACATAACAATACACAGATTAATAGAGATGGGTTAAATTAATGAGTAAGAGTTATCCAATAAAAAATTAGAGCTAATGGGCCAAACTTTGATTTAAATAATATGGTCTTTGTGTGATTATTTCGGGGCTCAGTATCCGGGAACAAATAAGTGGCTTACTGCTACAAGTTTGGTCTCATATTAATTTCTTGAACACTTTATTCTGTTTTTTGGAAGAGCTGTATCAACCCATATTCCTGCCAAAATATCCTTACCAACATCTGTTATCTATTAAAATTATCACTTAAGAAAAACAATAACATTAGCATAAAGTAAAAGTCTAATTGCTAGAGTAATGAGCAATCCAACATGAAAAAGCCTTTCAAACATTATTTATATGAAATCTAATCAGATTGTTCTCCCCTTATTAGTATGGTTGTTTTCTGACTAATTTTCTCAGTGTTTTTCCTAATGCTTTGTTTTCTTCCAAAGGTAACTTATTTGGCTTCTGCCCCTTCTGTACATTAGAGCCTGTGAGTTTCTGCTATCCAATAAACTTGCTTTCTAAATATTTCACTTCTTCTTAGGCATTATTCCTTATGTTTTTAATCTTGTGGTTACATTTTCCACTCTTCTGGAGCTATCTCTCTTCTCAGAATTGCTTTTTCCTGGTACTAGGTGGCCAAGGCAGAAAAATAACACTTTCACTTTCAGTCTGGGCAAAAGAGAGAAACTTGGTCTCAGAATTTTTGTTTCATTCATTTTTGTTTCACCCTAACTTGATGAAGAAACCAAAGAAGACTGGGCCATACTTTTTACTCATTTTTTTTTTCTCTTTAAATTAAAATTCTGGGTTTCATTATGATATACTCACATTCACAGCATGGAATGTGGTCTTATTCACACATACTCTTTACCTTCTTTTGAATGCTATCCAATCTTCCTTTATCTAAATAGCCCCCACTCTTCTCTCAAGTCTTATTATTAAATTTTAAGTCTAGAGTGCATAGGAAAGAAAAGATGATGTTTGTCTTCCTGGACCTGGCATTTCCCACTTAGCATAATGATTTCCAGTTCCAACCATTCCCTTCTCCTGAAAATTACAGTTCATTCTTCTTAGCAAAGGAATAGCCGTGAATTAAGCATACACACATCATTTTGTTACTCTCTAATCTAATGGTGAATACCTAGACCAATTCCATAAATCATCTATTGTGAAAAAGTACTACAATTACCACGAGTGTGCAGGAAGCCCTGCACTGTGCTAAATGGGTTTCCCGTATGTAACTACCCAGACAAGGAGCAGCTGCCTCATAGGTGGGTTCTGTTTTTATAATCTAAGAAGCCTTCCTACTGATCCCCATAGGGGCTGCACTAATTTATATTTGCCTCCTGTATGGTCATTTGGTTTCTTGTAGGCAGCTATTCCGATTAAAGTGAGTTAAGATTTCAGTATAGCTTTCATTTCTTTCCCAGATGGTCACCATTTTGTCACGGTTTTCTGTTCTATTTAAATTTCTTGTTTTAA
Source organism: Microtus obscurus (assembly GCA_963919715.1). Taxonomy (NCBI): domain Eukaryota; kingdom Metazoa; phylum Chordata; class Mammalia; order Rodentia; family Cricetidae; genus Microtus; species Microtus obscurus. Next base: position 6,468,164 of record CAWTZC010001616.1, on the reverse strand, counting down.
GAATTGTCTGGGCAACTCTTCTCTGTGCACTAACTGATTAGGTGGTGTGGGTATTTAATGTTTTGGATTCTTTCCATGGTGTGTATTATTCTAGAGACAGTGGGTAGCTAATAAAGATTTTCTTCAGCTTTGCAGCTATTCCTTCATTCTCTTGCCACCTTCACCATAGAGAAGTTTTTATCTTAGACAATCCTAGTAATCAATTTTTTTCTATCATTTCCGGGGCCTAGGATATGTCACCTGGATTATTTGAAGCCTTCCTCTGGGAATTCTAAACTTGAGATAAAATACCATGTCATCTAATCTTTCACCAGTAACAAAAGCTATATTCTAAGGTTTTGAAGACAATGTTCACTGATACTATTGAATAAGCATTCAGTGGATAACAACATAAAAATTAAATTAAAATAAAGTAAATAGACAGAACCTATTATTGCACAAAGCAGAAATTCAAACTAGTATGGCTTTACAGAAAATTGATAATGCAATTCAGTGTTTTTATAGGTCTGTCATTATTTCAATCTGTATTTGTAAGGCTAGCTTCATCTCTGGACTTGCAATAAAACAACTGCCCCAATTCAGAATATCTTAGAGAAGCAATGAGATTAAGAATCAGAAATCAATCATTTCCTTCAGTTTGCATAATGTCAAAGGCAAGAAGCTCTTCTTTTGATCCACCAGCCGATTTTTCATCACAATAGATACAGTACGACCCTAATAAAATCACTAAACTGATTGCCACCAAGAAAACTGATACCAATATATTGCCTTTAGACTGACTTGCGGCTGAAAAGGAGATAGTGTCTTACATTCATGCAAATGGGACTACATACATGATTAAATCCAAGAACTGTTGAAATGAGAGAAAAATAACAAATATGGGGTATGTTGATAAACTCTTTGTTAACCCTTCAACATGAAGGAAGATACGCTGAACAAGTGCTCCAACCATTTTTCTGAGACAAGTGGGACAAGACAGAGAATGGCCTACCAGTTTAGAAAGCCCAGATTCAACTCATCTGCCTGCCAGATACATTGGTTTTTAGAAGCTAATAAATGCTTTGCAATTTTGCTTAAAATTGAGTTTCAATGTATTACCTACCCTATTAACCCTTTACCGCAATGAGTGTGCATGACATGTTCTGTTTTTTTCATGACTAAAAATTTCTCTTCTCTTTTAAAAAATATAACTTTATATACTTAGGCAGTTATATTATAATGAAAGAACTCCAGAAATACATATGTTTTCTAATACTTAATATAAGACAATTTATGAGCAGTTTTCTATTTCTACTTTCCAACTAACATGTGAATTTATTAGCATTTATAAATATTATAATTATGTCAATTCTGATATTCTTTTTGGGGTGTTTGTGAATTTATAAAAATCTGTTAGTAATTCATTTCAAAATTACCATCGTTGACTTAGAGGAACGTTTGGTTCCAGTAATTATACCTGTCATTTAATTTGCTTTTATTCTTCACTTCCCATATAATATGCACATTACATAAATTCTTTAGACAGAATATATACCTACTTTTTCCTCGGAGAAATTAATTTGAACATTAAATTATAAGTATTCAACGGTCTCCCTGTGGTTTCCCTTCTTACTGTGAATCTTTAGTGATTTCTTTGGGGTTTGAGTGAAACCAATTTTGCAATTTTTTGTTAATGCATATAAGCATTTCCTTGTATTCTTAAGTCAATCTATACTATAGCATTATTGTAAGGCAGAGAAATTCAGGAGAATAATCATTTGTACCTATGTCAGTGCTTTGGGGATGACTTCCTTGATTGATTTGACTTCTGAGTGCACCGTACATTGTTTACAGAGAAGATCACAGCAAACAAAAACTGACCTCTAGGTCTGTGCTGCACTTTCCCTTGGTACTCAGGGGATGCTCACATGTTTCTTCTGAACACTGTCAAAGACACATAGCAAATTACTTAAGTTGCAAGGCGCCTGCTTAGAGTATTAAATTGGAGATTTCAACTAAAATGTTGTCACACTGAAACCAAAGCAGAGGTCTAAGGTGAGCTAATGATATTTAATGGTTTTAAGAATTGAACATTAGAAGAATTCAAGTTGATTGATTTGGAGTATTAAAAATTTCCTAGAAAAGCTTAAAGGTTGAAACAGTGCTTAGTAGCTGAGTGAACATCTCTTTCCAGTAAATATCCCATTACTTATTAGGGGGTAAAATTAAAAAAAAATACACTAGCAGTCAGGGCATGAACTTTTCATTAATTGAACTAAAGACACACCAGGCTACAGAATTAGCATTTTCTGTACCAGCATTACATGTCCCACTCACAGTTAAATATGACTACTCTCTAGATACATAAAAGAGATTGTACTAATATGGTTTGTTCACTTATTTTCTAAGTATTTAATGATCTTGACCCACCAGACACAACCATATCACAAAAAAAAAAATCAGACTATATCACTTGTGTATAGGAAGAGTAATGGGGAGTGGATATAATGGATGAATGAAGCTCCATCTACCATCATGAAGAAAGTACTTGGTGCTGGTTCAACAGTTCTGGAAAAGTAATAAAATTGTAAGCCTCTTGGCATTTCCCTTTGAAGCTTCATCAAACAGGCTGTATCAGAATATACAGGTGAAGGAAGTTAAGGTTGAAAATAAATACCTTATATAATCTAAGGCTTCAGAGAACCCAAAGAGAATACTTTCTAGGAAACAATTGAAATGATGCCTTAAAAACCAAAACAGACCAGGATTGATTTTTGTAGTAGCAAACCCAAAAGCTATGGGATTACTATGTCGTGTTCAGTAATGTGTGAAAAAAAGAGAAGTCTGGAGATTGGGAAAGAAATAGGCCAACAGAAATTCTGGGATAAGGGAGAATGTAATACCTCTTTCTACAGAGAATGCTTTGTCGGCTAAACATTTCAGGGTCACCACTAAAATGGCACACAAGGAGTGGTAGTTGCCTGGGAATATAGAGTGTTAATAAGCAGGATAAAGTTAAGAGATGAGAGGGTTGAATGGCAAATTCTTCAAGTACAAAGGAGGAGTAACAGGCCTGTCTTGTTATTTCAGAGAACAGTTCTAATGAAAGGATAGAACTCACTGGGAGAGTTGGCATTCCCTTTCATTGTACCTGTAATCACCTCTTGTATGATTTGAAGGCAACAAAATCTATAGTTTGAATGTTTTAACAAGAGGAATTTAAAAAAAAAATGGTTCTAACCTCCACAAAGGTTAAAAGTCAGCACATAACCTTCATTGTATTCCATATAAAGAGGGATTTTCAATTCCTGCAGTGAGGATCCGAGTGAGAATTTCCCATTAGTAGGAGCTGAATGCATGACATTCTCCAAGGTTGATCTGCAGAAGACTGTGCTGCCCAACTGTCCAGTGATCATGTTTTTTTGTTTGTTTGTTTTTTGTTTATAGCTAAAAAGGGACAAAATTAAAAGCTTATAAGTTGAAAGCTTAAAAATTAAAAACTTGAAATTAAGAAGTATCTGGAATTGATTTCTTTTTATTTGAGCTGCACTTTTTCAGAAATTTCCAAATAATAGTGACAGCCACCTATTGCCTTCTCCAGTAGTAAACAGGTTGGTTTAGACTATATTCATTACATCAGCTCGCATAAAGAGAAAATATGTGCATGTAAACACAAATGGACTAGAGCTACACAATTATTTTTCTTTTGAAAATGAACCAGGTTGGCAGGCTCACTAATAAACAGGGCTGAATGCTATCTTAGTCATATGTTTGAGGTTTGGAAAACTGGATCTTGTAATAATTGCATATTGCATCTACATACTTCAATGGAGGTTGTAATAGCTATTATCATCAGAATGAATAGGAAAACAATTAACCGTGATTAGCCTTTTTATGCGAAGAGTTACCTCCTTATTTTGGTATCCAGTTTGCAATCATTTTGAAATTAGCAAGGAGTTTGAATAATTTTATTTATTTATTTTTGCATTTCAATAGCACAAAAACAAATGAGTTTCTTAACCTTAAGCATTTCCCTGAAAAGGTAGAAAATGTGGCAAGATTTATTAGTGTACAAAGCTTATTTTCCCCTAACTACAGAGCAAAGGAAAAAAAAATTCTTTCTGATGTTTATTCGGCTTTAGCTTGAAACAGAGCCATCTTAATCTACTATTAAATCCATTATTGTACTTTATATTCTACCTAGAATGACTAATTTCAATATCGCAGGTCACTGTCAAAGGTAAATTGTTCCCAATAAAAGAACAACATGATTTGGCAAACATGCATTTGACAAGGCAGCTGTGATTTCCAAATATCCGTCCCTCTGAAATTCGGAAAAACATCTCTCATGCTTGCCATCTACTCTCCCTATAGCATGCAGTTCATTAGGTGACAGGTTCTCAGATGCTATGTCTTAGCAAAATGATGCTTTAAAACTCTTTGTCTGCTTATAGATGTTGGGAAAGGTTTGACACATGCTGTAAAGTGTTTGGGTTTAATGCATATGTTAAGAATTTTAGATTTTGATCCCTTTTTCACCTCCCTAATTGATGGCAGGCAAGCACACGTAACTTTTTGTGGAGTAGGCATTTAGGAAGGAGGACATACCATGGGCCAGACTAAAAGGTGAATACTGGGTTTGGAAGGTGCCCCTTTCTTCTTGTCTGGAGATGGAGTTATTGGTGCCAAAATTATATCATATCTTTTGTTTAAGGAGCACCTCACAGATTTTTCATTAATGATAGATACAGGGGCCCAATGACGGGAGTTAGTGTGGATCCTCACCTAAATTTCAAACCATACAGAGGCCGTACAGGCCGGCTCAACATGGCATGGTTTTTAGGTACGAGGGCGCTCTCCACATAGCCTAAGACAGGGTGCCCTGTGATCTGCTTACTTTAATCCTACTAGATACCTTTTATTTGAGAAGCTCCAAGAAACTAATGCTACTCATAAGGCACCCCTCTGTTCCCAGGAGAGGTAAATTGCTTCACCAGTCGAGAGGAGGGTCTCTCCTTGTCCCAGTCCCTTCTCCTTTAGATCTGACACCATGGTTGACTCTGTCTTGGTGCCCTCCACCTATAACTACTTGCCTTTATATAAGAAAGGAGGAATATGTTGGGAGCCGTTCCCCCCCCCTAAAGATTGTTACAGAAACCATCACCTTGGGGAGCCTGCAGGGAACCCCAAACCCATAATTATGTTAAGAATAGTCCTATTGGCAAAACCTGCCCCACACCCAATTAGCTATTCGCTAATTGCTAACGAACCTAATCTGATAGCGGAACTGCCTTAAATTCCAGCTATCCAGGGAACTAGGTGTGGCAACTCCTGACTTCTTGGCCTACCTGACCGGATGTAGGTTACGTGACTGGGACCACGCGGCCAGATTCCATGCTCCTGTGCCCTGCTCCCCAAGCCCTCATTCAGGGGGTATATAAGTTGTTACCCTGTCCCTAATAAACGGAGGCTTTGACAAATAAATAAATAAATAAATAAATAAATAAAATAAAATAAATAAAAACAAAAAAAAATTAAAATGGCCTGGGTCTGAAAAAAAGCCCGGGATAAAACCGGTCTCGCTGAACATAGTGGACAAGGAGGACTACCGAGAACTCAAGAACAATGGCAATGGGTTTTTGATCCTACTGCACGTATTGGCTTTGTGGGAGCCTAGGCGGTTTGGATGCTCACCTTACTAGACCTGGATGGAGGTGGGTGGTCCTTGGACTTCCCACAGGGCAGGGAACCCTGATTGCTCTTTGGGCTGACGAGGGAGGGGGACTTGATTGGGGGAGGGGGGGGGAAATGGGAGGCGACGGTGGGGAAGAGACAGAAATCTTTAATAAATAAATAAATTAATAAAAAAAAACTCTTTGTAAATCAAGGCCATAAACTCCCTGGGTTACTGAATTGCAGTCTTATGTCCTTGCCTTGCAAGGATGTGTTGGGGTTCTGTGAGGACTGAATAGGACTGAAATCCTGTGGACTTCAGTGGCACAGTCTTAGCCTTCAAATAGTGGAAGCCAACACATTCAGTTCTCAGTGAGTTTCAGCTCCTTGGAGAGGTTGCCGTCTGCACTGTTCTTACCTATAAGGCTTGGTGACTACCCATGAGCTGCAAACAGAGTAACCATCCAGCAGAGGATTATAGCTTTGAGTTCTTTGAATTGGTTGCAAATTACAGGGAGTTTCTCTCTAGGTCTATGTTATATTAGAAAAATGGTATCAACTTTTGTTTCCCCAAGGAAGAGAGAGAAATATAACACAGAAGTTGAATTTAAAAACTTAATGTAGGGTAGGAAAAAGTCAGCTGAGACTTGTATTACATGTTGCTAAATGCAGTAAACGGTGTGTGAATAAAACATTTACCTCTACGGCATCAGTCTGTTGGGTCTTCACCATTCCCATAGTTGCCCATTTGCCTGCTCATAATTATTCCATATTGAAGAATTTCAGGAGCAGATTTCTTACAATGTGCTTTACCATAAATATTCAAAGATTGAATGTCACTGTCATTATTTTCTGGAAGTCGAAGTCTTCTGCATAATGTATTCTCGCAACCTTTTTGACTTAATGATATAATGAAAAATGATATATTTTTCAAAGCTAGGGCAAGGCATTCTTCCATTACAGTTCAATAGAAGCAAAAAAATCCCTCATTTTAGAATTGTAGGATAAATATATATGTTTATTTAAAAGTCTGCTTATTTTACCATTCATATGACAATTGAAATCTGTACCTTTTGATATATTTGACTTCAGTATGATTTTTTTTCAAACCTTTTACAAATAATTCCCCTACAGAGAAGGCCATGTTATGATCAGAATCTGAATTATTCCTCCTAATCTTATGATTTAAAAGCTAGCTCCCAAACTGCTGCTGCTATTTCAAAGGCTATGGATCCATGCTAGCAGAACTAGGCCATGAGGGAATGGAAAATTGAAGTCTATGCCAATTTCTGATTCTAACCTGTTTTATTATGCTTACTAGGCTACAGCTATGCAAATATCTCCACCACCCTCTCACAGCCCCACATGGGCCAATCCCACGTCTGCACTGTCCCTCAGGTTGAAACATACCTGAAACTAGAGAAAAGAACACGTTTCTTTTTCAATTGTATCTGGTAAGGATTTCATCCCAGTAATAAGAAATTTAGGACTGTTTTAATTCTTTAAGAGAAATGACTGCCCCCATTTAATGTGTAGCTATAGTTTTAAAATAGCAATTCACAGCATCATTTATAAACCATGAAAATCATAAATTATATGCATAAATTAAATGACATTAGTAGATTGCTAAAATTTTCTAATATCACCATAGTCCTTTTCTAAAATCCACCTGTAACTCCCAAGTGTCTTTTAATGCCCACTTGTGATGAATTTAAGCTAAAAATATAGAAAACTTAGGCATGTTTTCTGTTTGACCAGCAGTTACTGTCATGTGTATTAGTGTGAAGGGAAACATATAATAATGACCTTTTCCATAAGACTTCTTTCCATTAACAGGATACAATTGATGTACTGCCATGGGTAGCATGTGTGCTTGGGGGCAAAGCAAGTGCTTCCTAAAGGTATCTTAATTGAGGGAGCCATTATGGTGCTAGCATGAAACCTGGTACCAGGGAGATTCCCAGGAATCCACAAGGATAACTAGTGAGCTAGTGAGAGCTCACTGACTCTGGATTGACAATGGGGGAACCTGGGCATTGTCCCAAACTAGGTCCTCTGAAAATGGGTGACAGTTGTGTGGCTTGAACAGTCTGTGGTGTCACTAGCAGTGGGACCAGGATTTATCCCTAGTGCTTGAATTGGCAAGTTGGAGCCCATTCTCTTTGGAGGAATACATTGCTCCACCTAGATATAGGGGGGAGGGCCTTGGTCCTGCCTCAAAATGATGTCTCAGATTTTGTTGACTCTCCATGGAAGCCTTACTTTCTCTAAGGAGTTGATGTGTGGCGGCATGGGTGGAAAGTGGGGGGAGTGAGAGAAGGGAAGGAAGAGGGGACTGGAATTGATATGTAAAATGGGAAAAGACTGAAAAACAAAACAAAACAAAAATGTACCACATACCCTACTTCCCAGAACCTAAGCACTTTATGTTATAGAGAAAACAGGAAATAAAAAAGTAACTGACACTGGGACTATTTTTTAGCTAGTCATAAGCTAATAGTATGTTCTAACTAGTGTTATGTCAACTTGACACAAGCAAGAGTTATAAGATAGGGGGGAGCCTTAATTGAGAAAATGCTTCCATAAGTTGGGTTTAAGTGAGCCTGTAGGGCATTTTCTTGATTAGTGATTGATCCCAGGCCATTGTGGGTGGTGCCACCCCTGGGCTAGTGGTCCTGAGTTTTATGACAAAGCCAGGGGAGCAGAGTCTGTAAACAGTCCCTCCCCATGTCCTCTGGATCATCTCCTGCCTCCAGGTTCCTGGTCTGTTTGAGTTTCTATCTTTCACTTATCGATGAACTTCCAGTGACATGGAAGTTGACATCAAATAAACCCGTTCCTCCCTAAGTTGCTTTGATCATAGTGTCCCATCACAGCAATGATAACCCTCACTAGGGCAGGGGAATACCCAGAAATATTCAGTGTTCAGAGTATAGCCATACATGTCTTCAGTTACAAATACACGAGGCAAAAGCATCAAATGAAGAAGCATGGAAAGTCTTTACTGGCCATTTCTGGCTTTGAAAGTAATCTACAATAAAATTAGGAATGAGGGCAGGCTCTATGATAATCCATCATAACAAACTATTTCTCCAACACCTCCACAATAATACATCAAGTTTGTCGCAGGTTTTGATCAGTGATACTGCCTCAGATACAAGTTCACATTATCATATTGCTATTTTAGGTATCACTAATAATTACATTTTCAGTTATGCTACAGCACCAGTAGAAAGGTAATGTCAGCACGTGGAACCTGCAGTCTACTAAAATTGCTAAACAGTATTTCATTTTTGTTGAGACAATATTTTGTTATGTTTGCCAGTGATGGATGCCAAGATTGTTATTAACTTTATTCTGTCAGTCACAGTCATTCAACAAACATGTTTCACATTTCCTATGCACATTTTGCATGTTATGCTGTGGTTCAATACAAGTGTATATATTGTGAGTTAAGAAACCATACAGCTTTCCTCCACAGTGTTGGTTTCAGTTTCTATTTCCATCAGCCTTGCATGAGAATTATACTTTCTGCACAATCTCACTAACAATTCATATTATCTTTTTAATTACCATGATGCTATTGGGTATATAACAAATCTTCTTGTGATTGACATCCTCTAACAAACAACACAGAGCATATTATCATGTACATATTCAACATCTTAATATCTTTTTTACTGAAACCGCTATTCAAAGAATTTACCCATTGTGGAAATTAGTTTTAAGCATTCCTTTTCATATTCTAGAGACAAAACCTATTTCAAATATGTAATTAATCACTATGTTTCAAAGTGTATACCATGCATTTCTATCATTTTAATAATGTCTTTTTATTCTCTCTCTCTCTCTCTCTTCATCTTCTCTCATACATTACATCTGGACTGCAGTTCTCCTCCATGACTCCCAGTCTCTTCCACCTCCCCTTTCCCCCAGATCCACTCTTTCTCCATTTCTCTTCAGAAAAGAACAGGCCTCTCAGGAGCATCAAATTAACATGGCATAAAAAGTTATAGTAAGAATAAGTAGAAACGCTCATATTAAGTAAGGCTGGATGAGGCAACCCAGTAGGAGGAAAATTGTCCCAGGAGAAGGTGAAAAGAGCAGAGACACTGGCCCCGCAACCCCCACTGTTAAGCATTATACAAGAACACTAAGCTCTACAACCATAACATATACCCAGAGGATCTATCTCAGACCCATACAGGCTCCCTGACTATCATTTCTATCCCTGTGTGCCCCTATGAGCCCTGATATATTGATTCTGTGGCCTGAGTTCTGAATATCCTTAACCCCTCTGGCTTCTACGAACCTTCATTCATGTCTTTTGCTAGGTTTCCCAAGCTCCACTCAATGTTTGTCCATAAGTCTCTGCATCTGCTCTCATCAGTTGCTGGATGAAGCCTCTCTAATGGCCACTGGGCTAGGTACTGATCTATGAGTACAGCAGAGTATCATTAGAAATCATTTCATTGACTTTTGGGGTGGGGTTATTCATATTTGGTTTTTATCTTATGTCTCTGGTTTACCCAGCCTCTGGTTCCTGACCATACAGGTAGTACCAGACATGGGCTCCCTTATTTGAGTGGGCCTCAAGTTGGATCTGTCATTGGATGGTTACTCCCACCACCTTTACCCCAGCACCTTCTGGAGGCAGAACAAATTGTAGGTCAAGGGTTTTGTGACTGGTTTGGTGTCCCAATCCGATCACTGGAAACCAACCAATATTTTAACTGTTGAGGTCCAATTTACCAAGTTTTTTGGTGCTTTATCTCTGTCCTCCATCCTCTCCATTGTAAAAAATATGTTGATCTACACTTAAGGCTATGATCCATTTTAAATTAACATTTAATGTATCTTGAGTTAGACTAGAAATTCTTTATCTCTACCTAGATCTATCCAGTTGTCTCTTATTCACATAGATAATGTATATTGAGGGTTTTTCAAATTGGTTGGTTAATCTACCACTGTAAACAAGCCACTGAACACATATACAAAGTTATTGTTCTGATGTTAGAAAATTCATTTAAATATAATATATATTTATGTATATAAATGAAAAAAATATTTATAATGTGTTTATCAACATTCATTTTTCTTTTTTAATATTATTTATTTATTATGTATACAATATTTTGTCTGTGTGTATGTCTGCAGGCCAGAAGAGGGCACCAGACCTCATTACAGATGGTTGTGAGCCACCATGTGGTTGCTGGGAATTGAACTCAGAACCTTTGAAAGAGCAGGCAATGCTGTTAACAACTGAGCCATCTCTCCAGCCCCAACATTCATTTTTCTAGTATTGAAATTAGTTCTACATGTATGACTTCATTTGTTTCTTGGAATATATTTTATATAAAGGGATCTGCCTTTCCATTTGCTAAATCTAAATCTAGAAAATGCTTGAGTATTTTGCTTTTTAATGAGGATGGGTGTGCTTTGCATTTCAAAATTTAAATTGAAAACTCTCTAAAATCATGGGTTATTTGAATCAGAATAGGCTTTAAAAATTTAAGCTCACGTAATATTCATAGGAATTTTGGAAGAGTTATCTCTTGTTTCAAAATCGTACTGAATGGGAGTACTAAAGTTTTTGTTTTAATTTAAAAGCACACTCATGAAATATTGGTCGCACTTGTCTTTCTAATGAAAACTAGTACATTATCAAGATATAGAACCTTTCAACAGATATCTCTGTAGACTTAACTAAATACTTGGATCCATTTAATAACCACATGAAAAGCAAAGGCCATGTCATTCTGTTCTCTCTCTCTCTCTCTCTCTCTCTCTCTCTCTATATATATATATATATATTAGGATGTTCAACATGACTGTCATATTTAGCTCTGTAATTAGGCCTCTGGCTAGTAGTGAGGTTGGTAGAAGTACAGAAGTGGGGGAGGGAGAAATCAAAACATTCTGCCCTCTTTTCCACATTACTTTTCATGGTTTGAAAACTGTTGTGTAGTTAATTTTGACTGGAAACTTAACTGGTTTGAGAAATGCCACAAAGACTATACTATACTTCTGGGTATGTCTGTGTAAACGAGCTATTCCATTGTAACAACTCTGACCATCAATTAATTGCTTCTAAATTTTCATAGATTATTTGACTGTCATAGAAATACAGTAGTTTCCTGTTTAGAACCAGTGGGTAGTGGGTGGAGACTTCCCTAGGACTATCTTTTGTTGTGGTCCTTTGCAGTATGTCTCAGTCTCCTGTGTGCCATGTAGTGAGCTGTGCTTCCTATCTCTCCAGGGTGGGGCTCCTCTGGAGTGTGCACTGCACCATGGTGCGTGCCTGAGTATATAGGGATCCACTAACCTACCAAACTGAGTCATCTGAAATCATGGGAACTTTTTTTGCACTTCTTTCAGATTTTTTACATGACATACATGAAACAGTGACTAATACATGCATAACACAAGGAAACATGGACTTTTAAAAGAACACATTTTAGATAGAAGCATAAATCTCTTAGTCACTTAGTGTTTTAAACATAGAGCACCATGATTTTACTAAGTAAGTGCTCCCACAATGATGTTCTCTCCTAGGAAGTGGAAGAGAACCATAGAACCTCTGCTCCATTACCTACCAACATCTTTGTGACATTACCATAACCACATGTGGCAACCATGCACAGAAGTTGTTATGTGCAAAACTCCTGAAAATATACTTTCCTCATTCACTCTTTGGGGTAGTTTACTTTCCTTCCTGTTAGATACTTAATCTGCTACTGATATCTAAAAATCACCATTGTGTTAGTTTTTTCTAATTATAATATATCTTCCATGTTTTTCTGCACTAACTGCTACTTTGTTTGACCAATTAAAAATGTGAGTTTCTCAGCAGTAGACTGCTTATGAGGTTGATTGTTCAATTGTACTGTCATCTCATTTTATAAATCAACTTTTAATTTGAGGCTATCAGATATAGTAACTGAGAATGTGAACATATGAATAGTCTAATCAGCTTTCATTATGCGATTAGGTATACAAAGGAAATCAAGAAATGATATAATTTAGCTAGAATTCTTTCATTTTGTGTCACAAGTTCTTTTTGATGGCTTTTGTGAAGTATTGCTTCGATTCTATTTCCAAAAACCATAAAGCAGAAGCTGTTTGTACGAAGTATATAGAAAATTGATTCACTGGTTCTGGGAATTTTCCAAGTGTCACCAGTATTTCCAGTCTGTATCATATGTAATAATGGCATTGATATTTAAGTAAGCATTGCATTAGATGAGCTGACTTCAGTGCTAAATCAAAGGTTGGTCTGAGTAAACAGTCAAGTGCTCAGATAGTATTAAAAATATACTTTCCTGTTTAAAAACAACCACTGCTCAGGTGAAGGTGAACGGACAGATCTATATTTTTATTACAAACACAAGGATGAGTTAAGTATTGTTCTCCTAAAAGAGTATTAGTAAAAATAATGAATTCTAATGTATTTTTTAATTATCTATGAGAGAAAACTTGTCATAACCCTATTTTATTCTTCATATTTTCAGTTTCAAACACACTTGCCCCATTAAAACTTCAGGACCTATGCCTATATGATATCTCAGTAGGCACAATTTCCTGCTGCCAAACTTGACAACCTGAGCAAATGCCTATGACTCATCATGGTGAAACAGAGCACTAAATACCTCCATCTGACCTCACCCAAGACCCACACATGCACACACATAAAATTCACACACAAAAAAAATGACAATGAAATATTTAACAATTGAAAACATTTCAGAGCATCTCTGAGAACTCATCGATGTTTCTAAAGCAGACAGAATAGAATGAATGATCCTTCTCTGCATCCATTTCCTGATACCTGTTCTTTAACGTAAGTGTAATCTGCACTCTTTTCAATATTACAAATAATTTATTAGAAATACTGACTAAAACTACAATTATTTTCAATTGTCTGACTACTGGCTCATACTAAAGCTGTTCATTGACTTTTTTTTATAATTGATTTTATTGAACTGTATATTTTTCTCTCCCTTTCTTTCCCCTCCCCTTCAACCCTCTTCCATGGTCTGCATGCTCCCAATTTATTCAGGAGATCTTGTCTTTTTCTACTTCCCATGTTGATTAGATCCATGTATGTCTCTCTTAGGGTCCTCATTGTTGTCTAGGTTCTCTGGGATTGTGAACTGTAGACTGTTTTTTTTTTTTGCTTTTCATCTAAAAGCCACTTATGAGTGAGTACATATGATATTTGGCTTTCTGGGTCTGCGTTACCTCAGTCAACATGATATTTACTAGATCTATCCATTTGCTTGCAAATTTAAAAGTGTCCTTATTTTTTTCTGCTGTGTAGTATTCCAATATATGAATGTACCACATTTTCCTTATCCATTCTTTGGTCGAGGAGCATTTAGGTTGTTTCCAGGTTCTGGCTATGACAAACAATGCTGCTATGAACATAGTTGAGCACATGTCCTTGTGGCACGATTGAGCATCCTTTGGGTATATACCCAAAAGTGGTATTTCTGGGTCTTGAGGAAGGTTGTTTTCTAATTTTCTGAGAAATTGTCATACCAATATCCAAAGGGGCTGTACCTATTTGCACTCCCACCAGCAATGCAGGAGTATTTCTTCATATCACAACCTCTCCAGCATGAGTTGTAATCAATGTTTTGATCTTGGCTATTTGTACAGGTGTAAGAGGGAATCATTGCATGAACAAAAGTATACTTTGTCTCTGTGTCTGGGATATTGCTCATGATTTTGTGTTGGGCACATACATTTTGACATACAATTGCCTAAATTTAGGAGATAAACCAAAAGTAAAATCAAGAAAGAGATACCTGATTAATATAAAGTTATATAATTTTGTTCATATTTTTAGATTTAATGATAGAATTTTATTTATATTTTATGGTCTATATGATAATTTTTCTGAATGACCATTACTGGTTAAAATTAATTTCCTTAAGTCAGAAGTACAAACCAGGGGTAAAGAGCTTGTTTACCACCCACAAGTCTACAGATTTAGTCCCTAAAGCACAAGAAAAAGTGACTAAATATTACATATCAATAGTGCCGTAAGCATTGACACTCAGTTCAAATTCAGCATAAAAAATGATTAAATCCAAAATGACACTACTGCTAAGACAGAAAGTTATAGAATCATGATTGTTGGGAATTTGGAAACAATGAGCACTCTGGGGTTTGGCTAAATGCTAAAGCCATTGTCTAGCACTGTTAACTCCTCAACACTGGATTGGGGATGGTTTTGCCCTCACTTTCGGGGATCATAAGCAATTCCGATTGTTGTTTGTGACATTTTGAGTATGCTGTGATGTTCTCATTTGTTTATTTTATTATTTACTTTTGGTACTGTACCATACCCTAACCTAGTAGCCTGCAAACCCTGATGTATGGACCCGAAAATGTGAGCCTATCCCACCTTGTCTGAAGGTCAGAGAGTTTGAGCTTATTTTTGCTCTTTCAATGTTGTTGACAATAGGTCTAGCTAGAAAACAAAAAATCCTGACCTAGAGTGTTGTTACTTGGTATTTTGGACACGAAGATGGCTCATAGAGGTGGATCCTCTCCACCCTGTCCAATGGTCAGAGAATTTAAGCATATCCCTGTGCTACTTCATTTAAAATAGGAGGCTTGACAGGGAGTGGGTGCATATGAATACTTGGTCTAGGGTGTATTCACTGCCCCAAATATCAAATGCTTGACTCAGGAATTAATGGCTTGATGTCTCAAATATTGAAGCAAGTAACTGTTCTGATTATCCTTTTTGTCACATTAAAGCAATCTTTTGCCTTCTTCCCCACTTTTGTATTGGGGTATAAAAGCATATGAAAACCCCTTTATGATAAAGGTCTTGGAGAGGTTAGGGATACAAGGATCATATCTGACCATACTGAACCTGATAGAAGAGAAAGTGGGAAATAGACTTCAACACATGAGTACAGGGGACCACCTCCTACCTATAACCCCACTAGCACAGACATCAAGAGCAACAGTGAATAAATGGGACCTCCTGAAACTGAGAAGCTTCTGTTCAGTTAAGACAAAAAGGCATCCTACTGAATGGGAGAAGATCTTCACCAACCCTGCATCAGACATAGGTCTGATCTCCAAAAGATATAAAGAACTCAAGAAACTGGACATGAAAATTCTAATTAACCCAATTAAAAAAATGGGGTACTGAAATGAAAAGAGAATTCTAAGCAGACAAAGTTTAAATGGCCAAAAGACACTTAAGGTCATGTTCAACCTCCTTAGCCATCAGGGAAATGCAAATCAAAACAACTTTGAGATACCATCTTACACCTGTCAAAATGGCTAAAATCAAAAACACCAATGATGACCTATGCTGAAGAGGATGCGGAACAACGGGAACTCTCATCCATTGATGGTGGGAATGCAAACTTGTGCAACCACTTTGGAAATCAGTGTGGCAGTTTCTCAGGAAATTGGGAATCAATTTATCTCAGGATCCAGCAATACCACTCTTGGAAATATACTCAAAAGCACTTGTTCAACTATGTTCAAAACAGCATTATTTGTAATTGCCAGATCCTGGAAACAACCTAGATGTCCTTCAGTGGCAGAATGGATAAAGAAAGTGTGGAATATATACACATTAGAGTACTACTCAGCAGTAAAAAATAATGACATTTTGAATTTTGCATGCAAACAGATGGAAATAGAAAACACTATCCTGAGTGAGATAACCCAGACCCAGTCTGGTTGGGATCTGTGCATTCTTTCCAAAGTTTCCTATGGGCAACTGAGTTTGCATGAGTTTTGCAGATCTAGCCCTCCCAAAATGTTAGCTCTCCTTGGAGGCTGGCTAGTGATAAAGACACATGACTAGAAAACTCTAAATCTCTTCTAGAAGCTAGTAAATAAATCATGTATAACAATTAAAGCTAAAAAAAAGTCACTGTGGAGGTATATAAGATTACTTTCTTAGTTCGATTTATTTAAAGAATGAAATGTCCTTATTACCTGGCAATGTGGTAGAATCTCCTCTGAGGTAAGAAGAATTTGCATAACTCTACGTTGGCTATAGGTTATGTCCTATAGAAATCCACCTCTTAAAACAGTTACTCTTGATTTAAAACTGTAGTAGCCTCATGTGGCACTTCTACTTACTGAGAAAACAACTGGGAATTTTACCGTCTAAGGCAGTGTTGGACCTAAATATACTAAATAGCTCTCTCTATAATTCCCCATTCCCCCAAACTAAATCCAAAGTCTTATAGATTATCTGAGGGAAAGATGTAGAGGTTGATAAAATAGAGACACCTGTGCTCAGAGAGAAGTTAGGGAATTAAACATGAGTTTTGACTTTGTACTGATAGCAAGGGTGCCACCATACTAGGCCCACTGAATGTGAATGCAGTTTGTGGGGTCACTGGCAGTGGGACCAGGATTTATCCTTAGTGCTTGAACTGGTGTTTTGGATCTTTTTTTTTTTTTTTTTTGAGAGATACCTTGCTCAGTCTAAATATAGGAGAGAGGGCCTCAGTCTTGTCTCCAAGTGATGTGTCAGGCTTTGTTCACTCCTCTAGGGAAGCCTTACCCTCTCTGAGAAGTGGTTGGGGGGCTGGGTTGGAGGGGCAGTAGGGAGAGCGGGAGGAGGGGAGGAAATAGGAAATGAGACAGGTAGGTAAAGTAAGAAAAGAATGTTTTTTAAAAAAAATATTGATTTTGTAGGTCTTTCAGTGCTCACTTTCTTTTATTAGGAGTGGGAAAGGCTATATTGAACAAGGTTGGGGAGTCACTGTGCCATCTAGGTACTTATATATTGCCTCCCAGGTGAAATATTTTCTAGCATATTATATCTTTAAGAATATTTAAGAATTCCTCAGCTCTGGGAATGACTTCTTTGCCCAAACCAATATCTGAATATAAACACAATTACAGGAAGTTTGAGTTTTAGAGCCTATTCCTACCTAAATATCTAGTGCAATTTATTCCCACTAAGGAGGAAAATATCTCATTCTGGATTACTTCATCAGCATTTGCTCATCTGTAAGAAAGGTCATTTGCATCACATATCCAGAACATAGTGGTTCTTAGTTAACTGAGAAATTACCATTACACACTGTCAAGAAGTACCCCTACTCTTCACTGTGCACAATGGAAAAGAAAGCAGTTGCAGTTATCTCCTTTTAGCAGTAATTCCTGGGTTTCTTTGCTTTCTTGTATTTATTATTATTGTCTAGTTTCATCTTTCTGCTTTTACTTGAAAGAATGCCATTTTCTGACTTTATGAGGCATCTAAACAGTTATTCCTTTGATACTCTCATGATATGGTACTTTATTATTTTTTTTTCATACAGAAAAAGGAGAACTTGTCTATGACTTAGAAAGAAATCTCAACTTATAAGAATCCATTAAAATAAATGCAATATACCTTAGCAGATATGGAAAGCATTAAACTGAATGAAAAGTATGATTTTTTTTCCTTATGTTGAATCCCTGTTTAGACATGAATATGTCTCCTCTTATGAAATTGCTAATTTTGGTGTTCAGGATAGGATGATAATATACTGCTCTCTAACATCTGTGAGCCATTCTCTTAGATCCTTGCCAATATGCAGTGTACCGGTTATCCTGTCATCTCAAACTTTATCTTTCCTTCTACTACTGATATTGCCATTCCGTCCTAAAATATTAAGTAAGATGGCAAGAAAATATAGCTCTTTTGAATGATCATAAATATCTATGAGTTGTTTTCATTCTATTTGGGAGTCCAGATGGTGACTATCACAGTGACCCACAACTGGCCAAGGTATAGAGAATAAGAGCCTGCAGGACACTCAGCTCCATATAGGACATATTGCCTGGACTTCCCCCTTTCAAGACTCAGAAATCTTTTTGAAAAGGGTGAGAAAAAAGTGTCCTTCAGACACAACAGGGCAACTGCACATGTGGAATCACCTTAGTTATGGCAGCATTCGCAAGCCCTGTGAGAGCTCAATCCAGGTGAAATCCCTGCATGGAGAGGGGAGGTGAATGTGAGTTCCCACCATTATCAAGGGCCAACTGCTAGCTACTACGAATAGGAGAGTTCGTTTTCTTTAAGAATGTTGTCCCTAGTAGGTCAATCAAGCTCCAAAGTAAGGCCACATACATGAATATAAAGGCTGCACAAATTGGACTCGAAGACTCAGAAATCAAGAGGGATAGGCAATGAATGTGGGGGTGGATCTAGGAAGACCTGAGTAACAGGATGAATTATGGTTAAAACTCATTGTAGAAAATAATAATAAAAACTGTACATATTCTGTTCCAACCTAGTCAGAATAGATGCTACCAAGCAAACAAAATATAATAAATACTATCAAGGATGCTGAGGAAAAGAATACTGTATGTTGGAGCATAAATTCATTCAGCAATTGTGGGAAACAATATGGAGCTTCTCACAAAATGAAATACAAGTGGCTACAGATCTTACTATACCACAGTTAAGTGTATAACTAAAAGAAGCCAGGTCAGCATACAATATATATACTTACACATTCACATTTATCATAGCAGTGCTCATAATAGCTGAAAATCAGTCAATGCATACATAAAGGATGAATGAGCAATAGAGAATATTGTGTTTAATAGAGAATAATAGTTTAATATTATATAATCCTAAAGAAGAATTTAAATGTATTACTTATAGGAAAATGAATGGATGAACCTGAAAATTACATTAACAAATTAAACAATATCACACAAGCAAATACTAAATGACCTCTTCCATAAGCTGAATTTAGATTTTCATAAAGTACAGGACAGTACAAGTGCAACTGAGACTATATGGAAGAGAACCTGGAACAGACGAAAGGGGAGGGAAAAGTTCAGTGACAGTGGAGTGAAGTATATTTATATGCATATGAGGCCATGTTACAAAGAAATCATTGTTTTGTATAATTAATATATACTAATGAATAGATTCACAGGATAAAATATAGTTAAATGTGAGCAGATTAATTACATATTTGTGTCATTTTTGTCTGTAATAGCAAATATGTTATGCCCAAGTGTTCTCTAGGTCTACCAGAATGCCAATTGATATGTATGAATTATATAATCAATAATTAAGAAACCCTTCTTTAATTTATAATGCTGAGGATTGTAGTTCATAATAATGTCTCAATGAGTGGGTTGTAGCTTCTTTTAACATGTTGTGATAAGTAATTGTGGAATGATGGACATAATTTTTTGTCTCAAAGTTGTCATCATTTTATTTTACATATGTGGATGCATCATAAAAACATGCATTATAACATGAAGATGCCATGATTTATTTTTAAAAAATAAAATAATTTCATGATGGTTTCTTCTAATATGATTGTCTAGATTAAAACTGTAGTATGACATGTACAGAGATCTATAAGGGCCCTTAATTTTAATCCTCCACTAGATGTAATACACTCTATAGTCATAACCTATAACCACATATAAAAGAGGAGTCCAGGAATCATTGCTTCTATTATCTTCAAAATCAAGCTTCTTCTGAGAAGTAAGCACTAGCTATATATTAATCTATATCAAAGTTCACAATGAGAGATTTTTTTGCTTTATATTTAATTTAACAAAATCTAGTGTTTTGTTGTTTTGTGTCTGGCCACAGAGTTAACAGAGGTTATTTCATTGCAAATTCCACAATCTGGCTTTCTGCAATGACCAAACTGGATAGATAATTACCACTAACATAAGATTATTTTCTGTTGTTCTGTGTGGACCAGAAATAAAAGCCATCATTTAGTGGCAACTCTTCAAAAGCACTACTTAAGAGTCATGATCATCTTCCAGTTATTATGTGGTCTGTACTGAATCTCAAATAAAGTCAGTCTTTGAAGGCAAAGAGCCTACATTTTATGTTCCACAGCTAATGAAGATTAAATTCAAGGTTTTCATATTGATTGCAAGTACAAAGGCTTTGTTAAAACAATAGCCTCACTCTTTGGAGACCACAGTGATGCTTCTGTTGTGTTTCACATGCCTTCTGCAAATTGGACAAAATTGATGAATAATGACTTTTTGGTAATGTTACAAAATCGCAAAGCTATTCACTTCGTTCTAATGTATCTTGTCATATTTTTCAGGCTTAAAAAAGAAACAAAGTCTATGTGCACTGTATGATATATTTAGATATCTTAAAAACATACTCATAGATGATGCTTTGTACATAAAGGATGAAAGTCATAAAATTTTTACCAGTAAGTAGTGGGTTTTCAATTGAGCATCCTTCAGGTTTGAGGGGTTCAACAAAGTAAAGTAGAATGAACTTATTGGGCACCAGTGAATTGTGTGTAAATTATGGATTAGTGTATAAGACTTTGTATTGGGAAAAGTGAATGTGATATTTCTTCATTCAAGGGGTGTTTATAAAGTCCCCAAAAGGAGGGAATATTCTGTATGTGCTTTAAAACAAAAGATTTAGAATTGCTATCAAAGCTATGATTCTGTCTATCAGAGAAAGAAAGGTAAGTGTGCAAACAGTAGGCTTGCCATACATAAATGGCCAAAGAATAAAATTGCTAGTAGTCAAAATCAAAAATGAATGCCAAAACAACATTAATGGCAGATATTAAAAATAAAATAAGGACCCAGAAGCTATCTCCAATTAATAATCACTCACAAATAAAAACCTAGTTTTCTCCAATAGAGTGTGACTGGGGATACATACCACTCTTAAGGGAATACCATACATCCAGCGGTAGAGGACAAACACAACAAACACAATGGTATCTTTAAAGGTTCTTTGTTTCATAATGTTTTGTCAGTTTTATCTTTCCTTCTTTCTTTCTCTCTTTTCTTTCTTCCTTCCTTCCTTTCTTTTAGTATAGATCCTCCTTGTGTATGTATTATATCAGTTTTGGGTATTTGGGAGATTCCTGTGTTTGTGAATGTGTTTGTGTTCTCTATCTATCTATCTATCTATCTATCTATCTATCTATCTATCTATCTATATGGATAGATATAGATATATAGATATATATAGATATAGATATCCTGTGCTTTTCCTTTGCCTATTTTTTCATTTTCATTTTTCCTCATTCTGATATGTCTGTTTTCACTTTATCTCATTTTAGTATTATCATTCTTTAAATGAGTTTGTTTTTGTCCCTAAGGAAGGACAGAAGGAGAGTGAATAAGGATGCCTGTGAAGTTGGGAGGATCATGGAGGAGTTGAGGGAAGGAAATCCTTAACCAGAATATTTTGCATGCAAGCCAGATTATTTTCCTTAAAAGGAAAAGAGAAAAATAATAGAAGGTTGGGAGAACAAAGAAATTTTTTTTGCAGTAGACAACTAGAAGCATCCTAATTAATTCTCACTGATAATTTCCCTAAGAGCATAATATATTTAAAGTAAGTATCACTGTTACCCCACAAGACCCATCTAATCATTCAGGACCTTATGTGCTACAGCTTAATCAGTACATGGCTTTCCTACTTACCTTGTTTTTAAAAATCTTTCATCCTTTTTATTATTTCATTAAAGCTCTAAATTTATTGTCTCTCACAAGGCATTAACAAATGATGTGTTCTTTTAACTCTTCTTCCTTCAACTTACCCCTTGGTACTTAATCGTGAATCTTGTACTACACTGGGTCCTCTTGTTAGAACTGCTTTTCTCTCCAGAAATAAAAGGATCATATGAAAGGTGATGTTATTTTCAGTCTAATAATCATTAATATATAATATTTCATTTTGTGTCTCAGTAAAGAACTGGATGCAAAGGCAGTTGTTGCTGAATGGGCAAGTTCACCACAGTGGAACACAATGATTCCTTTCCACAAATGATTATGAACACACATAGAATAATTTTTTAGTGAAGGGCAGCAGGAGACAATAAGGTTTACACTGGCACAAAATAAAGAAGTTGATTTCCAAGAGGAGGAGTGAGATTTAATCAGTGAAAGAGGTGAAAACTGGAAAGGATTGTTGAGTCCAGGCTGTGAGAAATGATTATGATACAAGCAATGTGTCTGCATTATAAGGGAATCTATGGAAATACAACTAAAACTTTAAAAAAATAAACATGTCCACACTGAGACAATGGGGATGTTCTATCAGGAACTCACCAAGGCCAGCTGGCCTGGGTCTGAAAAAGGTCTGGGATAAAACTGGTCTCGCTGAACATAGCGGACAATGAGGACTACTGAGGACTCAAGAACAATGGCAATGGGTTTTTGATCCTACTACACGTATTGGCTTTGTGAGAGCCTAGGCAGTTTGGATGCTCACCTTATTAGACCTGGAAGGAGGTGGGTGGTCCTTGGACTTCCCACAGGGCAGGAAACCCTGATTACTCTTTAGGCTGACAAGGGAGGTGGACTTGATTGGGGGAGGGGGAGGGAAATGGGAGGCGGCGGTGGGGAAGAGACAGAAATCTTTAATAAATAAATAAATAAATTTAAAAAAATGTGGTCTTGAATGTAGCTTTTTGTTGAAATTGGGGGCACTGGGGTTGCGTCCCCAACACTCCGGGCCACCTGGCTAGCTTATGCCCGAAATAACAACACACAAACTGTATTCATTTAATCACTGCTTGGTCCATTATATCTAGCTTCTTCTCGGCTAACTCTCGCACCTGGACTAACCCATTTCTAATAATGTAAGTAAGCACCCCAAGGTGCGCTTAACGGGAAGATTCTAGCCTACGTCCATCCTGGGTTGGAGCTTCATCTTGAGTCCTTCAGAGAGCAGAGCTATCCCGTCTGCCCGCTAGACAGGAGCTTGGCGTCTCTCTCTGAGGCATCTGGCTCTGGCAGGAGCTGCAAGCTTTCTGACCTCACTTTCTCTTCCGCCCAGCATTTTCTTCTGTTTACTCCACCCACCTATGTTCTAACCAATCGGGCCAAGCAGTTTATTTATTGCTTATCCAATGAAATCAACAGATTGATATATGGCACTCCCACATCAGCTTTTGATTCTAAAAAGCCTAGAATTATAAAGAAAGAAGATAAAGAATCTGGCAGTGAACATCCAAAGGCAAGAAGAAATCACATTTGCTTATCTTTGTCTCTGTCTCTCTCTCTCTCTTCAGGGACAAATAATATGATTTCTCTACAAACTAAAATTTCTTAAAAGAGGAATGCTGGGATTCTTGATGTGACTTCTGCTTTATTTAAAATGAACTGAATGTGATTTTCCTGCAATATGTATCATATATACAGTTTTATTCATGACATATAGTAAAAAAGTTTACATGGTGAATTTTGCTTTTAATTTCTGCAAGTTATTAATATAGAACTTCACTCTTGAAATAACTTTAATCTCTCTTTAGGCAAAATGTTGATTCCTAAACAACAATTTAATGGTTTGATTCCTTATTTTTCCTGTGCATGTTATTATCACCCCCTAAAACACAGTCTTCATGATGGGACTGCAGTTCAGTTGGTAGAGTGTTTTCCTACCTCTCACTAAGTCCATCATCATATACATTATCCATCATCATATGCGTTATGCATGTAGTGCACATCTGAATTCCAGCACTAGGAATGTGGAGACAGGAGCCTCTGAAATGCAAAGTTATCTTTAGCTACATGAAAAATTTGAGGCCAGTTTTAAATATACATGAGATAGTGGTTCAAAATCTACATCTCACATCGCTGGGAAGAGTAATGTCACACAGTAAAGAGAACTACAACGAAGTTCCCTTATTGAAATTCACAAAGGAAACAAACTACTGATTGGCTTGGTAATTTATTGATTATATCGTGGGCCATGAAACTATGACCTTTAGACTAAATGGAGCCTGCCATTTGTTTTTGTCAATAAAACTGTACTAGTACACAGTGCACCAATTTGTCTAGGTGTCATCCATAGCTACTTTCACATCTATAGTGCACTTGGATTATTATTAGCAGGAACCACAGTGTATCTCAGGAACATTTGTTACACATTCCAGAAGAAAATGTTGCACTTACTTTAAAACTTTATCAACAGTACCAATAAATGTTAACCATTCAATTATGCTTTAAATATCTATGTCTTAGTTAATTTTCCATTATTGTGATAAAACACCAAGAACACGGAGACTTATAGTAGAATGAATTTAATTAGTACTTAAAATTTCAGAGAGTGAGTCCATAATCATTGTGGTAGGAGACTTGGCAATAAGTTGGCAAGCATGGTGCTGGAGTAGGGACTGAGAGCTTATATCCTTATCCAAAAACAGAAGGAAGAGCAGTTAGATGGGAGTACCACAAGGTTTTTAACTCAAAGCTCACCCGCAGAGACACATTTTCCCCAAGGCCACAACTCCTATGCCTTCCAAAACAGTTCCACCCACTGGGGAAGAAAGCAGCACACAATATATGAGCCTATAGGCTCATTCTCATTTAAACCATCACATTTTACTTCCTGGACCCCGCAGACTTATCACCATATCATAATACAAAATGCATTTAGTTCAACTTTAGAGGTCCCTATAGGTCTTCATAGTCTAAAAACTAAAGTCTAAGTCTTTTCTGGGACTCAAGGGAATCTTTTGACTGTAATAATCTGTAAACTAAAAAAAAAAAATACATATTACCAGCATACAATGGCACAGAATATACATTTCCACTCTCAAAGGAGGAATAGTGGTATAGAAATAAACAAAACCAAAAGCCAACAGTGAAAATTCCAGATCCCGTAGTTTTATGTCCAATGTCAAAGGGCTTAATTGGCTCTTCCTTTCCAGATTTGCCGACTGCAACTTCTGTCTCTTCGGTGAATTTTTGGTTGGGCTGTTTTCTGTTTCCCTGGCAAGCATCCTATGGCTTTGGCTTCTCCAAAATTCTGGGACCTCCAACACAATCTAGTTTTTACTGTTGCATCTTCATGCAATGATCTCTCTGTACCTCGAAGAAGGGACTACCTTGTCACATGAGTAGTCTCTCCTTAACCACAGGACTCTGAGGGCAGAAAAGGTGATTGATGCTGCCAAGTCCAGCTGCCTGCTTGCTATGGAAGCCCACTCCTCGAGTTACTTTTGCATACACTTAGATTTGTTGTTGTTAGGAACACAAAATTCCTTAGGACTTTTTTTTTTTTTACAAGTTGCGGGATTAGTTGTGTGTGTGTGTTGGGGGGGGGGGTCTTGCCCTGAGGACACCATTCCCTTTATTCCATTCCATTTTAGGCCTCTTCTCTTTCTCAGCACAAGTCTTATTTCCAGTGTTAAATTTCTCAATGCTGGCTTCCTTTTCAAACTACACATCTTATATTTCTTTGGTCTCCCTTGCTCTTTTTCATTGCTGACCTTCGTAAGAGCAATCACGAATAATCACATGACAGAATCGATATCAATGTCTTAAAGTCTCCTCAGCCAAGGAAATCAGTCCCAAATTGTTTCAGCCTAAGGTAGATTCATAGGAATAAGATATATTTGTAGTAAATGTAGGTAAGTGTAATTCTCACCCCTCATCAAAGAAGCTTCTTTTTACAGTAAGTGGGGACTATTACAGAGATTCACAACTGCCCAAAATGCAAAGAATAAGCGACCATGTGGTTCCCAAACCTACTCCAATTGGTCCATCTAGAAGACAAACCCTCTATGTAATGCTCAGGTATACATTGTAGAAGAAGGAATAGAAAGACTTTAAGAACCAGAGACCAAGAACTTACTATGACCCTGTGACATAATGACTTCTATACATGACAGGAAAACTGTCCCCATAATATCTCATCAATGTGGAGGTCTGACAAGACCTGAAAAATTGTAACACCAGTTGACAGGGCAACATAGTCAGGGGAAGTTAGGGCTGATGAGAGAGAGAGAGAGAGAGAGAGAGAGAGAGAGAGAGAGAGAGAGAGAGAGAGAGAGAGAGCAATTCCAAGCAACCATGCTGAAACACATGTAAGTATAAACAACACTAACTAGACTAAGTAGGACACATTTGCACTAATGATAAAGAAGAGGTCATGAATTCAACTGGTAATGGGGACATGAATAGGAAGTATTAGATGGAGAAAAGAGACAAACAGAAATGTTGTAAATGTTGTACTCATATATCAAATTATCAAATAATAAGAGGAAACTCAGCAAAAGTGAGATGACTTAACTTGTCCATGACTATACTTATGAGTAAGTAATAAAATTTGTTTACAACTCTGCACTGAAACAATATAAAGGTTAATCAGACTAGTCATTTAATTAATTCAAGGATACCTACTCTCTCCCAAAAATAGAATTTGGATTCGTATCCCTTAAAAGCTAAGATATATCTTCAAATATTGGTCTTAAATTCTTTTCCTGTGTTTTCTCCCACAAGTTGGAGTAAGAGGAGCAAATAATAGAATCTGAATAGCTATCATTTTTCCTGAAGATTAATCTTGAAATACTACTTCAGGACAAAGTAATGCTTTTAACACGTGATTGTTTTTTCCTCCACCAAAGATTAGGAAATTAGGCAAAATATTTCCCACATTCAATTATAAAATAATTCTTATTGCAATAAGACCAACACAGTAATTGAATGGAGAAAATGAATTTATATATTATTATAAACAGTTTTGTTTTTATAAAGCCTACAAAAAATCTCAGGTTTTATTCATACTGCACTTAAATGTACACAGAAAATCAAGAAATCAACAGAATTAACAAGAAAATATATCTTAAAAATAGTATACCTGAGGGTCAGGGATTGTGGGAAATTCTAAGCAGATACTAAAAGATAGCATTTACCCTTTTCATGACTACATTATCAATCTGAAAATCTAATGTAGCAAGATGTACTCCTCAAGGCAAGGCGAATGCCTGATTTTGTAATATCTAGTCCATATTAAATTTCTAATTCAAATACCCAGGCAAACTCCTCTGTTAATGTACATATGTTTCTGAACCTACAATTTACACAGTGGGAACCAAAGGAGTGCCAAAGTAAGACCAAAGGAGCACGACACAGTCAGTCTCCTTAAGGAAACACATCAAATGACTGGCAACAACTGTGCCCAAATTCAGAGCTTCAATCCAATAGACAGATCCTTCTAGAATATTATGAAGAGACAGGCAAAATGAAAGTCAATACAGGAGATGGCTCAGCTTTTACAAAAAGGTGCTTGGCATGGAAGCTTGAGGACCCGAGGTCCAATCCACAGAACCCACGTGAAGGAAAGTATTTACTCTACAATGCTATCTTTGCCTTCCTCACATATATCTTGGCATACATGTGCCCCTGTGCTCACATCATTCTTCTAATTAAAACTAATTATAAAGAAAAAAATTGATACACTACTCTAGTAAATATTTCTAGTTCCAGAGTAACTAAATACATGTTGGGAAGGGGGATTTATAATTCTTTCTCTCAATTACAATAAAATGTAATATCTGTTGTTCTACTACATTTTAACATAAACATGAAATGACCAATTATAAATCATAGCCACCTAAAAATTTATTTATATTATATTGGTAATAGAAACAATATATTTTTGAAGAATTTTGAAGTTGGTGCATATAGATATGTATAATTTAATAAAAATATGAAAAATATGCATACTTGTTTATATTGGGGCATTTGAATTTTCAAAGTTCTAGGAAACTTATGAGTAGAACTTTGATCTTTGGTTTTCCTGAGATTTAATTCATTATCTCTTGACTTTGATGTTAGTTTCTTAATCCTTCTTTTAAAGAAACATAATTATTAAAATGTCAAACACATGTTGAGCATTGTGATTCACCCTTCTCATTCCCCACTTGGGAAGAAGAGACAAGCTTGTAAGTTCAAGGCTAGCCTTATCTACACAGTACGTTCCGATATAGCAAGAGCTACATAATAGGATGCTGTCATTAAGAAAGATTTAGAACTCAATATGATGCTTCAAGTACAATATTTTAAAATGTTTAGTTCTCTAAGACATGCACAATCCTCTCTCCTTTTTTGTTTTGCACAAATCTTTCAGAGGAAGAAAAGCAATGATTCTCTAAAAACATGCTAATTAAAGGGCAACTGTTGACACATCTTACAGTACTCGCGTTTTCCCAGTCTGTAAGGCTTGACTTAGAAATTTTCCAAGATGAAAAGAATGTTTCATTAACATATAAATGAATATCTTTGGTGCTGTATCAGTTTTTAGAGCACACTTACCACTATTATAATTCTCGAACATTCCTGTATTTTATCACAAAGATGTTTTTAGAGAAATGCTTCTGTTGTGAGTGGGGAGCAAAGAGAGTCTGCATAAAACCACTGTATTACACCATAATCTTGTTCCGATTCTAACAAATGGGACTCTTGACTATTGCTTATTATTTCCTGGTTTTTATATTTAAAAACTTTAAAAAAATTTATCTGTTTCTTGGCCCTTGAGGGTGCCATTAAGTATAACTGAAAAGCAATTCAAAAATTCTATAAAGTTCAAAGGAAAAAAAAAAGCCATCCCTGTGGTTGGTGTAATTTACATTTCTTAGATGAATAATACAACTCGATTCAATAATATATAACTTTTTCAAATATTTAAGTGTTTATTCACTCCTTAGAGCAATAAAAAAAAAAAAAAGACTGTCCCTGGATCTAATAACATGACATGGAGATGTTCAACATAATGGGTAACAAGATGGTGTCTCTCAATAAATTACCACAAATATCCTATAATATCAAGGCTGCTCTTGCTAGCCTCAATGAGGTATCTGTTTATAATATCCCTAAATCTGTCTGAGGCATTGAAAGTGAATAGACAGGAGGGGAAATAATGGGACAGAAAATTGCTAAGCTTTAAAAAAAGATCTTTTCTGTTGCAGAGATTTTGTATGCGTGATTCACATACAAAAATAAATTAAAGAAGTGTGTTTGTATTCATAGTTCGGGTGTCCTTTTTAGGGTGGACGGTGGCAAGTTTGCTTAAAATTCAAGCTCCAGCACAAATAAAATATCATAAGATAAAAACACTTGGGAAATTAGGATTAGACCAGCTGAATGTTTTAAATTACAGCTACCAAATGCTGCTATTTGAGGGTCAAGAGAGGGAAGAAATACCACTTTGGGGACTCACACAAGCAGAAACTCTCTAATTCAAATTCCAGCATGGTTCAAAGACCTTTGGAGGTGGAATGGGAGCTTTTCATCCAACTCTTACTTTCAAGGTCAGAGGAGTGTTGTGTAGGTCAGGACGATGAGTTTGGCTGTTGCTGTGGTAGGTCTCCACATAACATTGCTGGAGGTTAGGCACACCATGGGGCTCTGTCAAGCAGTCTGTCCTGGAAATCCTGGATAAAGGCAGTGGCAGAAACAAGGCCATCTCTTTACTCAGACTTCCAAAATTTCTACCAAGTTGCCAAAGGTTTAGAGTGGAGAAGAGACGCAGAGAGCTAACCCTTGTGCAGGCCTCAAACTTTTCACTGCTTTTCAAAATCCAACTCTGTCAAGATTTAAAAAGAAATCCATGCTACTTTATAATTTGATGCTAAACCTGGATGAAACCTATTGTAAGGCTACATATTTTATTTTTGCATTTTATTTTTTCTTAGTTTATGTTTGTCTACACAAATATCATTGATACTAAAATGAGATATGATATCATGTTTTAAAGTAGTAGAATGTCAAATACCAAACTGTCAAGTGAGAGTCACACGAATGAAGTGTTTTGGATAGTATCATTACTCGACAAGAATCTTTGTAAGTTCAGTTTGGCAATTATTCAATGCAAAGTAATATAGTGTCCTAAGGTTTACAACACAGTAAACATATCTTTCTTGTTACATTACTATACATTCTAGACTAAAATTGTTATATCCATATACATATGTCCACATATTTACATTATAAAATGTATCTGTGTTAAAAATACTTTAAATTCTGGTCATTATTTTATTCACCTAATAAATTCATGTTTTTCGAATTTACATACCATAATCAGAACTTGACAGCTAGGTCTCTGTTTACTGGAAGACTTGCTTAGATAGAGCTATGGTACTGCCAGATGCCATTATTAAGTTACAAATGCTTTATGATCAATCTGTTTATAGCAAGATGTGACACTTCTTTGCTGGTGATTTCACCAAATCCCAAACTCTACAAAGGGAGGGAGTGAATTTTAAATCAGCATAGTACCCATTTTCTTCCCCAAGAATATGTACTGTGCCCCCTTCATAAAATCTAGAATGTCTGAATTCTGAAACACAGTAGGTTCTTAGGCCACAGAATAAACAAACTCAGATGCATTTCTACCACAGTATACTTCTGCCTTCTGTGTCCATGGGCACAGTCATTCATCTTAAAAATAATAACTTTCCCATCTATCTAAAGGCACCTATCCTTTGTAAAAAGAGATGCCCTTCTGAATGCCTGGAAGAGAGGTTAAAATTTTGTTGGTCATTGGGCTTCTGCCTATAGCTTCTGGGAAGTAAGTGTAAGTAATCGAATTTTAAGGTATATGCTTATTAGGAACAGTTTTCTCCCAATTTCTCTCACCTTTGGGTTAAAGTAGGGTACTGTTCCCTTATTGGACCTTATAAGAGCAGTCTTGATAATCCATGAGCTGCTTCAACATGTGAACCATTAAGTGTGGTAGTTTTAAGATAATTGTAAATGATAATAATCCTAAATGCTTGTGAAAAATTTAGTTTGATCAGTCTTACTTTGTCAGTGTCTTTATAGGAACCAAACTCTGTATTCTCTTAAAGTTCCCAAATGATACCTATATACAACCTAATTTTAAAACAGCAAATGAAATTGCATATGAAAAAATGAAGATGTATCATCATAAGCCACATATTGGCATGAAATTTACCAGGTTCCAGCCTCGAAAAAAATTCACACGTTCCAGAGTAGGAGCATGAGGATTAGAATTATTAAGTAAAAGGAACAGAAATATGTGATAGTAATGCTACCATGATTTTACCCTAGCTTTATAGACCCATATAACCATGCTCTTCCACAAATAGCTACTTGAGGTTGGAAAAAAAGGTTATTTAGAATATGGATGAATAATCCAAAGACTAGTTTACCTAAGTTTATGTTGGCTCAAGAAATGACCTCAACTATAGTCAGTCTCACGAGAATTTAGAAGTTGATTTTCCCTACTCAGAGATGGTAACTTTTATTTACTGTTAGCATCCTACAATTGTAGTTTTTCTAATAAAATAATAGTTCCTGAATTAGACTAAAATTTAGACCAAGAGAGTCAGCAGAATTTATTGGTCCTTTTCAAACTTTGTCGCTGAGTTGGTAGTTTTATATTTCTTAGTAGTAGCTCTTAAATATTTTCTTTGTACTCATGCAGGATTCTTGTGAAATGATAAATTAAAAGTTTTTACATGTTTACTCTTATTTGTTGACTTTTATAGAGTACAAAATAAAACTCTCACAAAAACTTTAAATTGGCCACGACCTAATGACATGGTAAGAAAATCTTTTATAAATCCTAATTACAGAATAATTATTGCTAACACCTGAAGTAATTTATGATATAAATATGGAGTTATAGAATATTAATGTAAGAATGGATATAAATTTGTGTGTGCATATGTATGTGTATCATCTTTATACATGTTTCTAATGCAGCACTCTGCTAGAAAATGCAATAGAACAAAATGAGATTATTGCAGACTTTATCATCTTACTGGAAGAAACTGACCATTGCAATTTGGCTTTATTAACCCTAATAAAAGTATATTATACGTCTTATTAAAACAGGCAAGAATGGTGATTAACATAAAGTCAAATTCAGAGACCTCAAGAATTACCAAGTTAATATTAATTTAGTGTGTACAGGAGCCATGTAATTTCCCTCTGCCTCTCTTGGGATAGCTTACGGTTAGGACTAGAGTAGACAGAGTGATTGCACAAACTTTTATTTTTGAACCATTATAAGAAAGCAGTCCCTGTATGCAGTTGCTCCTTCTCATTGAACTGAGTATGGTAAACTCAGCATCATACACAGGATGTGACTAATCAGTAATTATTTCTTCTGACTGCTGGAAACCCCTGCAGGTGCCTGGCATTCCAGCACACTTGGAAAGGATAATACAAGGGTAGTCTCCTAATAGACTCGTGAGAGTCTATAATTTCGCAGCTAGAAAGGGCATGAAAGGTCTTCATCCACTCCCTAAGTACAGATAAGGAAACTGAAGGCCTAAGTTCTTCGTGGCCTTTCACTAACTCTAATGGGCTAGTAGTGGCATATTTCAACCCTGAGTACATGGTTCCCTAAGTGGGTTGCCCCCAATCTGATAGGTCTCTGTCTACAGACAAGAATCTATGGCTCATTCACCGAACAGCAGACAAATCTCTGCAGGCCAGACTCCAACTGGTCCTCATCCTATAAACCAACTGTTGTGTTAGCTCTCGTGGCAATTAAAGGAGAGCGATTGAGGTAATTCCGAAAGTACTTTCTCCTCCAAATATATTTTTTCCAAACAACCTGTTAACCACTGGCTTAAGGACAAGGCCATTTTAAAGAGCAATGATAATGTAGGTTTGTAGCTGATAAAGCTATGATATATTGTCACGTAACATTGCATATCTTTTAGAACCTAGCCAAGCCATGACCTGATATTACAGGAAACTTTGAGACTGTGTTAATAAAATTTGCCTGGGATCAGGAGGGAAAAGCCAGTGACTATTTAACAAGAATTAGCCATAGAAAATAAAGAGGACCCAAAGACATAGACAGAGAGGCTTAGGAAGTAGTAGGGAAGGACTTAGAGATTCAAGGTCCTCTTTTGGTCTGAGATATGTGGAGACATGCTGGGTCTCCAGTAACAAAAGGAAGTTCACTTCGTTACTCCTTGTCTGCTTTTTTGATTTATCAGGTTTGTGGCTCAACATCTAACTTCCGAGTCTTTACTCATAATAGAAGAACTTAGATAAAAGCAACAACCTGACGTCTGGATCAAGTTGCAGTTTTACATAACTGGTATTTACTCATAAATGATATTTTGGAGTGGATTTTATTTTCCAAATTGATTGGGAAATTGTACCTGCAAAGTATTTGTGATTTTCTTAGACTGTGTATAGAGTCCACCACAAAGAAAGCCTACATTGTGCTTCACACAGGATTTTATTATGGGATGATTATTAAAAAGATGAAAAATGGTTTGTAATCTTTGAGTCTCTATACTATACAAAACCTTTTTTTTTTTTACAGTGGGAAAATACACTGTATTTTCTAAGCAAAAATAAAAAGGCCAACATGAGTATATCGACATTCTTTATTCTCTAGAAGATGTTAAAAAAACTTTTGCTATACTTTTAATTTTTAAAAACTTGGATGATTTTGAAAATGTTTTTTTCTATTATGAATGCCAAGTTCTGCACATCGTGTTAGTTTTTCTTAGTCTTACTGTATTCCTCTAACTCTATCTGTTTGGGACTACTTGTGATCCTTCTAATCTATACCCATTTCCCTCGGGCTTCTTATTAAAATACATATTGTTTTTAGTAAACTATATTCATTTGGCTTGTTATTCCTGAAAGTTATATAGCTTCTTCAAATTACATATTTAAACACATAATATCATTCATAAATTTTATACCTGCCTAAGAAACAGGATATGAAATAGACTGGTGTTCCAGAGGAACTATTCCATCAAGTCATGGAAGAAAAATCCAGTCATTTACTGCTGGCGTGGGCCGTAATTCCCTGTCTGCACATTTGAATGAAATGCAAATTTGAGTATGTATCTTAAAGCAACCTTGGAACTTTACTTTGTAGAAAATGGAATTAATTCTGAAAATATAAGGTTCACTTCATTAAATTTTGAAACTCAAGTGAAATTACATAAAACAGTTGTAATTATATCAGAAACATATATCTGTGTCCCCAAAGTCTGAAGTTACTCCTTTTTGTTTTACCTTTCTATTATTACTGCGATAAAACATCACGACCGAGGCAACTTAGAAAAGTTAAAATTTATTTGGGCTTATAGTTCCAGGAGGTTAAACTGCAATATGAGTGAGCAGAGGAAGTAGGTAACAGACAAGGCAGTCGAGCAAGAGCTGAGAGCGAATCTCTTAAACCACAAACAGGAGGCAGAGACAGTGCAGTTGAAGTTATGAGTCTTTAAAATCTCTAATCCCACACTGGAGCACCGGTCTGAGCTCCAAGGTCCCGATGAGGAGCAGAAGGAGGGAGAACATGAGCAAGGAAGTCAGGACCACGAGGGGTGCACCCACCCACTGAGACAGTGGGGCTGATCTATTGGGAGCTCGCCAAGGCCAGCTGGGCTGTGACTGAAAAAGCATGGGATAAAACCGAACTCTCTGAACATGGTGAACAATGAAGGCTGAAGAGAAGCCAAGGACAATGGCACGGGGTTTTGATCCTACTGTATGTTCTGGCTTTGTGGGAGTCTAGCCAGTTTGGATGTTCACCTTCCTAGACATGGACTGAACGGGGAGGACCTTGGACTTTCCACAGGGCAGGGAACCCTGACTGCTCTTTGGACTGGAGAGGGAGGGGGAGAGAAGTGAGGGAAGGGGGAGAAGGGTGGGAGGAGGGGGAGGGAAATGGGAGGCTGGGAGGAGGCGGAAACTTTTTTTTTCTCTTTTTCTCAATAAAAAATCAAAAAAAAAATATCTCTAACCCTACTCGTAGTGACAGTCTTTCTCCAACAAGTTCACATCTTCTGAGCATCTCCAAACAGGGCCACCAACTGCGGAAAAAGCATTTCTAGTACCTGGGATTATGGGTGGCATCTATCATTTATATCACAACAGTTTTATATCCTTTTCGTTTTGTGATTCAAGGCAGGATCTTGTACAGCTCAAGCATACCTGTGTAACCAAAGACAATATTGAATTACTCACCGTCCTGCCTCACTTTTCTAAATTTTGAAATTACAGATTTGCCTCCCAAATGTAATTCTGAAGTTATTACTTAAAAAAAATGATTAATTTGACACTTATGGATGTCAGGGTTATGGCAGAATTTCAACCAGTTCAAAGCATACTTCACGTAAGAGTACTTGGTTCATCAGAAACCCCCAGCAATCAAGGAAGAATAATTTGAGAGTATAGAAATCTCGTCTGTTTATGGTGGTTTACTCGAATGATAGGTTTGGATGCTGTCTTAGTGTTCTACTGCTGTGAGGAGATAACATGGCCACAGCAACTATTATAAAGGATAACACTTGAGGTTCGCTTACAGTTAAGAGGTTTAGTTTACTATTAACGTAGCAGAAAGCAGGTACCCCAGATAGACATGGTACTGGAGAGGTAGCTAAGAGTTCTACATAAGGAAAGGCAGGCATCAGAAATAGAGTAAGCCACTGGGTTTGGCTTGGGCTTCTGAAACCCCATTGCCCATGCCTAGAGACACATTTCCTCCAAAAAGGTAGTACCCCCCTGTTAACTCCACTTCCCAATGATCCAGCGTTGAAATATATGCACTATGGAGGCCAATACTATTCAAACCACCACAGGAATGTTATATCAAAACATTTAATCAACGTATTAGTATAAACATCAGTGAATACATTTAATATTATTTAACTTAAATTTTCTTTTTCCATGGATGTAAACAGGAGATTGAAGCACATCAGGTAGTTTGGGGACAGGAAGGGACCTTTGATTCTTGCCCAAAAGCCTTAAATATCTGGATGCAGTTTGGCCAGGGCTAAGAAATGCCAGAAGGGAGCTCTGGACCCTGCTATGGTTTCTGTTATCTTTTTTCTCATTTATACAAAATAAATGAACTACACTGTCTCACAAATATAAGACATAACCAAAACTGAGAAGTACTTGGACTCCTCATGCTAGATGACTGGGCTGACTGGCCCCTGTCGCCTTCCTCACTCTAGTTTCTGCCTTAAATCTTATAGTAGCTCTATAAGATTGATGTTAGACTACTACCCAGGATCTGCCTGTGCTGTGAGGAACATCTGCATTATTCAAATAAAAGCCTTGTCTAAATGCATTCTCCTGTTGTCCCTGGAATTCATTATTGGCGTTCATGAGACTAATAAACCAGAAGCCACTGGCTTGGGATAGTACAGATAGCCATTGAATTTGTGGGTTCCTAGCTGTCAGAGTTATACTCTCCTTGGGCAATCAATGTCATTTCCCCCTGTTTCACCAAGATAGTGGGTTTTACTTTTTCTATCACTTAGAAGTTTTGCTAATATGTTTCAAGATGATAAGTATATAATAGATCATGAATTTCATTTTACAAATTTCTGTAATCTCCCTGTTAAACAGGGACTATTATACATTTTGGGGGAGCTTAGCTGAAATATTTTAATCAAACTCTAATTTATAAGGGCTAAATGCATCACTTATTCAATTTAAACAATAATACATTTTCAAAGTTAAATGTATGCGTACACTGATCAATTTGAAAGCATTTAAAATCAAAATCATTCTCCTTTCTATTTCTCAAAATAGCAAGAATTTTCCCAATTTCAAAATAGAAGGAAGTGTGTATGTATGTATGTGTATGCATTTTCACATGTCTGTGCATGTGCACAGGGATGTGTTTGTAAATGTATATGTATGTATATAAAGAAGTCAGAGATTGCTGTTGGATGTCTCCCTCTATTGCTTTCCTCTCATCTTTTGAGACAGGATCTCTTCTTTAGTCTATAATGTACCTTTAGGAGAGAATAGTTGTCCTGTCTCTGCCCTCCCTCATACTTGCATATGCCTACTGCCATGTTTATGCCTTTTTTACTCCACCCTCCAATGTACTTCATGATGTTCTCTCTATAATTCATGGTCTCTGTGCCTCAAGTAATACATAAATATTATTTTGAACACATGTACATATATATATATATATATATATATATATATATGAGCATATGTCTGTATGTGTGTATATATACTCCTTACTATATAGATATAATCTTCTTAGTCTGTATATTGTCATTTGTTTGGATATGTTTTCAGGGCTGACTATTTTGTACTGGAAGTCAATTTCTGTACTCTTTCCTAGGGAAAACTATTTCTCCCCCTCTCAGCATTTTTAGTTGCCCGTAGTTCTTCACCTAGGGCTGAGGACCCCTGAGCTTTCCCCTTTCCATGTTAGCATGTCTATTGCTGACATCTGCTTTTCAAATTTTGTTTAGCCTGGCATATTGGTGACACATTATGGCTATAGCATGCCTATCTTTTTCTTGGGGCCTGAAGATCCAAAGTCAGGCCCTCATGCATATACCAAATGACCCATGTCTCCAGATGCTACATAAAATATACATGTGATTTGTGTAATAGTGAATTATTCTTGAAAGCTTACATATGCTATCGCATTTATTAAATTTAGCTGAATGAAACAATTTTGGAAATTCTTTAGTGCTTAGTGTATGGAGGTGCAATTTTTTTCCTTATTTGCAATGCATAACCTAAGAAGAAAAACATATGAAGGCTTTAGCCCCAAAACTCCATGATAATAATGTCTCATTTTAATTGAACACGATGAAGTAAGAATGAAATTTGGCTCAGTCCAATGTTACCATAACAAGCACTGGACCAGGACTTCTAAGTCCAGATCATTTTACTTTGCCCATATTGAAACACAGTATAATTTTGGGTAAAAATGTATTCATATTACAATTAACACAGCCCCATGACTACAACAAAGCTTAGGGCATGCTTACATTGAAGCTCTTTGCAAATTACATAGGACTTCATTAGAATGGTGGTTTCTTGTTTGCTTAGAAACAATGTTCAAGATAAGGATTTCGGGGGAATGAGGTATAAATGCAATGCCTGTGGGAATCTGGATTGCCTTGGTCCTAAGACACACAGAAGTCACTTAGACTGTTGTAAAGCACATGTGACATCACCTATAACAATGGACTTTATGGCCTAAAAGCGAAGCTCCAAATTTAGGAGGAAAGATTCTGAGCTAAGTAAATCCTAGGAGATATAGAAAGAGCCTGTCTCATTAGATCACCAGGTTGTGAAGTTACATCATTCATGGCATTTCAGGAAGGGCAGCTGCACACCTCATTCCCCTGAAGAGGTGAGCTGTATGTTAAACTTTCCTGGCTTCCCCAGTGATTATCTGTGTGCACAAGACTTTTTACCCTCTACTGTTAAAAATTCAATCAAAGGAAACATATAATATCTCATTTATCCAGCATTTACTGATTAAAACCAAACATTTTCATGTGTCAATAATCACTAAAAATATCATTGATCAATTACTGAAGTCCAACTCAGTACATATCCCAAGATAAGTATTATTTTCTTTCATGGGATATCACATAACTGTTATTTGATAACAGTAACCGGTTATAATCACTAGTTACTGGGGTTCCCATTGCTTTAGGTATACCATTCACAAGTTTTTACCTGAAGCCTGATTTTATGGAGTGAGAGGAGACCTTGTCATTCATCTAATTTTCTGTCCAGTGGAAACTAATTACTGATCACTCTTACAGAAATAATGTTTTATCAGTAAGCAATGTCAGCTCATTAATCATGAAGGTGGACTCAACTGAAATGTGTTCCAGGTCTATTACTTCAAGGTAGAAGCATGGATCAGAATTATAATGATAGTTATCACTCTGGATGCTTTTAAATTATACTATGAACAATGTCTCAAATACTATGTTGGCTACTTCCATCGTCTTACCCAGACTATTATAATATTTGAGCATTTAGTGCTTTAATTCTTTGCCCTTTATTTGCTCATGCATAAAGTGTGATTGTGCAATAGCACCTGGACAATTTGCTAAAGAAAAGTCTGTGTAAGAACAGGCCTACCTCAAAATACCTGCTTTCTCTAAAATGGTTACCCTTTCCACTTGTCTTCTTCCATTGCAAATGCTTAAATACTTATGCATTTATGACTTGTGTATATTTCCTTTATCCAGGCAGAAAGAATAACATAAATTTAGTAGTGACAGTTCTCTCTATCACATGAGTAATCAAGCATTGTATCATTAATATTCAGCCTGTTCTCTTTGTCTATAATTTATAGTGGGAACAGGTCATTCTGTGGCTAGAAAAGTCAGGCAAGCTCTAACACTTTTGTTTCCTTTGCTATTTCACTGTGTTAACTGGAGGTCATTATTACTATCTCTATTCTCAATTACTGACTTATCATAGGACATTCTAACCCCATTCTTCCTATGACCTAGGAGGACATCATCTCAGCTATTTTTCCTTGAATCCCAAACTGCACACTTTATGTAAATGTCCTTTCATACATTTTGGATAATACATTATGCCAATTATAGCCACCGAAGGTTAACCTGACAATTTGCTCATATTACAGCTGGTCTTACTTGAAATATGATGGATTGAATGCTTCAGTTGATTCAATCAGACGCTGAAATTTTAAAAAGGATAAAAACCATTCACTTTCCATAAAATTGCACTGTTTTCAGGCCTTCCAAATTGACACACCTTGAAAAGTGCCCCACGTTATAGATTTTCTTTTGTACAGGTGCCAATGGTAACTTTGTAAGCTTAATTCTGAGAGGGGAAGTGCAGTAGGTGAAAAAAGAACAGCACACATTTTGGCAATCTTATTCAGTGATTTTTTTTTTTTTGGTTTGTTCATTAAGCCTTAAAATTTAAGCTGTTCTAAATAAGACAAATGTATTTCCGTTCTTTCAATGTTTTAGGCACAATTATTTAAAATTACTGACTTGGCTATTTCATATATATTTTAAGAAGATGAAGGGAAAATGAGTTAAGATCTCGAATTTCAATCATTAACATACCATTCCATCACTTTTCGTGGCATTGATGCAGTGGGATATGCATGTGTAT
Organism: Microtus obscurus; assembly: GCA_963919715.1. Classification (NCBI taxonomy): domain Eukaryota; kingdom Metazoa; phylum Chordata; class Mammalia; order Rodentia; family Cricetidae; genus Microtus; species Microtus obscurus. The sequence continues at coordinate 6,427,880 of CAWTZC010001616.1, read as the reverse complement.
ATATGAACCTCTTCACAGAGAAAATATATTCCTCTCATACTTCTTCAAAATGTAATTGTGAAAATTCAAAAAAGACCGTTCGGGGAGTTTCTTTTCTAATGAATGAATGAATTCCACTTAAAAACAAAGCATTTTCTTAGAAACAACTATTTTTACCAATAAATGAAAATATATTCAAATGTAAATTTATGACAGTGGAACTCTTACTGCACTTATTTGTGCTTCATGGTAGACAATCAAAAACAATATTTTCTCTGCTCCCCTAACCAACCTTCCTTTATCCCAATCATCCCGTTTCCCCAAGTTTCCCCCACCCTCCCCTTCTCACATTTCTCTCCCCTTCTCCCCACACATCTTAATTAAGGGAGCCATCTTAGGGTTGGCAAGAGACTTGGACCTAGAGGGGCTCCCAGGTGTCCAGGGCGATGTCCCCAGTTAGTTCCTGGGGCAGCTGAGGATAGGGAACCTGAAATGACTCTATAGCCATACTGATGAATATCTTGCATATCACCATAGAAACTTCATCTGGCAATGGATGGAGATAGAGACAGAGACCCACACTGGAACACTGGACTGAGCTCCCAAAGTCCCAATGAGGAGCAGAAGGAGGGAGAATATGAGCAAAGAAGTTAGGACCACAAGGGGTGCGCCCACCCGTGGAGACAGTGGGGCTGATCCTTTGGGAGCTCACCAAGGCCAGCTGGACTGTGACTGAAAAAGCATGGGATAAAACCGGACTCTCTGAATTTGGCGGACAATGAGGGCTGCTGAGAAGCCAAGGACCATGGCACGGGGTTTTGATCCTACTTCATATTCTGGCTTTGTGGGAGCCTACCCAGTTTGGATGTTCACCTTCCTAGACCAGGATTGAGGGGGGAGGACTTTGGACGTTCCACATGGAAGGGAACCCTGACTGCTCTGCAGGCTGGAGAGGGAGGGGTAGGAGTGGGGGGAGGGGAGGAGGAGAGGGAGGAGTGGGAGGGAAATGGGAGGCAGGGAGGAGGCAGAAATTTCTTTTTTTTCCAATAAAAAAAATCCCTAAGGGAAAATAAACAATATTTTCAACAGAAATTTCACTGGTATATATGTAGAGATAGTGACAATATCTTTTATTCTTTGAAAACTCAATACTACAGTGACAGAACTGGAAATGATGTCTTAATCTTTGAAATTCCTCTTTTTGGAAAACTGCAGTTAGTCACAAGCCTCATTGTTTCACCCCTTGGTTTCACTGGCTACTGACTTCTTTCCTACTGATCTTCTCTGCTTCATCTTTCTCCACATCGGTCACTGATGCCTTCCTATTGTCATGACATCTTCATCCCAGTGCCTATGTTTGATCACTTTCTTAGATTGAAGCTTCCTTGAGGATGGAGAGCACAGACTGACTTGTTTTCCTGCTTTCTCTAAGGCAATAATTAGGATGGATACATAGGAAGTTCTTGGGAGTTGCCTGCCCATGCCTCAGTCAAGGGAGTCTATCACCCTTTCTCTTCTTATAAATTACACGCTTAACCAACTAACGTATTTTTCTGTTTTCATTTAAAAACTATTTTTATAGAATATATTTGCACCGCAGTCATCCCCTCCCCCAAATCCTTTTAGTTTCTTCCCATCTCCCTACCTGCTCAAATTTATGCTTTTTGTCCACTCATCACAAACCACAATTAACTCTTACATTTATTTAACTAAAGATTATTTTGTGCTGTTCCAGTTTTCAACAGGGATAGGCTCTCCCTGTATAGGACTGGCTGATCCTTGTGTCCAGAAAACTTATATTATTTATTAGAATGTTGAAGAAAAAAGTCTTTAAAAATAATTTAGTGAACCTTCACAGTTTGTGCAAAGTTTTAGATACTGAAAGACTAAGAACTCTATTGAATACATCCATCTTTCAGATTTCTTGTGGATAGTACCCTTAACAATACATTTTATCTTTTTGTAACAGTCATATTTACATGTTCTTAAATGTAATATAAAATCTGAAGAAAAATTTTAATCCTAATCACGGCTACTTCAATGACCTTGCCACAAGTGCACTTGTCATTTCTTGGAAACACTTTTAATCATTTTTTGTTTCTTCTCTAAGAATTATTTCCGAGTTGGTGGCCCTTTTCAGATTTGGAAGCAGATCCTTCTTTTCTATACATTATTTGTAAAATGTGTGAGGAGAATAAAATAATATAATGAACATGAGCTTCTTCCTGTGCGGTGTGGGAAGTCACAGGCAGTGCCTGCTGCAGCATGCTGATGCTGGTTTCTGAGGCCCTTTGCAATGAGTGTGTGTATTTCTGAAGCAGAAGGCTTTCTATGTGCTATTTGTATTACCAGTTCTCAATTTGCAAACATATAGAAGCTCTCAGGGGTGGGGATTTTTTTTAAGTGCTTTTATGAAGAACAAATCATTTCAGATGAATCTAATCCCTTCTGTGACAGAGTGACAGATCCTGTGGTTTAGAGAAAAGCAATAGATATAAGATCTTTATTTCACTCAGGCTTTTAATTTAGTCTCATACGACATTAATTACGGAGCAGGAAGGCGAAATTGAGATCCTGTTATTACAGCATGGGTGTGAACTGCTTGGAAGGTCACACTCTAAGAGTGGTTATTAATCGGTCCATGCTGCTCTGAGGGATGGGGGTGGATACTGAGGGATGCTGCAGAATCTGTCCTAGGTCCATTACTATCTTTATCAGTGACTAGGATGATTAAGGAGACGTCTTATTTCTTACAGTCGTGGATAACATCAAATTGGGAGGGGTAAATGTCCTTGGAGAATAAACTTGAAATTTTAAATGACCTTCTTAAGATGAGGAAGTGACTCTTGAAAATACAACTTAGGAGAGAGGATAATATCTGAGAGAAAATATCTCACAGGACAAGCAAACAAACAGGCAACTGATCTCAATCAAATTAGAGGAAGAAGCTTTGGGACTCTAATTTTAGGTATACATGAAATAATACAGTTAAATTGTTGCATAAAAGAGAATAATTTAAAATACACAAAAAATTCTTAAATAATTTAATGGAAAATAAAAGGGGAGAAGATCCTGCTTTTGAGAGTAATTTCACACCCTCTATCTTACCAGCTAAAGATCTGCTCTCTGTTCAAATGCTACTCAAGGTTCTCGGTTAACACACCCTCAGAATCATTTTGATTTTCTAGAAAAGACTTGTGCAGAGTGCTATAATGTCACCTGTAATCTCAGCTGCTCTGAAGCTAAGACCAGAGGACAGGCTTGAACCCAGAAGAAAAAAACAGACTTCCTATGAGTAAAAAAGGATGAAGTCACTTCCAGACATCCTCAGTTTACATGTGTTCTAAAGGGATGTAGCATCCCTCACTATCCACCTTATTCTATTGTGCCAAACTTCCTCTTTTGGATTATACCATCTTGCGTTCATCACCTTTGACCCAAATATTTTAATCATGACTTTATTTATATCCTCAAACTCAGGAATTCTATCAGTAAATGAGATTTTATTTGGAGCATGGGTACTCAGGCAACATGCTGAGACTGACTATGCCAGTACATCTTGGACAATGACTTTTCAAAGGTGTGAAGTTGGTCAAGATTATACCTAGCACATAATCCTGATTTCTTTTATGCTTCTATTTTCTTATTCCTCTCTTCCCTCCGTCTCTGTTCCTCAGAGAAGGCCCTGCTTTGTTTATTGCTATTTTCCCCTTGATAGCACCCATGTCTTGTTCTTTCCTCTCTAGGGCTTTCCTATTCCATGGTCCCTTTTCCTTTCCTGGGGTCTGTGGATGCCCCGAGTGATACTCACATCTATTCACTTAAAATGATTAGGAGTTGGGATTCACTAAGAGATAATTCAGCATATTTCTTTTGCAGTCTGTATTACCTCTCTCAGTTTTAATTTAGTCTCATATGACTAAATTAAAATTAAGTTTTCTAATTCCATCAGTTTGCCCATGAATTCCATGATTTTATTTTCCTTTACAGCTGAATATATATATATATATATATATATATATATATATATATAGTGTACGTGTACCATGTTTTCATTATCCATTATCATCAACTGAATGACATTTAAGTGTTTCAATTTCCTAGCTTTGTAAATACAGAGACAGTAAATATGGTTGTAAAACTGTAGATTATAATGTCCTGTCCTATGGACATATGTTGAGGAGTACTTTAGCTGTATATTATGGTAGATCTAATTTTCACATGTTCGCGTTGATTTCCACAGATGCTGCACAGGTGTGAAATCCTAACGAGGTGAGTGAGTGCTCCTCGTCAGTATTTGTTGCCAGTTGTTTTCTTGATCTTGGACATTCTGACTGGCGGAATATGGAATCTACTTTCCTTTGTTGAATTCTTCTGTTTCTTTTATTGTAAAGGTGTTGCAACTACTTATATAAATTCATTGAATTGAATTTTAAATGTTTTAAATGGGAACAAATCTAAATGGTAACATAATTTTGTAATGTTTTCTGCCTTCCAAAGCTCAGGGTTTACCAGTAGCTTAAAATAGGAATCATCTACTTTGAAAGATTAAAACAGACAGCAAAAAATAAACTAAGAAAGTTAAACTTAAAAATATGCATGAAATTAATACTTGGGAGAAATGAACAGTGACAGACAACAGAAACATTTCTTTGTGAGGTTAATTTTTTATGTTTAGCCTTATAAATAAAAGAAGTTAAGTCTTCATGCTTCTATTATTACAGAGATGCTACACAATTACCTTAAATAACTCAACTTTAGGCCATCAATCGGAGTTTATAACATAACTCTTAAAACATTGAAAGACAAGCAAAAGAAGCTTAGAATATAACTGCATTTTTTTCTTTGTTGGAGAGCAATGATTTAGTGATAACCTTAAAAGAAAAGCAAACCTTGGATTCATCAAAAGTATGGCCTAAATTTTCATACCCACTGTATTTCTAACACTCAGTATCTAGAAGGTATGATGTTTTCAACAATGGCTAAGATTTTATAAACAAATCTCTTTCTATGTGCTTCTGTCTCTGTATTTCTCTCTGTTTTATTCACTCTCTCTGCCTCTCGTGTTTGTGTGCATGTGTGTCTGTGTGTATGTGGTAAAGTTTCTGTTATAAAACCTTACAAATTTTAGTTAAACAGAGATTTTCATCTGAAGAAAACATGCTACAAGACTGAAAGTTTAGAAAGGGCTTAGGGTTTTTTTAGGTGTCTCCCAGAAAACCATTTTGAATGAGATGATTGATGTAATCGGTATTTTGGAGAGAAGTAAAATATGATACAGGTTAGAATGTACTGAGGAATTTTACCTGTGCTTCAGTCAGTGATAGAAAGAAGAGTGAAACTGATGAAACATTAAAATCTCAGGGGTCTTGGCAGAGAAAGAACTGAAAAGAAATAGGCAATCACAGGCAAAGGGATAAGAAGCTATTTTCAAAATTATAGCATGTATTATTCAGCACCGAGCAGCTCTTCACGTTGGTGAAGATTATGGCATCACTGTTCTTCTTTACTCTTCATGTTGACATTGTGACATGGTCACACTGACCTTCATCACATGCAATGCCATGTAGCCACACTAAACAAGTGCTGATAGTCTGCCTTGAACAACACTGGTTGGTAATATTATTATTTTTTTTTCTTTTTGGATTTTTTCCAGACAGGGTTTCTCCGTAGCTTTTGGTTCCTGTCCTGGAACTAGCTCTTGTAGACCAGGCTGGCCTCAAACTCACAGAGATCCACCTGCCTCTGCCTCTCGAGTGCTGAGATTAAAGGCATGCGCCACCACCACCCGGCTGGGAATATTATTTTAAGGTGTGTTACTTTAGTTCATTTTGCATTTGTTTAACTCTGTGAAGCTGTGATAGTTTGACTGTCTAGAACAATTGACTGGCCAATAATAAGGCAGGAGAAAGGGTAAGCACGGCTGGCAGGCAGAGAGGATATATAGAAGGAGAAGTCTTGGAGAAGTAGCTGGAGAAGGACATCACGGGCCAGCCATGAAGCTACACAGTGATTTACAGAGTAAGATTTGCAGAAGAGAATGGGAAAAACCCAGAGGCAAAGGTAGATGGGATAATATAAGTTAAGAAAAACTGACAAGAAACAAGCCAAATTAAGGCTTGGCATTTACAACTAAGAATAAGCCTCTCTGTGATTTATTTGGGAGAGGGATAGTGGGCCCCCACAAAGCAGCCAAAAGATTAAAAAACTTTGTGCTAGTACTATAGTCACAGGTAAAAAGTAAAAAGTCATGATACACACAATACTAAGGTACACTGAAATCAATTTATTCTTGTACTGGTTGGTTGAATTTTTTACTAATACACCAAAAGCTATCAAGTGTATTAAAATCTCATCTACTAGGTTCAGGCCAGTGACCTCTGCAGGAGCACCAAGATAGGGACTTCTGCAGGAGCAGGCCCAAGTCAGTGACCTCTGCCAGAACATACCTCTGCTGAAATAGTCCCAAGTGAGCAACTTCTGCAGGCCCTCCTAATTCTGAATGTTCAGTTACCATCCTGCACTCACCACTACTGTACCTACTATAAGTAATTAGGCCAAGTGTATGATAACAACAATACAAACAAGTATAAACAAAAGAAAAATAGTAGGAAAAGGATATAAGGATTAAGTGCTCATAGGTATGTTAGTGAGGTTAACACCTTATAAGGAGATCAATTTTAATTAACTTTCTAGTAGATAGCATTTATTTTCAACTGAATCCTCTAAAAACATAAGTATGCGTGTTCTCTATTGATTGCAATGATGCAGATCTCAAAGAGCCCCAGATGGCAAGTGTACGCGAACATTTCACTTCTTGGCATCTTTCAAAATTCTCAACTCTCATCTTACCAGCCTTTGAATTACTTTACTGTCAATAACTTTGAGTGTCCCTTATTTTCTCTGTGGAAGTTGCTCATTTTGAACCGTACTGTAGCCTGCTTTGTGTCATTGTGTTTAAATTGCATTCTGTGTCTAGCCTCCCTCATTTTCTCAAATAGGTTGTAAAATTCGTGAGATCAGTACCTGTATCTTAATGCATATTTTATACTCTTCTGTCATTAGTCTCCTGTGAATGCACCAAAGTGCTTCTTGTATAGGGTGTGGTTATATATTTATAAATGACATTGAAGGATAATGATACATTATCTGGTGAGGAATGATACAAGGTTTTTATTATCATTTTGTTCAGAGGTTTATGTTATTTGAGTGCTCTCAAAATAAGGACTAGGGATCCCTTCAGGGTTTAGTTTTTTCATAGAGTTAGAAGGTTAAGAAATTATGTCCCTTGTGTATATATCTTGGAATGGGAATGTAATTACAAAGGAAAATATATGAGATCACACATGTGAAGAAATGACAACAGGAAGAATTTCCAGGTTATGAAGGCAAAGGGATTGACTGTGGAGGAAGGAAAAGGACCAGGTGAGGCAGAGTATGTGTGTGGGAGGTGGCAGAGCTGTGAATAAAACTAAAGTGTTATAACCTTAGGTGTGAAACCCATGTAGTCGAAAAACTGTATATTGATGTTTAAAAGTACTCTGGCTATAAACAATTGAAGGACATGCTTCTTTCAGGTAGTAATTAGCATCATTCTAAAGTGTCTTTGGTAGCCCTCTGACACAACCCATGGGTTGACTGTAATACATTCCCACTAGTATAATTATTCCAACTTTGCTATCATCATTATACATTAATAATTATATTTTATTGAGTGTCTGAAGTAATATTAAATTGACATTAAAAGGCTGCAGGTATATTGTGACTTTTCTTAAACAAATACTGTTTCAAGGCCTCCTGGAGTCAGCATTTAGTCTCTGTGTTATTTTTCCTTTTGCTATAGGTTGGAGTGTAGAGTGCTGTAGATTGAAAGTAAATCCTATAGAAAATTTTATTTATTCTACTAGTTGTTTGAGAAGGAAGGCACTATTATACTTTGAGATAGAAAAGTCTTTGGTATGATTTCCTTTTTGTCCTCAAGAATATTTAAAGATGAAAAAAATTCACAAAGTGAACCTAATAAAGAGAAAATGTTGAAGTGATGGGCATACCTCAGAATTCATAGAAAGTAATTATTAACCCCAGGCTCTGTTTAAATTATTTTCTCTGGCCCCTGTTTCATTACCCACATATTAAGAACTTACCTGTTTTTATAACTAAAGAAAATCTCACCTTATTTACTTTTGGGGAAATAAATTTATTTTCTGGCCATTTTAAACACCATATATGTAAAGGTTTAAAATCACCTTGACAGCATTTATCTTTAATAAATATGACTGGGTGCTCAGTTTGTACCTGTAAAATATTAAACTTTGGAAATAGTATTAGCATTGAAATTAAGTGTTATGTATTCAGTCCTGAAAGCATGCATTATGTGAGACCAGAAAATAATTTTACATATTAGAAATGAAGATACTATTAAAATATTGTTACACAAATCTATAGTTCATAGGTATCTTACACATAATGAAATTATGACTGTATATATAGTTTTTGTTTGTAATTACTGAAGAGGGCTTTAAATACCCATCTAACAAAAATGTTTCCTTTCAACAGATGGATTTGTTTAAGAGGAATGAGCAGAGATTAGAAAATCTAAGTATACATGTTCTATTGCTTTATTACATTGGCTATAGTAATTTTAATATTTAAAATATTTGTTTCTTTTATATTGAATTTAGATTTTAATTTCCTTTTTACCAATAGAATCTATGGACACTAAATCAGTATAAGAAGCCAAATAAAGGAAGGAAGGAAGGAAAGAAGGAAGGAAGGAAGAAAGAAAGAGAGAGACAAAGAAAGAGAAAATATTTCAACCAAGGGAAGATAGAGGTCATAGTTTAGAGTACAGCCCATCGCAGTGGGAGCAAGCTCACAGCAGTAAGAACCTGATGGAGCTGAGCACATTGTGTCCAGTGGAAGAAGGAAATGATGAATGCAGATGTTTAACCTGTTTTCTCATTTTCGTGGCTTTCAGGAACACATCCCAGGGGTGGAGCTACCCAGCATGGCTTTCCTTCCCACATAATTAAACTACGCAGTATAACCCTCCACATGATGTTTATGGATACATCTCACAAGTGGCACAACACTTCATGTTACTGTAATGGTTCGTCCTATCCTTTTAAGAGACAAGCTCTACCTGCTGGCTCACCTGAGTTCCTTCTTTTTCAACTCTCTCCTGAAGAGGGAGCTTCTGTCTCTCTCCCTTCTCCCCATTTCTCGCCTCCCTTCTATTTCTCTTTCTCATTTCTCTCTGCCTCTCTTTCTGTTCTTCTCCATCCTCCCCTTCCCCCTTTCCCTTTCCCCTCTATAATCCACTAAATAAATACCCACTTTTTCTGCATGACGTATCTAATAGGTCTCTGTCTCTCACCAACCACATGACTACCTGCCTGGGACCCGCTGCCTTTGTGGCCTGTTGTGGTCTTGTGCCAGCTGCCAACTGCCGTCACTTGGGGACTTATGGCATTTTATTTTTACCATAACATTTGGTGCTCGTGACTTGGCCAGGTTCTCTCCATGTTCCCTCTGGCCCACAGATGGGCCAGCTGAGGATGCTTGGAATTCTGGGCTCGGGAACCACGTTTTTTTCACAACAGCTTTGCATTCTATCTCCCTGAGTGCCAACTTCTACACACACCAGCAGTTTAGGTGGTGAGTTTTCCCCTTCCAGCCTCCAACCACAGCCTTCATGGCTAGGGTTGAGCAGTGCATTTGATTCGGGGCCTGGGGTCCCTCAGATTTTTCTTTCTCCTTTCTTTATATTTTTTGGACCACTTGTAAGTGGTCCCCTCCGAGAGAGATCCTCTAGCCTCTGGCTTCCGAGTTGGCCAAATCTGGAGCCCATCAGGCTTCATCCACACCACAGCTGTAGAGAGGAGATGTTTTCCTATAGGATTTGCAATGTCACTGTTTTATTAACAGCCCATGTGTAGAGAGGAGACATCCATCTATAGGCCCTGTAGTGTTTGTTTGTTATTTAGTGAGTTTTTACATCTTCAGCTATGGTGTTAACCCTCAGACTATTAGAGACCAGCTTGTGAGTTCTCTGCCAGTGTCCTACTGGCTCTGCTTTTCCTCAAACTATCCCTGCCACCACTACCACTGGTCCTGTGGAAACCAACAAGATTAGTTGGATGCGCAAGGCAGCTGTTTTCAATTCTAGCCTTTGCTCCCCGCCACAGCTTGTGGCATAATGGCTCAGCAACAGGGCGGATCACACTTCTAGGTCTCTCTTGTTATTATGTTTAAAACTCCTGTGCCTCAAAAAAAAAAATGTGGCTTCTACATACAACACATGACCACTACCATTTTGACTGAGGTCAGGTATCCTTACTGCCATCTTAACTGACGTCAGATGACTTCACCACCATCTTCACTAAGAGCCAGGTCAGGTAACTATGTCCTGCCATCTTTACTGAGGTATTCGCTGTCTGGTCCCCCAATATTGACTCTTATATATGTGTTCTGTGCAGTGGCATGCCTTTGGTAGGGCCCAATAAAGCATCCACTTTGCCCAATTCCTGTTCAGTGTGTGTGTGTGTGTATACATGTAATTTAAATTCACCTATGTTTACTGTTAAAATTTATAATGGTCTATTCATTATATCTCATTCCAGACTATAAAAACAATAAGTCTCATGTTTTAAATTGATATGTACATTGAAGTCTCTTACAAAAATACAGCATATCTAATTCAACCCTGCTTTAAAATATATTAAGCTATTCTCTAATACTATAAGTTCTGTCATTAACCTTCTATTGCAAGCAGTTTTTTTTTATTCTTTTTGTCTTTTTATGAGTGTAAATCTTACCTGCTAAGTTGAGAGCCAGCACAGTCAAGTTTGGACCTAGCTCTCCCGGCAGATTCTATACTATAATTGTAAGTCATCTATACCTGAAAAACAGCCCTCAACTGCTCAAAGATCTGGGGACTACGGCATTTGAATGTTTAATTATTTAAATTAGTTGAGTTGTTCAGTTTTCATGAGTTTGCTGGCTTTCTGCAGTTTCTATTGTTAAAATCCAGTTTTGATCCATGTATCTGTTAGGATACAAAATTTCACATTTTTTTATCTTTGGGACTTGCTTTGTGACCAAGTATATGGTCAGTTTTGGAGGAGGTTTTATGAGGTTCAGAGAAGAATGTACCTTTTGTGTGTGTGCTTCAGTGAAATGTTGTATAGACAGATATCTGTTAGATGCATTTAAGTCATAAGCTCTGTTATTTCTATTATTTCTCTGTTTTGTTTCTGCCTTAATGATATGTCTATTGGTGAGATTGGGGTATTAAAGTCTCTCCATATTAATGTATGGAGCTGGATGTGTGATTTAAACTTTAGTATGTTTCTTTCATAAATACGAATGCCCTTGGGTTTGGTGAATAGATGTTCAGAATTGAGACATCAGCTTGGAGAACTTTTCATTTGATGAATATGAAATATCCTTCTATGTCTTTACTTTGGCAAATTGAGTCTACTGATATAGAGAGATATTAATGACCAATGATTATTGATTTCTGTTATTTTGTTGTTCATGGTAGTGGTTGTAGTGTGTATGCATGTGCGTGCTTTTTCCTTCTTCGGGTTTTGCTAGTGTGAGATTATCTGTTTACTCTGTTATTGTATAGTTAACTTTCTTGGATTGGAGTTTTCCTTCTAGTACCTTCTGTAGGGTTAAATTTGTGAATTGTTACTGTTTAAATTTGACTTTCTTCATGTTATATCTTGCTTTATCCATCTATGGTGATTGAAATTTTTCTGGGTATAGTAGCCTTGGGTGGCATTAGTGGTCTCTTAGAGTCTGCAAGTGATTAATTAGTTCAGGCATTTCCGACTTTTAGGGTCTCCATTGAGGGTACCCCACATTTCTAATAGGTTTGCCTTTATGTGTTACTTGAAAATTTGCCCATACAGCTTTAATTATTCATTCTTTGCTCTCTGTGTTTAGTATTTTGTTTATTAGGTGATGCAGGAATTTTATTTTCAGATACAATCTATTCGGAGTTCTGTGAGCTTCCTGTAGGCATGCTCTACTTTAGGTTAGGGCATTTTCTTTTATGATTTTGTTAAACATATACTCTAGGTTTTGAGGTGAATTTTTTTCTCTTTTTATTTCTGTTTTTCTTAGGGAATATGATGAGGTGGGCAGGCTTGGGTGGCCCAATGGGTCTTTTGGAAACAGGATTCAGGCAATTAGGCAGTCCAGCTGGCAGATCAGTCACTCACCTGATCTTTCAACTGGTGTTATTTGAACCAGAGTTGGTGGCAGGGCCCAGCAGCAGTGCTGGTGATGAAGTGGGAAGGAGCTTTTCTTCAGTGTTCTAAAGATTGTTTTAAAGATTCATATATAAAATATGAATTTTAAAGAATCATATTAAAAAGTCCTTGAACTAGTAAATTAGCATAGCAGGTAAGGACTTATGCCAAGAATTCTGTCAATCTGTTTTAGATTTCTGAAACCCATATAATAAAGGAGAGAAAATATTTCCATAAGCTGTGTAATTCAGTGATCTTCCCATGCACACTCCCACTATGATATACATATACTCTTCATACCACATGCATATGAATATGAATGTGCACACACACTGAATGGATGAATGAGTGAATAAATAAATAATAAAAGTTCAAAATCCTCATCTCATCTGTGATTCAAGACGACTTCTTAAATATAAGCCCTATGAATAAAAATCTAGTAACACACTTCTAACATGCAATGCCCAAAATGGAAGAACTGCTACAAAGCCAGGAATGGTTGGACAAAATGATAACAGAAATGAAACAGAACAAACACTGAAACCTACATTCCATTTCTGGCATCTTTTGTTAATGATGAAATTGGCTGAGATCCAAAGGGCATTGATAACAGCACCCCCTGCATCTCTATCATCTGCAGTACCTATAGACAGTCACCACAGCTTTCCTCAGTAGATATTCTGCCTTGTAGACATCTCCAATATCCTGGTACCTCCACTGAAACCTAAGTTTCACATTCATAACTTCACTAAAGGGTTTCTCAAATCCTCCTTGTAGGTATTCTGTTAATCCCACAGTGTTCTTGTTCTTTTTTATTATTACTAATTTATTTATTTATTAAAGATTTCTGTCTCTTCCCCACCGTTGCCTCCCCTTTCCCTCCCCCTCCCCCAATCAAGTCCCCCTCCTTCATCAGCCAAAAGAGCAATCAGGGTTCCCTGCCCTGTGGGAAGTCCAAGGACCACCCACCTCCACCCAGGTCTAGTAAGGTGAGCATCCAAACTGCCTAGGCTCCCACAAAGCCAGTACGTGCAGTAGGATCAAAAACCCATTGCCATTGTTCTTGAGTTCTCAGTAGTCCTCATTCTCCGCCATGTTCAGCGAGACCAGTTTTATCCGGGCTTTTTTCAGGCCCAGGCCAGCTGGCCTTGGTGCGTTCCCCATAGAACATCCCCATTGTCTCAGTGTGTGGGTGCACCCCTCGTGGTCCTGAGTTCCTTGCTCGTGCTCTCTCTCCTTCTGTTCCTGATTTGGACCTTGAGATTTCAGTCCAGTGCTCCAATGTGGGTCTCTGTCTCTGTCTCCTTTCATCGCCTGATGAAGGTTAATAATCAGGAGGATGCCTATTTGTTTTTTGGGGGGTTCTCCTTCTCCTCGCGCCGGTGGTTCCGCCGCGCCGCCCAGTGTTCTTGTTCTTAGCTGCTTTCTAAAACCCTGGACCAAGTTTCTTAATCATCAAAAGTATTGAGTGTCCTGTGCCTTCAACATTATCACCGTCTTATTCCAAGATCTATTTCATGGTGGAGACTAATCCCTTCCTGTACCATGGTTGTATAAACTCACATTTGAAAACCCAGGGCAAACATTCTCCCAGAATTTGGTGTCTGATGACCAAGAAGTCATTTTTTCCTGCATTTTCAGACCAGTCTTTTTCCTTTCATGTAAATTTGCCTCTTTATATGTCAAAGTCTTCAGTGAGTGGATTCACACTCTCAGTCACAATTCCTGTTGGCTCGGTGCAGAATACAAAGTTTTTCTTTAATGATTCTAATCCCTGTTGTCCATGACTTCCTTACTAAAAACTTCAGCTTGTGTGTACTCTTTTACTCTACCAAAAATAATTAGTGTATTACCTCCAAATTCACCACCACTCAGGCTCTCAGGACAGGGTCAGAATGAAGCCAGATTCTAGCCCAAATATCACATGAATGGCTCTTAGCTTAGTTCTTAGATTTTGTTCCTCTCTGAAAACTCATGAGGCAGGCCTCTATATTTTGTCTTTCTCTCAACATTATTGTCTTTCCATATCCCATGATAATGGTCCATGAAACTTCTGTGATGGCTAGCTTTAAATGACAACTTATTACAACCTGGAATTATTTGGAAAGATAGCCTGCATGAGGGATTTCTAGGGTAGGATGGGCTGTTGAAGTATCTGTGGAGAGTGTCTAAATTACCTTAATTGAGGTAGAATAGAAGACCATCTAGTGAAGGAAGAAGTCTGATGCTTTGAATCTTGACCTGTGTATGATTTAAGAAAGTTATCTGAGATCAAGCAAGAAAGCAAGATTACTGCATTTAAATCCTCTTCTCTTGTTTTGAATATGAACATAAATAATGCTTCCAATTCCTACCTTGACTGCTCATAGTGATGAACTGAAGCCAGCAATTGTAAGCTGAAAATGCTTCTTTCTCCCCAGTGCTGCTTTTGTCCAGACATTTGTCACAGCAAAGACTCTGAAACTCGAATAACACACTAGGGTTTTCCGATTCCAAAGCAACACAATTTGCCACATTCCATCTATAAAGCAGTTTGGATTGCCCAAGAGCCAGATAGCCAGTTTTACCATGAAAAGGGGTACTTTTTGGTACCAATTTTTGTTTGAATTTCTTTTCCTGTTGGTGCGATGAATGTTCTTTAACAAAGCAACTTACAGAAGAAATGGTTTATTCTGCCTCACGGTTGCAGTGCATCAGTGGAGAGGAGCTCACAGAGAAGTAGCTTGAGAGAGCTGTTCATAGTGTATCCACAACCAGAAAGCTGAAAAGAATGATTTCTGGGTTGGGCTTCCATATTCCCCTTTAAAAAGCCCAGAGTCCAGTCCACGATGGGTGGGTCTTCTCACCTAATTAAAGTAATCAAGTTAACTCCCAAGAGGCATGCCCAGAAAGCCCTTTTCTTGGAGATTCTAGAGCTCATCAAAATTACAATTGCGAATACCACTATAATCATATTCAGCTGTAGTATTCCACTGCTAGCTTTATTGCTTGGTAAGAAAACTGGCTCAAATGTGAAGCTCTTAAAACTCATGTGTTCAAGGGGGGTACCCTATTATACAAAGATCAAGGAACAAAGAATGAAAACAACAAAATCCTAACACTCAGAATGCTTCAAGAGAACCGTCTAGGCCACAAAGACCAGTCTAGGCTACAAAGTGAGACACTGTATCAAAACAAGAAGAAAAAAATAATTAATACTGTTTTTACTGTTTCATTATGAAGATATTCTTAAATTAATAATTTGAATTTCCAAAACTATAACTTTGTGAATGTTTTAAATGCTTAAATATATCTTCCATTTAAAAAACATATATATGAGATAGTGTGCAGGAAAATAGAAACCATTTAAATGCATTTATTCCTTAACATTTTTTGCATAAGATCTGCAGAAAAAAATAAGACAGTAGGAGAAGGTGTAGCTGAGAAGAAGAATGTGGTGGGCAGGAGTTGTAGGGAGTTTAGAGAAGATGATATAGTAGATGCGTCTACAATAATTTGCATATGCTATAGATTTATTAGGGTGAAGTAAAAATTAATAAAAATTAAATGGTCTCATAAGAGATGAAAGAAAAACATTAAAAGCAGGATAATACAGAAACTTTATATTATTGTAAAATAAACCTGAATTGTCATATGTACCAATCAATGGTTAGTCAAATCATTTTGATTTGACTTCATTGGGTAATTTGCTCCAGAGCCCATTTCTGTGTATGTATGATACAAGAGTATACACAAATGAAGATGAGGTGATGCTTAAGATATTTATCTGTGATACTAATGTTGTATCTGCCAATGTTTTGTTGTGTAATTTCGATCGTGTGTTTTACCCTTCCTTTAATTTCTCAAACTATAGAATTATTTTAAGCAAAGCATTTTACACTATGTTAAGTCAGGGATATCGGTATTTTAAACTCATCAGGAGGATATGTGCCATACAATTAAAGGGCAGACATTCATAGATAATAAATAGTGTATTGCTGTGATGTTTATAAGTACAAAATTATGTCTTTGACCGTATGAAGAAATTACTGGTTGAAACTCATTTCACAAGTGACCTGGTGTTCTGATATACAACTATCCAGTCTGTGACATACGTGGCCTTCACAAGATACTTCTGAATGTCATGAAACCCGCATGTTTGTGTTTAACATGTTGTGTTAAGTGTGTTTCTGCATCTAGGTTAAAAATAAGGTTCTTATTTGCAGTGCTTCCTCCCCTCAACAGCTGAGTGATCCCAAGGTAACCAGCACCCGACTTATTGTATTTGAGACTCCCATAATATTGGCCCTGAATCTGAACCAGTAAGTGCTCATAATTGTATTTCTTTCTTTAAAAACATGGTGAATTGCAGATTATTGCAGTTGTAACTTGAGTTGCTTTGTGTTTAGGTATCTTCACTATGGCTCTTTTGTGGGTGCGGCTATTGCTGATGAGCCAAATAAAGCCTTTTGAAGACCTTTTCTTTTTAAAATAAAATGACAGACGTATCTTACACATTTTGATGGGCTTTCAATCTTTTAAACTAAGTAATATGGTGAACCCAAAGAAAAAAATATATAGACCCATCTGGGAATCAGAAACAGACAAGATCGCCTGACAAAATTGGGAACATGGAGGCAGCAGCGGGTGGGGGGGGGAGTAGAGAAGGGGATGGTTGAAGAGAACTTGAGGGAATGGAATAGTCGAAATGAAGGAAGGACAGGACAGATATGAGAGCAAGGAAAGAGATATCTTGATAGAGGGAGCCATTATGAGGTTAGCAAGAAACCTGACTCAAGAAAAATTCCCATAAATCCACAAGGATGACCCCAGCTAAGATCCTAGGCAACAGAGGAGGGGGTGTCTGAACTGGCCTTGCCCTGTAGTCAGACTGATTATTATCTTAAATATCACCATAGAATTTTGTCCAACAACAGATGGGAACAGAGGCAAAAAAAAAAAATCAGAGCAATGAACTGAGCTCTGAAGGTCCAGTTGAAGAGTGGCAGGAGTGAGAATATGAGCAAGGGGGTCAAGATCACGAGGGATTCACCCACTGAGACAGTTTGCTTGAGCTAATGGAGCTTCCTAACTCCAACTGGACTGGGAGTGAACGAGCATGGGATCAAACTAGTCACTTTGAATGTGGTTGACAGTCAGGGCAGACTGAGGGGCCACTGGGATTTGTCTCTATGCATGTACTGGCTTTTTGGGATTCTATTCTCTCTGGGTGTGTACCTTGCTCAAGCTAGGTGTAGTAGGAAGGGCCTTGAAATTTGCCACAGGGCAGGGTTCTTTGTCCTCTCTTAGGATTGGAGGGGACAGGGGTGGCAGGGTGTGTGGAGGGAGTGGGAGGAGGGGAGGGAATTTGGGTTGGTATTTTTTTAAAGTAATAAAATAAAAAAAAAGAATTTTTCCAAATTGCTTTGTGTAACTTGTAAGACCCATTGACTCTTTTAAAACAAATATTTTTAAGTTCTGAAAATTGATATACTTAAACTTGGAAATAGTTTTCCAAGTCCACATTTCTTAGACATGTGGAGAGAATAAGGCTGCAGTCCTTCTGTAGAATAAAAAACTGTATGCGAATTGTCCAAGCTAATTATTTAAGTTTGCTTTCTGTTAACACTTTCCACTGAATAGAACAGAATAGAATAGGTGACATTAAATTGTCCTTTTGTGTTTCTATACGCTATATATTTTTAAAAAAATTTTTAGATAGTGAGAATACAAATAATTATGTAGTTTATATAAGTACAATTAAGTTTATATTGTGTATCTCACTCTCAAGGAAATGAATTATTTTCAAGTGTTTATATTTTGTAATTGAATCTTTAGTATGCCAAGAAACCTAAAATTTGTAATAACCTTGCTTTTGTTCCAAGCCCACTATCTGAAAATAATTAGTGCATGCTTAGAACTGAGGTGGCGTTAAAGCTAAGATCTCATAAATGCTAGGCAAGCACACTACAAGATTGAGTTATATACTCAGTATCTTACACCAAGCTCCATAATTTTCAAGAACTCACTCATTCCATTAGTGGATATGCACAGTATATCATTTAGAATAGAAAGAAATGTTTCTTTGGGGTCAAAAATGGATTTTAAAAATCCATATTACTCTACTTGTAAGAAGTATCCAGGTGATATCAGACACATGTGACATTAACATGGCCAACAAGTCTTCATCTAATAAGAAAAATGAACACAAAAACAAAGCATTGAGTTCAGAGTATGATTACACAGCAATCAAGACATGGCTATTAGTGGAGAACCTCTTTTAAAAGTCAGACCTGTGGTCTTGCACACTAGGCAGAGGGCATGGTAGACTTGCAATAAAAACGTGTGTGAGATAGACATGTAAGTACCTTGGCAATGCAATACCAAATCAGGGAGTATGACATGATTGCATCCAAGTGAGCTAGGGGTCTGTGGTGGTATAGTTCATTGACTTCTCTTTGTAGAGATTTATATATTGATTATGATCTTAGTGTATTTACACTAAAGATAGTTATTTTCTAAATAAAATTATAGTGGTATACTATTTTCAATATATAGTCATAATATTATATAACATTTCATAACTAAAGTTTTGGAAGTGCTATACTAAATAATTATATTTTATTCATAAAGCAAATTAGGTTTTCTAATACACTGTTTCCAGATTGTTTAAATTCAAAACCTAGGCTAGCACTTGCCATATGCGTAATGTTGGCATGGTAATTTCACTTCTTCATGCTTCAGTATCACCATCTGGAAAACAAAGATAAAAGTAGTAGTTACTTCTAATGGTTCAAAGAAAAAGTTAGATAATTTATATAAAAGAGCTGGAAAAATATCTGGTTTTAAGTGCTTACTAAATTTTGTCATTTTCACTGTGATTTTTATAAGGGCCTGGTTTTTTTTTTATTCTCTATTTTTTTCTTTTATTGAAAATAGATATTTTTTCACATATTTTCTGATTCTGGTTTCTTCCTCCCCAACTCCTCTGAGATCCAACCTGCTTCCCCTCCCATGTCCATATATATTACTTCTGTCTCTTCTCAGAAAACAGGCATCTGTGAATAATAATAAAATAAAATAACCAAACTGGAATAGGACAAAAAAACACAAACAAAACAAAAAATATTCAAAGAAAAAGTATAAGAAATGCACATACACACTGAGACATACAATTTCATATACACAGCAATCTCAGAAAAGCATAGAGATGAAATATAGTGTTTACTTACTCAAAGATCCTAAATGGTAAGAAAAAAATGAGAAGCCCTGACAAAGTAGTATAAATCATAGAATCGCCAAAAAATGCCATGAGTTCTTTTGGGCATTGTCCATATACTGATGGTCATAGGGGCGCTGTAAGAGTTGTTTGCATCCCCAGTGAGACTGCATTGGAGAAACGTATCTTCACTTGTGAGTGGTTATCAATTGGAGATAGCTTCTGGGTTAAGAACGGGTGCTTTTCTGTGCTTCTCTCAGAGCTGGATGGCATCCAGTATAGACCTGTGCAGACATGTGCCTGCTGCCACAGTCTCTGTGTATTCATTCTTACGTGCCTCAGCCATGCTGTGTTTAGAAGGGCGATTTCTTTGTTGTCCTCCATCTCCTCTATCTCTTAGAATCTACCTGCCCGTTCTTCTGTATGGTTCATTGAGCCCTAATGGAAGGGATCTGATGAAGACATCTCATTTAAGACTGACTGCTTCAAGGTTTCTCATTCTCTGCTCATTGTTTAGCTATGGGTATCTGTATTTGTTCCATCTGCTGCAGACGAAAACCTCTCTGAAGAGGGCTGAACCTGGCATTGATCTATGAATATTGCAGAATGTCATTGGGAGTTATTTTAATGCTATATTCCTTCCGCAAAACAGAAATATTTGGTTTCCCCTAAGTCCCCAGCCTATCCAGTCTCTGATTATTGCCTAGCTGAGTGACAACAGGGATGGGATACCTCTCATGAGATGAGCCTCAAATCCAATATGATAGTGGTTGGTTACTCCCACAAACTTTGCACTACCATTGCAATACTGCATCTTGCAGGAAGGTCGTCATTTAGAACAAAGGGCTTGTAGATGAATTGATGTTTACTTTTCTCCTTAGATAAGAGGTAGAGCATTGTGTAGGGTGTGTGCAGAATACCCAGCAGCACCATGAGCACTAGTATGTGGACCTGTTTATAATGAACAAGATGCATCGATATTCATTATGTTCATCATCCTTCTGCCATTGTCGCAAGGTGCCAGAAATAACTTCTAAAGCAGAAGCTTGTATTTTGGTTCTCAACTTTGCACAGCAATCTGTGGTTCCTTGCCTCCACTGGTTAGTAGCCTCTCGTGAGGCAGATATGACGGTGTGATTGGGAGGTAAGAAAGCAAGCTGCTTATCTTCTTGAGTTTATGAAGGAAAGCAGTGTGGCTGAGAAGTCAGGATCTTAACAACCCACTTAAGGGAGGACCCACAATGTGACAAAACCTTCCATTGGGTCACAGTTTTTAAAGGTTCTGTAAACTCCCCATAGCAAGTGAGCACTAAAACTTAAGTAAGAACGTTTGGGGGGGCGGGGTTGCAATGAGGACTCAAGTATAACATCCATAGTCATTGGAAAGGCATTGCTACACACCAGCAAAGTAGCAAACCCTTCTCACATAGAGTGACTTTTCTGTTATGTGGGAAAGCCACCTCAAATGCATTTAATTAGAAAAATGCTGAATATATCTTTGACTTCTTATTATAGCAACCACGGCTCTATTTACTCTTACTAAGAAACTGCCTCTTGGTGCTCTTCATCTTCATTTTCCTGTTTTCTCAAGCACCTCACTCTACTCCTTGTAACCATCTGCTCTCTGCTTCTTACAT
Source organism: Microtus obscurus (assembly GCA_963919715.1). Lineage (NCBI taxonomy): Eukaryota > Metazoa > Chordata > Mammalia > Rodentia > Cricetidae > Microtus > Microtus obscurus. The sequence goes on along the minus strand of CAWTZC010001616.1, from coordinate 6,406,806 downwards.
TCCACATGTATTTGAAATCAGGTCATTGTTTTTATTTTTAATTTACTATACATTCTTTGTGTGCAGTTTTTTTTTTTCTTTATATGCCTGCTCCCCCCCCCCTTTTGAAATTTAACATAGCTCCGTTAAGCCTTAACTTTGTGCCAGAAGGCAAGCTCCTTTTCTACTTTAAGGGTTGAATGTCCTTGCATTGTATTTGTATCTAACTGTTCACAGGTGCCATGGTGCCATATCATATACATTCCCATTAATACTGTTCAGGACAACCTCATCAATACATATTACCTTCATTTTCTCCTTAATAGTCATTCTCAAAGTGATGCCAATGTGGTTTTGATTTGAACTTTCCTGATGATCAGCGATACTGAACAACGTACAATAAATAGCATTATTAATATTTTAAAAATAATTTCTCCTTAATCTCTTCATTTTTTGGGGAAAAATTGAAGGTTGAGATGCAGGTCTAAATCCAGAAAATGTAAGTGTAGCTCTCAGACAATGTTGACACAGAAAATTTGGTGAGAATTGTGGAAAAATTACTAAGATATCTAAGATACCTCAGGACAGCTAACAGAAAGAGCCCAGCACTACTCCAAATATTCCTATGGAAATAAAAATGCTAAACTAGAACAATCTTCATTTATTATTGATTCAGTAAAAAAAACAGTTTAATTATTTTAAGTACATTATGTTAAAGAATATCAACCTATCTCTTAACTATTTGAGTACTTTTAGAGGCAAAATAGAACTACTAATTGAAGAAAATTACCTACTCAGACATATATCATTACAATATCTCATATTGTATTTTGTACTTAAATGGCCAACACCATCCTTACATTGTACTTTCTGAACACTCAGCTCCCACACATGTATAAGTTCCCTCACGATTATTTTTGGGTCATTTTCCTGAGCTCTCTCCTGAGCGCATTGTTTACATTGTTTCTACCCAGTCCTCAAGGCTTCTCCTATCTAATATCCTCTACTCAAAACAAATAAAACAAACAAACAAAAATCCCTGCAGAGACCTCTGCTCTCTGGAGGCTGTGTATTCACCGCTGGTCCCCTAGAACCCATTACTAGGCCAGTTTTCCAGAGAGAGAGGACCATTCTTCCTCTGCCTCAATTATGGTTGTTACAGCTCCTCAGACCACATGAGCTGAAACCACTTTGTGCCTACCTGCCTTCATACGTCATTTAGTGAGGACCTATTATATACTACCCATACTCTAGGCATATTAAGCTATGAATGTTAAATAGAGCCGATTCTTGTCTCAGAGAGTCTTAAAGAATCCAGTGGTAAAAGAATAGAAATGAATTAGTCATTACAATCTTACAAAGCACTTACAGCTGCTGATTCTGTCTCAGATATTACATATAATCCTCCACTGACTGCTGGTACTTTTGCCGCCTCGGTACTGGGTTATTAAAATCCAATGACATGGAAAGCAGTCTAATTTTCCCACTCACAAATGTGACCATTCAATGTGATATTGCTCAACTACAAAAATCTTGGAACTCATTGTTAGATTGAAATTTATATATGTTTCAGTTTTGTTAAAATGATTCCCATTTTGCCAAATTGATTTTACCAGCAGCATGCAGCAATTCGCCTTACTTCATTCCTTCACTATCATTTGATACTATTGGTTTTCTTCCTTAAAAGCCAACAATCTGTTACAATAATATGCTGTTAAAATTTGGTATATGGGCTGGCGAGATGGCTCATGGGTTAAGAGCTGATGGTTCAGTGGTTGTTGTTCCGGAGAACCAGGGTTTAATCCTCAGCATCAACATGGGAGTTCACAACCAAAACCTCCAGTTCTCGGAGATCAGATGCCCTCTTCTGGCCGCTGTGGGTACTAGGCATCCATTTGGTATATGATACACAGATGAAAATGAGGGCAAAACATCCATGTAGGGAGAGAAATTAAAAATAAAATAACAGTATGCACAAAGAAGCATGATTTTATTTATATAAATATAAAGATTTATATGGTTATATGTCAAGATTTTACATAGGATGTTCCATAGTACATAAGTGTACAATTTGCTAAATTATTATAAGGCAAGGCATACTTTAGACCTCTGTTCAGATTTAAAAACTTTCTGGCACCCCAAAGTCTTATTCTTGCTCCTTTGCAAAGCAAATCTGCTCTCTCTTGAGCATGGAAAATACTGTATGTCATGAAGAAAAAATAACTGTGCTGGCTTTCGATCTTCCCCATGGGTTCTTCTCTTCAGCTTTCTAACTCACCCAATTATTCCAAGTCCTGAGGTTGTTATGTGTGATAACAAGCCTCAGCATTTCCCACAGGTTATCCATCAAGGAATTAAGCCGTGTTCTGTTCCTCTCTTTCTTTTTTTTTTCCTCTTTGTTGTTTCAGTTTCATTTGTAGATGTATGTTAATTGAGTTATTTCTGAAAATTTCCGTGAAATTTGTTCATTCAAACACTAGCTGGAGTGCTGACAAACCCATTCTGTTTTCTAAGGACAGTCGAGCTGAACATTTTCCCTTTCATTGAAATCCGGTTGTATTTAAAGCCCTTCGCTTCACGGATCCTATATGGATGATGAGCACTTAAAAGGCTCCTTCCATTTTCATAGCTGTATTTGGCATACACAGACAGGTCAGGTATTATATGAAGATAATAAAAGTAGAGGCGCTTACTAGGAAGAAAGAACCTATTATTAATTGTTTGTCAGAGGCTCTGCTTTTTAGTAAAGGAAATATGCTGCTTCTTGCAGGATTTCCTATAGTTGTATTGCTGGGGAGAAACTAAAAATTCATTGAATCCAATCTGTCAGTCTTTACTTGGATGAGCTGGTGTCCTGCTCACCTTGACATTCATACTTGACTTTTCCTTGTCAGGATATGAACAAAGAAAACAATATCAAATATAGACATTTTCTTAGTTATATATAAATAAGCTTTTAATTTTACTTATGATTTGAAATATTTATTAAATACTATAATAAGTATTATAACAAACTAAAATGGACACTTTTGTAATGAGCAATATTCATTTATTCTGTTTCAGCTTTCACAAATAAATATTATAAAGTTAAGATTTTCCTGTTCCCTACATCCATTGCATTTCCATGCTTCCCATGAAATAACTGCTAACATAGACACAGGGAGTGTGCCCATAATCCTTTGCAGACAATATCACATAAATTGTATTTTCTCTTAATTTTGGTGTGTGTATTTGAATGCAGTCATACGGTCAGCAGTATATATTTCTCCAGAGAGAGATGTAGTTTTTGAAACTGACAGTCATATCCAAAATAGTAAATTAAATCATTATTACAGTGGCATTCCACCTTATTTACACATTCTGCTGACCACAATTAGTCCCCCACCCCATATGGTGGTTTGAATAGGAATGGTCCCCATAGGCTCAAATATTTGAATGCTTGGTCTTTAGGGAGTGGTGTTACTTGAGAAAGGTTAGGACATGTAGCCTTGTTGGAGTAGGTGTGGCTTTGTTGGAGGAAGTAGGTCACTGAGGGCAGGTTTTAGAGTTTCAGAAGCTTAAGCTGGGCCTAGTGGCTCTTTCCTTTCTTTTGCCTACAGATCTAGATCTAGAACTCTCAGCTCCCTTAGCACCATGTCTTCCTGCACTCCACCATGCTTACCACCATGACAATATTGGACTAAACCTCTGAAACTTTAAGCAAGCCCCAATTAAATGCTTTCTTTTTAGGAGTTGTAATGATCAAGGGGTCTCTTCACAGCAATAGATTGTTGACTAAGACATAGTTAGTATGAGGAAATGGGATATGGTAATGATAGGCTCAAGCATGTTGCTTTTTGGTGGAATGGAGATTTGGGGACTTTAAACTTAGAAAGCATTTGAATGCTTTAAGTGGGGTTTAATGGGCCCTGCTAGTAGGAGCATAGAAGTCAATGATGCTGAAGGTGAGTTGAACTGTGAGGGTACAGCTCAAGAAGTTTCAAAATGGAAGATTATTATGATGTAGTCTACAGACTGTTGTTGTGATATTTTGGTTACGAATCTTGGTACTTTTCATCCTTATCTAAAAAATGCCTAAAGCTAAATTGAAGAGTTTTAGATTAATGGCATTAACAGAGATTTCAGGTCAACCTACTATTGACTCTCATGTTGTTATTAGTGTTGGCTTTTATGCAGATAAAATGAAAAGGAGAAGAGTGAGAAAGGAAAAATAATAATACACAGTTTGAGAAGAAAAAACACACCAAGAAGTGTAATAGAGTTAAGTCCAGTTTCAAGGAGCTGAGTTTTTAATGGTTACTTTCACTGCTTAAGTTCAACTGTTCTTGCTCCGTAGACCAGACTGATCTCAATCTTAAAGATCTGCCAGTCAGTCTTTGCTTCTAGAGTGCTGGATTGTATCACCACCACACCTGGGTCTAAGTTTTTCCTTAATTGCTTTGCAAAAGTTGGAAACTTAGCTGGGTGGGAGCTTGCCCTCAAGTCAATCACTCCCTTTATTCTATTTCTTAATCTGTTTGGATTGGAACTGAGATTGCTTGCTCCGCCACTAAGTGTCAGGCATCTCTAGCCTGTTTCCTGAGCTGGGATAGTTCCTGCTCATTGAGGCTCCTGTGTGTGGTATGGTGTGTGTGTGTGTGGGTGTGTGTGTGTGTGAGAGAGAGAGAAAGAGAGAAAGAGAAAGAGAGAGAGAGACAGAGAGAGATGTCCTGCGCAAAATGAATCCCATACCCAGCTTCTGGCTGTAGGTTTACAGAACTGGATGTGATTTCTGTACCCTCCAGCAAAAGGCTTGTAATTGTGTACTTGCTGAGTCCATGTTTGGTTCCCAGACACCTTTGAGTTAGCTCCTACAAAATTTATCCAAATTCCTTAGTCAGGGTTATGAGCAGACCACTCCTGCCCACTTCCCCTCTAATTGTTCTTCCGTGTCTGTTTACCTACCTGCCTGCTTCCCATACCTTCTCTCCAAGATGCTTTGAATGCACCAACTATGCTGTTTCTGTTTTCTCTTAGTGGCACACCTTGGCAGTGCCCACTGAAGGGTGCCCACTATCTCTTTGCTTATCAGGCTCTCCTGGCATTTGGTCTGGCTATGCAGGGATTCTTCCACAACAGATCCTTTCCCTTTACCAGTTCTGCCTGTTTTCCCATAGTACCATGCTAAAGTTCTCCCCACCCTACCAGCTCTTCCACCCTAAACTGTGGAAATGCCTTGTTCATCCAATTTTTACAACATGTAAATAAAAGGCAGAGACTCTGGCTGCTTCATGCCAAGCACATGGCTGTTCACTCCCCTCCCCCAAGCCCCAGGTTGCTCTCCACCTGGCTCTGCAGAGTCTGTTCCTTCCTGGCTTTCTCTTGACTTGTGGTGTACTACAGACCCACTGTGCTGTCTCGGTCACCGCCTGAAGTACTGCAACCCATTACTCTTTCTATTAAGAAACCTTGTCTATGATTGTGTGTATGGATGGAAATGCATAAATGTTTGGCCACTGAATCCTTTTTTCTGGCTGTTTTTAAGTGCCTAGATATACGTGTTTCATCTGTCAGCAATTGTATTTTTTTTAAATTTATTTATTTATTAAAGATTTCTGTCTCTTCCCCGCCGCCTCCTCCCATTTCCCTCCCCCTCTCCCAATCAAGTCCCCCTCCCTCGTCAGCCCAAAGAGCAATCAGGGTTCCCTGATCAGTGGGAAGTCCAAGGACCACCCACCTCCATCCAGGTCTAGTAACGTGAGCATCCAAACTGCCTAGACTCCCACAAAGCCAATACGTGCAGTAGGATCAAAAACCCAGTGCCATTGTTCTTGAGTTCTCAGTAGTCCTCATTGTCCGCTATGTTCAGCAAGTCCGGTTTTATCCCAGGCTTTTTCAGACCCAGACCAGCTGGCCTTGGTGAGTTCCCGATAGAACATCCCCATTGTGTCAGTGTGTGGGTGCACCTCTCGCAGTCCTGAGTTCCTTGCTCGTGCTCTCTCTCCTTCTGCTCCTGATTTGGACCTTGAGATTTCTGTTCGGTGTTCCAATGTGGGTCTCTGTCTCCTTTCATCACCTGATGAAGGTTAATATTCAGGAGGATGCCTATATGTTTTTCTTTGGGTTCTCCTTCTTATTTAGCTTCTCTAGGATCACGAATTATAGGCTCAATGTCCTTGCAATTGTTATTAACAAAAAGTTAACGTAAAACTTGTGACTCCAAGTTCTGGAAAACAACATTTTATTTTATTGAAGTATGAACACATGGAAGAAAGAAGTCATATGACTTTACCACCATCTTAGATAAAGTTGACCACATGAGCCGGCCCCACCAAGGAGACATTACTTCTCTAATGTATTTTATATTAGGATAGATTTCTGTATGATAATTCCTGTTCTGTCCTAAAAACAAGGTTTATAAAAGATAGGATTTAAAAAATGTTGGTTTACTGAGGTAAATTTGTTATAATGTGCAAACTTGGTTTTACCTTCCACAGATTATTATTATGCTCTATATTTCAGGACTACAACTGAGCACCAAAGAATGAGATATTCCTATTTTATGGTGCCTCACCAGTCTGATAAAGGTCTTTCTTTTTCTAAGGTCTACTTAGGCTAACAAGGACTAATTTAAAAATATATGTCTAACCTTTTTGTTTTTTACTAACATTTTTAGGCTGTAGCTAATTTGCTAAACTTCTAAGACATACCAGTTAACAGTCAATTACCTCATAAAGGATCAGCTTCCTTGTTATGTTCAGATTTAGCTTAAATTAAGCCTAAACAACAGTTGCCTAATTTAGGTATACCTAACAGATTTTGTGCCCTCATACTAAAGTGCTTCAGAGATCTAAAAATATGATCTTAATATTAATAAAGATCTTTCATTTTAAGATTAATATTAATAAAAAGGTTTGTGACAGAGAGACCTGCCAGCTCCTGACAACCTCCCTATCTCTTCCGTAGAAGATGGGTGGCCACAAAAGAACTTCCTCCTGGAAGCTTGCTTTAAATGTACCAAAGCCGGTCATGGAGCAAAAAACAGCTTTGCAATTTAACTGTTGCCAAGACCCTGCCCAGATAGTGGATGGGCCCAACACTGGGGATTGATTGCCCCACTTTCACAAGGCAAGGTCGCAGAATCTCCCCAAATTCCTACCCCACTGGAATGCCTGTCAGGTCTCCTGGACTTGGTAGCTGAAGACTGGCAAACTCTTGGGACTTCTGTCCCCGTTGACCACAGACAAATCTGGGATTGTTGTGTAGAAAGCTGGAAAACTGTCTTACTTCTGCTTAAAATATCCCTCTCAGACCTGATGGTGTGTTACAACTAGGGTACTGGCAGGGTACTGATATATTTACCAGTTTGACAGGTCTCCCCTGACCCCCAAGGCTATAAGCACCTTAGTAGCTCATTAGTTAAGTTACTTGTTAAAAGTACAGACAGTTGTGCCTCATTTCCAGACTTCACGGTACAGGATAAACAGGGTTCAGTTGTAACCTCAGAAGCTCAGAGTTTTAGCATTGATGGATGCAGTTTTGATAAACTCATAGAGCACTGATTACAAACAGTTTTCACTAGTCCTTAAATTTCTGTGTATTTTACTGGTCCCAGCGTTTAGAAACAGGTGAGCATTGAAGAGGACATAGAACTCTACAGGTGTGTTCAGTTCTCTTCTCCTTCACTTGCTCAACCTCTTTCATTCAGTAAATTTCCTTTGGTTGTCCTCTAAGTATAGACTTGAAGGTGTGTTTCATGAGGCTAAAACCAGGCCCTAGGAAAAAAATTTATATGTTTTTAACCCAAAGTCATAGTCTTTTGCCTTTACATCATGGTAAAAATCTACTCCAGCTGTTTTACAGATACCTGAATGTTCCTGGAAAAAAGAGTGTCAAGCCCAACTCACAGGGGGTCTACAGCTCCTGCACCAGTTTTGAGAACACCAACAGAGGAAGAACTGGCAGGTTGATTTTACCCATCTGTCTCATTAAAAGCTCCATTATCGCCTTACTCTTGTTGACTTTGTTACAGAATGGATAGAGGCATTTCCTACCTCCAGGAAAATATCATATGTGCCAATTCAGGTACTTCTGGAACACATTATCCCTTGATTTGGCATGGCATTCCCTTAAGGTCTTAGGATATCAGTGCTGGTACCAACTCTCCAGGCTCAAGCAAGCACCTATCCAGCAACTGGTTCCCCATTTTCCACATGTCACAAGGAAGGGCATATCCGCTCTTGTGTCTTGTTCATTTACCCTTGTCTCTTATGTACAACCAAGGCACTATGCCATTTCAAAGTTTCTGGCAGTCTTCTTTTTCCCCATAGCTATCTCCAATCAGATGGTCAGTGAAAATAGCCTATTTTTTTTCTCCAAGCAACTTACTTCTCTGCTTCCCCCAGGAACAGATCCCTGATGTGTCAAGGATGGCAGTTAACCAAATGCTTCTTCTCCCACTGAGTCTGAGCCCCACTGACTTCTGACTCCTCCCTCTCTACATTATCCTTTGCTAGATGAAAGTAGTCAGAGTTAAACCAGCATTCATATATATCCCAAAGAATTGAAACATTGGGACTCTACACTCCTTTCATTCCAGATCCCTCCCCTCAGAAAGTCCACAAATGGTCAGCTCCTCCTCTGGAGCTGATCAAAACCATGCCAACAGGGTATTTAAGACCTGATTGCCAGACCTGTCACGTGATTCCTCTCCTGCCCTTTCAAGAATCATCTGGGAGCATTCTGCTTTGCTTTGCTCTCTTTATTAAATCTTTGGTATGATTTGGCTCATTTCATTAGCAGAGGTTACCCAAAAACTGGGGATCCAATATTTGCTGTGAAATAATGCCCTTGTATACTGTAAAGATTTGTCCCTCATATGCTTATTGGTCAGGAGCCAGGCAGGAAGTATAGGTGGGGGAACCAGACAAGGACAATCATGGGAAAAGGAAAGGCAAATACACAGAAATCAGCCAGATGCTAAGGGAGCAAGCTGAGAATGCCTCACTGAGAAAAGGTACCAAGTCTTGGGACTAAACATAGGCAAGAATTATGGGTTAGTTTAGGTTGTAAGAGCTAGTTAATAATAAGCCAGGCTAATAGGCCAAGCAGTTTATAATTAATATAAGCCTCTGTTTGTTTCTTTGAAACTGAACATCTCCAGTAATGGGAAGGACAGAAACTTCCATCTGCACCAAGGAAATTTAAAGAATCATAAGGATGTACTTTAATAACTCATATGGCACTAAATTGAAAAATCTAAAATGCGAACAATTTTCTCAATACATGAAATCTAACATATTTAAATAAAAAGCAAATAAGCAATTTAAACAGACCCATAACTCCTAGTGGAATAAGGACAATAATGAAAATTTGCCTAAGCTAAAAAAATAAGAAAGAATTGAGGCAATATAGTATTAATAAAGATTTCTGTTGGACATTCAAATAAGAATCAAGGTAACACACTTCTTAAACAAAAAATAAGCAGAATGAACATTGTCCTACTCTATTTACAAGGTCACAGCTCCCCTGAATGACACCCAAGTCACATAAAGACATAAATAAAAAAGGGAATTACAGACTAATTTCCCTCATGAACATCTATGCAATAATTGTCAATGAAATACTTGTAAATTTAAGCCAAAGACATGTCAAAAACACCATTCACCATGATCATGTAGGCTTCATCCGAGAAATGCATGAAAGATTCAATATATCTATTAGGTACATGCAATCCAATATACAGATTGAAAGACATAAAACCACATGATCATCTTACTAGATGGAGAAATACTCTTTGACAAAATCCAACTGCCCTCTGTGATAAGTCCTAAAGAGAATAGGGATATGGACAACATAACGCAACACATTAAAGGCAATTTAAAGTGAATTCATTGCCAACATCAACTTAAATGAGAAAAACTCAAAGAATGTCCACTAAAACAAGGAACAAGATAAAGCTCTCCACTCTGTCCATTCTTATTCAATATAGTTCTTGAAGTTTTGGTTTTTGGTAAGACAGCAGATGGAGATTACAGGCATAATATAACCACGGACATAGAAATAGGAAGGGAAGAAGTCAAAATATTTTTGTTTATAGATCATACAATTCTTTCAAAGATCTAAAAAAGGAAATTTTCAGCTTCATGTGGAAATATAAAAAACAAATGAAGCAAAAGAAAAAAAAAGAAGAAGAAAACAAGAGAGTAAAAACCAGTATTGAATAATAAAAGAACTGCTGGAGGCATCATCCTCCCTAATTTCAAGTTGTATTTTAGGGTTATAGTAATAAAAACAGCATAGAACTGACACAAGAAACAGACACATTGATCAATGCTATCTAATTGGAATTCAAAAAATAAAAACACACACCTAAAGATACCTGGTTTGGGACAAAGAAAGCAGAATTACACTCTTAAAAAAGGATAAAGTTTGTAGAAGAATACAATCAATCCATATCTATGACCCTGCACAAAATTCTACTCCAAATGGATCAAAGACCTGAACACAAGGACACATAAGGCAAGATACACTGAACCTGACAAAAGATAAAGTTGGAATTGTCTTTGAATGTATTGGCCCAGGTAAAGACTTTCTAAACAGACCACATATGTACTAAGATCAACAATTAATTAAGGGGGAGTTCATGAGACTGAAAAACTTCTAAGCATCAGTGTCTTACAGTTTTTATTGCTGTGACAAACATCATGACTGTTAAAATCTGCTGACCTGGTCTGTCACCTGGGTACCCTGTCCCTTTAAGAGACAAACCCCATCCACTCCCAACCTCCCCCTTGAATTTCCTGCCTCCTTTCCAGCCTGCTCTCTCTTTTTCAGCCTCTCTTATGAAGAGGTAACTACTGCCTCTCTCTTCTCCCCTCCTTCTTCCTCCCCGCTCCCTTTCCCTTCCATAAACCACTAAATAAACTCTATAGCCAAACTCTCTCTGCATGGCATATCTGTCTGTCTCCCATCAAGGCCTCAGGAGACCAGCCAGGTGACCAGCCAAGGTTTCTGTTGATGCACCACCAGCCTTGGGTCACTCACTTATCTTTATAAATGATAACAATGATGAAATAGGGAGTTGGAGAGGAAGGAGAAGGTTTATTCAGCTTGCACTTCCCATTGCTGTTCTTCAAAGGAAATTAGTACAAGAACTTCAGCAGGGCACAAACCTGGAAGTAGGAACTTATGCAAAGGCCACAGAGGAGTGCTGCTCTCTGGCTTGCTTCACATGGCTTGCTCCACCAGCTTTCTTATGAAATCCAGAACTACCAGTCAGGGATAGCACCACCCACCATGGGCTGGGTCCTCCCCTGTCAATTGCTAATTGAGAAAGTGCCTTACAGCTGGATCTCATGGAGGCATTTCTTCAACTGAGGCTCTTTGCTCTCTGACGACTCTAGTTTGTGTCAATTTGACCCACAAAACCAAGTTATGGTTAAAAAGTCACCATAACTCAGACAGAGCAACAGGCTACAGGAGGGGAAGAGATTATTATCAGTTATACATCTGATAGAAAGGTAATATACTAAATATATAAAGAAGCAAAACATTTGACATTAAGAAAATAAATAATCAAAATTTAAAATGGAGTAGAGATCTATCCAGAGAACTCTCAAAAGAGAAAACGCAAACGGATGAATTTTTTTTAATAGTCTACATTATTATCTACCAAGGAATGCAAACAAAAACTACTTTGAGATTTCATCTTACATTAGTAAGAATGGCCCAAATCAATAAAACAAATCATGGCTAAGCAGAGAGGATGTGGATTTCGGGGACCCACAGATGTGAGCCAGTTCCACCTTGACTGGAGATCAGAGAGTTTGAGCTTATTTTTGCTCTTTTGAAGTTGTTGACAACAGATGTGGCTACAAATCATGACCTAGGATGTGGTTACTTGGTTTTTTGAACATTAAAATGGCCTATAGAGGTGAATCCACCACCCTGATCAAAGGTCTGAGAATTTAAGCCTATGTTTGCTCCTTAAATGAAAATAGGAGATTTGACATAGAGGGTGACTGCCTACAGGATACTTGGTCTAGAGTGTATTCCTTGCATATGTATTCCTGTCCAAAGCATCAAATGCTTTACTCAGGAAATAATGGCTTAATGTCTCAGTTATTGAAGCAAGTAACTGTTTTTGTTGTCCTTTGTGTCCAGTTAAAGCAGTCTGTTGCTTTATCCCCCACTTTGTATTGGTGTATAAAAGTATATGAAAATTAAATGTGGGTGAATTCAGTATTCAGTATTTACTAAATTTCCCTCTGTTACTATCCTGTCTCTGTGTTTCTTTCATATATCTGTTCTTCCTACCTAACGCTTCTAATCCACATGCTCCTACCCTGGAACATATGAACCCATTGTGGCTGGACTGGGACAGAAGTCACCACAAAATTGTGGCTTATGACAGTGGATTAAAGACGACACTCATCCACACCTTGTGGGAAAGCAAAATTGATAGCCACTATTAAAATTAGTGTGGTGGGTCCTCAGGAAGCTGGAAATAGATCCTCAAAGTTCTGCTACACTGTTTTTGGACATATACACAAAGGTTACTTCATCCTACTACAGAGACATTTGTGAAACCTTACTTATTGCTGCTATCTTTGTAATAGCCATATTTGAACTCAGATGTTCATCAGTAGATAAATGAATAAAGAAAATGTGGTACATTTCTGCAATGAAAAATTACTCATCATTTAAAAACATCATGAAATTTGTAGTAAGTAGAGCTAGAAAAATAACTTTGACTTACATAACCCAGATCCCAAAAGACAAATATGATATGTATTTACTTACATGTGGATGTTAGCTCTTAAATAATTAATAAGCTAGCTGTAATTGATAAGTTAGCTACTATGGATGCTAAGTAGACATAAAGAGACTTGGGTGTAGGAATGAAATTTCCTAGGAAGGAGAAATAGAATAGATAGTTATGAATGCATGAGGGGCAGGAGGATGGAACAGAAGAATCAAAATGGAGGGGGAATAAAGAAAGAAACAAAAGGGAGTTTGAGGAAGGACAAATAAAACTAAAGACCATTTGAGAGGGCCATATGGAAACCCAATAGAGCAGAAACTTCCTTCAATATATGCATATATGAAGATAACCTAAATGTAACCATTGAATAATGGAGAAGAGAAAGTTCCAACTGTAAATCTCTTTTCACCAAACGAATCTTCCATGACTGGGAATGGGTTACATATAATCAAGTTTTTGGTGACAGAGACCCCAGGGGGTTCTCAAACAAATGAGACCATTGCATAGGCTATTTCTTGATCTCTACAAATGGATGATAAGGCCCTATTGCTGAAAACAAAACTTAAACAACGTGGTGAACATGGAGAAGTTGAGCTGGTTTCTATATGGAGTAGTGGTTCTCAATCTGAGTTCCTTTAATATAGTAGTGACTCCCAATCATAAAGTTATTTTCATAGTTACGCCTTAACTGTAATTTTCTACTTCTGTGAATGGTAATATAAATATCTGTGTTTTCTGATGGTCTTTGGTGACTTCTGAGAAAGGCTCAACCTGAAAGGGTTGAGCCACTGACCTAGCCTAGGGCCTTCATCTCTATTGACTAGTTTCAAAGTACTGAAAAATTCTCTCTCTGCTATTAAAGGAGAAAGGTAAATATCAACCCATCTACAAACCCTTGGATCAACAATAATGACTTGTCTGCAATATATAATGTCAGAATAGTGGTACACAGCTTGTAGGAGTCACTAACCACTATCTGATTTTATTTGAGACTCACTCTGTGATATGCAACCTGTACTTTACCCTTCCTGGTTGGCCAAGAACCTAAAACAAGATAAACCAAACCTAGGGATAAACCAAATACTACAGCTCTGCTAAAGGACCATAACACCACAATGGCTCCTAATGACATTCTGATATGCTTATTAGATTAGATCAGTGTTTTGCTCGGCCGTCTTAGAGAAACTTCTTCCTTTAGGAGTTGGGAACAAATACAGAGACCCACAGACAGACATTGTACAGAGAGTGAGAGATCTTAGAACAGTCAGTTCTAAATGGCATATCCTTTTCTTAGGGTTCAAGGAACTCTACCAAAGAAGAGTTAGAAAGGTTGCCAGAGGAGATGGAGAACAGTAAGGAAACATGCCTTCTAAATATAGAATTGCTGAGACACATGTGAACTTAGAAAGACTGTGGCAGCACACACACTACACAGGTCTGCACAAGTTAGGATCCGAAAGATGAGAGAAGTGGGCACATGTCATCATCCCTAACCCAAAAGTTATCTCCAATAGAGAATCACTGAAAAATGATAAAATATTTCCTCAATAAATTCCAATGGGGAAACAAGGGCAGTCCCATGCCTAGCAGTGGATGACCAACACAAAACAAATTCAGTACCGTATTTGGAGATTCTTAGTCTCATAATGTTGTGTAAGAGCACTTGAAACTTATAATTCCTTTATGAATATAATTTGCTTCCAGTTTTGAGTTTTTATGGGATTTCGGTGTGTTCTGAACTTGTGTGTTTCTATATCTATTTGTGATTTTTATGCTCCTGCTTTGACCTATTTTTTTCCTCCTGTCTGTTTGTTCTATCCTATTTTGATTTGTTTGCTTTGTTTCACATTACTTTATTTTATTATTATTATTTAGATGCTTGTTTGAGTACAAAGAAGAGACAGAAAGGGTATATGGAACCAGATGGAAGGGGAGGTTGGGAGGAACTGGGAGTATCTGGGGGAAGAAGAAACTGTAATCATAATAGATTGTATGAAAAATATCTATTTTCCATAGAAGAAAAAAAAGAAATATGAAATTACTCAACTTTGATTGAAATGTAAATGGTCTTTACATTAAAATATTTGGACAGTATTTAACTGAGATAGCTCAAACATAAAATATATCCTTTCAATTTAATAAAACTGTAAAGTAAAATGTATCTTGAAATTAGCCAAAAGTTTTCTTCATTATATAGATAGAACACCTTCAATGAAAGTAACTCACTGTTTTTTAAATTTTAATATTTTATTAATATTTTGATAATTAATTTCATACAATATATTTTGACCATATTCCCTCCCAACTCTTTCTTCTGTAACCTTTCTGATCCACCCTCACCTTTCTATTTCCCTAACTTCATTTTAAAAAATAATTCTTTGGCCTTCATTTGTAATGCTCATACGGTCCTGTATAAGGACCATCCACTGGAGTATGGTCAACCTACAAGTAGTCACCGTATTATAGAATAATGAACAACATTCTCAGAAGTAAGTGTCATTGGCATTGTAGACCTGGACATCATAGAGAAGCTAGGGTGTCTTTAATGTTACCTTGATACCAACACTTTCCAGAAACAGTGAAGACTTTAACTATCTTAAGTAAGAACATTTCAAATCAAAGAAAAGCCCTAATAAAACAGGTAAAATTAGAGTAAACTAGACTAAGACCAATTTTTTTACCTCTTGAAGAACATGGAACAATTGATGCTACTGAGGAAAAGACATCTCTGTCAATGTTACTTTTCTTTGCAAAGCTTGTTGAATACGTTTATAACCTGTAATAACATAAGGACTATTTTTTCAAATATAGTAAAATATGAACGAAAAGCTTATTCACATTATGTTTCCTATGTCATAATCCATAATCCTATTTGATTGCTATTTAAATATATATTACCATCTAAATGAATATGTGCATAACTTTAGTATTCAGTACTTTTCATTTATTATTTAGAGTAAGTATGTATTCATGTTACTAAGATATTATCACAATGTTCAAAAATGTTAAGTTTTAATGAAATTAATGGGGCATATTTTATTTAATCATAGTTTTTTGGTTTTAATTTTTTAATATTCTAAGTTTTCAGTTTTACACTATTACACATTTTCTGCATGCATAAGTAAGTCATTTAAATAAATTCCTTTTAAAAGTTATCCTTAATTCCAATAAAAATAATAAGAAACATTCAAGAAGTTAATATAGTTAAGAAATTGAAATGTTTTGAAATCCTGTTTTCTCATTTACTATGAGCCCAAAGGAAAGATGGTTGACATGATTTAGAATTTTTCCTGTTTATAAAATGAAGATATGCATACTGACTGTATTAGCAGTTTCCATTTCTAAGCCAGAGGTAATGGCATTAATAATCCTGGCCATCAGAAGCCAGAGACAGGAAGATTTTGAGTTGTAGGTCAATGTTAGAGGACTTGCCTGGTGTTCAAGGCCCTGGAATTTATTTCCAACACCCCAGAAACACAGGAAAAAAGGGAAAGAAGAACGATCATTTGTTTACATTATTGCTCACTATTCATGAGCCGCATATCGAGTGTAACCAACAGTTATGATGATAGAGACTGTGACTGTGATGATGAGCGTGATGGTGTTGGGACAATGATGGAAAGGAAGGTGAAATTTGGCATGTTACCAAGCATTTCCCTTTTAGACTGGTGAAGTCAAGCCTAAAGCTGTATTTACTACCTCTAGTCCACTGGAATAAGCAAAGTCTTCTGGTGACTTTGACTAGAAATTGTGTAATATAAAATTCATGAGTGTTGGGAGGAAGTCCATTTCAATATCAAGAAACATAGGTGCTTAATGAAGTACATTCAGCAAAAGCCCAGGCGGAATTCTACACTGGTGTTTCTCTGCAGTGTGTTCTACTTTCCTGTTTGGAAAGGCAAAGATTTATTTCTACATGTAGATTATCCGCAGTAGATAAAACACATAAATTCTGAATGCTTTCTGTTGTCAGATGACTTGGTTCCTCTTAATCCAGTACAGCCAATGACTGAGCCCTGTGTCCCTACATCTTCTCCCTGAAAGCCTCAGGCGTTTTCCACTCATTACTCTGAAATACTTATCTAGCATCTGCTTCTACCAATACTGCTGGGCAAAAGCTACAGTTCACCTTCTGCAAAGCATAAGCAGCCACTACACATTAACATAGTTAATGGTCTAAAAGAAAGTTGGCAGCTTGATGAGATTAATTCAAATAAGTTTATTGTATGGATATCATCCTATAATGAATCTTTGCTATTTTATTGTGGGAAGTTGAGAATGTTTTCAAAATAGCTTTAACCATGTGATACAATACACACATTTATCACTTATGCATCTTGGAGTTTTGTTGAAGCAATTCTGGGTTAAGAGTCAGGAAGGTTTCCGTTTATTTCTATTTTCACATTAAATCATTCTATAGCCTTTGGAGAGGATAGTTTATTCTGTCTTTATTATTCTGTTTATTCATTTGATTGGTTTTGGGATAAGGTCTCATTGCAGCCCAGGCTGTTCTTGATCATGTTGCAATCCTCTATCATCTTGGCTCAGACTCCAGGATCATGGGATTGCTGACAAAAGCCACAACATTCAACTTTTCTTTACTTATTGATAAAATGCATAGTTTCATTGTGCTTTTAGAAGTTAAATAGTATTATTTATCAATAATTCTGATAGACACTAGTTTGATTTTGTAGATATTATTTTTTTACTTATAGAGTCAAAACAGGTAACAGAGAATTACCACAATGGAATTTGAATTTGACTTTTGCACTAATTTTGCCTAAGAGAATGAATCATTATTCTCACATTTATTTTTAAGACCAATTTATAAAGAAAAGAATTAAAAATAGATTTGTAATGTGTAAATTAAAATAGGTTGTAATGGTGTCATTGGAGGGCAAAAGACACATACAAAATTACTGACTCAGTGAGAAAACTACATGTCTATTTGATTCACTGGGCATCAAATAAAGAATTAGGAGAAAAAGAAGATGTTTCTAGCCCTGTGGTGGACACTACGTCAGTGGCAATCCTTGGAGATAAATTATCTGTTTAGCAGATACAGGATCATGGCTGAAAATAATTGGTGTCAGAATAACAGCCCCAAAAATGTAAAAGGAGAGAAAGAGAGAAGAGGTGAGAGGAAGAAATTTTAGACTACAGGAAAAATCCACAGAAATATTCCAGTTCATAAATTCACAGGAAGCCAGAGAACATAACTGTGACAGTCAGTGAGCACCAGTGAAGAAATAGTGGAAGAAGAAAGTTACTCTTTAAGGGAATGGCTGCTGTTAGCAAAGAAAAGAAAGTAATGAAGAAAACCAGTTTTATAAAAGCCAGGAAGGAATGCAATTTCAAGGGCAAAGAGTGTTGCACAGAAACTGAATGGAGTATTCTGTTTGGATCTGAAAACTAGGAGAACACTGGTGTCTTCAATAAGAAGAACTTTTGTGATTTCAGGCATATAAGTCAAAACAAAAAAAAATGGAAAAGTGAGCGGCAGACACAGAGACATGGACAGTTGTAATGTCTAATAAATCCATGAGCTTTGCAGTACTAGGACAATGACCTTCCACTGACATTAGAGTTGATATACCAATCACAACCATAATACTGTCTCTGACATGAGTTTTCTTCAAGCTGTATTGACTACAGTCAATACTTGTGAAGCATTTTATTAACCATAAATTCAATATTGTGGCTTACAGATAAGAAAAGACTGATTTAGCAATTGGTTCAAATGCTGACCTTTGTGTCCTTACCAATTGAGAATGTCAGTGTAAGACCTAGAGCAGCAGTGAACTAGTATACCAGAGTAACATTGCCCACTGCAGAACAAGTTTGGGCTGATCATTCAGCTCATTGATGCTACTGAAGACTTTTGGAATTGATTCTTCTGTAGAATAGAATGCCTCATTAGCCACTGACACATCATAATTGCCATATACTCTATTTAAATCTAGTTCTAGTTAAGGATGTCTCAGTGATGTAATAACCCTGTCAGTCAACCTGCCACAATTTCTTACACGTGGGATGTTCTCTTGAAAATGTTAAGCAATTATTGAATACAAGTGTTCGGACACCATGCCTACTAGAAAGCTTAATGCTTAACAGGAAAAGACGTTTTGCTTAATAACTCTTTCTTTTTCTCTTGTCCATTATCAGCTAGGAATTAACATGGCATAAAAGTAATTGCTGGATTTGGGTATTAGCAGGGGATCTGATATAGAGAGTCTTCATTACTGACTGGCTTTACCAAGTCAGATAGGTCTTATAAACTCTGTATATTTATATTTCTCATGTTGGAATGATTAGCTCCAAGACCCTTAGAGACTCTCCCTGTCTTGTGAGAGTTGGCATCTTTCAGTGCTTTCCCTTCTTACTGCTTCAAAAACTGAAACATTAACTACACTGGGACTCTCAACCTCAGCCAAGTTCTTTGTCCTCTCTGATCTGTAAAAATTGACCTAATACTCCCATTGAAGGCATCCCTTGGACTGGGTATGTTTAAAGATAAGTGATAATTGAGCAATTTCTTTAACAGCTTTTATACATGAAACTGTGAGCAAAATGTACAAAACAGAACGTGTCAGGGGAACGCTTGAGTATAACTTCAAATAAGGTGGCACAGCTGTCAGCAAGCTGGCAAATGCACCTGCAGATATTCTGACTTGAAATATTGTGGTGAAAAAAAAAAACTTCTTTTCAAAAGTTGTAGCTTACTGGGATTCCTAAAGGCAGAAGCACCTCATTTAAGGTTTTGCAAATGGCAGGAGCATTCCCAAACTAGGGAAATTTTCCTCAAAAATAAATAAATAAATAAATAAATAAATAAATAAATAAAAGCTGCTTTAAACAAAGCATCGTCAGCTAAGTGGTGTCTCTTCCAAGGAAATTTAGGGCATCCTCTTTAAACCTTGGAACGTTATAAAGAGAAGGCCATCTTAGTTCTTCTAGAAGGCTTCATTCCAGGACAAACCAGCTAGATTCTTTTTCATTACCTCAACTTGGGAGAACACTTGTAGGTGTGATTTACATCGCAAAAACACATTTTTACAGATCAGTTTTTGTAGCATTACATGAGGTATAGTGTTGGCAGAGGCCGCTAGTTCATTTCCCAACTGCCCCGACTCAAAATAATCGCACAGAAACTATATCATTTGCAATACTGTTTGGCCAATAGCTTAAGCATATTTTTAGCTAGCTCTTATATCCTGAACTAGCCCATCTCCATTAATCTGTGTATTTCCACGTGGCTGTGGCTTACCACCAAGGTTCCAGTCAATCTGCCTCCTGAGGGCAGCTACATGACTTCTCTCTGATTCCACCTTCTTTCTCCCAGCCTTCAGTTCAGTTTTCCTGCTTAGCTTTATTCTACTAAGCCACTGGCCAAAACAGTTTTATTCATTATCCAATAAAAGCAACACATATACATAAGGACTCCCCACACCAGTAAAAACTTTCTTAAGGTATCTTAATTTATAAAATGATGCCTGCTGTCAATCATAGTCTCAGCCCGTCTCTTTGTCCATTTGCTTAAATAATTTGTATGCAGAGCCATGCTTACACTTGAATTTCTATATTTCTTCTAATTTTCCAAACTTTATCATGTTCTGGTACCCTCCTACATTGCCCAATTGAATATCTTGCCACCTTTGCTTTTTGTATTGCAATACACTTAACATCTTACTATCTCACTAACTGTTGTAACCAAGGTGCACATCAAACAGCAAAGATGTCTCTCTCCTGTGCTGCCTGATATTGCCACCTTACTTTGGAACCAAGATTTCAGAAACTCATGATAATAATACACATTTATGTTTGAAACTCCTGCTTACTCGGCAGTTTCTCTTACTATTGATCCTTAAAAGATACAGCCATTTACTGGTTTATTAGACTTATACAGTCCTTGTATTTGTAAGTGGAATCCAGAGGGCTTTCCTTTAATTTTTAGCATTTTAAATTAATATAGTACAGTTATTTTAGGCCTTGCAATTCTAGATTCAATCAATCAATATTTCTGGACCAGAATTTAACTGTGGTTCAAGCACTCTCCTATCTTCACCCATTTTCATCTTCTCATAGACCTGCTCACAATCATTCAATCAAATTGGCATTATCTTTAGTTTCTAGATAAAGCATAATTCTATTTTTAAAATTCATTTGTCTAATACCAACTGATGAGTTTGCAATAGAAAATTTTCTTGGGTTCTTTATCTCCCATCAGTTGTATTTTGCTGATAAATTTCAGAATCAAGACTGAAGACTAGAAATCATTATGTCACTATTAGACCACTATTGGGTCACTGTTAGTTCATTAATTAGGTGATTTTTTTAGAATACAATTAGGTTATTATTAGGAAATTGTTGTTTTATTTCTTTCATTAAATTGCTTTACATTTTTTATAATGAAATAACTGCTCTTCTTTATTGTTTCCTTGGGCACTTTTCAGGATGCTTCATCTAGTCAGAATGCTACACAATCTGGATATCTTAGTATCCAAACATTTGATTTTGGGAGTATTTATGCATCATATAACATTGTAATCAAATGTGTACTTCTACCATTGATGTTTCTTTCTAGAGAGCTAGTTATTATGCTACTGCCAGGACAGTTATGTTTTTTTTTGGTTTTTCGAGACAGGGTTTCTCTGTGGCTTTGAAGCCTGTCCTGGAACTAGCTCTGTAGACCAGGCTGGTCTCAAACTCACAAAGATCTGCCTGCCTCTGCCTCCCAAGTGCTGGGATTAAAGGCGTGTGCCACCATCGCCCGGCCCAGTTATGGTATTTTTGTATCAAAACACATTAAGGGCCTTTGGAGGAAGAAGTGAAAAGGGGGAAATTTTGTGTATTTGTATTTCATGTATCTATAGTTTTCCAACTACTCAAAGCAAGCAAAGGATGGTTATTTTCATGCAAAAGTTATGTGCTTTGTGTATAGTTATCCATTGATTCTATTCTGTAAATTACACACATATCAAAATTTTCAACTATATACTCTCTAAATTTCTAGAATAAAGTTGATGAAGTACCTGAGACTTGTCTGTCTTTGAATACCATAACCAATTGAAAGCACTGGTTTCATGTTTGCCAACCATTGGCATATTCTTAACACTTTCCTAATAGTGACTTAGACAAAAACATTAATTCAGTCTTGCTACCAGCTACTTTCCACCACTTAATGTAACTTTTGGAGACTGGCCATATATGATCCTAATGATTATCCAATTTGCTTTCTACTTTAATATGTTTAAAAACTCCCAAACTTGGCTTTGGAATTTCTTGGCAAGGCGCTCAACAGGCCTTTGTGGTTGGTTTTTCTACCTGATTCTGTGGACTTTGCTAATACTTTTGGACAAAGGCATTTTTAAAAACCATTTTTTTAAAAAAATACAAATTAAGCTGTGCCAATTTAAGATGGAACCCATACTTGTTGCAATATCTCTTGGATTACCAAGAACCAGGGACCATATAGCCAAGAAATCTAGGATAATATCAAATGCTACTGATAAAAAAAGGGAAAAAAAAACAATAAAACTTCTGATAATGATATTATACTATACTCCTTGATCAATGACTTGGAATTCACATCTCAAAATGAGAGAAATATGTCTCCACCAAATCCCTTTCCTTGGAGCTCAACGGATTCTGTGGAAGAGGAGGTAGAAGGAGCATAGGACACAGAGGGGGAAGAGGAGATCAGGAGAGCATGACCATCTGAAACAACTGAGCAAAGCCGATATGAACTCAGAGACTGAAGCAGCATGCACAGGTCTATACAGGGTCCTCTGCATATATATTATAGTTTTAGTCCTGAGTGTGTAAATACGTGGATCTTTGGTTCTTGTACTTTCTCTTAGGGCTCTTTTCATTTTCTGTTGGCTTGTTTTGTCCGACTTCAATATGGTGGTTTTTGTTTTACCTCATACTTTATTTTGTTAAACAATATTTTGTTAAAGAATAAACAGTTCACTGGTATCTGAAAACAAATAGATGAATGAATATACAGACAGACCTATAAGTGGAATATATTAGTATTTATGCAAAAAAATTAACATGGCAAGTTTTCTAATTAACTTACACACTATTAAAATTCTTTTTCTGCTGTGCTGTATGCTTTAAACTAAAATAGCTTCTAAAATTATGCTTTTGTTTTTCTGTTCCCATCTGCATCCTATGGGACCTGTTCTTGGTGTATGCAGCTTTGCATGTCCCTTGTTGCTTTATGAAGCAATCATTACTTTCTTCTTCCTTTTGTTGGTATCAGTTGTCTTGCCAGCTAACATGTATTTATTTTTCCAGTTTAAAGTTATATTTTCAGACTCCTAATTAAAAAATTATCTTGACCCCCCGCCCCTCCTTGAACCACACAACAGCTCCCAGCTCAGCCTGTTTGGGCGCTGGGACAGGGTCCGAATTGGAAGGGCAGCCGGGAGGGTAGTAGTTCCTTTGTCTAGGTGGCCTGCCTGCCCTGCGGCAGCGTGGTCGGCCCTTTGTTCGCGAGACACCCAAGCAGCACGGAGACCAGATCCCGGTACCAGGAGAGACATCACCAGGGTGGGTGAGTTTCTGACTGCGGCAGCAGCCCGGGACAGGGAACTCAGACGTTCCTCAATCCTCCTGCACTCCTTGGTCAGTCTGCAGGGGCTATACTGCCCTATACTTCCTCTCTATTCATATCCCACCCAGCTTGCATCCACGACCCTCCCCCCACCTCCTCTGACCCCCCGCCCCGCCTTGAACCACACAACAGCTCCCAGCTCAGCCTGTTTGGGCGCTGGGACAGGGTCCGAATTGGGAGGGCAGCCAGGAGGGTAGTAGCTCCTTTGTCTAGGTGGCCTGCCTGCCCTGCGGCAGCTAGGTCGGCCCTTTGTTCGCGAGACACCCAAGCAGCAGGGAGATCAGATCCGGGTGCCAGGAGAGACATCACTGGGCAGTTCAAGCTCAGCAGGACAGACCTTGCTTCCACACTGAAGAGATACACCCAGAGGCTCAGTCACAGCAAAAACTGGACCAAGACACCAGGCCTCTCTTGGCTTCATTTGAAAGAGGAGATGGGAAGGCGCCAATGCAAGAATTCCTCCAACAACCTGAAAGGCAACATGACATCACCAGAACCCAGGGATCCCGAAATAAGAAGAATTGTACACCCTACTCCAGAAGAAGTAGAAGAAATCGACCCAAAAGTGAATTTTTTGAAAATAATAGAAGACCTTAAACAGGAGGTGAAAAACTGCCATAAACAATTAGAGATTACAAACAAAAAGGTAGAGGAAATGAATAAATCGCTCAAAGATACCCAAGAAAACCAAGAGAAACAAGAGAATGCAATCAAACAGGTAAGGGAAATGGTTCAAGACCTGAAGAATGAAATGGAAGTAATGAAGAAAACACAAACCGAGGGAAGGTTGGAGATGGAAAATCTGGGTAAACGAACAGGAACTACAGAGACAAGTACTACCAACAGATTACAAGAGTTAGAAGAAAGAATGTCAGACACTGAAGATACCATAGAGAAAATTAACACACTGATCAAAGAAAACAGCAAAACCAACAAATTCTCATCACAAAACATTCAGGAAATATGGGACACAATAAAAAGACAAAACCTAAGAATAATTGGGATACAAGAAGGAGAAGAAGTACAGCTCAATGGTTCAGAAAATATATTTAATAAAATTATAGAAGAAAACTTTCCCAGCCTAAAGAAAGATATTCCTTTGAAGGTTCAAGAAGCATACAGAACACCGAATAGACTGGACCAGAAAAAAACATCTCCTCGCCACATAATAATCAGAACACAAAACATCCAGAATAAAGAAAGAATATTAAGAGCTGCAAAGGAAAAAGGTCAAGTTACTTATAAAGGTAAACCTATCAGACTTACTCCTGACTACTCTATGGAAACCATGAAAGCCAGAAGGTCCTGGATAGATGTACTGCAGAAGCTAAGAGAACATGGATGCAAGCCCAGACTACTATACCCAGCCAAGCTTTCGTTCACTATAAATGGAGAAAACAAAATTTTCCAGGATAAAAACAAATTTAAACAATACGTAGCCACAAATCCAGCCTTACAGAAAGTAATAGAAGGAAAATCACAAACCAAGGAGACCAACAATGACCACAATAACTCAAACTTCTAGACACCCTTTACCAGCGCAACTAAAAGAAAGCAAACACACAAACCCTATGACTAAAAAAGTGACCAGAGTTAGCAACCATTATATCCCTTTAATATCCCTTAATGTCAATGGACTCAACTCACCTATAAAAAGACACAGGCTAAGAGATTGGATACACAAACAGGATCCAACATTCTGCTGTTTACAAGAAACACACCTCAACCACAAAGATAGGCACCTACTTAGAGTAAAGGGATGGGAAAAGGTTTATCAAGCAAATGGACCTAAGAAACAAGCAGGTGTGGCCATACTAATTTCTAACAAAGTTGACTTCAAACTTAAATCAATCAGAAGAGATGGAGAGGGATATTTTATACTCATAACAGGAACAATTGATCAGGATGAGGTCTCAATCCTGAATATCTATGCCCCTAATATAAAAGCACCCACATATGTAAAAGAAACATTACTAAAACTCAAAGACGCCATCAAACCGCACACACTAATAGTGGGAGATCTCAACACGCCTCTTTCACCAATGGACAGGTCAATCAGACAGAAACCTAACAGAGAAATAAGAGAATTAATGGAGGTATTGAATCAAATGGACTTAACAGACATCTATAGAACATTCCACCCAAATAGGAAAGAATATACCTTCTTCTCTGCAGCTCATGGAACCTTCTCAAAAATTGACCACATCCTCGGTAACAAAGCAAACTTCCACAGTTACAAAAAAATATCCATAACCACCTGTGTCTTATCAGATCACCACGGACTAAAGTTAGAATTCAACAACAATGCTACCCCCAGAAAGCCTGCAAACTCATGGAAACTGAACAGTCAACTATTGACCCACACCTGGATTAAAGAAGAAATAAAGAAAGAAATTAAAGTCTTCCTTGAATCCAATGAAAATAAAGAATCAACATACTCAAACTTATGGGACACTTTGAAAGCAGTCCTAAGGGGAAAGTTCATAGCCCTTAGTGCCCACTTAAAGAAAACAGAGAAAGCATACATTGGAGACTTAACAGCCCACCTGAAAGCTCTAGAAAAAAAGAAGCAGACTCACCTAGGAGGAGTAGAAGACTGGAAATAGTCAAACTGAGGGCTGAAATCAACAAAATAGAAACACAGAAAACAATCCAAAGAATCAATGAAACAAAAAGCTGGTTCCTGGAGAAAATCAACAAAATTGATAAACCCCTATCCAAACTAATCAAACGGCAGAGAGAGAATCTGCAAATTAATAAGATCAGAAATGAAAAGGGGGACATAACCACAGACATAGAGGAAATTCAGAGAATCATTAGATCTTACTACAAAAGCCTGTATGCCACAAAACTGGAAAATGTAAAAGAAATGGACACTTTTTTAGATAAATACCATATACCAAAGTTAAATCAGGACCAGGTGAGCAATCTAAATATACCTGTCAGTCGCGAAGTATTAGAAGCTGTTATCAAAAACCTCCCTACCAAAAAAAGCCCAGGACCAGACGGTTTCAATGCGGAATTCTACCAGAATTTCCAAGAAGACCTAATACCTATACTCCTTAAGGTATTTCACAATATAGAAACAGAAGAGTCATTGCCAAATTCCTTTTATGAAGCTACCATCACTCTGATACCAAAACCACACAAAGACTCAACCAAGAAAGAGAATTACAGGCCAATCTCACTCATGAACATCGACGCAAAAATCCTCAACAAAATACTGGCGAACCGTATCCAAGAATACATTAGAAACATTATCCATTATGATCAAGTAGGCTTCATACCAGAGATGCAAGGCTGGTTTAACATACGAAAATCTATCAATGTAATCCATCATATAAATAAACTGAAAGAAAAAAACCATATGATCATTTCATTAGATGCTGAAAAAGCTTTTGACAAAATTCAACATCCCTTTATGATAAAAGTCTTGGAGAGATTAGGGATACAAGGGTCATACTTAAATATAATAAAAGCTATTTACAGCAAACCGACAGCTAACATCAAATTAAACGGAGAGAAACTCAAAGCCATCCCACTTAAATCAGGAACAGGACAAGGCTGTCCACTCTCTCCATACCTCTTCAATATAGTGCTTGAAGTTTTAGCAATAGCAATAAGACAACATAAGGGGATCAAGGGGATTCGAATTGGAAAGGAAGAAGTTAAACTTTCGTTATTTGCAGATGATATGATAGTCTACATAAGCGACCCCAAAAACTCCACCAAAGAACTCCTACAGCTGATAAACACCTTTAGTAATGTGGCCGGACACAAGATCAACTCCAAAAAATCAGTCGCCCTCCTATACACAAAGGATATGGAAGCAGAGAGGGAAATCAGAGAAGCATCACCTTTCACGATAGCCACAAACAGCATAAAATATCTCGGGGTAACTCTAACCAAAGAAGTGAAGGATCTATTTGACAAGAACTTTAAGGCATTGAAGAAAGAAATTGAAGAGGATACCAGAAAATGGAAGGATCTCCCTTGCTCTTGGATTGGGAGGATCAACATAGTAAAAATGGCAATCCTACCAAAGGCAATTTATAGATTCAATGCAATCCCCATCAAGATCCCATCAAAATTCTTCACTGATCTTGAAAGGACAATAATCAACTTTATATGGAATAACAAAAAACCCAGGATAGCCAAAACAATCTTGTACAATAAAGGTACTTCTGGAGGCATTACCATCCCTGACTTTAAACTCTACTATAGAGCTACAGTAATGAAAACAGTGTGGTATTGGCATAAAAATAGGGAAGTCGACCAATGGAATCGTGTAGAAGACCCGGATCTTAACCCACAAACCTATGAACACCTCATTTTCGATAAAGGTGCTAAAAATATACAATGGAAGAAAGAAAGCATCTTCAACAAATGGTGCTGGCACAACTGGATGTCAACCTGTAGAAGAAAGAAAATTGACCCATATCTATCACCATGCACAAAACTCAAGTCCAAATGGATCAAAGACCTCAATATCAATCTGAACACACTGAACCTGATAGAAGAGAAAGTGGGGAGTACCCTACAACAGATGGGCACAGGCGATCGCTTCCTAGGTATAACCCCAGCAGCACAGTCATTAAGGGCAACATTGAATAAATGGGACCTACTGAAACTGAGAAGCTTCTGTAAAGCAAAAGACACTGTCACTAAGACAAAAAGGGAACCCACTGACTGGGAGAAGATCTTCACCAACCCCGCAACAGACAAAGGTCTGATCTCCAAAATATATAAAGAACTCAAGAAACTAGACTTTAAAATGCTAATTAACCCAATTAAAAAATGGGGCACTGATCTGAAGAGAGAATTCTCAACAGAAGAAGTTCAAATGGCCAAAAGGCACTTAAGGTCATGCTCAGCCTCCTTAGCGATCAGGGAAATGCAAATCAAAACAACATTGAGATATCACCTTACACCTGTCAGAATGGCTAAAATCAAAAACACTAATGATAGCCTTTGCTGGAGAGGCTGTGGAGAAAGGGGTACCCTCATCCATTGCTGGTGGGAATGCAAACTTGTGCAACCACTTTGGAAAGCAGTGTGGCGGTTTCTCAGGAAATTTGGGATCAACCTACCCATGGACCCAGCAATGCCACTCTTGGGAATATACCCACGAGATGCCCGATCATATGACAAGGACATTTGTTCAACTATGTTCATAGCAGCATTATTTGTAATAGCCGGAACCTGGAAACAACCTAGATGCCCTTCAATGGAAGAATGGATGAAGAAAGTATGGAATATATATACATTAGAATACTACTCAGCGGTAAAAAACAATGACTTCGCGAATTTTGCATGCAAATGGATGGAAATAGAAAACACTATCCTGAGTGAGGTAACCCAGACCCAAAAGGATGAACATGGGATGTACTCACTCATAATTGGTTTCTAGAGATAAATAAAGGTCAGTGAGTCTATAATTTGATATCCTAAAGAAACTAAATAAGAAGGTGAACCGAAAGAAAAACATATAGCTATCCTCCTGGTTATGGGAAGTAGACCAGATTGCCGGGCAAAAATTTGGGATCTTGGGGGTGTGGTGGGAGGGGGGTGAGGGGAGAAGGGGAGAGAAATGTGAGAAGGGGAGGATGGGGGGAACCTGGGGGAAACGGGATGTTTGGGATAAGGGAAGGTTGGTTAGGGGAGCAGAGAAGCACACATCTTAATTAAGGGAGCCATCTTAGAATAGAAAAATAAAATAAAATAAAAAAAAAACAGTTTCCAATAGAGAGAGCTTAAAGCTGCCTAACAGGTACTCAAACAGGTAAAATATAAATCAACAGGTAAAGTATACAATAATCAACAAATACAGTATATTAATTATAATGCAGCTATGGCAAGTGTGCATATTAAATATAAAACTTATTCTACAACATTTTTATAAAAAAATGCTGTTTATGGCAAAATCTTCTCAAGTTTTGCCAATTAAGATATTAAACTCTTAATTTAAACCAGTAGCCTGTCTGGTACAAAAGGGCAGGATAAAAGCTAAAAAATGGCTTGATCCCCAGATGATTATTGCTACAATTCACACAACTGTATTTTGGTAATGTTATAGCAAAAAAAATCCCTTAAAGGATTTTATGCTAAATTTTACAAATGGCTCTTCCAATGGAGGAACTGCATATATGGCTAATAATAATAAAAAAAATATTATGGAGCATAATAAGGCTCCTTGTAAGCAGCTTATGAAACTTGCAAGTAGATCCAGATGCAAACGGATCTGACATGATAACACCAAGCTGACCTTTGCTAGGGCAAGGTGGAAAAGCCCTTGCAATGCATTATGAAAAAACCCGACCTATATATATTTGGGGTCGAGGATATGTTTATGCTTTTTTCACAGAAAGAAAATAAAAGCTGGGCCTGATGTCGAGGCTGCGCTGCGGACACAGAGGAGTTCCTGAGGCGATTGCAGAGAGGTCCTTAGTCTGGCTTTTCCTGCCCCCAAGGAGAGGAGTCCCTGATAACAGAACCTGCTGCTCCACTCTACAGGGTGACAATTCTGCCTCCTGAGTCCAGGGAGACCCGGCTGAGATAATGCCAAGATGTGCTTCAGATAGCTGAATCCAGCTCACCTCACCCAGGAATCCCACCGGCCCTGAAGCACAAGTGCTAAACTGCTTCTGCAGCTTGAACTCTGGTCTGCTTTGGAGCTGAGATGCAGACTGGACATCAGACTGTTTTAATCTTTGGGACACAGAACTCATTTTAATTAAAATACTAACCTCTTCACTAAAGAAGGGGAAAGATTGGGGTTCCTGTGACTGTTGCTCAGAGTCTGGAAATGGTGGTATTTGACAACAATGTATGTCATTGTACTCTTACTGAAATTGATCTAATGATATTTGTAACTGCTTATAGATGTTGGGAAAGGTTTGACACATGCTGTAAAGTGTTTGGGTTTAATGCATATGTTAAGAATTTTAGATTTTGATCCCTTTTTCACCTCCCTAATTGATGACAGGCAAGCACACGTAACTTTTTGTGGAGTAGGCATTTAGGAAGGAGGACATACCATGGGCCAGACTAAAAGGTGAATACTGGGTTTGGAAGGTGCCCCTTTCTTCTTGTCTGGAGATGGAGTTATTGGTGCCAAAATTATATCATATCTTTTGTTTAAGGAGCACCTCACAGATTTTTCATTAATGATAGATACAGGGGCCCAATGACGGGAGTTAGTGTGGATCCTCACCTAAATTTCAAACCATACAGAGGCCGTACAGGCCGGCTCAACATGGCATGGTTTTTAGGTACGAGGGCGCTCTCCACATAGCCTAAGACAGGGTGCCCTGTGATCTGCTTACTTTAATCCTACTAGATACCTTTTATTTGAGAAGCTCCAAGAAACTAATGCTACTCATAAGGCACCCCTCTGTTCCCAGGAGAGGTAAATTGCTTCACCAGTCGAGAGGAGGGTCTCTCCTTGTCCCAGTCCCCTCTCCTTTAGATCTGACACCATGGTTGACTCTGTCTTGGTGCCCTCCACCTATAACTACTTGCCTTTATATAAGAAAGGAGGAATATGTTGGGAGCCGTTCCCCCCCCCCTAAAGATTGTTACAGAAACCATCACCTTGGGGAGCCTGCAGGGAACCCCAAACCCATAATTATGTTAAGAATAGTCCTATTGGCAAAACCTGCCCCACACCCAATTAGCTATTCGCTAATTGCTAACGAACCTAATCTGATAGCGGAACTGCCTTAAATTCCAGCTATCCAGGGAACTAGGTGTGGCAACTCCTGACTTCTTGGCCTACCTGACCGGATGTAGGTTACGTGACTGGGACCACGCGGCCAGATTCCATGCTCCTGTGCCCTGCTCCCCAAGCCCTCATTCAGGGGGTATATAAGTTGTTACCCTGTCCCTAATAAACGGAGGCTTTGACAAAAAAAAAAAAAAAAAAAAAAAAGTGGTCTGCCACTCACTTATCCTCTCAGGAAATGCCTCACAAATTTAAAACCAATCAAAATGGGGTTGGTTACCCTCTTAATACTTGTGCTACTATTGCATCACTGTGTCTTGCATGGAGTTTTCTTGGATAGGTAACTGAGATTGTATCTGGGTGAGATCAGTCATTGCTTTATTCTTTTAGCATAATGCATAGTACTTTTTTTGTATTGCTAATCAGAGGAAGTGAAACTTCTAGTTGGGCACCATATTAACTTCTTTGTGTTCAATCACATTGACAAATGCTTTTCTCAGCAATAGGGCCTTACCATCAGATCATGGCGAGAAACCAATAACCTTGGCGATATGATGACTGCTATCATAAATTTTTTGATAGGAGAGAACAATTGTTAGTTTTGAATACTGCTATAGTAAGTGCTTTGAGTAGAATGTCAGAGCCTAGATGTGGTATGTTTTGTCTAAAAAAAGTAGGCTTGGCAGAAAGGACTGCCCACTGAGGGATCACATTGGCTCAGAAATTACTTCTTGTGTTCTGTGTACTCCATTCCCTAAAGTTAGAGTCATTTGAAATTTAGTTTATAATCTGGGTCAAATTACCTTAATTAATTAAACATGTAAATAAATAAAAATTAAAAAAAATAAAAGAAAAAAATTATCTTGAAATTTACTTGAAAAATAAATTATTTTAGAAAAAAATTCAGAAAAAAAAATTATTTCTAGTCACATAGTAAGATATTCTTTCCTGAAATTTGAAACAACTTAGGCCACGTCACACAAACTCACATCACACAAGTTTACACCATACAAATTCACAATACAGAAATTGGGAAGTGTAGCCTCAGATAATGCCTGGAAAAGGTATATAGTTGTGATTATCTAGATATTTTAATCCTAATGAATTTCTCTGACATCCTCACATGTGCATTTGATACTCAGAGCTTGTGTTCTTTTCTTCCTCCTAAGCTAGCCTTGCCCTTGGTTCCCAAGCCAGAGGAGGGACTGTAGAATAGGTCCAGACCCCAGACATCTCTCAGAGAATGTGAAAAGAGTAGGACACCCTCCCATCCTAATCAGGCTTGGCCATTCAACTCCAGAGAGACAAAAGCCAAGTCATAAAGTCAGTCAAGCTTTTGTTCTCCTCCCCATCCCCCAAACTGGCTTCTCAGAAGTCATGTGACCTGAAGTCTGCTAATCTGACTGAGGAGAAGCTATCTCTGCAGCAGCACTTCCTCCCTTGACTTCTTTTCTTACTTCTCCCCTGACTTAAGTTAGCCCTGCCATTTCAGTAAAGGAATTGTCTTCCCAAACAGTCTCTCAGGTCATTCATACCTGCCATACTAATTAAGGACCCTGCTTCCTAGTTCCTCTGCATCCTGGGATCACTGGTGCTCAAAGGTCAAACAGGGTGAAGGGGGGACCCATGCGTGCCTCCTTCCTTTACCTGAAATCCACTGAATTATTTTAAAGTTATTATTATTATTATTATTACTATTGGTTCTGATTTCTTGCAAGACAAAACATGTAGTATTTTTATTTCTAATTCTGGCTAATCTTTAACATAAAAATGTCTAGAGCATTCATTTTCCTGCAAATGGCATGATTTCATTCTCCTTGTGCTTAAGAAAAAAATGTGTCTGCATGTGTGTGTGTGTTTGTGTCTGTGCATGCATGTGTGTGTACATGCATGGTTTGGGGAGTTTGTGAACATGTAGAAAGTATGAGTATGCATGTAAAATGTGTGCAGGTGTGTGTATGTGACTCTATAAGTATGAGTGAGAATATATGAGTTTGTATGTATACGTGTATGTGTGCATGGTATATGGAGTGTGTAAGTGTAATAGTATGTGTGAGTGTACATGTGAAGTGTACGTGTATTTGACTCTGAGTACGTGAGAGTGTGCATGTATGTGACCATGTGAATGCATGTGACTCTGAGTATGTGTTAGAGTATGTGAGTGTGTGCACATGTATGAAAAAGAGGTAGAGCCATGTTTTCTTTATCCATTAATGCAATGATGGATATTAGGCTTATTACATGGATGGCTTGACTATACTGAACATTAGCTTTCTAAATATGGACATGATAATATGCATCTGATGCTAATTTTTATATGGCCCAGAAATATTATAGAAATATTATAGTTAAATCTTGCAGTAGTTCTATTTTTAGATTTTATGAGAAACTTCAATATTGATTTCTGCTCTGAATGAAATAACTTAAATTCTCAGCAATGAAATTGGTGTTTCTTTTTAACGCCATCACCAAAAAGTTAACAGGAATTAAAAATCATCGGGAATTGATATCTCTCAATATCAATACTATCAATTCCCCAATAAAAAGACATAGACTAACAGAATGGATACAAAAACAGAATCCACCCTTATGAAGCATCCAAGAAACATACTTTAACACCAAAGATATACAATATCTCATTGTAAGGAGTTGGAAAAAAAAGATATTCCAATAAACAGAACTAGAAAGCAAGCTAGGATAGCCATCTTAATATCTGACAAAACAGACTTTAAATCAATACATGTGAGAAGAGACAGGAATGGACATTACATACTCACCAAAGAAAAAATAAATCAAAAAGACAATTCAATCCTTAACATCTATGCCCCAAACATGAGGGCATCAGAGTTTGAAAAAAAAAAAAAAAAAAACCCTACTATAGCTTAAAACATATATTGACCCTCAAAACATTCTGTTGGTGGGAAACATCAATACTATTTCCAGTAGACAGGTTATCAAGGTATCTCAACAGAGAAGTGGAAGAACCAGGTGAAGTAGTAAAACAATGGACCTAACAGATATTTATAGATTTTACTGAAACATAAAAGAATATACCCATTCCCTGTGCCTCATGGCACCTTCTCCAAAATTTTGACCACATACTCAGATACAAAGCAAGTATCAAAAGATAAAAGAAAATCAAAATAATTCCCTACATTCTATCTGAGCACCATGGATTTAAGATGGATATCAACAACAGCAAAACGCTTACAAACTCAGGGATACTGAACAAGTCTCTACTGAATGAAAATTAGGTCAAGACATAAATTAAGAGAGAAATAAAAGGTTTTCTAAAATTTAATGATGAAGAATAGGCAACATACTTAAACTTATGGGGTATAATGAAGGCTGTTATAAAACGTCATAGCAGTAAGTGTCTATACGGAGAAAGAAAATGGGAGAGATCTCATACAAGTAACTTAACAACACATGTGAAATCTCTAGAATAAAAGGAAGAAATCACACCCAAAAGGAGTAGCTCAGAATTCTTATTAACTCTTATAACTTGTATTACCCCATAAATCTTGTCTTTGTTAGCCATGTGGCTCGGTACCTTATTCGACGAGTCAGTCACATCTTGCTCCTTCTGTGGCTGGGTCACGACTTCTGTCTAGGACTTCCTTCTTCCCAGAATTTTCCTGTTCTCATTGACCTTCCTCTATTTCCTGTCTAGTTGTCCTGCCTATACTTCCTGCCTGGCTACTGGCCAATCAGTGTTTTATTAAAATACAATTGAGAGGGTACAAACCATTGTCCCACAGCTACTACACATTCTAAAGAGGGCTAATATCCCAAGTATATAAAGAACTCAAGAAACTAGATATCAAGAAAACAAATAACCCGATGAAAAATGTGCTATAGATTTCAAGTGCCTGAGAATTTAAAGAAATGTTTAAAATTCTTAGCCATCAGGAAAATGCAAATCAAACTACTTTGAGCTTTCTTCTTATACCTGTTAGAATAGCTATGATCTGCTGGTAAGTACGTAGAATAAGAGGAAATTTCATTAATTGCTGGTGGGAGCAAAAACTTCTACAGCAACTATGGAAATCAGTGAGTCCATTCTTCAAAAAGATGGCAATAAGGGTACTTGAAGACCCAGCTGTACCATTCTTGGGCATATGCTAAAACAGACACTTGTTCAGCCATGTTCATTGCTGTTCTCTTCACAGTAACCAGAATTTGGAGACAATCTAAATGCCCCCCTCAACAAAAAAATGAATAAAGAAATTATGGTACTTTGACACAATTAAATATTACTCAATTAAAAATATAAAAATTTCAGAAAAAAATGGATAGAACTTAAGAAAGTCAACATAAGTGACATAAACCAGACCCAGAAATACAATATAGTATGTATTCACTTATATGTGAATAATAGCTGTACAGTCAATGATTATCAAGATACAATACATAGACTTATAGATGGTAGGTAGGTTTAGAGAAAGAACTACAGGGAACAGATAAATTTCATTAGGAAAGAGAAATATAATAGATATTTTATGAATGGATGGGGATGGTTCTGGAATGAGAATACAAAGTAGGGATAGCCGGAGAGACTACAGGAAGAATCATCTAAAACTAAGGGGCATTTGAAGGGTATAGAAACCTAATACAGTAGAAACCTTTTTTCCACCAGGGTTAATTCTAGGGCTTAAATCTTTAAGTAATTTTTAGAAAACCATTGCAATGGTAAATGTTGGAATCTAGATGTGAATCGAGATATTGGGGCGGAGCAATGAGAAAATCTTAGTAACTAGATCAATTCATCTGGGGGTCTAGAATTCTTTAGATTATTCTCTAATAGAAAAAGTTTCATTTTCACAGGCTAAGAAATATATCTGCTTCCTCCATGGAGAACGAATAAAGAAAAGGTGGGATCCAAAAGGCTTATGACTGTGATAGGTTTTGAAGTAATTTCCTTGCATTCGGGATATATTTGTATTTTTCTGGCTAGTTTTGAAAGGTTCCGATAATATATTTGCATTGCCTTCACAGAAAGTGAAATCCCATGGTGCATGCTGAAAAGCACTAACCCAAGATACGACTTTGATATCAGGGGCTTATGCAATCACTTCTTCTATTACCAGGCAAGGTGTGCTTTGACACCCTGTTACCTTTGCTGAAAAGACCGCAGCTTGCAAAAGGTTCAAAGTCATACTGAGTAGCCCCTACTTGACTAACAAATTCTGTGGCACAGTGGCTAAAGGAGCACTTGCAAGCTGCTGCCTTGCCTTATACATACCTTTACTTACATCACACGGCGGGACACCTTTTAATAGTCTTTTCAGACCCATTTTCTCATTAGATTTAAAGCTCTGACGATAGGGCCAGGACTTTCCATGGTGTGAGTAATCCTAATGCCAAGTGCTGCCTCTTTAAAATAAGCAAATGAGAGCTGAAAGCAGAGATGCAAGAACGGAAATTGAGGAGTCTATTCACTGCCTGCTACTATATCAAAAAGTAAACTAATCTAAAGCTAAAAGGCTTCCAGCCTGAGATTATGCGTGCAAACGTGTACTTCCCCCTCCACCAAGGACAGAAACAGCAGTATTTTATTTTAAATTCAAATACATTAAATGGTAAACAAATTTAGTATTCTATTTTTTAAAAGATCTAATAACAACCTACCACATAAGTGGGCCATTTTGAATAAACAAATTCTCTGTCCTGTTATGTATTCTAATGTATTTTTAGCTAGATAGATACAAATTGCATACAACATAGAGGGCTGTGGTTAAAATATATGAGTGTTCTTCCTTTTGTGCCAGCATTCTCAACTCCAGGTGCTATTACAAACAGAGAAAACTTTAATAAAAAGATTAGATACATTCAGGATGAATATGGCAACTATTCACTGCTGGGCGAAGAAGGATTAGCCTCTTCAGGGGTGAGCCCATTATTGACTGTCCGCTGAAAAGTGAAAGCAAAGACATGGAGCAAACAAAAATGAACTCAGAAGGTTAAATTCATATATATTTGTACAGGCACACATATTCACACAGGTGTGTGTACACTTGTGTATAATGACAGTCATACAAAAGAGACTATTTGAGGGCGGAATTGAAGTAGATGCAAAGAGGAAAAAGGGAATGTAATTCTAATTCAATTAAAATATTTTTATATAAAGGAAAGACTTAGAAACCCCCCCCAAAAATATTCAGGGATGACATCCAGATAGCAGAAACTTGTAACTATATGATTCCCTTCTGTATGTAGTCAATTCTTAGCTATTTATTGGGAATTTAAGGAATCTCATGTATATTCAATTTTCATTTTCTAAACTTACAGACTTCTTGTTAAGAAATACAATTTTAAGGAAAAGAAAGAAGGTATCACAAAATTTTAATTCATAGGTTTGTAAAGATAGCTGGTCCCGTTAAAACATGTATACCGCAGAAACGTGTGACACTCAACCTTGGTGGACATTTAACAAATGCAGAGAAACAACCGAGCAGCTCACTTTGGTATTTTATAGGCATATGTATGTACGGGACATAATACGGATGGAAGGATTATCTTCATAATGCATTTTTTCCATTTTGTTTTATTTTTTGTCAAAACTCAAGTCATGTATTAAAAGCTTGCTTTGTAACCTAAGCATAAAAATATGACAGTGTCCGATAGGGGGCAGTCAAGTACTACGAACAGCAGCGCCTGCATTTTCCCCGGTGTCTGATCTATTTAGGCGGATAAAGGAAGACCCTGGGCACATTTTCGTATTACCTTTTGTAGAGAGAGCAAAACTGAGTAAAAAAATAAATGAAAATATTCTTTGTCACAGTTCTGTTCCCAGCTGAAAGTCAATAGAATGTTAAAGAGTGCGATTAAGTTCTTCATTCTCCAAACTCTGAAGTAGCTTCTTCTCCAGCTTGCAGTTCAGTGCTTCGGATTGTTGACCTTCTCTTCCTGAAACAGTTGAATAAAAACTGTTAAGAGTCTCAGCACCCTTCCCACCCCAGGCTTCAAAACATAATAAAAGAGGTGATTTGAAAATGTTACTATTGAATAATATCTTAACAATCTGCCAGTTTATCGCTCCTACAGAGAAGTTGGAACAGGTGCCTGGCTCTTTTGTGTTTGAAGACAGAAGTTGGGAGATGTAGAGGTGAGATTACAGCCCACGGCAGGGGTGTGCCAGGTGCTTCTGCAGAGGAGCGACTGGTCGGTACGTTCAAAGTCTCATCAAAATCCAAATGAGAATGTGAGAAACCACCCAAAGGAATAAAATCATTTTTTAAGAGGTGCGGAAAAAGCTTATTTAGGCTTTGAAAGTGTGGTTTCAAAGAGGTTGCTTTTTCATTCTAATATGGCCGTTATCCTGACGGCTTAAAATCAGACCTCTCCATGCCCCGGGGCTGGCTTTATAAATCCTATTAAGCACGTTACATGCTAATCTCCCACTGAATATCCCACTGAGAGTTTTCCATTGAAGCATTTCACAGTACCCATCACGCAGAACCTATGTGCTTGATTTCCGCTGCTACCACATACGGGAACTTAATTTGGTTTTGATCTGAAAATAGGCACCTGAGCTCTCAACCCAGCGCCTCATCTGCTTGTTCACCCGTTTCAGTTATGAATGACGACGTCACTTTCTGAACCACTTAGCAATGGCTAACTTGAGGCATCTAAGCATAGCTATCATTGCCTTCAACAGCCTGTTTGAATTGAGTTGAGGCCATGGTTGTCAATACCTGCATGCGGGTTGCACTCACAACCGGGACATAGATCAACAATCACTAACAGCAGTTTAAGAAATATCTGAGCATTTTGATGTATTTTACTTTCAGGAAGAGAAGATAATAATTTTAACTAAGTTTTCTTGGCACCGATGTAGTTTATATGGCTAAAGGAAGGATTCTAGAATATTCTTTCTAGAAACAGTTCTCTTATTAAATTTCTTAGGAAACTTATTCTAGACTTGATTTGGAATTCATTACTATTATAAAGTGTGTGTGCATGGGGGAGGGGAGGGAGGTCAGCCTCTTAGCAGTAAAGACATTCAATTGTTTGCTGTTATAACATCCCTAAAGCTCTAAATTCCCAGCTGATTTGAGGTCTTGTGGTGAGATATACTTTAGCTCATTTCATTCTGTATGATAACAGGACAGGCTACCTTTGCAGAGCTGTTTTCCCACTGGTTTGATGTCTCCCTGTGGAAATAATGCAATTGATTAATGTGATCAGTCTTTGATGAGAAATTATAACTGCTATAGTCCTTTGACAATTCTATACACCTCTGAGTGTATGTCCATGTTTGGTTTTATCCTTATACATTACTCTTTATCATTATTGTTATTAACCACAAGGCAGTTCTCAGACAGAGTCCAGTAAAAAGCCCGGGGCCACTTCTTGCATTCCTCTTCACCATAAACTTGG
This sequence comes from Microtus obscurus, assembly GCA_963919715.1. Classification (NCBI taxonomy): domain Eukaryota; kingdom Metazoa; phylum Chordata; class Mammalia; order Rodentia; family Cricetidae; genus Microtus; species Microtus obscurus. The sequence continues at coordinate 6,367,356 of CAWTZC010001616.1, read as the reverse complement.
TTCTGAAAGGACCGAGGGGAAGACTGTGTGGTTTTGATATCTACCTGAAAGCACAGAATGGACGCTGCCTTAGCAGTTTGTAGATGCCCCCACAAGGGAAAAGGAACCCTGAAGAACTTGGTGTGGGCTGATTTTCTGCTCAACCAAGCATCTGCTTAAGGGTTCTGTCTTTGCTTCTGTCTGCGTGTGAATAACATTATATCAAGTATCACTTTTGCAGTGCTGCTCTAGTAGACTTCGCAGAATGCTATGAATGATATCCCTGGCCAAGTCTATTTACAATGCAGACTGTAGCAATGGAACGTCATAAAAGCATTTAATGGTCTTTCAACTATAATTTAACTTTGCCAGGATTCATGCATAAAATCACACATTTTCACAAATCTTGATAAATATATCTAGGTCCAAATGTCACTATTTTTCTTCCTACAAAGAAAGACTTGACATAAAATTAGGGCATTCTGTTCTGGGCCTAAAAAGCTCCTTTGCATTTAAGTTTTTATGGTGATTAAAAAGTATAATTTTCATAGTAGAAAAATGCTTTTAGAGGGCAAGAGACATTTTCGGTGTGAGAGAATGGGTTTTCTTCTACTTAAAAAAAAAGAGAGATGTTTTGGGGTTAAGTGTAAGTTTTTCTTCAAATGAAACTGTTAAAATGTGACTAAGTAAATTGGCCTTAACGCACTCTTATTTAGTTAGTCCTGACAGGCACTGTGCCCAAATCAAGATGTGACAGCCTCCCAAGACCAGCTCCCAGCTTATTTTAGCCAGGTGTGCTTCCAAGAAATGTCTGATTATTTTTGGTTGTTGTTTCTTTTCTTTATTTCTTTTTGATCTTTGCTTCTATTTACTGTCTCTTGCTTTAATTTGCTCTACAAGGATCGTTTCTGATAAAACACCAAAAAACAATTACTCTGCTCAGAAATCCAAATGCAATAAAGCAACCCTATTTGAAAGTAGAAACAGAAAACCCACCAGAAACTGGCTTAAACTATCTCACCAAGGCGCAGTCTCCGCGGAAGCATTAACACCTGCTGGCAAAGTCGAGCATCATTCTCTCCTGCAACTCTTCTGATGCTTAGGCCTGACCTCCGTCTTTGTCATTGCATTTCCCTGTTTATCTCAGATGCAAGGATGTGTTCCATGACAGACGGACCAGAGAACAGCAGATACAGCGAAGATTAACAGGTTCAGTGGAAGCAGTGAAAAGCCATTAATCAGCAGCTTGGTGTCTCTAGGCGCCAATTACAGGAGAAATCCACACAGAAAGGTTTTTTTTTTTTTTTAAACGCACTTGGTTGGAAATCATAAAATGCCAAAGGCAACACAAAAGGAAACAAGAAACATACAACTAAATCCGTATTTTTAACTTTTAAATATAAAGTGACTAAGTTTTGAAATGCTCGCCACTGTTTCCAATGACGCAAACTCTAATGAATGTAAATGCCCCAAAGATGAATGAAAGGCTTCCCATAGCTCTCCTTTTGTCATGTGATTCTGTGAGAGGCCTCAACAGGAAGTGGTCCCCAGTTACTGATGGATCTGTAACATTACCACAGAGTACCTGTGGGTATGATCTGAATTCTGAATTTTGCTTGGCTTGGAGGCAGAAACCTGCTTATAAATCTTTTTTTTTTTTTTTTTTTTTTTTCCCCTGAGACAGGGTTTCTCTGTGGTTTTGGAGCCTGTCCTGGAACTAGCTCTTGTAGACCAGGCTGGCTGCTTGTAAATCTTAAATGGCACATACTTGACCACAAAACTTGTCCCAGCCTGAAAGGCCTTTACATGGATTGTCCGAAACCTCAGACAGAGTGCAATTGCAATGGGACTCGCATCTTAGTCAATGATTGTCAATACAGTTTCCAGAATACATATATACATATGCTTGTGATTTTATGGCTTTTCCATTATAACGATTCCTTATTTTTTGATTAAGTCTGCAATGGATGTTTGGAAGCATGATTCTTACAGGATCCTGAAAAGTGAGGAATTTATCACATAAACGATATTTGGATTGCATATCAAGTTCATACAAGTTTCATATATATATATATATATATATATATATATTCTTTGTTGTTAAATATGCTGAGTAAATGTCTAGCATATGCATAACTCTGCTGAGTGAATAAACTCAAGCCCTCCAAGTTTCCATCCCACTAAGGGAGAAAACTCTAAGGGAATATGAATGAAAGTGATTATGTAATCTAGTAATTAGGAATAATATTCAAGGGCAAATTCTGCCATTAGTAAGATATGCGATCTCCGAGTGCACACTTTTCCGTCTAACATTCTCATTAGATGAATGTGGTGAATTGGAATAGATGATTTGAATGTTCCTTTCACTTCAACCACCTTCAAAGTTATTTTTTAAATTATAATTTAGGAGTAGAAGCATGATGAGTAAAAGAACAGAGGCCAAAAGAATTGGGCAGAACAATGCCACAGAGCCACATAAAAAGTGTTTCCTGCCTTGTACCACACGCAGACTTCCATTAGCAGACCTCAGTAAGTTTGGTCCAGCGTGGGAGAGAGAAAGCAGTGCTACAGGCATGTCAGGCGGTGTCTAAAAGCAGCCAGGGAGCAGTCTGCCTATGAATCCCCGACTTGAACCCCCAGGGCAGCTACCTCACGAGTGGAGTGGCAAGCTTTGGTAAACGTTTTACATTTTTGAGAGATCCACATATGAATCACGGCATGACGTATTGTGCCTTCTAAAGATGTATCAAAATGTAAAATAGGACTCGTATCTGAAAGCTATATTACTATGAAATATACTATGAAGAGAAGAATTATGGTGTATCTTGAATATTTCAAATTACCCTTCCTGATGTTAGGAGTTGGTCCACCAAGAGTCATGGAAAATCTAAAGAGATCAAATGTGTCCTAAAAGTTTTATTATTTGTCTTTCAAAAGCCATGGCTGCCATTCAGTTAGTCTTTTACTATAGTCTGTCTATTTTAAGATATTTACAAAATGTCAGCAAAGAGAAACAGAGGCATAAAGAGAAGGCAAAGTTAGAGACATTTGGTCACATTTTCACTTTCCAAGGTAACTCTGAATACTTGGTAAATGGTGGCAATTAAGATACATCAAAATCTTATTTACCTCAATCAAATCCCCAAATCCCAGTTGAACAGGTAAACTATCAAAAAGAGTACATGTTTGATGGGACCACTAACATGGGTGACGTATAAAAACACTGCCCCTTATAAGCTGTCACAAATCTCAACTTCTAAGTTAGATTTTTCATTTTAAAGCATTAATAATGTGATAAAGGATAATTTCTCTTATATCCTTCTGCGTCTTTTTCCTTCTTCTTCCTGACTTGCTCCCTGACAGCTTGGCAAGGTTTCTTTCTGGAGAGTCAGAGTGAGGGAATCTCAGTACCCAGGGACAGTGGTTATATAAATCCATAACCCTCTAGCATCCCAAACTTTGGGGCACATTCTCCTGCATATCCCTCTCTAGTGAGAGGTGGTCAGACTCAGTGTGTTGTTTAAACAGACTCTTTTCCTTCACTCACAGCTGAGATGGTTGGTGTTTATAAAATGATACCTGGATAGTAAAGAATCCCCAAGAACACCAATGATAACGAGCAGAAATGAAATATAGTGTTTCATCACATACGAACAGGTGGCTCTAAGACAAAGTAGCATTACCACCGACTGACAGTCAATAGTCACTTATAGTCACAAACTATAAAGAAAGAGTGACTGGTTTTGTTTCCATTTGTCTCATTGAGAAAGTATATTGTATCCTATAGCTTGATAAGAATTTATTTGACTTGTCAATGTTAATATCTGATTGTAATGAAATTATAATGGGTTACAAGAATAAAAATAGTAGCTAACAATTTTGTCTCCACCAATAACATATTTGTTATTAATTTTCTTTTCCATGAGAATATATATTATGGAGAAATAAAAGAATTTATAGAAAATTATGTTTATGTTACTTTTTTACTTATAATATATTAAATGAGCTGAATACTTAAAACCTAGACATACGTTATTTAATTCAAGTTCAACTTTTTTCTGGGTATCTGTGAGTGGCAGCAGAGCTCATAACAACCATCTCCTGTGATAAATTGATTGTTTTCAATAGACCTTTGGAAGAACTACTTTGTGCAAGTGCTCTGAGGTGAGGGAGGCAATTTCTTTTCATGTCACTTCAAAACTGGACTTATGTAACTTTCTGATGCAAGGAAATTCTACCATCCCCTACTTAGTCTGCTTATTATATTTTCTGAATGAACTGCTCATGTGTATTTACTGGGTCTCCAGTCTAAACCCTCTTTCTAAAGCATCCACTTCCAACTAGCATTTTAGTGCAGGGTTTGTGCCGTATTCCTAAACTCCTGCCAAACTAACAGCTGGAGGAGTTTTTCAGATACTTGTGCTGTTGGAATCGCATCTACTTTCTGTCTTACACTAAAATGTCTCCTCTTGTATTTCCCATTAATGCTTAGTGGGAACATAGTCTCAGTGGAAATCAGATACAGCAAGCTCCCTGCATCAGCAAGCACACTTTCCTCACACCTGAACTTCTCAACGTGTTGTATTGGTTGTAGCACTGTTTTGAGTTATGTGTTATTCACAATTGATGGCTTGATTTCTTTTATTGCTTTAAAAATTCTTATTTTGCTCTACTACTTTGTATTTGGACAGTACAGTTTCAAGTTATTTCATTTAAGGGAGAAAAAATGTAGGTCAAATGGTCTGAGACAGTCTGTGTTGCTTTCCCTCTGCTCCTGCGTTGCTGGGTTCATTCTTCTGGAGTGCTGCCTGCTAGGGAGTGCAACATGCTGAAACCTTAGCATCTCCTGTGATTTCACCTGACTACCTTTCCCAGAGTTCCCTTTTCAAGCCTCCAAGTTTGCAGAGACTGAAGAGCAGTTGCCTTGCAAGAGAATGTGGAGCCTCAACCTGTCTGCCTTTGCCACCTTGTCTCCACGGCACGCAACTGCATAGAGCAGTATGGAAGACAGAGTCTGATGTCTTCAGCATGGCTCTTGGGAGCTCCCCCCTTTTGCAGAGACATGGAGTGATGGTGGAAATTTCATTGTAGCTTTTGCCATAGTTGCCTAATTGAGATTATGTAGGAGACATACACACCCAGTCGGTCCCAGTGGATAATTCCATAGACTGCAGATGTCTTATGGACCCTTGAGAGACACCGCTTTGCATTCGCAGTTCCCATTCTTTGGAACTTCATCATCTATTCCTAAGTTTGTGGAAATTTTAGACTATTGGGTGCATAGTATTATGAAACTGAAAGAAATCTTGGGGCCATTATGTGTCATAACCAGAGGGGAAAAAATAAACTTGTAAATATTACATGCAGTGTGACCTGAGTAACTAAATTCGAAGGGCAAACGAAAAGTGAAGCTTTTCAGGAGAGGGTGGCATAAGAGGTGCACGTATGACCGGAGTATAAGGATGAAAAGATCCTTCTTCCAGATGCCTGGCCTTGCATTTCCCAAGTTTGCTTTCCACAGTTTGGTTCTGTTTAATCTTAATGGCTTCTCTTCTGGACTGCCCTAAGTTGGTTCCCCAGAATTTTATGGTCATTTGTAGGACAAATTTCTCCCATTGATGTCTAAGTTTCAAACCTGATAATGCAAGAAGTCTTTACCATATTGCTCCTCTAAGTACCTTTTGACTTGTTTTTTGTTCTTCTAGTTTTCTTTTCTAAGACAGGGTTCTCTGTGTAGTGCTGCTGTCTTCGCACTCGCCTCTAACTCAGAGATTGTTGATATTAAAGACATTGGTCACTGCATGTGGCATCTGGTTTTAAAATATTAAAATGTCAGATATTTTCTGTAAAAAGACAATGGCTGATAATACTATGAAGAAAGTCAGCTTTCAACTCTTCAGATATTGAAGTTTTAGCCAGTCATTTCTGAACAGAGGATTAAATCTAAATACCAGAATTATCACTGTGATTCTCAAATGATCACAAAATCAACTTAAACTGTGTAGGTGCACCATATGCGTATGTGTGTAAATGTTCCATATACTCATTTCAATACATCTCATGGTTTCAGAAAGTTCCCAGATTGTCCGTGCAGTATAGGAAAAACAAACACACACACACACACACACACACACACAAAAACCACCTCAAAAGCTTAAAATGACTCGAGGAATTCCTTTAAACAGAAAAATCATGCAAAACCCTGCTTTAATATGATGTGTCCGGGGACCTGGATGGCTGTTTGCACTTCCCTTGCCTTGGTGTGTGTGTGTGTGTGTGTGTGTGTGTGTGTGTGTGTGTGTGATGGTTAGTGACTTTGGGAATGCTGGTTTTGTTTTCTGCTGAGTCACTAATTTTGCTGCTCTGTCCCCAGGTGCCACTCAGCATAAAAGTTACAAGTGCAGTTGAGAAAGCTCTGCGAGCTGTCAAGTGGAGGAAACCATTTCCCTAAGAGAAACAAGGTCCTGGTGTGCGTTGGTTTCCCTGGAAGGAAGCTTTCTTACTGCAGCCCAGGCATCAAATCTGCTTTGCCTGAGAAGCGGCTGGCTAGGCGCAAGAGCGGGACTTCTCAGCTGGCTGGTGATGCTTTCTGGCGCCTGGCTGGTTTGGCCCACTGCAGTCCCCCCTTCGCTAAGGACCCAGATCCCTACAGAAAGAGCGAGCAGTTACTTTCTCTTCGAGGAGGCTGAAAGAGCAGTGATATTTGCGGCTGTTTCCCTGTCGTGTTAACCGCCTCTTACTAGTAATAGATGTGATTTCTGTGGGCGACGGATGGGTGTACTGAGGCCTCGGTGATTAATAGTGAATTCCCATCGGCGGGCATCTCTCTGCTCCTCTTGCGTGATGTAAGATCAGACGTACCCCTGCATCGAAAAGTCCAGACATACAGCGCCTGGCTGGCGCTCGCACGCTCTCCGCAGGCGCGCTTCCGCACACCTTCCACATCCTGCTCCTGGCAGAGCAAGAAGGACTGGCTGGACCCACCGACCCAGGGATTTCCAGTGACATTTGTAAATGACGCGGCTCAGTTCCAGGCTGCCAGCGGCCGCGGCCGGGCCGAGGGTGCCGCCGAGCAGTCTGCAGCACAGGCTCACCGGGAAGATCACCATGTCCCAATTGCTTCTCGCTGTCCTCACTCTCTCGGGATTATTGCCTAATGCCAAGGTGCTGACTGTGGGAGCTGACCAAGGTAAGGACTACGACCCCCCACTTTCGCAGTTTCCTCCTTTGGCTTTCCTGCTAGGTGATACTGGCAAACAACTGAGTGTGAAACTTAAGTCCTTGGCAGCCCCGCTCCCCGCTCCCGGGACCCACTGGCCACTGTGCGCTAACCTCCTGGGGGGAGAGGGTTATTGGAGGGTTTCTGAACTAGGAGCCAGAGTGTGCCGCTGCCCGCACATTTTACCCTTGTCATTTTCGGGTCCTGATTTTGTATGTCCCTCTTCCCCCCGGGAGCATTTGTACTTGGCCAGTGGCTTCTGCCCGGGCATCCCAAGCGCGGCCAATGTTGAATCAGAATTCGCATTTCTTTTAGACTCCCTTAGGCGCTTGCTTTCAGCTGAGAGCTTTAGCCTCCTGATTATCCGCCATAGACAATTACTCTCCCAACTTAGCTCCTGGCTTACTTCCTCAGCTGTGCATCTGGGGAGAGGTGTCAGAGCTCTCTCCCTCCCGGAGAGGCTCTGTCGCCTTTTGCGGGGTTGGCTTGGCTTGGGTGGCTAGCAGAGAAGCTCCTGAGGGCTTTTCTGAGACCATTCAAGCACCTGCTAGAACTTGCCTTTTCTGATGGGGGAAGGTCTGTGACCCAGGACCAGGGTACCTTGATAGCCTTATGGTCTGGAGAGTCTGACTCCATCTAGCCTAGCCACTTTGCGCTTGCTTTTCATCAAAAAGCTGGGAACGGTAGAAGTTCAGAGGGGAAAGGTTATGGGGAACCCAGAGAGAAGGGGAGGATTATAAACGCAGGTTCTGAAACTTTTGACCTGGAAACCCACAATTCCTCTTATCTTTTTACTACCATCGACAAGGATATGTGGGTTAAAGAGGTAAAGGGGGAAAACGTAGCAAAGGAATATTTGCACACAGCCACCAGGCTCAGAAGGGTTAACTCCTTAAAGAAAAATTAGAAGTATCATAAATCCTGAGCTGATCTCATAATGATCCTATAATTCAGCTTTTTTCACTTAATTAGGGAAGAGAAAATAAACAAAATATTAAAAACCTCAAATACCAGATGCCAGTGGAAATCAAAGCACAGAGGCAAAGGTCTTGCATTGTGAGATTCAGTTGGTTCAGATGAAAGGAATTATGAATTGACTAGGAACTAGTTTCATAATAGGACAGGACCGGATGGGTTGTAATGGTCCTATTTAACCTACTCTTAGCCACCAGCGCCTAATCCTATAAGAGGCTCACACATGGCATTTCTAGGAGTGGCTCTGGTAATCTTTCAGGAGCACGGCTGCCGAAACATAAAGATTCTGAACTAGTTTAAGTTGCCTTGAAGTTGCTGGGGAAGAGTTGAAAACGGTGCAGATAAAATGGAAGCATGGGGCTCTCACTTGAAATGACGGTGGCTTTGATCTGCCACAGTCGCTCCTCAATGTTCCTTAGCAAAAAACGTTTGAAGTTGGGCTGAAACACATGAGAAGGTGTAGCTTCTGGCTCAGGATGCTGGCAGAGCAGGCTACAGACAGACTGTTGGTCTTGAGTTTCTTGTGATGGAATATACTTCCCCCCCCACACACACCCACACACCCTGGAGTCTGACCTCACCCCTAGCTCAGTGCTTTGTGTATTTCTATAGCATACTGCTGCGGCTACCTGAGGGGAATGATTGAACATCTTAAGAGAAGTTTGTCTACAATAATAAATAAAAATCAGCTCTCTCAAGAGATAAGAAATTAGCATCAAGAATGATATTTAGTGTCAATATAGTTACAGAAAAAGGGAAGAGCATCTAAAGTTACATGGAAAATAATTGTCAGTTTTCATTACTTAATTGAATGTTAATTATCAGCTGAAAAAATTGTCAGAAGTACTTTGTCATGGAGTGCAAGCATGCATAGTTGCAGATCAACACTTACTGAATTCTAATGCTTCTAATCGAACTCTCAAAACTTAAAAAAAAATTAGTTAAAACTGTGCCAACAGTCTATCACAGCTGTAAGAGTCATCTTCAATTGTTTCTAAGAAGAGAAGGGAGGAGGGATGGAGGGGGAGAGGGAGAGAGAGAATCTTGTTAAATGTTTAAAATGAGAATGTAGCTGCATTATGACAGATGCCCCCCACTGAGATGCTGACAGTGAAGACAAGGCTTATAACCCAAGAACAAGGTTAATGGGATGTAGCTGCCTTCAGGCTTGTGGCAGTGGCAATGGCCCTTGAAGAAGAGAATATATGTGTGAAAATACTGGTGAGTTTAATAGTGTAAGGGGGAGCTTTATGTCTGATGTGTGAAACCATGTCTGGGTCCTCCAGATACTTAAGGTAAAGGGAGCTTCTCTTTCTCGAGGGAGGTGCTTGTGTTCTGCTCTACTGTGGCATCCCTGTGAAGTTTGTGAGCAGAGGCTAAAGTCTTTAACTAGCTAAAAAGTAAAACAAAGCGACAACAACAACAAAACCAAAAATACATGTCAAACTCCTTCGTATGTTTAGTGCCCAAGCCATATGCAACTACCTGTCTTTTAATGACATGTGGTTTGCCTGGTTTACACTGATTTTTATACTGTCAAAATAATGTATGTGCCACTTCTTATTACATTTCATTGTATCTGAAAAATGAAATGTCTTTATAACTCTTAACAGCCAAAAGGATGATAAATCATATTCATTTAGAATCAACTAATTTTGTCATTTAATGATGTCATAGTATATCAAAGTATCGCTTGGTAGTGATTAAGACTTAAAAGGAAGTATGTCTTAAGTTGTTAAATTATTTGAAAGGAATGGGAGGTGGGAAACCCAAGATAAATTCAAATCCTTGAGTCTGGTAAGATGTTGAGAGCTATTTCCAGATAATTAGTGTTCTTGCTGCTTCTGTCCTCTTCTTGTGTCTGTTTAAAACCAGTAAAAGGTTACAACTATTTATGCTTTGATTTTAATTTTCTTTCTCTTAAAAAATGTAATTCACATGCCTGTTGCAATTCATATCTCCTTTGATCAAATGTTCAGATTTTGTTTTTGAAGAAGCTTCAAAACTGTGACTCAGTTTCCTCCCAACTTCCAAACTTAAGTTGAAATAGGAAAACAAAAGAAAAATGCAGATATGTTAGAACTATAAGAAAGAATTACATAGAAACAGTAAAAAGGGGGATGTGCTGATTGAAGGAGCCATTGTCTTTAGCTAAATTAGTAATGTCCTGCATTCTTTGTCTTTTAATTTCATAATAAATAGTAGTACAGAGATAATTTTAAACAACTTACATCAATGTTGCTTACCCTGTGTTCAATTATTCCTCTAAGAATAAAGAATGCATAGATTGTCACAGAAAACTAAGTACTAACTACTCTGGAGGTATTAATACAGATTTGTTTTTGAGTAAATGTGAAAGAAATTGTAGAGTTGCTTCTGGGTGATATCATTAGTGTATTCATAGCAATGAAGTAGCCCTTTACAAATGCTACTGGCCAGTAAAGGCAACAGAGATTTCCTATGCACCTACATTGGATCCACAGTGCTCATTAGTTCTTAGTTGCTTTGTCGATCTCTTGTCTGAGCTTATGCCTTATAATAAAGATAAGATCCATTAAAACCACTTGCAGTGAACACAGGTTGGTTTAGAAAGGAAATGCAATGCTTCAGGACCTCCACTTCTCTCTATTCCATGTTGTAATATGACCTTTATCCTAACAATATCATTGGGTTTGTTTCTGCAGCTAATTTTTATGTCTAACATGAACTACATCCCCATTGTCTACTCGTTCCTAGTTATAGGGAAGAAGTGTGAGAAAAATCTCCAGTGAGACACAAGGATAGATTGCTCCCTCTTCTATGCCTGTCTGTCAAAACAATTCTTGTACAGAGGAAACACTTGTCTTCATTCCAGATAGATACATTCAAAGAAAGTAGAATTAATGTTAAACGTTGAACATGCTTGTACCAACATAATGTCACTAGCCAAACCAATGCAGGAGCAAGTAGATCCTACCCACATGTGAAATTTGGATTTACGCATCTTTCTTAAAATGACAGCTTCAATGCAAAGACCATAAAATGCCCCTCTGGTGAAAACCTTGCAGATACTGTTTACTACAATAAAGTTTTTACTTTTTCATAACTGTAGATAAAATTATGTTTGTGATTAGTGCATTCCTGAGACACAGAAATAAAAATGTGAAATGAAAAACTGTTGAAATATTTCCTGACCCGAAGCAAGCAGTGCTCTAATGAGTTTCCATATGGCTAGTATTCAGTTTTCACACAATCTGAAACTGGAAGTCACATATGTCAAAGTGCTTTTGCCCCTATCAGTTTTTCAGTGGAGGAACCAAGGCCAGTGTCCCACGTGTGTTGAGCCTGTGATCTCACTGAACCCCACCCAGCCCTGAGCAATTGCCTGTGAAAAAGCTTCACGAGCTTGCCATTCAAATGGATTTTAGTGCCTGGAATAGGGAAAATGTGGTCTGCCAAACTTAATCTGAGAATAATGACAAACATAATGTATGCACCTCAATGTATGGAGAAGGGAAATTCAAAATTTTAGGTTTTTTTTTTTTTTTGCTTTATAGAAGGGAGGCAAAATTATTTTAACTGGCTAATATTGAAATTCTGAAGCAATACCTTTTTCTGCTTCTACTGTCCTGTTAATCCATAAGCCCACATTTAATGCAGAGGTATGGAAACTGAACTCCTACCTGGGGAAAGTATCTTAATAGTTAAATATGAAACAATACTAAATACAGAAGCACCTGTAGAATTTGTTTATTAAAGTTAACACTAGGTCTAATTCCTATGTGTATTAATTTATATTTATCTAAATCCCTTTTAAGATGTATCGTGTTCACAATAATGTCAACTCACTATTTTCAACCTTACATAAACTCTCATCTAAGTAACATTGTGATTTCACCAACTGCGCCCTCCATATCAGAGAAAGAGGACCAAACCTTCCAGAATATCCCATCACACATCAGAAGAAATGACCTGAAAAATGTATATACTTTCTTCAATTGAAGGCTTTTCTTCCATGTACTGTCTGCACAAATTTAGAACTATAGTTTCCCTAATAAATGATTTTGCGGTCTCCTCTATCTCTCCTGGTACAACTGCATGGCCAAGTTAGAAAATATGTATTATTTATTTCACTGCTCTGAATTTGGCATTATCACAAAATACAACTCTCTATCTGGCCTCTTCCTCCTCTTTCTCTCTCCGACTATCCCTGTTTTCCACACCTTTTTTTTTCTCTTTCTTTGTGCCTTATTGGTTTAGACTGTCTCCACAGAAACACAATTAATTTGATTGAGTTTCCTGAGCAAACTAATTCGTGGAATTAACTTGTTCCTAAATTAAAATTAAAGCTGTTAGATAAGAGTACAGATAGATAGAAAAATCCAATTGTCAAATAATGATACTTTGTCAACATCTGAGACTTCCTCTCAGCCTTTCCAAAACTCGGTCTAAATATAAAACTTTTCAGGGCTATTTCTCCTATAGAATCAGTCATTTCAATTAGTGCATTCCTAACATGGGTTATTTTGTTTACTTTTATTTTTCTTAGATTAGGTTAAATATACTCATCTTTAGAAATTTTTATTACTATCAGGAAAATGTTATATTGGTATTCTTTTTTTTTGGGGGGGGGTTTCGAGACAGGGTTTCTCTGTAGCTTTAGTGCCTGTCCTGGAACTAGCTCTTGTAGACCAATGCCTACATAAGGACTCTCATCTTCTCTATATTGGTATTCTTTAGAGAAGATGAGAGTTCTTATGTAGGCATTTTTAGAAAGGACAGTCTCAGTACAATTTTTTTTTTATAACTTTAAGAAAAGAAAAGAAATAAAAACTTGGGGAAGAAGATAGGACATGTTGCCCTGCTAAACTACCATTGCTACATTTTATCTCAAAGTGTATTCTTAATAACAGCCAGACATCTATTTCCCGAGTCGCATGCACTTCATTGTCCTGGCTGGCTTAGCCTTCAGACCAAAGATAGGTATTGTTGAAAAATGACCTCATTTTAGTGGAAAGAATGTGCCTGTTCTTTAGGTAAGATCAAGGTTCCACAGTCTGTCTCTTGTTTTGTTCTTCCCATCAATAGGACGGTCCTTCCTAACTTTCCATGTAGCATTTCCATCCTTCAAGCTTCAAGACAGCTTAACTTTAGAAATATGAATGCATAATTCCTTAAGAAATTTCTACCGCTGAGTTTTTCTTTAATGACAATTTGTCATCTTATCCTTTTCTTCTTAATGTGAGAAAGAGAACTGAAGATGAGAGTGGGGGCCAGAAGAAGAAAATGAGACTTAGTTGTGGATGCTGTGAGAGCTCCTAGGGTATATTAAAGATATTTATAAAAAGAAAGAAACCATAGGTATAATGATGAAAACATTATTGTATTTAGAATGTTCTATTTTCCTTAAGAATTATGACATTTAACACTAGGAAGGACAAAGAGTCTGAGAGAGAACTTTGACATTGACATTTTTGATTCTTCCAACATAGATGTAATATTTGGAGCAATTAATGCTCTCAAACTTTTGATAAAATATTAAGTTCTATAAATTTTAGATCTGGAATTTCAAGATATTTGAAACTTATACACATTTCCCAAAGTTTTTAATGGTGTATTTTTATGTTCGAAAATACTAAGTATACTTTAATGAAAATATTCTACTTTATTCATCTCTAAATTTTAAGGCACTTTTCTCATGTATTATTCTGAAAATGCAGTGGTAACTGGATGCGCTCAGTAGACTCATGTCATCCGAGGTAAAGGCATTATGGATCGTGATCACTCATCATTCATATTTTAAAGACTTGTGCATGGCATTGTGGACACAGAAATCAAACAATATTTTAGCCATTTTGCTATCATAATTGTAATGTTTATTTGATCATCCGTGTAATAATGATGGGATGAAACCTCAATGGTATACTTAAGTTATTTGTGGACAAAAAGTGAGTTTTTGAATGTGTAATTAAAACCAGTTATACTATAGAACTTTAATGTTTTTCTTAGCTTAACTAGCTAAATAGTTCTGTCAGATACTTTGATATGAATCGTAAGAGCAGTGACTTTTGTTAACTTTCTTTCAGATACTTTTCTTGCTTCCATTACCATACAATCACCCCCCTCAAAAAGGCTAGGGGTTTTATTTTACTTGTTTGACAATGTAGTTCAGCCATGAGTATTTATATGAGAGGCAAGAAAGGTTAGCCAAGAGGAACCAGCATAGGAAATATATACCAATTATGTTAAAAGATAGAAAAATAGTGTCAAGTGATTGGTAGAAATGCTTTGGTGGATCTATACCTATAATTTCTTCAGGACGGTTGATATGTCTGCTAATAACAAGTGATAAAGAAGACCATCTTCAGTAGTGGAGAAACTTTTCATTTAGACCTTGAGAAATGATCATTATCTAATCATTAGAGAATGAGAGAAGGTTTGCATGTCTGGAATGAACTGTTTGTGCTCAGTAGAGTAGGGGAATCAGATTAGCTAAATGTCAATAGAGGGGAGGGGCATAGGTTTAGTCCCGATTAAAATAAGTAGCAATTAGAATAAGAGATGAAATTGTAGATTATTTTTTCTGCTACACAAACAAGAGAGAGCAACAGAGTTACAGGGTCATTTAAATTCTCCTGGGGAAGGTGCTGTGGGTTTGAATGAAAATGGTAATGATGAGAAAAGATGGAACAAACTTTTAAATCTTTTATTTATTTTTAAATTAAATAATTAATTAATTCTCTCATATATTACCTCAGACTACAGTTCCCTCCCCCTGATCCCCTTCTCCATTGCCCTTCAGAAAAAAAAAAAGAGGCCTCCCAGAGATATCAACCCAAAAAGGCATATCAACCTACAATAAGACTAGGCATATATCTCACACCAAGGCTGGACAAGGCAAGCCATTTATGAGGGGAAAAAATACCAAAAGTAGGAGAAAGAATCAGAGACAGCCCCAGCTCCCACGGTTAGGAGTTCTACAAGAAATCCAAGCTGCACAGCCATAGATATATGTAGAGGACCTAGCTCAGACCCATACAAACTCCCTGATTGTCAGTTTCTGTGGATCCCTACGAGCCCTGGATTATTGATTCTGTGGGTGGTGTTCTTGTAGTCTCCTTGACTTCTCTGGCTCCTATAATCCATTTTCCCCCTCCTCAGGAACTCTCTGAGCTCTGCGTGATATTTGGTTCTCTTTCTCTCTGTATGAGTTGCTGGATGAAGCCTCTCTGATGATAATCATGCTAGTCTCTAGTCTAGGAGTATAGCAAAATATAATTAAAAATCATTTCATTAACTTATTTCTTTTCTTATCAGTTCTGTTTGATTCTATCGTAGGTCCCTGGGCTATCCAGCCTCTGGTTCCTGGCTACCCAGGCAGTGACAGGCGTGGGTTTCCTATCTGGGTGTGGGTGAATGTTGGACTGGTCATTGGTTGGCTACTCCCATAACTCTGTGCCACTTTTACTCCAGCACATCTTGCATGCAGGGCAAATTGAATCTCGAAAGGTTTGTGGCTGGGTTGGTGTCCTAGACCCTCCTCTTACGTAAGCCTTACCTGCTTACGTAAGAGGACCAATTTTAAGCAGATAGTCTACAATAATAAAATCTGTCTCACTCATAGGAATACATAGGAAGATGAAGCACGAAGTGGTCGTTTTTAGCTTGTAGAAGTAAAAGTGGATGTTCTTAACGACAGAACATCTAGTTTATGTTGTTTAGGGATGGATGGATTCCATTTTGGAATGCCTTTCATTGGCTCACACATGTTATAATTCAATGCAGTACATGACACCAAATGATTGTGTTTGATCCTGCAATATGTTTTTTCTTACTAATACCTTTGTACTTGTATTTCAGAACATCCAACACCAATGTTCCTCTTACTCCCTCTATGCATACTGTATCTGGAACTCATAGATGCCAACATAGCATTTTTTGTGGGTTATTTAAAACTATGTATTTAGGAACATTAAGAACATCCTAAGTATTGATAAATATACAGCAATTATTTTTTGCCATTTCAAACAATTTAAACCATTGCAAAAGCAAAAGGAGGAAAAATTGGCCCACGGAGACTCATTTGTGTTTTATTCTCCAAGAAATCCTCTGTGTTTTTAGCAGAGAGCTCCTATTCAATTGTACCTTAAACCTTTACATGATTGAGAAGAATTTCAACTGACAGTCATGTTCCTGGTTATGAATATTCTATTAGGTTAGCAAAGGGAAGAAATTGTAACACAGTTACTACTCACTGCACCCGTCTCACTCTGAGAAGGGTTTTTTTTTTTTTTTTTTTTTGAAAAGAAGGGAGGTGCTGAAAGAAACTGGAAAGCCAACTTTCAGAACCAAAGTATGGCTCTAGAATTGATGTGTGTAGAACTGGTGTGCTTCTTGTTCCATCAGAGCTCATGAGTTTTCTTCCTAGGTTTATTCTGATGTAGTACCCAATGCATACCAGCCTTGATGTGCTTTGTAGAACCTAGAGCCAGCACAAGCAATCGACACACAAATTAGGGAACTCTGCCAACTCTGTATTTTCAAGGGAAACTTGCTTGCACTACTAGAACACGCATTTTGTTTTCTTGGCTCTTGCTGAAGTTACAATGGAAAGAGAATATAAGAGGAACCTGAAGAGAGGCATACAGATGTTGTGATATTGGAAAACTTCTCATCATGAGGGTCTGTAAAGTACTGAATGCAGATATTTTAAGCTGAGTGAGTCACCAGGCTCTAAGTATTGAAGATTGTTTGGGGCTTTGGGAGTTAGGCCCTGAAAGTTTGTCATTGTTCTTTTGTATTATCACTAATATTCTCTCTCTCCCTCCCTCTCTTCTCTCCATCTCTCCTATTCTCTACCTTGAGCAAAAGCTGATGTTTCTTTAAAAACTTTAAGTGAAGATGTGCAATGCAGAATACTACCATAGTATCTGCTTAGCGCCTAAAATAGTTCACTTCATTTCCTTCAGAACTTAAGATATATGCAGAGACTGCTTATTTATTTCCAGGCTGCTCAGACCCGAATAGTCACAGAGAAAGTATACTAGTTACAACATTGCTTGACCTATTAGCTCAGGCTTCTTATTAACTAACTCTTACAACTTAAATTAACCCATTTTTATTAATCTGTGTATCAGCACAAGGTTGTGGCTTACTAGTAGGTTTCCAGCATCTATCTCCTTCAGCAGTTACATGGCATCTCCCTGACTCTGCCTACTCTCTCTATAGTTCATATTTCCAGCCTGGCTCTATTCTGCCCTGTCATAGTCAGAAGCAGCTTCTCTATTAACCAATGGGGGGGGGGAACAGATTCACAGCATACAGAGGAGAAGGAAAATCTCACATCAATTAGAGATCACCTGAATAGAGAACCAAGAAAGCAGCTCACCTTTATGCCCTTCATGGTATAAGAAGGAGTAAGAGAGTTATGGGAAAATTCAAACTGCGAATACTTCTAGCCTGAGTGGCAATGCATAAATCCATGCGTACATGCATAGTTTTCAGTGGTGCTGTGTCTGAACTTAGGAAAAACATCTACTAAGTAGACTGTACATTGAGACGAAGTGATTCAAACCCGAGAATATAAAGTTTTAGAAATGCCTACATAAAATATTGAAGCAAAAGATCTCAAGCAATTTCTTTGCTGTGTAAAGTATGTACATGTGAGTTTAGTAGACATTTTAAGTTCAGTTCATTTTTCATTCATGTTGTCAAAAACCTCTTTTATAATTTGGATCTGAGAGTTCAGTGCTAAAATCAACACTATGCCTTGAAGTAAGATAAACATGAGGTATATACCAAAATTTTGTTAAGTTTTAGAGTGACTG
Organism: Microtus obscurus; assembly: GCA_963919715.1. Taxonomy (NCBI): domain Eukaryota; kingdom Metazoa; phylum Chordata; class Mammalia; order Rodentia; family Cricetidae; genus Microtus; species Microtus obscurus. Next base: position 6,349,377 of record CAWTZC010001616.1, on the reverse strand, counting down.
AACCAAATGAAATTTGAGGCTGGGAGATTTTGCATTAATATTTAATTTGGGGCTCAGTGTAAATCTTTTTGCTGTGTACTTCAGCAGAGAGGTGCCAAAAGTTTGAAAATAAATTAACCTGAGAACTGAAATCAGCAGGAAGAGGGCTCTTTTGTATGTTTGTGAGAATGAGGTGTAATTTATGTTCACAAGCTAGAACTCTACTCACATCACATGGAGGTCTGCTGAGGGCTTTATTTCTTTTGTAAGGAGAGCATTGTAGAAAAAAGACTCAAGGGGAGTAGAAAGAACTTGCTTACATTTTAGGTAAGGCAAAAAATAATTAGTGCCTAAATGTTCAGAAATAATAGAAAGGCATCTAGGCAGGGGTACTTTGCTGTCTTCGAACAGGGCTTGAACCTCTTACATGGAGCCAAGTGCAGTGGCATAAGTCAATTGGCAAAGAAGTTACTTAAGTCAAAAATAAACTTTCAGAAACTGAATCTGCTCAAATTTATCAGTATTTTCAGTGTGTACCAAGGATGATTGGGCAAACTCCTCTGTGTGAAAATCAGGTAGTGTCTCTATGACAATGTCCCTGACAGGGCTTGAGAACCGATGCACATGAGCATGGAATTCCATCTGTAATAAGGACAATGGTATTTACTGAAGATAACCATCTCCTGGGAACCTAAAGAAGTCACCCTGATGCTCCTATCTGTCTGCAGGCAACAGAAAATGATTGACAGTTTTTTTCAATATTTTCAGAGAGGGCAATAATTTTGGGTGTGGCTACCAAGAAATCCAGATTTAGAGGCAAAGTTGCTGAAATCTTTCTGCTCTCATCTTAAGTAACAGCACTGACCTATTTAGTGAATCCTGAATACTAAAGGCATGGCTCCACAAACACAGATTTCTGCTCAGAGGGTTCTATGGGTGACATCTACACAGGGCATAACACCTAACAATCCAAAGTGGTAGCTAATGAGATTATGGCCACAAGAGAATCCAGACCTTTGGATGGTTAAAGAGAGATTGGATTTTGGTTGTTTATAGATAGATAAGTATCCATGTTTTAGATATCACTCATGAGGCTGGAGAGATGGCTCAGCTATTAAAGGGTAGGCTCACAACCAAAAACATACAGTGTCTAGATTGCATGCCTGTGTGTCATATTGGAATTAGCTCAGCTCAAGTGATTATTTTAAAGAGAAACTTTTCACTTTTGAAATACTTTAGGGTTGAAGGTGGGAGAGGAGAGGCAGGAAGGGGAGCAGAGAAAAATGTAGAGCTCTATAAAAATAAATAAAATAAAATAAAAACAAAATAGGCTTATATAAATTTGTTAAGTGAGAATTGTATAAACTTTTATCTCTAATACTAATATATTAGATATCAATAATACAATATAGAAAAAAGTGCAATATCAGAACAATAAATGTGACTAAATACAAACTTCAGAGCTAAGAGCATGACATAAATACATAATTTGTGTTTCACCTCCAGCCCAGATGTAGCACATAACTCCATTCTGCCCATGCATTTCACACATCTGTCTTCATCTCTTTGCTACTTCTTACTTTCAGGTTCTGTGCTCATCTGAGGAATGCTTTTGGGATATTTGTAGAATTTGCCACAATTCAGTTTTGCCTGACCTCTCACATGATACGCTGGAGATGATGTGATTCTGACAGGAACATAACAGACCAGTACTCTATTCAGTTTGTCACAACAGCAGAAATGAGGTCTGTGTCACGTTGTCCATGTAACTGCTGGGTGAGGTGGCATCATGCCCATTCTTTCTACATTTGCTAAAATTATTCTGTCAAGAAGAATTGCCTATCTTTCCCTATTTATTCATATATGTATAGATTCACCTATATTGATTCAATTGTTTTTACCGTAAACTGAACCCGCCATTACTTATTTTCTTGTTCATATTGTTCCAGCTTTGACACTGAGAGATCATTCCAGTTGTTCCCTCCAGAAGCTTAGCATATCCCTCTTTTTGTTATTTTTAGCAGTTTTTTTTTTATTTTTTACAATACCAAATACAACAATGTCATCATGCCTTCCCCCTGCCTCCCCTTCAGTGGCCTCCATTTCTCCAGACTTCACAGAATCTTAAAATCATGGAGACTTTTAGTTAGATGCACTAACAAGTGTCAAAGATTGATAGCAACACAGGAAAAGAACAGCATTCTGTTCCTATGTTTTAAAGTTCTAAGAGAAGTTATTTTTCTTAGCACTTTAGTTTGAAGAGTTAATTTATGATTATCAGCTAGCTGAAACTCTGAATTAGAGTGACTATAGAAAAAGTATTCTTGTTGAGATCAACATTTACTGTTTATAAAGTTGTTGAAGAATATCACAGTCAAATATAAAAGGTAATTAGTGTTTACTGATGTTTTCTCAAGAAGTCAAGGACATGGGCTTCAAATAATATTTTGCACACAAGTTACTGAGTGTTCATAGATGAGAAGTGTCATGGCCATAAAATCAGTCACACGCAGGATGACTGCAAAGCAAATGAAAATGTGCGTGGATAGTGATTCTATGTCTGTTTTATATATGGGGGATAAACAGGCATGTCCATGCAGGCATAGTATATAGATTTTATCTTTTAGACCATCATGGCCCAGTGAATATGACTGTGTAGATTGCTACATAGAAAGAAATTCTACAGCTACACGTTGGTTCACTTGTTAAGTAACAGGATCAACGGGTGATGTTCCCAACAACGGTATTTGAAAGACTCTGAAGCATTAGCATCTGGCCTACATGCCGTTTCCAGTTTAGATAGGACTATGTGTCTTTAGTAATTGGTGTAAAAGAAGACAGCTCTAGCAATGGTTTAGAATTTTCAATAGAGTGAGTACCAGAATTCTTGTTATGGAAACAACCATAGATCTGTATAAAGGCAAGTTTCCAGACTCTTATTGAAAAGCCACTTACCTAGTATATAGACACACTTCGTTTTCTCTTCCTCTTATGAACTCAATATTGTAGGGGTTGCTTGTTGATTGGTTGTGAACTTTGTTGTGGTTGACGTTTTGTCCTATATGTTCATTTCCAGCTTATCCTAATGTTAAAACTGTGCTTTTGGTTTTGAAGTTCTAAAAGACAAGTACAGTTTCCTTCACTAATGTCTAGGAATCATTATAGATATTTAGACAAAACCGATTTTTAGTGGGACATTGTCAAAAGAAAGGTAAGACATGAGGGTACTTTTGGGATCATTGGTCTAGCATCTGGTAACAGGTACCAAAGAGTGGGATAGTTGGAAAGTAAGGTAGCACCCATATTGAATTCTTAACAGCTTAATACAGTTTAGGAACGGATCCATCTGAAAGGCATTAAGACTTGCTGAGAAAAGCTGTACACTGGGAACCAGAAAAAGTGGGCTGCATTCCCAGCTCTGCCTCTGACTCACTCTTTGTCCTTGGGCGAGTCACTTAGGCTCGCTCTGTGCTACTTCCTGCCTGGTAAAATAAGTAGAATAATGCATAAAGACTCCCACCTCACCAAGATGTGCTGTGGCTGCATTCTGTCTGTAACTACCAAAGTGATCTTTTTCTGCACTGTTGACTCACGACAGACATTTTTAACAGCATCTAGTTGGAATAAAATTTGCAGTAAGAATATGAATTCATAATTCCTCTCCGAGAACCCCTTGGTTCCTTAATTTACACTAAATTTCATGCTAGCTCATATATCTGTCAATGGACTGTGATGGTTAATCTTCATCAGCCGCCTGATTGCACCTGGAATCGGTTAAGACATACCTCTGGTGCGAGGGCATTTTCAGGAAACATTACCAAGCCCTGAGATGATCTGCTCTCAGAAATGGCAGTGCTTTCAGGTTCAGATAATAAGTCTGAGGAAAGGCAGGACTGTCTGCTGCGTTGGCTTCCTGCTAATGAGTCTGTCTTGGTTACTTCAGCCATCCATTAACTGCTATGACTCTTCACCTTCTTCAACTTCCAATATAGAATGGAAAGCTGACAGTCTCCAAGAATTTTTAGGCTTTACTTCCCTGCTTCATGAACTAAGTAGCTGTGTTGTCAGTGGCCTGAAAGGCCACTGTTGGACTACCCAGGCCCTCTTTGATGTAAGTCACTCATCCCCTCTCCCCTATCCAGAAACATGCCTAATGCATGTACTATTAGCTTGAAAGGGGCCTTGCAGTTTCTGTGGGGATAAGATTCTATTGCTTGAGTCTTATGTCAATGTCAATTACAGAGGACACAGAAGAACTAGTTAGAGGAGCAGAAGAAGGGCTTCTGGGAAACAGAGACTCACATCACAGAAAAACAAGGATTGGAGAGATGACTCAGCCATTAAAGACTAAACTCACAACCAAAAACATAACAAAAAAAGACAACGCTAACTATTAGTACTTTTCAGAATTTTTTTGTTAAATTTAGATGATGGGGAATCAATGTAGGGTGGCAAATCAGGGAGACATAGAGAAGGACACCCTGTTCTAAAACATCCTCCTAGGTTCTACCACTAATAACTCCCGTAGTCTTTATTTCTCCTTTTAATCTTGTTGCCTCTTTTTACATTCCCCCATTCCTCTCTACATGTGTATTGTAGTTTTTCTTTTTCAGTCGTCTCATCTTTTGGATTCATGGGTTGAAGCCGCAAAACAATCCCACACCAGTTTGTAATTATGGATAATAAAAAAGGTAATTTATTTGAGGGGAAAAACTTACAGATCGCCATCCCAAACAACAGTCCTCTCATTGCAAACAGGAAACAGAGAGTCTAGCAGATGGAATTGGAGCTAGAAACAAGAGAGCTAGCACCTGGTTCCCGTTGTTTTTAAAGTATAAAAGACCATCCCCCCAGTGGGCTGGTATCTTAAAGGCTATTGGCTAAGAAGCAAAATGTGGTCCCAAAGCAATGGGTAATAATGAATTACAAATGATTATTGATGCATACATGGCTCAACTCTCCTTTCATAGTAAAGCACCCTCACTCTATACATTTATCATATATAAGATTACAAACTATTCTACCATTATTACAAAATTTGATATTATAATTTGTCATCATATTTGAAAATGTTAAGCATTTTTATGTTTAACTAAAATATAGTCCAATTAATTCCCTCCTTCTCTTTCTTCCCTCCTCCACTTTCCATGAGCCTCCTTACCTGAAAATTGATGACTCCTTTTCTTTAATTGTTATTCATACACACATATACATATAACATACGTATGTATATTACATACAAACACATGCATATGGGTATGTAAACACATAACCTCTTCATCTAGTGTTGCTCTTTTGTATATGACTTCAGGGCTGACCACTTGAAATATAACGTAGTAGAGAACATTTCCCTGGGAACTACTAATTCTCCTTCTTTCAGTGGTCTTTAGTTTTTCAGAGTTATTTGTCTAGGACTGGGATCCTATAAGGTTTCCCCTTCTACAAAATCATGTCCATTTGCAGTAGAGGACCACATAAATGAAACAAGAAGAAAGATTTGTGAAATCCTCTATCACCAGACTCTATGTCAGATAAAGAGGTTAGAATGGGTACATGTTGAACATTTATCGACAGAATATTTCCTGGATTATGTCCAGTGTTTGCAATCAAGTAACTGTATAATCTTAGGTATTGGCACATATGACATTGACATTCACACAGATACTAAGAGTTTGGAGAGACACATTTTCCTTCTTTGTGGTGTACCACTCTGAGGAAAATGGCTGCAGTTATTAGCAGAATGACCTGCAACCAACTACTTTATTTCTTGAACTGTTCATATTGATAAAACGAGGATAAAGAAAAGTTCAACCTCTGTTCAACCTCTGTTGCTTTTGAAGTCTTTAGAAATACATATAGGATGGTTCCTTATTCATGGAGGAACTTAACTAAGAGAAGCTTGTTATTATGTATAGGTAAAATGTCAGCTGTAGAAATAGCCTTCTCTTATGTAGCATTATGTAAAAAAAAAATGCAGGAGACTGTCATTTATTCTACAAATGGAGAATTCATTTCGTAATTCCAAAGTTGTCATTGTAATAGAAGGGGGTTTTTTGTTTGTTTGTTTGTTAGAAAGAAAAATTCTTTTGTTTGTTTGTTTTTTCTTTGGTTTGGTTTGTAATTTAATATGCCTCTAAATAGTTTATGAAAGACACTATGCCACTATGAGAGGAAAAGGGTGTGTGAAATTTCAAGGATGGGGAGGTGGGAGGATCTTGAAGAGATGGGGGGGAATTATGATTAGAACATGTATGGATTTTTAATAAAAATATAAAGTACCCCAAAAGTGACCTAAGTTTTAAAAGTTAGATTATCAATTGTCCAATTACAAAAACAAAACCATTTTTCATGGACAAGCGATTATTTAATTACTCGAGTGTTTCTTCATCAGAAGATCAATTTCTGTTTTTCTTCTTCAACATAGGAGGAAAAAATATATAGGATTTTCAGAAACATGAACCTGAGTTGATCCCAGAAAGCTGCAAAAACGCACACTGAGACTGAGGTTCAGAGATTAACTTTTGAAGTCAATTAGTCTCTATTCAAATCCCAAGCTTCATCATTCGCAGCTGCTTTATACTTACAGAGTCACTCAGGCCCTCTGTGATTTTTTTTCCCTTTTACAGAAAGCTTAAAAGGTGTTTTGCGTATAGAGTAGTGATATGGAACCTGTAATTCAAAACCTTCTTTAATACATGCTTTGCATTATTATAATTGTATTACCATACACATAATTTAGGGTTACAATGCCTCAGTTTTGCCTTTACTGGCATTTACTAGTGCTCATAATTTAGCAAAGTTGCTGCTAGCTGTACAGACCATTCAACAGTCTATGCCTTGCACAAAGAATTAAGGTAGAGAAAGGAGAGGAAGGAGGAACACCCAGACTTTATTCCAGTAATAACATTTTTGCCTTAATCTGGGATTGGAATTTTCCACTGGGATTGGAATTTTCCACAGGGATATTTAATGCCTTAAATATCCCTTGGAGACAAGTGCTTCCTGGGTAGAAATTGTCTCATAAGAAGAGTTTCATGTGCAGAGGTAGCGAAGAGAAGGAGCACCAATTTCCAATAAAGGGCTCAGTACTCGGTACGTGCAAACACCAGATGAAAATACAGACGTAGTGGAGATGTCCTGTACAACCCAGGAAATCAGTGTTGGCATTTGAAACTCATTTCAAGAACCAAGGACTTAGCAGGAGAGCATGGCAGAGTACTTGTCTTGCATATGTGTGGCGATGTTCCAGAAAGGACCCAGAGTGAATGAGCACTGAGCTATGAATTGTTTTCTAAACCTGTTGCTACTAAAGGATGGGACTTCCTTTGCTTTTATATGTTAAAGTTATGATTATTCTGTTGTTAATTTTACTAATAAAGGATTTTCATATTTTCTTTGCAAATATGCAGGTAGGAGAAAAGAAGAGTCTCTCTTTTATCTTTGTGTTGTATGAATACTATTGTTCTTCAAAAGCATTGTTTTTCCAGGAAGAAATGATATGTGATATAATAGCACATAAATGGTTATTGCTTGTAAACAAGGAATTTACATAAGGGATTGTTTGCTTTCTCTGCAGAGTCTGCGTGTTAAGGATTTTCTGTCAGAAAACTAGAATGAAGACAAAAATCAGAGGCTGGCTTTGTCTCTTTGCACACTGTTCATGTCCTCTTTACAGCGTTAAGAACAGATGAGCCAGGCACTTGAATGTTGACACTATGCTTTGTGGGTACTACTCTTCTTCCTGCAGATAGAGCTCTGAGCAGAATGCTTGATGTACATATTGATTCCTCCTCGGGGTGAAGCACTCCCCTTTAAATAAAAAAAGTTCAGGATTCAAAAGTACTTTTTTTAAAATTTTTTTCTTCTTAAAACCAAATAGTACCCTTTATACTTTCATGAAAAACAATAAACGCGGGTGGTTCAAATGAAAATGTGTGTATTGTAAATCTCATGCTTCCTTTGGCTTCTAAGATGTAACATTAGAAGAAGCCACTATTTGAAATCTTTTCATGTCTGAAGGGGGCTGATAGATATACTTAAAATTAGTTTGTCAATGGCAGGAACAGGGACTCTTTACCCAGGCGTTACTCTTGGCAACAGCAGAGCTGGTATAAGCAGTGTCCAAGTTTTCCTATTTTAATATTGCTCTTCTATTTTCTAACAGAATGCAAACTTTGTTCTAATATGGTAGAACTGGGAAAAAGATATTAAAACATTTCTGAGGTGTTAAAGTGAGCTAAAATCCCCACCACCAACTGTCGGTGGTGTTGGAGAGCCAGCAGGGAACCATGTTTATCCCTCATAATAGATGTATGGTCACGGATCCCATTAAGCAATAACTGTCTTTGGGAATGTGCTTCCTCCCAATACCTAATCCAAATGTGTTCTTTCTGAGACTGGAGGCTCATGCTGCTCCCTATTGCTTAGTAGATAGTCAGGGCACTCTCCTTCTCCTCTTTTTCTCCTCCTCTTCTTTTTCTCTTCCTCCATCCATCCCTTCTTATCTCTCATCTCTCTCATATGGTTTTTATATTTTACAGAAGATTTGTGTGTCCCATACAAATTGAGCTGTTGGATCCTTAGAAATTAGGAAGTTAGTACTTGGATTTGATATGTTTCTTTGATCTATGAAACATGCCTCACTTGGAATATCCACTTTTCTTTACCTGAAGTATTTGGAACAATACTTAAGAAAGCTGAAGCCAATGAACTGGTTGAATCAATTTTACCAAGTAAGTTTTTGTCCATGGCCAACAACACAAAAGTGAAAACAATAGATCTGAGATGACTGAACCAGGGTGGGCATGAGGAAGAAAGATTTTATTTTTTGTTGTTGTTATTTTATTTTGTCACTTTTAGAAAAAAAAATAATTTGAGAATGAAGAGATTGCTCAGTGGCTAAGGGCATTGGATGCTGTTGTTACAGAGGACCCAGGTTGGATTCCCAACACCCTAGTGGAGGCTCACAACCACCTGTAGATCCAGTTCTAGTTAATACAACACCCTCTTTTGGCTTCATCGGGTACTAGGCACACACATGATGAGGAAACATACATCAGGAATAACTCCCATGCAAATATGGTAATAGTTAATAATGCTAATGCTTTTTTGAAAACTTAAAGTAGTCATGTTCGTTTTATCTTTATCTATATAAGATATATAGAAGTTTTAGAAAAAATTGTTGCGAAGTAGAAGAAATTGCTGAATTTCTAGAGCCCTTGTTTAATTGTTGCCATCTTTAGTCTTTTAGTCCTTTTATCATTCAGGATCTCACAAGGCCTCCATTTCAAGTGAAACAGGAAACTAAACTACAAAGGGTGGTGTTACCAGATCATCACTACAGTAGCAAAGGACTGGAGAGAGTTCAATTCTCTCTTTGTCTATTCATGAATTTATTTTATTATGAGGGAGAGTTGTCAGTGGTACTCACATACAGTAGCATGCTGCAGTGAGATTTTTAAATTTATTTATAATTATTGGACATCTATAGATAACAATATTCTTAGCGAAGTATTTGAAAACACAGATTACATACATTATTGTTTCAGCTAAATCAAAAGTTGACATTGCTGTTTTACCTGAGTATAAAAAGAAGCAGCAGTTTACTTGAGCAATGTAATCCAACACGCTCACAGAGATTGTTAAATTACAGAAAACTTCAGGACAGAGAACATGTGTGCCTTTTATTTTAGTGATTATGCTTTATAATTTTTGTTTTATATTTTACTGCCATTTTACTCTCGTATGTATTTAAGAGACTTTATATTTGATTTTCAGAATAGAGTTGTGATAGGAATCTTCCTGGAGCAGGTATGCACCATTTGTAGTTCTGTGTGTTTTTAAAGTATAAGACCTATATATACATAGAAATTTCCAATTACAGGATGATAAAGTACTTAAAAAATATGTAATGTAAATGTATCTGAAAACCATGATTAATTGATTATGATGGCTACAAAATCCCAGTAGTTGGGAAGTAGAAGAAGAAGCGCCAGCTCTAAAGAGAGTTCCGAGACTTGCTGGACTGCAGCGCACCCCGAGACACTTACACATATTATACCAGTGCTCCACCTGCCTGGTTTTGCATTTGCTTTAAGGTTACATCTATGGTCGTCTATGCTGACCTTGAAGTCATGATCTTCCTGTTTTAGCTACTCCAGTAGGATACAGAGTGCACCACACTCTTGATAAAGAGATTTGATTTTCCTTTCCACTACCCGGTACTTATCCCAGGTCTTTCACATGCCCCACCTTTTAAAACGGGTCTTGCCCACTTTTGTAATGACTTTGTAGAGACTTTCCTGGAATGTATTTATTCATTCTTGTAGATCTTTTAAAACTCTGTGTTTTAAAAAACATCCATAAGGAATTCACAATGAAACATGATGCTGCCATGACTAGTTCTATAGGATGTCAAATCAAGCCATAACATTGAAGAGAATTTGATAAATAAAATGACATAGATTTGAAAGTATTAAGTTTAGATCAGTATAGTGATACAACTCTTTTTATGAGAAAAACAAAGTCCAATCTACCTATCACCCTGTTCTTAGAATGACTTCTAGAACACTCAGATCTTTCTAAAACCTTTTAACAGTCTCTCTCTTTCTCTCTCTCTCTCCCTCCCTCCCTCTCTCTTTTGTATTTCCCAGGCACCAGGTAATACTGAAGGTTGCTCTTTACATGTGTAGTTAGGCTGGGTTTCTGGTTCTCCTGTGCCTTTCATGGCAGACTATGAGTGTTGTCCAACAGTTGCCAAAGCTTCTGCAGAATGCAGCCCAATCTTTATCTTCTCTCTTAGAACGCGAATCTCTTGAGGGTAGTGTGTGTCTCTGTGTGTGGTAAGTAGGATCTGGAGCATGGTTATATTTTTAAGATAGGTGAAAAAATATAGTCAATAGTCTTCTCAAGTAATCTAACCCTTCCTCCTCCAAAAAAGTTCCTTAGGTGGTTGGTCCAATCATGAAGAAAAAATTCAAGACAGTGCTCCAGAACATTAACGAATGAGGGCATAGCTTATTCTTTACTTTCTTTTAAAAGATCAGTTAACATTGAAAAAAAAAGTTTATGAAAACGTGTGGCCATTATTTCCTGGGATGAGACCCAAGTAGAGTAACCCTTGGAAGCAGACGAGACAGGCGTTGAACACATTGAAGCCTATAATATAGCATCATAAATAACAAGCAACGAAGTGCAGAGTGACTCAGAATATCTTTATGACTGAATTGTATCAATTTCATCTCTGCCCCATATACACACCCACAGCACTGAACCTAATATTTTCAAAATGCCCAGCTTTAAATAAACTATTTAGAACATTGGGTTGAGGCCAGGCATTGCTAAATCAAAGGATGCCAGTTCCCTCCATGCCAAACAGAAAAATAATCCCCTTAGAACCAGAAATGAAGATGGATGTAGAATAGCTGATGAGACTTTATTATCAATTCCTGTCATTTTGGGTGTTAGTGTAGTGAACATTTCCTTCTCAGAGTGGAGGGGGAGGTTTTGTAAATTGTGAAGGCTCTGGATTTAGAGTTGGCATTAGCAGACCTTGTTAATGAAACAAGCTTCTCCTTCAAGTTCTCCTCGTGATGAAGAATGGTACTTGAATATTTCATTGCTAATCATGGGATCACGGATCTCTCCTATACTGAAAAAGGTGTGCTGCATCTCCCTTCCATCATCGTAAATATCCTCTTGGGAGAAAAGGAAATGAATAAGAATTGAGAAATTGCCGTTTGGCTTCATTAGACATTGCTTGATTAAAGATTTGGAAGGTGTTGTGAAAATACATTTAGTCCTCTGACAGTCTTTCAAACGAAGCTCAACAAGTAGGCACCAGAGTACTGATCAAACACTTGTGAGGGAGCTTTACACAGATGACAGGCCCTGCTAATGAAGCCTGGATTGGCACAATATTTAATTTGGCATGCCCTCATGTTCAGCAGGTAGAAGTCAGTCAGTGTCAGGAGTTTGGAGATGCCACCTCCTCAGCATAATGTCTTTATTACATCTTATGATTTAGTCTGGCTTAAATTATTGTGCTCACAGTATGCATTTATTTATAGAAAACGTTATCCCATCTCTTACAGGATTAGAATGCTAAATGATTTTATGAGAGAAAAAAGTCCTTGTGTCATTTCATTAAGTGGTTGGCTAAGACAATCTCCCATTGTTACTGAACGATAAATTTGTACACTACCAATTACTCTAGTTACCTTGTTAGATGACTGCCAAAATGAAAAACATTAAACATGAAAAAATATCATTTATTTTCAGTATTCACGGAAAATAAAGATTAGAGGCAGGTTTTTATTATTGAGCTAAAGTTGATGTAAGAATAGCAAAGAAACCACATACTTTAGTGACAGAAAAGAATGTTGAGATAACTTTTATGTTTTAGCAAGTATTATAGACTAGTGTGGAAATTTTGACATAGCAGTTTTATTTTCTGAGTCTAGAACCTAAAGCTAAAGATAAAAGCAAACATTTCTCCAATTAATTTGTCAAACAGATTTTGATATTTAATTTAATAATACAGCTAATATATGCAATTCATATGAGCTCTTCATCTAAAGGCAAGTTAAAATGGATAGAAATAAGATTTAGACAGTTTATCAGTTCATTCAATTATTAAGAATGCAATTAAGCTTCTAAATTAGTTAGCTTTCTATTTTTTTTCTAATTCTAAAGTCAGTGAGAAATATCAGATAAATTCTGCTCAACAAAATACAAGTTCTAATACACTGAGTGGACTTCATAGTAAAAGCCAATATAAAGTCTCTCTCCACAATGAGAATGGAATTTGTCCTGCAGACTTGAGATGAGAAAAGGGAGAAATTAAATTAGTCATAGCTTACTACCAATTTATTCTCAGTACTTTAAAACCCGTATTTATATTTAAACAAAAAGTTTTAATTTAAGAAAACATGAATGTTTTGTGTTGCTACCATTTCTATTCTACTTTTCTGATCTGGCTTTTTAATTAAATCCTCTTAGTTACATCAAATAAATTTCAGAAGACATTTTTCCCATGTAAGTAAAATAACTTTTTTTTTGTATATTTCATGATCCAATTTTCTGGTGCTAATGAACAATTTTTATGTTATCTTTACATATCAGTCACTATTTATGAACTAGGATTATTCTTAAGCATTTTGTCAGTATTTTGGATTCTTCAAAAGTATTGGTATTACCAATTTTATACGTGCTATATTGATGCTTAGAAGAACCTAACCCTGATAGGAAGCTAAAATTCATCTAAAAATATCTCGTATTCAAACAAATGATCACCAGATAGTTTTAGATGAATTTTCCATATGTAAGTGTAAGCTTTATGAGAACTAAATGTCTACTAGAGGAATCATCATATTTTCATGTTTATGTCCTTTTCAAATGTTTAAGAGGAAGGGACTTTCTTTCTAAATGTATAATAACACATCTTGTCTGTGACAATAAACACGTACAACCTACCATCTTCAGATACTACTTTGCATTTTGAAATGAATTTTGTGTAGTTTATGCCAGTTTAAAAACAAATGTGTAAAATTATTGCCTTCACACTGTGTGAAGGAGACCTTAGAGCAATGCGCAACGCAAGTCAGTGAGTGTCAAAGAACAACGGACTCTAGCCCAGATCTTCCTGACTCCAAACTCTTTTCTCTTAACTGTAATTATGATGTAGCTTCCCAGAGTGATTGTATCAATCTATGATGAAATGCACCTTTGTTGAGAGTACATTCACCCAGTGATGACACAGCAGGTTGAGTAATGGCACTCACTGTGGTTCACATTCTCAATACGTATGTGGGACTATTCTGTGGTTCACATGCTCCAGAAATATGTGGACCTGTGTTTTGGAAGTGCTATCCTATTCACTAGGATGTGTGCATTTGCATTTTCGTAGGCAAACTAAAATTTGATTTCAAAATATTTAGAAACCATATGAAGAGGATGTCTGTGGATGGATTGGTTGACTTGTTATATTGTTTTGACACTCAAAAATTTCACCTGATATATTTTATTCATTCACTTGTTCATTTATCTATGCATTAGGGTGTTGGGCCTTATTTAGTTCACTTTGGCCAGAAAATCACTACGTAGTTGAAGCTGGCCTTGAAATTCTGATCATCTTGCTTCTACCACCATGCTCAGTTTGAGCCTGGAATTATTTGGTATGTTGTATCTGAAGGTAGCTCTAGAAGAAATATTTAAAATAGTACCCTTAATATTAACAATAAAACATTAAGCTTTCAATTTGTACACCTAAAGTAACAATTTCATTTTGATTCTTTAGGACTGAAAAAGTCATCTAGAATCACATTTTATCAGGATAGAAGTATAATGCATGTTTTATATTTGAATAAGTATAACATGTGCAAAATATGGACAACATATGCCTCATATCAAAATATGTATAGCATATGCAGAGATACAGGCACAATAATGAATATATATCCCATTTTTATGAAGTGTGAGTGTGGCAAGCTCACACTTCAAATTAAAATCATATACTTCTCTTTTTAAACTGGGATACCGCCTAAATTTTTAACAAAGTATAAGTTGCTTCTATAAGTAGTTCTCAGACATTGCATGACAGTGTTCAGGCATCGAACTGTGATGTAGATGACAGGCATCCCAGGTATGTGGGATAGGCTTCCTGAACAGTAACAGCTAGTTTGGAATGAATTGGGCTATATCTCATCCTTTCTTGTCTAAAATTTCTGATGCCATTAGAAAAATCTACACATTTTCCCTTGATATAGGAGGTCTTTCTGTATTTGTGTTGCTTTTATTGGTTATTAAAGAAACCGCCTTGGCCTATTGATAGGGCAGGAAATCAGGTAAGCTGGGAAGACAGAACTTAATGCTGTGAAGAAGGATAGTATGGCAGATGCCATGAATCTCCTGCCCGAGGTGGACGTAGGTTAGAATCTTGCCGGTAAGCCACAATCACGTGGTGATACACAGATTTAATAGAAATGGGTAAATCAAGGTGTGAGAGATAGCTAATAAGAGGCTAGAGCTAATGGGCCAGGCAGTGATTTAATTAATACAATTTCTGTGTGCTTATTTCAGGGGTTAAGCTAGCCGGGTGGCAGGATGCGGCCCATTGCTCCCCCTGCTACATTATCCCCATTTCAAAAGTCAAATTCCATACTCCCAGGACCTGGGAAGTTTTCAAGTAGATTTAAAATAATCTAGTAGGTGGTTGTATACAATTTGCAATTACTGTCATTCAGTGCATGACTTGAGTAATGCAACCCTAAATAGGGGCAATGAGGGAAATGAAGAAAGGAAAGACACACAGATTCATGTACAGAAAGGCTCAGATCCTGTGGCATATTCATTAATATAGAATCTTCATGCCCTGGTAGCTCAGCTTGTTTATTACATACATTTGAACAAGAAGGCATAGTGATTGATACAGATGAACAAGGAGGTAGGGTTATTAAATACATATAAGCAAGGGTGTATGATTATTATATGCAGATGAACAAGGAGATAGCTAATCTTAGTAAGAGCAGTCATTGTAGGGGGCGCTATCTTCAGGCTGTGACATCAAATGGGGAGAAAGCTAGAATGGACATTTTGTGCATACACCATTAACATTTGTACTAAGACCAGAAGGAGACTCAGCCATCCCTCTATTACTTCCCTGGGTAAAGATGTGCCACTACCATGGGTCTGAGGCATTCTTTTTGTCAACAGCATGAGTTCACTTACTGACTCACTACAATTTACATGTTGTTTCCTTCTTCCTCTTTCTCTTCGTTCTTTTTGCTGATGGAAGTTTCAGTCCCAAATAAGCAAACAGAAGCTTATATGAACTATAAATTGTTGTTGATGTATTGCTTAGAATTACTAATTAGCTCTTACAACTTAAATTAACCCATAATTCTTTTTTTTTTTTTGTTTGTTTGTTTGTTTTTCGAGACAGGGTTTCTCTGTGGTTTTTGGAGCCTGTCCTGGAACTAGCTCTGTAGACCAGGCTGGTCTCGAACTCACAGAGATCCGCCTGCCTCTGCCTCCCGAGTGCTGGGATTAAAGGTGTGCGCCACCACCGCCCGGCTTAACCCATAATTCTTATCTATGTTTAGCAGTGTTGCCTGGTACCTTTTCTCAGTGAGGCATTCTCATTTGGCTGCCTCTACATCTGGCTGGTGACTGCATCTCTGTCTTTTCTCTTTCCAGAATTTTTTTAGTCTGGTTGCCCACCTATACTTCCTGCATTGCTACTGGCTATTCAGCATTTTATTAAACCAATATGAGTGGCAAATCTTTACAGTGTATAAAAACATTCTCCACAGCATTTCCCCTTTTTTCTTTTCAAATCAAGACACTGAATCTAATCTCCTTCCTTTAGGTTTTTCCTGACTATTATCCATAACAGCTTGCAACCAAAATGCTAAACAAAGGCAAACATCCATAGTCCATTTTTTGGCAATGTGGGCTTAGTTTTCTAGGCTACTTCCTGCTGATTGGGGTCACTGATAATCTTATGGGTACTGAAAGAAAATTTAGGATTATGGTCTATTTCTGACTGGCGTATTCTGTGAGGCTGGACTATCTCAACCAGTAGTCTTGAAGCTGTTCTAGACATAGAACTCAGAGGAAACTATAACAGCGTGTTCTGAAACATTGGGTAATCTGAGCCATCCATCTCCATAGAAGATTTTTCAGGTTGTCTTCCTTGATCAAACCTTACTTTTCTTAACCAAGAGTAACTCCATAGTCTTTCATTTCCTGTAAAACAAAAGCAAAACCTCTTCTCCAAGTAACATATCTTTTGATTTAAAGTCAAGGCATTTTCAAAAAATATAAGTTGGATTAATCCAGCAGCATTTATAATCAATTGTCTTTTATCAGCTGTTACTCCTTCCTTAGCAGTCAAACAATTCAAAGACAGCACTGTAACATACAGGATCCAGGTTCTCTGTTTATTTTCCAACTTTACATGGCTTTTTTCCTACTCTATTTCTTTTATTTTTATTTTTTTGTTTTTTCAAGACAGGTTTTTTTTTTTCTGTGTATTTTTGGCTATGCTGGAACTCACTCTGTAGACCAGGCTGGCCTTGAACTCACAGAGGTCCACCTGCCTCTGCTTCCCACGTGTTGGGATTCAAGGTGTGTGTCATCACATCTAACTATTCTATTTTTTTAAAGAAACTTTCTCTATCCTTTTTTCTTTTCTCTCCCAAGCCTATGTATGTTTTTAAGCTCACTCTAAACCATTTAGATGGTTTTTTTTTTTTTTTGGTCTGAATTTGTCTTTATTGCATATCTCTTCTTTTCTGACCAAATGAGTCTTAAATCTGCTAAGCAATATGACTATAATTAAAGTTGCAGCTTTGGTGGCTAGCTCTGCCTCATTCCTTAGCTTTCTGAGAGTCTAACTTCATGGGGGAAGATTAGAAGTAGCCATGTATATTGCCACAACTCTGTGAAATTTAAAGGTTCATTCCACCACCAAGAAGCCTGATGCTAGCTGCTCATAAAAACCATTTAAGTGTTTGTTGGCAGAACCTCTTAAAGAGAGCTGTGAAGCTTTTGCCACTAATGCTGAGCCAGGAAGCCTCTTTTAAAGGAGCCAAAGCTCTGTTTACCATGAGCAACCATAGTCTACCAGAAAAAAAGATGGTTACCAAGAAGCTACACTTGTTGTTGTCTGTCTAGAATCCTTTTTTTTTTTTTTTATCTTTCTCAGGGTTTAAGTAGGAATTCTTGCCAAATGTTTGGGCACTATTTGTAAACCAAAATTGTACTTTTGTTTCCCACTTACCTAGACCCAAATAATCATACAGAAACTATATTAATTGCAACTCTATTTCGCCAATGCCTCAGGCATATTCCTAGCAACTCTTACATATTAAGTTAACCCGTTTTATTAATCTATGTATCTCCATGAGGCTGTGGCTTACTGATAATGTTCTGGCATCTTTCTCTTTCAGCAACTACATGACATCTCTTTTACTCTGCCTACTCTCTCTCTCTCTCTCTCTCTGAATATATATTCAGATTTCCAGCTTGGCTTTACTCTACTATGCCATTGGCTGAAACAACTTTATACACTGACCAATAAAAGCACACATATAGAGAAGGAAATCCCATATCATCTCCCCCCTGTCTAATTGAAAAGAAAGGTTTTAACTTTAACATAAAAAATTATACAAAACAGTTATCAAGCAAGAACTATAGTTACACTATTTAATCCATTCATGTTTGGCAAATAAAAGAAAATGCTCTATCAACCTTCCTAACTTTGTGAGTTTTATATCTAATTTATCTTTTATCATATATAAGAAAAAATACAATTACAACTATTTCATCTTCAACTCCATCAAAAATTCAAGAAGGATATAGTATTTCTAAGTAAATAGGAAATGAATTGTAAGCAACTTCTATAATTCTAGTATTAATAGAGACATCTCACTGCCTGGACATTCACCCAAAGTTTTTTTGCAATGTCAAACTCTCAGTTCAGTTTCATTATCATCTTAGAAACTCATGAATGTAGCTTGGATTTTGTTAGAATTTCTATTAATTCAACTTGCCAATAAATGCAGCTTTCTCGCTCTTTTATTTTGATTCTTATTATCACCATTTATTATAAAGCATAATCCAAACCTCAAAGTGTGGTTTAACCATTCATTATTTTGTCAATTACAGATTTTTACAGATATATTTGAAACAAATCACAAATAAGTTTTAATTACATTTGAGCATCAAACACTTTCTGAAGAAATGAATGAGGCAGATTCACTTTTGCAAAACTGTTTTAGTTACAGTTGGAGCATTGGGCTTGGCAGATGCTAACTTATGAAACCCGGAATTCACTGACTGACTTGTCAGTGTTTGCTTCTCTGAGGAATAAAATGTTGACAGAGTGGTGTCAATGATAATAAGTTTTTGTAAGTAGAAATGGGGATTTCCTAGGAGGTACTTGCATTCTATAAGTACCTTAGTATATTGGCTCGGTCCTCCAAACATTTCCATAAAATTACAGCACATCTCACATTTCATTCAAGATTTTATGAAATTATATAATATTTGAACAGATAATACAGAAGCAAGCATTATCAAATATAGTCTAAAAGTCAGTATATCCAAAAGTCTTATTAATGTAAAAAAACCTGGTAGTGACAACAATGTCCACACTTGCATTATTTACAAAATTAAAAATCAATATATTTTTTCATTACAGATTGTACATTAATCTTCAGGACATCAGACTGCTTAACAATCAACATCCCTCTAACATTTAAAATACAGACTACTGTCCCAGAGTGCCTTGGTAATGAGGTTGTTGTCATGGTAACTTTCTAGTCATTGACACACATTTATTATGGCAAACTTACATGATGTAAAGAATGTAGATATTTTAAATTGTTTGAAAATAGAAAAGTACTCTTAATATTGTGGTTTTATCTGAAGTAAATCATGTATACATCTAATTATTTTAGAAATGAAAGAAGGGGCATCTTAGTACTGTGTGAAGTATAATGAAAGGAGCTGTAACTAAGGGAAGAATTTGCTTTGGCAAAAGAGATTTGTTAGTGGAGCCAGAGTACCA
This sequence comes from Microtus obscurus, assembly GCA_963919715.1. Lineage (NCBI taxonomy): Eukaryota > Metazoa > Chordata > Mammalia > Rodentia > Cricetidae > Microtus > Microtus obscurus. The sequence continues at coordinate 6,329,825 of CAWTZC010001616.1, read as the reverse complement.
AAAAATTTCAGGACTGCAGGGTATAACCCCACTTTTAAATATAGAACTATTAAAATCAAATGAGTTAAATATACATTTGTATAAATAAAAGTCACCAGGGAAATACAGGAATTATTATATATAAATATGTATATATATAAATTTATATATGTATATACATTTTCAAATATAACTTCATCCTTTCTCTCTTTGAAATTTAAGTGGAAATTAGTTCATTCTACAATTTGAATTAATACTGTAAAAACATCAGGGTTCTGTATCTGTTTATGATAACAAATGAAGTGAGCCTGTAGATCATTGCACCTGAACTGTCAGAACTCGTTATTTTAAAGTAACACTGCCTTCAGAGTAAAGTTTGCTAGAATGGTGACCAGTGAAGGGAACTGTAAAGCACCTCAGTATTTGTTGGGTTTTGTACATTCATTAGATTGGATTTACCATCCTCTGACATTAGATATAGGATTCATGAAAGTATGCATTCTGTAATAAATGTCACTTCCTTCTGTTCTCCTTTTTAATTTTATTTGAGTGATGTCTGCCACGTGGGAAGTAACTTCCAGAGAAAAAGTTTCCCGGTAGTTTACTAATCCATTACCTATAACAAAAAGAGGTAGCACTACAGGTGCAGAAGAGAATAGTCTGCTTTGGTAAAAAAAAAAAAAAAAAAAAAAAAAAGAAAAGAAAAGCGAATCAAGCGAACAAAAGCATTTTCCAATATTTGCTAAAAATCCCTGAAAATGCCTATTTACAACTGTGGTTTGGGATCTATTCCAAAGCAAATCCCCTTTCTTCTCCACCTGCTGTCAGGTAGGCAATAGTGTGGTGAGGATGGAGGATGGGACCAGAATGGCATGCACTCTCTTATTTCCTGTGATACGAAGGTTTGGGAGAAACGGCCACATTTTCTGCAGCTTATTCTTGTTTTTCAAACCCATTTGAAGGTAAAATATGTTAGATAAGGAAAAATATTAGCCTTTGGACATTTTACTTTCAGAGAAGACTTTTGTAGGAAGAAAAACTGACACTGTGTGATTTATTCTCCTATCAAGATTGTAAAGAGAACAAGAAGTACAAAACACAATCTGTTGTTATTTCATTACTTACACTTCTTCATGTTGCCCTCTTTTTCTGAAATCTGTATTTGAGAACTTCAAAATAGGAACATAGAATCATCATAAAGATTCACAGACTGAACTTCAGCAAAGTAACTTCTTAATTTAGTGGTAATTACATGCTTTAAAATGCACTTGCCATTTTCACAGTGTATTTTCAGAATAGATGGTTTCAGTGTGTGCTGATATTAAATCATCATGGCTTGCTTAAGCTTTGATAGGTTGGAATCTATTTAGCTGTACTTTTAGAAGCTTTAACTTTAAGAGCATTAGATACTATTTTTTCACATCAGTACACCAGTTTTAAAATGGTAGTTCTTAGTTAAAATAACCTACTGGACTTTAAATGTTTTATAGATACAGGCCATTGTATAATTAAATGAAATATTTTCTTTACAAATAACAATTAAAATTGTAATTAGCCCATTTGCTTTTCTCATGTCTGATGAATGAAATCACTTCAGCCTAGTTTACTTTTAAGGAATAAAATCAACCATAAAAGGAAATATGTTTTTGCCAATTATTTTTCAATACCAATATCCAAAGGTTTTCTTCTGAAATAGGTGCTGTTTGATGCATAAGAGATCACCTTGTCATTTAGAATGCCTCATTTCACAGTAGGAGAGCTTATGAAATAGCACAATCTAATTTGTTTGCTTCGTACCAGGCAAAATGAACACAGAAGAATTCTTTAGATATCAGTTGATTTAGAGTGACAATTACATCCAATAACAGACTAAGGTAATCTATGGGCCTGTGGACTAGGCACATAAGGACAGCTAAGTTTATCCACACTAGTGAATTCGCAATTATGGCAACAGAACTACTGTCAAAAGGATTGTTTTACTGTATTAAATGACTTTGTAAGGCCTCTCTAGACTAGGAAGCATAGAATATATAAATAAACTTAATTGTAAATGGGGTCATATAAACAGTTTTGATGCTAGGTATTAGACTACATTCTGTGTTTATAAACACAGTCCCTAACCACTACAAATCTAGTAATTCACCTTAACTTTCATGGTAGCTGATGAACAGGTCTGCTCACCAGGAACTGTATGGAGCTGAAACCTAATTTCATATTGGAGGCTGAATGATCTTGACCTATTAATGTATTTTTTTCTTTTGGGTTGGTTTTTGAATCTGAGGTGTTACACTCAGCAATTTAGCTATAAAGTATCGAGTTTCATAATGTACTTTGTAAATGTTTAAATCAACAAAGTTGACAATGTGGTATTATTTTGTAAAATATTAAATATGAATGTTAGCACAAGATCCTTTTTAATTTTAAAAATACATATTTAAAAAGCAGATTTGTAATCTAAATACACTTAACCACTAGAGTACAGTTTAATGCTCGGAGAGTAATTAACTCTGACCTATAACACCATGATGATCACTAACAGAATATTTAAGCCACTGATTACATCTAAATCATTTGTATGGTCACCTTAGTTGGTACTTTCTTCTTAAATATAATGAAACATTTTTTTAAATTAATGGATGTTTATGGATACATATTGAACAGGGTACAACCTAAGGAGCTGTTTACATAATCTACGCTATATATTTTAAGTACTTAATGAATATTAAGGAACTATAAACTATGAAGTTTATGGAACTACTTACTCCCTTGAAATCAATTTACTCTACAGTAATGGCATATCACAGTTTCTAATAAGGGATTTTTGAAAAACGACAAGGTGCTTAAGTGTATGTGGTAGCATAATACGCATTTGGTAATGTATATCCTTTTGCATTGATTAAGGTCTTGCTAAAATGTACATACTCTCATTGCAGATTCATTCTAAATTACAAGGTCCTTTGTTGATTTTTAGAAAGACTTTTATATGTACATGTTGAACCAACATGTTTCTGATTTCTCTCTAAATTAAAAAAAATATTTTTCCATTTTGTTCAACATTTAGGTAATTGGAAATGAACACATTGTTTGCCTAACAATAGTAAAGAAAGTTCAACTAATTCCTAAAATACATCAAATATTACAAGTGCTAATTGCAGTGTAGCATCAGTATGATCTATACAATACAAGAGAACAATGATATTCTATATAAGAACTGCCTTTTTCAAATATTTTCTCTTATTTTCAATTAACCATTCACCTATCAAACTTCAAATTGTCAGTGTAAAAAGGAAACATACTTGTTAGAATAGATTATTATTATAAAATATTCATCACCAAATAATTGGATATGTTCAGTTACCCGTATTGCTTATGTTTAAGCACAAACTGAGAATTTTCATAGTTGAAATCAAAGGCTCTGTGATTCAGGCAAGACAGTTATTAAAAACATCAAGGTCCATCAAGTGAGGATAGAAACACATTTCTTTTAGAATTCACTACTATTCTGTTAATGCAGTCAAGGGCATTTGTTTTCATCTCTACCATGTTTGATTCTTTTCCCTGAAAGATAAGTAAAACTATGAATCTAGTTTCTGTGTCTCCTACACCAATTCTTTTAGAAAAGCATCCCTCCAAGGTCCTTGTACTTAAGAACCAGAATCCTATTTTAACAGTTCTTCAGTTTTATTCTTTTACACCTAAACAATGTCAAATTGCCCATAAAAGACTGATCTTGTACAGTCTGGTTCATTTTTAAGTGTTCGTTTATCTTTGTGGAGCCAAGATAAAACAATACTGAACAGAAAAGACAATGTTAAACATCATGGTATAATCAAAGAAATGTCATTCCCACAAGCAAAATCTATAACAAAAATTTTAATTCATTACTTGTCATTCCTGAATACTTATGTGCCACCATCCTCAATTCATACATTGAAACATAGTTATCAATGTGTTAGTACTATGAACTTTGACTGTGAGAACGTGATTAAGATGATTGCTCTTATGAAAGGGATTCTGGGTCCTGGAATGATTCAGTTGGTGAAGTTCTTGCCTGTCATGAAGACCTGAAATAAGATCAAAGCCCAGTGTCAATGTCTGTCACACACTTCTATAAGTAAAATACTAAGTTAATGGAGAGAGAAATGGATTTCTGAGGATCTTCAGCCAGTCAGTCTACCCTGACAGGCAGCAAGTTCTAGGTTTAAAGAGAGACCCTGTCTCTACAAACTAAACAACAACAACAACAACAACAAAAACAATAACAAAAGATGGAGAAGTATGATCGAGGAAGAAAGTTCACCATCAACGTCTGGTTCACATGTATGCTATACACACTTGTGCACTCTTATGCTACACCACATGAACCACAAACACCAAACAAGCAAACAAGTCAGTAATGGAGATTCTAGGCAGTGAGCTAGAATGTCCCTTCTACTGAATGGTAAACCAGAGAGATATTATCTGCTGAAGAGTCAGCATTCACCAGAGACACAGGATGTATCAGAAAGTTGATTTCGACCTTCCCATTAAAAGATCAAGTTGACTGAGAGAACTAACTATATGAAAAACCTTTGAGAAGAGAGTTGTATTCCAGGGAAGGCACCATACTGTTTTGACAGTTAAACTCAAAGTCTACTTGCTTTCTAAATTTAAATGACAAGTTGTATCTCTCTGTTTGCTACTTTTTCTCTTTGCATTTGCTCAAATCCCCCAGTTCTGTTTAACTTTAAACTGAAAATCAGTTTCTTTCATTTCCACACATGCCCAGAGTGGCCAAGCAACATATTCAAAATATCTTGACTGTTAGGCTCGCCAGGCTAATCACCCTTTTCTTTCTTTCCTTCTTTTTTCTTTTTCTTCCTTCCTTCCTTCCTTCCTTCCTTCCTTCCTTCCTTTCTTTCTTTCTTTCTTTCTTTCTTTCTTTCTTTCTTTCTTTCTTTCTTTCTTTCTTTCTTTCTTTCTCCATGAACATTAGCTTGCTTTTCTCAGTTTTTCTATTTCTGAGATTTCCAGTTAATAGGAGGTGATTTCGAATGCAGTATTTTATTCTGTTTCCTGCATTCATTACGCTTAACTTTTTCCAAGATCTTTCTCTTCACATGGAAATTGTCTGTATCAACTGTCAGTTCTTTATAATACGTTTTATTTATTTCACTGGGAGTAAAAGTGCTACTGTATACATTTTGGAATAAATGGAATAATCGCTGCCCTGAAGGGATATAATAAACAACATACTGGAGACTGGAAAAAAATAGATGAACTTTTCTCACGAATCTCAGAACCTACAAGAATTTTATAGTTTATAGCACACATGACTAGGTATTGTATGAGTTTTAATTATTACTAAATGGCTGGAGGAAGAGCATATTCTCAGCTGAGTTATTTCTGTAACAGTGAATGACCGAGAAGAACAGAGGCAGGGAATGACAAAAAGCAGACGGATAGGGGAAATGCTCTGGCCTGTCCCGCTCTGCCCTTACATGATTGGGGAGTTACAGGGGCACTACAGTACACTTCAGGAAGCCATTTCTTACATATTTTCAAGTATTTCTAGAAACTGTCATTGTCATTTGAGTAGAAAAGGAATTTATATCCAGTATTTGTAAACAGAGACTGTGCTTTTGTTTCCCGGCCACCCAGACCCAAAAAATCACATAAAAACTATATTAATTACAATACTGTATGGCTGTGAGGCAATGACACAGGTGTAGGCCTACCTAGCTCTTACTTCTTAAATTAACCCATTTCTATTAATCTGTGTATCACCACAAGGCTATAACTTATCGGTAAGATTCTAGCATCTTTCTCTTTTGATAGCTATATCTCACAAGAATATCACATTGTATAATTATAAGGGTTAGAAATCCCAGTGGAGAAAAGTTAGGGGAAAGATCTTGCAAAGTATAAGTGATACCCTGGAACCTGTTCACTTGAAAAGAAATAAACTAAACATACTTGTCCTAATAGGAAACTTAATCAGATGTTAGTATCCCCCATATACACAAAACTATATTATGAAAGGATAATTTTCACCAAGCTATGGTTGTATATTATATGTACTGTATTTATTTTTGGACATTTATACTGTGTAAACACACAGACAGAGTAAAATTTTAAATAAAATTTTGATTTTTAAATCTGCCAGAACTATGGGTTAAATTCAAGTATGTTAGGTATGTTTTCTATCACTAAGCTACACTCTATTTCTGCACTTTTTAGTATCAATTTAATTTTTTCCTTCCCATCTAAAGGTCATTAAATTTTCCTTCTCATATTTTTCCTGAAGTTTGATTAAAAAGTAATTTCTTCATAAATTTTTTCTCTCAAAGTTATTGATTAAAAAGTTGAAGAAAATCTTTTCTAAAGTTTTAATTTATATTTAAATAAACACCTTCTATACAAAATTCACATGAAAATGTTATAGTGTCAAAAATAATCCTAAGAATGAGTAAAACTTTCAAATTTTCAATGTTCTAACCTATGGGTCATCAAAAATTCTTGTCTTAAGAAATATTTTACTTTCAGGGCCATTTGATTGGAAAACCTTTCCCAATACTTTACTCTGAGGTAGTGTCTGTTTTTGAAGTTGAAGTGTGTTTCTTGAATACAGCAGAAGGCTGGATCCTGTTTTTGTATCCATTCTCTTACTCTGTGTCTTTTCGTAGGTGAATTGAGTCCATTGATATTAAGTGATACAAATGACCAGTGGTTGTTAATTCCTGTTATTTTTTTCATAGTAGTGTCTGTGTGTTTCCCTTCTTTGGATTATGCTGGTGCTGGAGGGCAGGGGGGGTGGTTATCAGATGTCTGTATTTTTGTGGGTGCAGTTAACTTCCTTGGGTTGGGGTTTTCCTTCTAAGAGTTTCTGTAAGGTTAGGTTTGTGGGTATGTATTATTTAAATCTGTTTTTGTCATGGAATATCTTGTTTCTCCATCAACTTTTAAATGTGTCTGTGTTTGTATTGCTTTGTGTGTATGTGCACATGTGTACTGTGTCATTGGAGGCCAGAATAGAGAATATGATCCCTGGAGTAATTATTTCAAGCATTTGTTAACTGCCTTTTGTGGGCACTGGAACTCAACTCCTATACTTTGCAAGACGAGTATGCACTGTTGACCAAAGTGGCAACTCAGTGGTGTTCTTGATTTTGTTTGTCTGTTTGTTTGTTTAAATGAATAATTACTAAAATAATTTAAATGGCAATGTATTTTATTGACTACTTTGTCACATGGGATTAGAATAAACTGTATGCAACACACAATCTTCACTGTCACAATCATAATAATAAAAGAAAATGAAGAAATTTTTTAATACAAGGTCTCGATAGGAAACCTGGCTGAAACTGGAATTTTATTTCTGTTGCGATCTACAGTTCCTATTGAACTGTTCTATTATGCTCAAATATTGAGGCTTGTGCTCTTGTTTTTAACTTGCTAGAAACAAAAAATAAAAACTTGTCATCATCTAGATACCTTTCCAGTACAAAGAAAGATAGGAAGAAAATGGGTTATCAAGTGACAATGTATCAGAGTTGCATTACTGTTTATCACTAACTGAAGAAGTTTAGCATCTCTAATCTCTATGCTAACTGTTTATAAAGATTGCATCATATGTTGATGCCTAACTGTAAAAGAAGCTGAAAGAACTTCCAGCAAGTAGAGTTAGGGATGAGGTTACAACACATTTTCTTGGGTTTAGGACCTTGTCTTCCTGACCCGACCTACATTCAAGCTTGAAGGAAGAGGGTCTTATGCAGACATTGACTGTATGTTATAGTGGTGTAGACAAGTGGACAGGACCTTTCCCCTGGAAATAGAAACCCAACTATTAAAGAAACGAGTATTAAATATTGGATTAATTATTCAATCCAATAAAAATTCTCTCCTTATACCTAAGAAAACTTAATGAAAGAAGGATTATAGCTTGGATTTTTTTTTAAAAAAACATAATTTTGGTAAGAGAAGAGTAAGCTATAATTGTAATGTGTTTGTGTCTGCTATTAATTCATAAAGCAAAAGACAAAAGAAACCACATTGTTTATTATGTGATCTATGAGAAGAGAAAAACAGAGTCTAATTGAATCACTGATAGCACCTATTGATTCACAAATAATAGCTATGTGATTTTAGTGTTAGTGGTCATTAAACACTCCAGCACCAATGCTTTAGTACATTTGTAAAAGTTTGAAAAATGAGTTTGCCTATAAAATGGAAGTGTTGAATAAATATCAAATGACATTTAGACTTCATTTTAGAAATGAACATTCTTATTTGCCTCTTTGCTTAAAGAGCAGGTAATTACAGAGATTCTCGGTAATTAAGGTCAATTTCATAAGCGTAGCAGTTAATCAAAAAAGTAAAACTTAAACAATGAAAGGCATTTCCAAGGAAATCCATATAGAATTTGATCATGCCTGTGAAGTTACTGTAATTATATTGTTTCCTTTAAGGGTAACTCATTAAAATTAAGGTTATTCTTTCTAAATTAAGAGTTGAATTTTTTTTAACATTTGTCATTTCATGATATTTCTTGAGATTCTAGGATCTGTTTTGCATCAAAATGAACACATGAGCACAGGAAACTATACATTCCCTTAAACTCTTTAAAAGTAAAAATCTTATGCTATGACATTCCTCTAGAGTCCAAGGATAGGAAGCAGAAGAGCATATAAGTAGGACTTGATAATACTGGCTCAGTTTCCTGTAAACTGCCTAGCATTTTCTGCTATAATAGTCCCATGTGTTTTACTTAATTCATATTTTTTTCTCTCAAATTTGGAAATAATTACTGAGAGATTATTAGAGATATTTTTGTTTCTAGTGCTGAACACATCCAGAAAAAAAAAGATTTGAATATTTTTAAAACCCATGGTTCTTATTTCTTTTCTTTGTGCATATTAATTCTCATCTCTGCTTTCATGTTCCTGTCTTTTGCAATTGATTTGTCAAGAAGGTTTATGGCTCAGAAAGTGGGATTGGGTTGGAGAAAGTTTTGCTCTTGTATATATTCGTGGGCCACAATTCCTGCACCTATAAAATGCTATGTTAAAGGATAAAATTTTATAATTAAAGACAAGCAAAGGCTACATGCTTAATATGTCCAAGAATTTGATGTAACTCATATTGATGTCATTAGTGGTCACAAAATTGAGCCTCAGCATACTATAAATTGTTAGGATTAATGAATCCTGGCCTTCAGTTGCTTTTCCCTCCTAGAACCTTCTAATAAGTTACTAGAAGCTGTGCCTAGTTAGAGGATCAGAGGATCTCCCGTTGACCCTTAACTGCAGTGTATTTAAGTCTGCATGGTATTAATAAAGATGGGCTTTCTGAACCAGCGTTTTGGAGCTGCGTGTGTCAGTCTGTCTCTGCATCTGAGTTCTCAAAACTTCAGCCCCTTCCCCGAAGTTTGGGAACTGGGTGCTAGCGCACAGAGCACAGTGCGCGGCAATTGGAGGTTCCCACCGAGATATCGGGAAAGGGTAAGAGATCACCCTTGGAAGCACCTCTGAGACAGGTAAGCAGATGACGGCGTTGTTCCTGGCCAACGGAGACATATTGAGGAGTAAAGATGGGAGGTATCTTTTCTTGGTTCAGAAAAGAGTCAGACGATAGGGAGGAGTTTGATGATTTAGAGCTAGTGGAGGCTAGTGAGGAAGATTCATCAGAAGAAGAAGAGGAGATTATACTTAAGGAATTAAAAAATCTCTTTAAAAAGCTGAGAAAATGTAGAGTAAAAAAAGACTCACATCCAACTCCCTCGGCCCCACCGGCTTATATAATGAAGGTTGGTCGTCTTATTTGAGTAGGGGCTCTGGCACTGAACAAAACAAGGGAGTTTCCGTCCTGTATACATGGTTGCACCGGTGATGGAGGTGCCAGACACCAACAACCCAGGGCAAATAATTTGCCAACATTTTGCAATAAAATTTAAAGAAATGAGACAATTAAAGGAAGCTGTAGCTGTATATGGGGCTCAAGAACCTTTCACGTTGGCCATAGTAGAATCTTTCTCTGGTATGAATTTAACACCAAGTGATTGGCAGCAATTATGTTATGCTATCTTATCTGGGGGAGGTTATCTCCCAAGGCGAGGGGAATATCAGGAAAATTGTAAGCAAACGGCCCAGTTAAATGCTCTAGCGGGTCAAGCTCACCGTAATTTAGATCTGTTAACTGGGGCTGGGATTTATGCTGATTTGCAGCAACAAATTCTTTATGATCCAGGAGTATTCGCCCAAATAGCTGCAGCTTCCCCTAAAGCTTGGAAGGACCTACCTAACAAAGCAGCTGGAGATCAATTATCAAAAGTTCTACAAGGACCATCTGAACCATTCCAAGACTGCATAGATAGACTGTTACAAGTAGCAGGTAGATTGTTTGGAGGTGAGACAACAACCATGCCTATGATAAAACAACTTGTATTTGAAAATTCTGCCTGTGCTCTTTTTCATAGTATACCCATTGCTAGAGTTAATCCTCGTGATCTTAAACCGAATGACATTTGGCAGATGAATGTTACTCACCTAACCTCAGCTGGAAAGTTGAAATATATGCATGTTTCAGCAGATACTTGCTCTAAAGTAGTTTTTGCTTCATTGCATAGTAGAGAGAAAATTAAGGATGTGATAGCTCATTGCCTGCTGGCTTTTGCTTATATGGGCTTACCTAATGTTATTAAAACAGATAATGGTCCTGCATATACTAGTGGAAATTTTTAAACTTTTTGTGTAAATAATGATATTAAACATATTACAGATATTCCATATAACCCTACTGGACAAGCTATAGTAGAAAGATTGCATATGGTAATAAAACAGTATTTCACAAAAATAAATAGGGGGGTATATTCTCTCTCCCAGTACACAATTGGCTTCTATTTTGTTTATTCTAAATTTTTTAACTGTGGAGAGTGAGGGTCATTCGGCCATGGAAAGACATTGGAATAAAAGTTCTCAGTCCTTAGGATGGGTATGATGGAAAGACCTTCTTACAGGACAATGGAAGGAACCCACGCCCCTTCCACATTAAATTTGGACTTTCGAATTTAAATCAAGAGACTGCCCTATTGTAGGAGCAGGTGGACTTATGACTAGTACAACAAATGTCTTGTTCACACTTTTATCATTCCACTTGCGTGACATCTGTTAATAGTGCTAATGCCTCTTATGTTGTGAAACAACTCAATGGTTACTTGAATAGCCCTTGAAATGTTACAATTAGCACACCAGATTGTAACTGTTTAGCCAAAGGGATGGTTGAATACTATAGCCCAAATGGGAGGCTGGGTCCACTGGTGATTGGGGACCCTATTGCTGGCAATCAATGCCTGTTGCCATGGGCATTCATTTCTGAATTCTGCGTAAGATCAGACAACCCATGAGAATGCAGCTTATGGTCACTTAGCAAGTCCTTCTGACCCTGTTGGCCAGTAAGGTTTGGTTACAAATACTGCACCAACAATGAAGACTCCTCCGTAGACAGGCAACTTCTACAGAAGAGGGCCCGCCTAAGACACAGAAGGGTTTACTCTTCTGAGATGACATAAGACAGGAGGAACTTCTGTTTTATAAAAAATTTAGGGGGGAGATGTTGGGATTAATGAATCCTGGCCTTCAGTTGCTTTTCCCTCCTAGAACCTTCTAATAAGTTATTAGAAGCTGTGCCTAGTTAGAGGATCAGAGGATCACCTGTTGACAATTAACTGCAGTGTATTTAATTCTGCATGGTGTTAATAAAGATGGGCTTTCTGAACCAGCGTTTGGAGCCGCGTGTGTGAGTCTGTCTCTTAGCCTCCAGCCCCTTCCCCGAAGCTCGGTAACTGGGTGCCAGCGCACAGAGCACAGACACAGGGCGCGCGGTGTGCGGCAATAAATAGCTGAAAACATATATAAATATGTTTTTCAAGATTCCCTTATTCTTAACAATATTTACATTTTGAATACATAATAAAATCATGTTGTGGTTGCTAAAGAATATTAATATACATGTAAATGTCATTATTTCTATAACACTTTGCATGTGAATAAAAGGAGACCAAACATGCTTGTAATTAAAACTGTACCTGACTATAAAATAAATAAGATCACACATTTAAAAATAGAACATCTCACCCAATTCCAAAATATAAAGCTAAACCCTTGTCTTCCAATGTCATATTTACTCTTTGAAATAGCAAATGATATTTTCAATATATAGCCATAAGCAAGATTGCATTATCAGATATAATCTACTCCTTTCTCTTTTAATTTTGTAAGAAAAATTTATTTCCTCAATGGGTGCATTCTTTCTTAAAGGTCTTCTTCAATCTTTCAATGTCTATGGCATGTAATTAAAGTGTTTCCTTCAACTTTACTGAACACAATAACTTTTTGCCAGTCTCTTATTTCAGCCTTTTTCCTAGTTTACAATTGTCATCCACAACCATGATTAATTTTTTAAATGAATGTTTTCTTTCCTAAAAACTATTTCTTTGTGGACATTTTGTGTTCATTCTGGTATGAAATATAGGTTGTCCTTTTTACTAATAAAAGTTCTTAAAACACATTTTCCATGAGGCTTTGTTCAATTTTTATTACTTTTTATAATTGTTCTCATCACTGTCAAAGCATTTTGAATCTATAGATCAATGCATTCTTGTGTTTTATGGTTATATTTATCATCACCAACCGGATGCTATGTCATACCATTTTCCATGTAATCTACAGCATTTTCAAAGAATGTTATAGAATCTTAGCTAATAATAGCAAAATAAGGTGCCTGTAAGCAAAGTAAGTCGTATATTAATCTTATAATAGCAGAACAGTCTGAAATTTCTATTGATTACATGAATGATTCTCATGTACTGTTGGGTTTGTTTGTCCCTTTGAAAGACTATAAGATTTTTATTCTTGTTAAGAATTTGAAGTTTAGCCGGGCGGTGGTGGCGCACGCCTTTAATCCCAGCACTCGGGAGGCAGAGGCAGGAGGATCTCTGTGAGTTCGAGACCAGCCTGGTCTACAGAGCTAGTTCCAGGACAGGCTCCAAAGCCACAGAGAAACACTGTCTCGAAAAAACAAAAAAAAAAAAAAACAAAAAAAAAAAAAAAAACAAGAATTTGAAGTTTGTGCTGAGTCACACAAACCTGGCTGAACCACACACTCTTGTGACTGCAACTCTAAATCAGCAGCCCTAACTGCTTAAAGTAGAGGTTTACAAGGGAAAAACTTCACAATTTGGGCATTTTCCTTGATGAAGATATGGTGGCTGCTGAGAAGCATAACAATATATGAACCTTTTACAAAAGTTGGTCATAGTTTTTTTTTTTTTTATTGTAATAGCACTGGTTGATCAAAGAGCAGTGCAGAAAGCTCTGCAGTTAAAGGAGCAGAACAACAAGTTATTCTAAAGTCCAAACAGAGTCTTCCTTGTCTGAAGAAGAGTAGGTCTATTCCTCTTCTGTTTTGGAGGACCATATCAGCTAGATATCAGCCTCTTCTTTCAGAGTACTAAGAGAATATTCCAAATTTTTAAAGTCTTTTTTCTTCAGTACTGAGAATTACTAGTTTTTTCTTTCTTTTTGGCCAAGAAGAAGGATACAAATGGGCCGACATTGACATTTAAAAATTATCATTGGAATAAATAAAATGGCAAAGCAGAAGAAAATAAAAGCATGCTTTACCTAAGTAAAATTTGGTAACCATGAAGCCATTTAATCAGATTCAGCCTCCATCTTGAATATCATTTTTTTTAGTTTTAAGCTTGAAACTAAAGGAGCTTGTGGGCCAGCATGGCCCCTGGTATGTCAGTGGGCATAATAAAAAGAATGTTTAACTCTTTATTTAGGAAACAACCAAAGGAATTTTAAATTTTTGATCATATGACTATAATACTTGTTGTATGAAAGACTTCCACAATAGCCTGGAATGGAATATATCATAGGTTTATTTCTTTGGGAATAAATTCACAGAAAGAGTAGCCATCTGCAGTCTTCTGCATGTGCTGGGAACAGGAAATAAATCCAGCAGCCAAGAGGGCTGTGCACACCTTTTGTCTTCATTTATACTATATGAGACCATGCCCAAAGTAGGCTGGTACCCTAAATACTATTGGCTGAAGGAGCTTTCACAACACCTCCCCCTTTTGTCTAAATCAAAGAGTTCTAAGCTTAATACAAACTATATACAATAATAATAAATATCAAGTATTGTCCAGGGAAAAGAAATACAACCACCATGAATAATATCAACCAAGAAACATATACTGTTTCAACAGTTATCTTATTCTAAGGAGTCTAAGTCTCATATTAAAAATGGGTTGGATAAGTCATTAGAGGAAAGTAACTATGACTGTTACTTGAAGTCTTCAACTTCATCAAAGACCTGTGAAAGGAAATAATATTACCTTAGTAAATAGGAAGTTCAATCAGGCAACTTCCAAAGGTACAATAAATGACAGAGACAACCAGCTACCTGGGCAAACATCTAAAATCTCACCTGAAATGCTGGGGCAACCAGCTGTGGCTAAGGACTAGAGTATTAACCTTCCCAGGGTGCAGATTCAACACCTTCTGCTAAATGTTAACAGGGCTTCCCATGATGAAATATAACCCTGGGCTGGAGACCACATATGATCACCCAGAAGTTACTAAGAAGAGTTTACTCAGCAGAAGTCAGAAGAACAGACAATATAGAAGTCTACAGGGTCGAATTAAGGAATCCTTCTCAGGGAATGAATAGATCCCAGATGAGTCCCCAAATTAAGTCAGCCTATTCTCACCCAAGAACAGATCTGGATAAGTTCTTTATGAATTTTATGTATTTACTGAGCCCCATAAAACTGATCGGGGCAGGGATGCTTGTGACTACAAGTCTACAAAGGCATCTGTGAGTTCTTAAAGAAAATAAAACAAAACACAAACTGGTCATTTTATGTCATTACTCACATGGTAACTGTTGGAAAGAACTACAGGCTATTATCTTTTTATAGAAGTGGTCCATGGCTGTGTTACCATGGTGGCCCTGTTAGATCATGGAGCAGAGCAGGAAACCTTGCAACTACAGAAGCAGTACAATAGCAGGTGAGGTATGGTTCCTGTAAATACTATCTGTATGTCAGAGGTTCAGGCAGACCTCAACTTTAGCCTGAGGTCAGGCCAGGAATTAACAAACATGTTTCTCTCACTTTATTCTGTATAATACTCCCAGTACCTAAGTAGAACATGCTGTTACAACTTTTGCTAACTCTAATAACACATTTATTTATATTAGTCAAGTGTCAATTAGAGAAATATTTGGACCATTTTACTCAAACTGACACTTAAAACAATGTCTATTTTGAATGTCTATGAATTTTCTCTTCCAATAAGCCTTTATAATATACATCTACACATACACAGCATGCACACACACACATGTATATATAGTATTGAACATAGTAAGAGGAACTAAAGTAAAGATTGATTATCTCACATTCAATAGTATAGCTCTGACAAAGATTCATTGCTTATATTAACAAATACACTATTCTAATTACTCACTTTGTATTCACAATGGAAAAGTCATGACTACTTGCACAGTACTTTGAACCATCAACAAATTTACTCAGAATATTTATTTAGGAATATTAAAACTGATTGCTGAAGCAGATAGATATATTTATCTGTGTGAGTGTTTGAGGATGTGTGTGTCCATGTATACCCATTCATGCCTGTTTGTGGATGTGAGTTCCTATGTGTGTCTGCAAAATAAACATTTCATTTATCAAATATTCATGATGAACAAATGTATCTATCATAATCTTATAACTTTTATATTTATTTTTCAAAAAGGTAATATATGATTATTATATTTATATCATTAAAACACTTCCTCCTTCCTACTTCTTTCTTGTACCCTCAGCTTCTCAAAATTTTTAATTATACACAAACATACACACATTGTGTGTGTGTGTGTGTGTGTGTGTGTGTGTAAATATAAAATTCAGCCTATTGAGTTCACTTAGCACTGTTTATATGTATTTAGAAATGTTCTCTTGGGACTTATTAATCCACCAAGGGGCTCATCCCTAGATAAGACAAATAAATTCTTTTTCTATTAACCAACGTGCTTGATACTAAGTAGGAAACAAGCACTGCTGAATTTCATTTCAAGGGAAGGCAACTTTCACTGGTGATCTTTGTAGAAAACTCTTAACAGAATTAAAATTTTAGATCACTGTAAGTATCTGAATTGGAGGGGAAGCTTTTAATATATCCTTTGTTGAGTTACCTTTATACATGATTACCTAACTAATTTGAATGCTCAGTACAAATTTCTATTTGTATGTATGAACGTGTATTTATGTGTGCTCTTCAGAAAGGATAAGAGGGAGACATATTAATGTCTGAGATTTAATTTTGAAAGGACT
Source organism: Microtus obscurus (assembly GCA_963919715.1). Classification (NCBI taxonomy): domain Eukaryota; kingdom Metazoa; phylum Chordata; class Mammalia; order Rodentia; family Cricetidae; genus Microtus; species Microtus obscurus. Next base: position 6,313,459 of record CAWTZC010001616.1, on the reverse strand, counting down.
TTACTTTGCAAAAGGTCACTTCAGGCAGGAAAAGATAGTGTTCCTGTAAAGTACAGCATGCTATCTTGTGCTAATTGAGCTTATCTCTTGCTGCAAACAGAATTATCTGTTCTTAGGCTTAAGAAAAGCTGCTATATTCAGTACAGTGGTATTTACAAAAGATCTAGCTTAGTAGACACTTTATCTTTCTCTCTGGTTCCTTGTCTTTGTTAGTCTGAAAAGAATTACATGGTATTATTCTTAAGTTAGTGAAAAGATAGGATATTTTACTAATGAAATGAAAATGATTGCTGGAATATGTTTACATGTTAATAGGCAGGAGAGACACTGAGAAAATATCCTCAGAGTTTTATTCTCATAATTTCTCTTTGTAGGTCTGTACTGAAACAACTTATCTATTTATTAGTATTCATGCAAACTATAATGAATATTATATTTTATTAAAATTTTATTTTGAATGACGGCCAAAGTAAGACAGGTGATACCTGTAAGTCTTAGTCATATATGAAGCTCATGCCAATTATAACGCAGTTGACAAAGCAACACTCAACAAGATCATTTAAATTGCCTTTTCCCTCCTTGCCTTTCATTTGTTTTTCCCATCCTAAATTTGTAAAATAACTGAGATAATAGGCCAATTATTATCAAGTCATATAATAACCCAGGGAAGATCATCCTGGAAGGTAGTAATTCAAGCTAGCAGGCTATAGATTTCCATCTTACCCTCAAATTTTTTTACTTTCCCTGCTAAAGTTTGACAGCTGTTCTTTTTTTCATAGAGAACTGGAACTGGACTTCATAGCAATGCCAAGGTGAACTAGGCTAACATTATCTATTCTTTTGCTAGGCCATGTGTAGGCATTCATATTGTTGGGACATCATGGATAAAGGTTTGTCATAAATTCTACCATATGCAATCTCACAGTAGAGATATCTTTAGGCTTTCATAACCTTTTCAGCTCGTCTTCTCTGGTGCTCACTGAAACCTATGCATAGAAGTTATGATGTAGATGTATTTGACTGGTGCTGGGCATACCATGATCAGTAATTCTTGGCATTTGGACCAGTTTTGGTGTTCTATACTGGTCCTTCTCATGTGAAGAGTAGCTGCTTGGGTGAAGTGTGAGTGCTACATTTAATATTGCATACACGGAGGCAAGATGGTCTAAGATGACAGACTCAACCAACACTTCACACACACATTTCTGCCTTATCTTTATCAACAAGAGAACATATATAACACACACACACACACACACACACACATATATATATATATACACATATATAACATACATATATAACATAAGGTATACTTCTATAGACTGGGACTGAGAAAGTGAATTTCCCTTTCAATGCTTCACAAACCTATATTTGTTGACAGGGTTTCTGCCTTGCCCAGTTCCTGCAATCATTAAATTTCAAAGAAATCACACAGAGGTCTACATTAGTTATAAACTGATTGGGCCATTTGCTCAGGCTTCTAATTAACTCTTATAACTTATATTAGCCCATTATTCTTATCTATGTTAGCCATGTGGCTCATTACCTTATTCAGCAGGGCAGTCACATCTTTCTTCTTCTGGGGTAGGGTCAAGACTACAGAGAAATGGGCTTCTTCCTTCCCAGAATTCTCCTGTTCTCATTGACCTGCCTCTACTTCCTGTCTGGTTGTTCCGCCTAAACTTCCTGCCTGGCTACTGGCAAATCAGCATTTATTTCAAATATAATTGACAGAACACAGAAAATTATCCCATACCATATATTTAATTATAAAAAGGAAAGAATGCTTGCTTAATATTGTTTGAATAGCTATCTTAGTACTAATTTTTAATATGAACTCAGTAAATAGTTACTTTTTGAAAGAATGAGTGCAAAAATATTCCACCTTTAATGAGTTCACAGTTCATTGGAGCAAATGGTTACAAAAATTTACATTTTACAAAATTTATTTTTTGTTGGAAAAAAAAAATTCTGCCTCCTCCCCGCCTCCCCCCCATTTCCTCCCCCCTCCCCTCCCCCTCCTCCCCTTCTCCAGCCTGAAGAGCAGTCAGGGTCCCTCTGGAAAGTCCAAAGTCCTCCCCCTCGATCCTGGTCTAGGAAGGTGAACTTTCCAAACTGGATAGGCTCCCACAAAGCCAGAACATGAAGTAGGATCAAAACCCGGGTGCCATGGTCCTTGGCTTCTCAGCATCCCTCATTGTCCGCCAAATTCACAGAGTCCGGTTTTATCCTCATTCATTTTCAGTCAGCGTCCAGCTGGCCTTGGTGAGCTCCCAAAGACTCGCCCCACTGTCTGGGCGCATCCCTTTGTGTGGCCCTGACTTCTTTGCTCATATTCTCCCTCCTTCTGCTCCTCAACCCAGACCCAAAAGGATGAGCATGGGATGTACTCACTTATAATTGGTTTCTAGAGATAAATAAAGGTCAGTGAGTCTTTAATTTGATACCCTAAAGAAACTAATTAAGGAAGGTAAACCAAAAGAAAACATACAGCTATCCTCTGGGTTATGAGAAGTAGACCAGATTGACGGGCAAAAATTTTTGGGATCTTGGGGGAGTGGTGGGAGGGGGAATAAGGGGAGAAGGGGAGAGAAATGTGGAGAAGGGAACGGGATGATTGGGATAAAGGAAGGTTGGTTGAGGGAGCAGAGAAGCGCACATCTTAATTAAGGGAGCCATCTTAGGGATGGCAAGAGACTTGGATCTAGAGGGGCTCCCAGGAGCCCAGGGTGATGCCCCAAAAATTTACATTTTACAAAAGTTATATATTTGTTGTGTGGTGTCATATGTTATGTGATAGAAATTAAGCTGTACATATGGTCCTTCAATTTGGGAATTCAGAAATGCATGCTGAGAAAATTGAGATTTGAGCTTAAAAGTTATCAAAAGATACTAAATGAGGAAATAAATAAAATGAAAAAGGAGAGAGCAATTACAATCAGAGTCAGAAGTGAGAGGTGATCGAGAGCACATTGTTAACACAACTGAAGCAAATACTTCTGATCTATAAATTTTAATGCACAACAGAAAAAAATTGAAATTTAATGTTTCAGGGTCTCTTTTTATGTTGATTAGAGAGTTTGGACTTCATTTTGTCTGTATGTCATTGGGAACTACTGGTAGATTTTAAGTAGGATATAGGAAGGTTATATACTCAGGTACGGCAGAATATTTTTATTTTATTTTATTCTTTTTTAATTAAAAATTTCCTCCTCCTCCCCTCCTCCTGTTATTCTCCCCCTGCCCCCACTCTCCCTCTCTCCAGTCCAAAGAGCAGTCAGGGTTCCCTGCCCTTGGGAAGTCCAAGGTTCCCCCCCCCCCCCAATCCAGGACTAGGAAGGTGAGCATCCAAACAGACTAGGCTCCTACAAAGCCAGTCCATGCGGTAGAATAAAAACCCAAAGCCATTGTCCTTGGCTTCTCAGTCAGCCCTCCTTGTCAGCCACGTTCAGAGAGTCCGGTTTGATCGCATGCTCCATCAGTCCCAGTCCAGCTGGCCTTGGTGAGCTCCCATTAGATCAGCCCTGCCGTCTCAGTGGGTGGGCACACCCCTTGACTCTAGAGGGGTTCCCAGGTGTTCAAGGAGATGTCCCCAGCTTGTTCCTTGGGCAGCTGAGGAGAGGGCACCTGAACTGGCCCTATCCTATAGCTACACTGGTGAATATCTTGCATATCACCATAGAACCTTCATTGGCAATGGATGGAGATAGAGACAGAGACCCACATTGGAGCACTGGACTGAGCTCCCAAGGTCCAAATGAAGAGCAGAAGAAGAGAGAACATGAGCAAGGAAGTCAGAATATTTTTCTAATTATATGGAGAACAGATCTGAGAGGAAAAATAATTACAGGCAAGAGAGACAGTTTTGGTCACTGTAGTAGTAATCAAAGAACTTTATGAGAAAGCACAGGAAAGTATTGATAAAAATGATTGGCTCTGTGAATAGGGTTCTACTCTACAGGTAAACTTAACAGAATTTGGTGGCTAGTTAGATGGGGCAAGATGTATTGCCGAAATAAGTAAGAGCACCTTGTAGATACCAGAGAGAAAAGTCTGGGAAATCTTTACTGTGTCTTATCGGATCGCCATGGAATAAAGTTAGAATTTAACAATAATTCTACCCCCCAGAAAGCCTACAAACTCATGCAAGCTGAACAGTCAACTATTTCTAATGTTTTATTTTAACAAACACATCTTGGAAACCTTTGAGGTTCTGGTAAATGATCAGAATGTAAGGTGAAGGAAGAACAAGAAGAGATGCTCAGACTCCCACAGAGCTGCCTCACAGTGCCTACAGATTGGAAACTATGTTGTTGATACTTGGCGTCATTTGTGAAATAGATATGTTAAACCCTGGACAACTAAACCCCATTTTTCGTATTTGATATCCCTTTTACTAAGGCTAATTTTATCCTCATGCTCCTAAAATTTATGACATTGATCCTCCAATCTTATCATCTTTCTCAACCCCAAGATGTTTTGCTGGAAGATTATTGTAATTTACCCAAGTATTGCAGCTTAGTTCACTTGAAACACTGTTCAAACAGTGTACAGCGAAGTCACCTAAAAAACATAGAATGACAATCTATGTCCCCTACCTGGCACCTCAAAAGATTACCACATTTTGATTGTTGTGGCAATGATAGACTTGAGTTATTTATTTTATTTTATTGTTCATTTCAGGGCTGTGGATTGAACAAAAGGTTATATGTGTACTACACAAGCATCCTAATACTGAATTATATACCTTGTCTAATAGTACAATACTAATAAAAATGTTTTCTTTCCCAGACAGCTTGGAAGACCCACTAAATATTTATATTTTTGAACATATTCTCTTTATTTCCCATTAGTATAAAACATTTATTAAAACACAATTTAAAAACCTATACTTTTGCTTGTTCATACTTGTTCTTAATAACTGCATTAATTTTGTTAATCTAGAAAGTCTGGGGAAGAAGTGCTCTACCTTGTTGTGTAACAGGCAGCTCTATCTCAAGCACTGAGAGCTTAATCTCCACATTTTACTGGAAAGCCTATTTGGGAAAGAACCACCTGCTATAGTCAAAGTTCTATTGTGGTGTGAAACACCATGAGCAAACTGCAACTTAGAGAAGAAAGGATTTATTTGGATTACATTTCCACATCACTGTTCATCAAAGTCATGAGAAGAACTCAATCAGGTTAGGAACCTGGAGACAGGAGCCGATGTGGAGGCCATAGAGGGGTTCTGATTAGTAGTTTGCTTGCTATGGTTTGCTGAGCCTGCTTTCTCTTAGAGCACAGGACAAGTAACCCAAGAGTAGCATCACCCACAATGGGCTTGTCTTTCCCTCTCACTTATTGAGAAAATGACCTACATACTACTCTATGGTCAGATCTTATCCAAGGCTCCCTCTCTCAAATGGATTTAGCTTGTATCACTTTGACACACACACAAAAAACTATGTAGCACTCCATCTGAGACAATAGTCTGCAGTGACCATCACTAATTCCCACAGCAAAGCAATCCCAACCAGTGGCCACTTAGAATGAATGAGGCTCCCTACCCATATTTCCATTACCCTTGAGGTCAATGCTGATTTCTTTTTTACAATAAATATATTTTGTGAGTACTCATTACAATATTTCCTCTGATTTTTTCAAATTAACTACTTTGTGAGGAGAAAAGGTCAAACCTTGTTTTAGAAGCAGTGTTTGTATTCTCTGCATTTAATCAAATGATGTTTTGTTCACATGTGAAAATATGTATCACGTATCACACGTGGAGCATAGGTCAAATATTGCTGATAAACAGATTTAGGATTTTAGAATTGAAAATCCCATCAGCTTTCCAAACTATTTCTTCAGAAAAGTTTGTTAGCCATGAATAATGTAATGAGTCAATAAGAACAAAACCTTGTGCATTCATACTTTTGTTTACAAAATTCTCTGTAAAGATGGTAAGAGTGTTGCAGATTAAATATCCAGAACTGATAACAGTAGGCACAAAGCTGCACTGTTTGACGCTGAAGCCAGATAGTCCTATGCCGAAGTCTAAATTCTGCCCCTACCTAGTTGGGGTAAATTAGTGAAGTCCTTTGGGTCTTGGTTTTTCTTCTTGTAAGATGGCACTAACAGTACCGTGGAGTCACAGTGTTGTTTCAGCACTCAAAAGGTCAAAAACTCTCTGCTTCTAGATTGCTTTCTAAAACTTACCAGAATTAAACAAAAATGGACCAGAGTGTCATTGATGATTCCTAGTTCTCAATTATCCATCTCAAGCTGGAATCACTCGTTTGGGCTACACCAATTTCTTCTTTATTACCTATTTTTTTCAGGTTCCTCTTGCAGAGTCAAATGCATGTTTTGTGAACACTATTCTTTTTTCTGAGCCACAAGATTATTAGGAACAGCCAATCTTATGGTCACACTATCTCTAGGAATTTTCAGCCACTGACACAATATAAATAGTAAAGTGTGAGTAACCATCTCCCTCATATTTAACAACATGGGTGAATTTCTTTATACATCATATATTTCATACATGTTATTCTCCATGTTCACTGAGCAGTTTTTCACAATGCAAAGCATTTTTCTCTGTGTTTGTATAAAAAATGTAACCTTTCAGAATATTATCAGAGTCATTTGTGAATTTTTTTTTCCGAGAATTTTAAGTATCAAAGAGCTAAAACATTCTGAAAGTTCAATTGCGCTGCACAGTTGGTTTCAATCAGAAAGGAATTGCTGTTTTACCTGTGGTGAGAACACTGATAGGGAACCTGACGTGACTGATATCAGACCCAGAATAGACAAGAAAAGTAACAGGAGCAGACCCTTACCCAAACTCAGAGACAATGACAATATTATGTAACATTCTTCTTCTCCTAGGTTGATCTCTCATAGCAAATAAGCCAGCTGTCACTACTATTTAAACTTTGGGTTTGAAGCCTAAGATGGTAGTGACTGCATTCACAAATCACTTTTACACTCATAATTTAATTTCCAAACAGACTTTTCCCTCTCAACCCTTTGATACTTCCATATCCTAATGCCTATTGACCACGAAATGATCATTGCTAAAGTGAGGACTACAATGTGAAGAAAAATCCATTAAAATCCACGTAATTTCAACAAGGTTTCCATAGCAACATAGAAATCCATGACCTTAAGACTCAGTCCTTTTTTCTTCCCTTTTGGATCATTTATAGCGAAAGTATGTGTTCTGAAGCACACTTGAACACAGTTGGGAGAGGCTATTCACTTAATAGTACCTTATATTTCCAAAAACGAAAGCACAGATTTAATACTCCAGTCAAAACCACAGCCATAATTGGGAGGACATTCAGCAGCCAGTTTGCCTAGATGGAGTCAATATCACTCTTGCGAGGATCCAGTTGTGAAAGTTTGGGCTGATTTGCTTTGTTTATGGATTCCTTTTCCTTTTGTGACAGACCATAATAATGTTAAAACCCAGTTGGGTTTGTTCAAAATGTAAAGTGTAATTCTAAATCTTTTTTCAATATTTTTAAGTTACAATTAAAAGAAAGAAATAAAATTGAAATTTATTTTGTAATGCCTCATCACTTTTGTTTTTTTTTTTAAACAGTCTTTTCTGTTTTACACATCAATCTCAATTTCTTCTTCCCATTACCCCCATATTAACCCCACCAGTCTCCCAATCCAATCCTCAGAAAGGGTGAGGCCTCCCCTGCGGAGTCAACAAAGTCTGTTGCATCACTTGAGGCAGGACCAAGACCCTTGCAGTAGGCTGAGCTAAGCAAAGTATCCTTCCACAGAGAATGAGCTCCAAAAAAAGCCAAGTTATTCACTAGGGATAAATACTGGTTCCAAGGCCATTGGCTCCACAAACTGCCCAAGCCACACAACTGTCACCCACACTCATAGGGCCCATTTTGGTCCTATGCAGGTTCCCAGCTGTCAGCCTGAGTTTCATCACTTCTTAATCCCTACTCTCTTCTTTTTTTATTTTTATTTTATTTTTTATTTATTTATTTATTTTTTTATTTTTTATTTTTTTTTTGGTTTTTCAAGACAGGGTTTCTCTGTGGCTTTGGAGCCTTTCCTGGAACTAGCTCTTGTAGACCACGCTGGTCTCGAACTCACAGAGATCCGCCTGCCTCTGCCTCCCAAGTGCTGGAATTAAAGGCGTGCGCCACCGCCCGGCTTTATTTTATTTTTTTAAAGTCTTATTTTATTTTTATTTATTTATTAAAGATTTCTGCCTCCTCCCTTCCACTGCCTCCCATATCCCTCCCCCTCCCCAATCAAGTCCCCCTCCCTCATCAGCCTGAAGAGCAGTCCGGGTTCCCTGCCTTGTGGGAAGTCCAAGGACCTCCCACCTCCTTCCAGATCTAGTAAGGTGAGCATCCAAACTGCCTAGGCTCCCACAAAGCCAGTACGTGCAGTAGGATCAAAACCCAGGGTCATTGTTCTTGACTTCTCAGCAGTCCTCATAGTCCGCTATGTTCAGCGAGTCTGGTTTTATCCCATGCTTTTTCAGACCCAGTCCAGCTGGCCTTGTTATAGAAAATATAAATCACTAATTTTTGCTTCTTGAAAACCTGTTAATTTGGTGTTTTCATTTTTAGAAACTAAATAAGTAAAATTTGATTATAGCATTGAGGAAAATTATGAAATAGTAGACACATACAGAATAGAGCAACATTTAATTCTTGGCTGTGACTTCTAAACTTAGTTTGAGATGCCATGATAAGTAAATGTGTTTTGACTCATTGATCAACAATAACTCTAATATATTATTTACACTGTGAATGGCTCCCTACCACAAGGATATTCATAATAACTCAAATTGAGAAAAATCACTGAAGTCTGTGATAGATATTGGATGTGTAAATTAAGTATTTGTTCCTGCACAGTTCAAATAAAAAGACTGCATGTCTTTCCTATCTCATTTATAGGGCAGCTGAAATATGAATATTTACTATATCCTCATGATATCTGCTGACAATTTCTATTTTGTAAAAAGAAATGACCTGAATATTAATGTGATGATATTATGTATTTGAATCGTATAAACTTTAAAAATTTTCTGTATTTGATGGAGTGTGTGGATTAATTTGCAACTTGAACCCATCAATGTCTATATGTTATCCTTGAAATGCATTGGAGGTGATTGATGGTGCTTTCTGTAGATGAGAACATTCATGGCATGTTTGCTCTGTTGCTGCAACCATTGTATTAGCATGGTGTAGATATGATACAAATAATGGGTATAGAATTTACACTATTTCTGATAGACAATATATTTGTAATCACTATTTAAATTCTATGTTGGAGAGGCTCCAAAATTTATTTTGCTCAAAGAGCTTTGCCTTCATGGTGCAATGAATATTTAAAGAAGCCATCACAATACAGCCATGGCTTTGGTAGTTTTCCCTACTACAGGTCTCCCAGACAACACAAACAACTTTACCTCATAGATACTAATGTGCCTATTTTGTGGGGAGAGGGAAATGAAGAATAGAAAGTAAAAATGGATGACTAGTGAGATAGGTCGGGGGTAAAGAAGCTTACCAACCAGCCCTCTTACCTGAAATTGGATTCCTGGATATATACGATGGAAGGAGAGAACTTATTATTTCAACTTGTTCTCTGATACGCCTCATCCAAAATAAATATATGATAAAAATATTAAAAATAAGACCATGAAATCACACAATTATCAAGTGCCAAAATTTGACCTCAAATCTTTTACATGATACTATCAGCAACATTTAGTTCATTAGTCTTGAAAACAACAATTTTTGCTTTTACCCGTTTGTTAGAAAAGAGAACATTACATGTAGCTAGCATGAAATGAGCTATGAAAAAATGTCAGGCTTTTAAAATTGTAAGGGAGGCAATCCTTAGAAAGAAATTCCCCATAAGTAAAGGCCAAGGAATGTCTCCCCAAAATGACAGGGGCATTTTGGTTGTCATGGAGTTTTGCTAAACAAAAAGGTGAACAAAATGTGCATTTGGGCCAGTTTGCAGATAGTCCAAGCACTGGACTAAAACTGTAATGGATATGATACATGCGGATGCTGTGGTAGGTGAGCAGGGCAAGAGATGCTGAGCAAAGTGCATGACAGGCTTTGATTTTGTGTTGTGGAAATAAAGCATGTTTCACAGTGTTCACACAGGTTGAACACTAACAGAGGAGAAAATGTGATGTTATAACCACAGTGAAGACACTATGTATTTCTAGTTAGATTTTCCCATTAAAAATATTACTCAAAGCACGACATAATTACATTATTTAAATATTCAAGTAATGTGTTTCGTAAAGAAGCTTTTGGGCAAGCATATTTTAGCTTTATCATTAAACTAACCCAGTTTTTCTAGAATATATGACCTACCACCAGCAATGAAGCATTTCTGAGGCCTTCTGGGCAGATGGAATAGACAAGACATTGTTGAAGACAAATTCCTTGCAGAGAAAGATTTGTGAAATCCAGCAGGGAACCAAGGAAACTACACTGGCAAACACACTCCTGCAGAGAAGGCTTTATCATTGGTTCTCTTTTAGCATTTCAAAAAAATCTTTTGGACCTGTGAGTCAAAAGAATGCCTGCTTTATGTATAAATTTCCAGCAAATATTTTGGGAAAAAAAGGGACAACTATCCTTAACAGTGGTCCCTTCCCAGTAAAAGGCAGTTTATCTTCATAAACCCTAAGTTTGTTATGTGAATATGAAAGTGAAGCATATTTGAAAAGAAAGATGAACTTTTGCAGCAGCAGAACATTATATAATATATATTTACAGAACACATATTCTGCTATAATATTGTGCTAGAATCTGGGACATAGAGTTCAATAAGAAATAATTCATCTGAAATAATGTTAACTATTACAAAAAATGGTCTAATATTTCTTTTCCTTTTTTTCTTCTACTTTCAGAAGATTGTAGAATTCTGAATACAAGAATACTACCAGTTTCCCATAAATAACTCCCAGATCAAATTAACATCAAGAATAACTCTAGCAATAGAATTTTGCTGTAGGTAAATACAAAATATCTTATGATTTCATGATAAACATTTATCTATTTTTACTTAGGCCAGGAGAAAGACCTTGAATAATGTCACATATTACTCTAGACTTCATAAGTATGGAGGTGTTAATGAGGTTTTGGCAGGTGAGTATTTAATAGAATTCTTAAATTATATTCTGTGCCCCCTTCAGATGTGGTATGGGTTTTGTGACAAGATTACTCATCTGACAATGTCACGTAGACCTGGTCAGAAGATGCTTCATGTATATGGACTTAGGTGACATTGAAAAATGCTCCATGTCCAGAAGTAATGTGTATCATTTTCATGCCTTGATAATATTCCCTTTGACTTTGAAAATGCATTTGGAGGGTGTGATTATACACATTAAGTGAACATTACATAGTGCCTCCAAAGCCTCGTCTTTGGGGATATCCAAACTCCTTTGATCAGTATTCATGTGCTGAAGTTCAACAAAATCCCTCCTATTGAATGCTCCCTTGCTCTACTTTAAAGAGAAAGGAGCTATTTAACCTGACTTCTGTAGCATTTTCCAGGGCTTTTTCTTGTCTTCCTTTGATTTGGAGCATGTGCTCCTCTATGATTTTAATACATACTCTCATGTCTCATAAAACATGAAGTGAAAGAATTAAAGACACAGTGGGAAAAAATGTCGGTACTTTTTGTTTTTCTCTCTTGTTCTCTTAGTACCCTTGAAGGAAACAGGAGGATTCAAGTATTCCAAATTTGTGACTGTTTCTATAAGCATATAGCAATTCTTTCTCAGTAGATAAACCTGGAATGCATTATTTGTATGAATAGATTTTGTCTTAAATTTGTATTTCCACATTAGGTTTTAAATGTAGCTAGAAGTACAAGTAAATTTCCCTCATCAAAACATATTGTGGTTCATAGCTTGAACAAAATTAAATTGTTTACACTATTTTAATTCACCCCAAGAATATATATCTTCCTATTAAGTAAATGGTTTCCCAGACATTGTAAAACATTTTTGAACAGTAAAGGTCACATTTTATTGCAAAACCTGTCAGGGCTTTATGTCCATGCTGTGAAATGTTATTGCTTTAGGGTGATTATGTGGGAGGGGGCTATGGTTAAGAATGCCTTTCTGTGACCAGCTATGGTTTACAGCAGCGAGTGGAGAATTAAACCCTTAATTGAAGCCTACAGAGCAATACCTAGGGGCTAAATTCAGCCTGAAAAATTTGATTCAGACAATTTTCTTAGTCTAGCCCCTGTAGGCCTCCCAGTTGATTCTCATGAGTTTTGATTGTGATTGAAAAGACAAGCTGTTTTCTGCTTTGCCCTGAACTTCCCTAAGGTAAATCCTTAGTTTTAGTAAGCTTTTTGATTAATGAGGAGGGTGAAGTTATCAGAAAGAAGGAGCGTGCAGAATTTTAACTCTTACCTCAAGGGCCAAAATGAAAATGTCTTAACATATCAGCTACTCGGGAGTGGAAATTATCGTCTGGGGAAATAGATGAATTTTGCCTTCCTGAAATTATAGCACTCTATACCAGTGGCAGTATTGATGCACCTCGGTGTTTCTCTAAAAGAAGAATGTGTTGTGGGTCACTGGTTAAAGATTCCTTCATTTGGGCTGCAGCAGATATAACTAGACACACTGAGATTTGGCAAAATGTCAGTCCCAATGCAACATGATCCTGACTGCATCTCCTCACCCTTTTCTCTGTGGAAGTAATGTGGTTTGTTCCGTCATCTTTCCACTCGTTCTGACTTTCTCTGACATGTCTTAGGGGGTGACTGAATTAGTTAGTACATCTTAGCGATTTTGATTTTGCCTCTCATATTGGCTTTTTCATGATTAATATGCTTAATATAACCTATGCTTTGATTGTATCTCTTAACCTTACGCCTTATTTATGTGATCTTAGCCTCTACGGCAGAATTGAGGAACCTCAAAATTCATGAAATTCGCATTAAACATTGAATGTTTGGCATACACAAGATAGCATGTGCTTATTGTAAGTGAAGATGGGGAGATGAAATATAATCTCTGGTTAAACTTTATTGTAATAAAGTTATGTTAGTTTTTTGAAGTATAGTGCAGGAAGAGTAGGTATGCCAGTGCAGTGGTCACTGGCCCAACAGTAGAAGATTTTAAAAAGTTAGTGTGGCTATGATATATAATGTATGCCACAAATAAGGTTCTAAACCACTGGAAGGGCATTGGATCGAGTGGAAAGGGTCAGATACAAATTGTGCTTTAGCGCCGAGTTAACATTATTGGTCTTTCTATTGAGTATAGGTAGCTCAGGGACAGAGGAGAGGAAACCAAAATTACCTTGGGTTTTCAGCCGAGGGGAGAAGGAGAGCGACCAGAAATGAAACCAGGGAAAAGGGTAGCTTGCCTGCCCAGAGCATATGAAACACAACATTTCCACAGTAACTGCATAGACATTAAGGTAAATAAACAAGAGCCAGAAGAAAGTATTTGCTAATAATTTAAAAAGAACATGGCCAGCCAACACATTTGTTTTTTTTTCATATAGAGAGAAGGTAGAGAAAACGGATGGAATTTTAGAATTAGTAGCGTGGTCATGGAAATCCAGGAAAGAAGCCAACAGAAGCAGAGATTTGAGTCGGGCAGGTAGGAAGCAAAAAGTCAGGACAGCAGAGGTCATTTTAAAAGTGAGGAGAATCAGATGATCAAGAAAAGGTAACTAAATTTAGCCATTGTTAATTTACTGCTGACTTTGGGGAGAGGAATTTAAAGAAAATGGTGAGGCAATAAATTATATCACAAGATGATTATAAGGAAGAGGTGATGAAAAATGAATCAATGATGGTGACTTTGTCAGCACAAAAGAGACACAAAACTGTAGTAAGACTGACAGTTAGAATACATCACTTACAACATAATTGTTCCTAAACTGCATAGATGTAAAACAGACACTGAAGACATAGGTCAGCAGTAGAGTGTTTTCTTGGCATGCAAAAAGTTCTAGATTTGATCCCTAGAAGGGGGGAAAGATGGATAGATATAAAGGTGAATTATGAAGCAATCTCTTATAAAGAAGCATTGTTTTTTCTATAAATGAGCTGACTTCATAACAAGGCATTAAGCAAATATTGAAACTCAGTTGTAGGGAAATCGGATTTTGACATGACAAATGTGCCCACATTCATAGAAATTCTTACTTATTGAAAGGTTCCCGCTGTATCTGAGGTCACATTGTATCAATATATGAGTCCATTCTTTTTTTGTTTTTTTCTTATTTTTTCGAGACAGCGTTTCTTCGTAGCTTTTGGTTCCTGTCCTGGAACTAGCTCTTGTAGACCAGGCTGGCCTTGAACTCACAGAGATCCGCCTGCTTCTGCCTCCTGAGTGCTAGAGTCCCACTCTTTCTGAGTGCTTTTTAAGTAAAATTTTTGATATTTTAACTTTTATGAGCTTGTGTGGAATTATTGCTTGGTTAAGATTGGATGTATATATTTTATCTAATCCTACTAAGATTACAACTCATTTCATAATGGCATACATTGATAACATTCATTAGATAATTTTGATATGAAGTAAAGTCTCACTGATGCTTATTTTAAAAAAAATGACAAAGCAGATTCTAGTCTAATATAAACAACAGCATATTTCTTGTACATAGCTCTGGTATTAAAATAATCTTTTTTTTCATCTTGTGGATGTTTTTATATTTATTTATTTATTTATTTATTTAAGATTTCTGCCTCCTCCCCGACACCGCCTCTCATTTCCCTCTCCCTCCCCCAATCAAGTCCCCCTCCCTCGTCAGCCCGAAGAGCAATCAGGGTTCCCTGCCCTGTATTTTGCTTGGTTTTGACTTGTACGTTTTGACAAAAGGCCTCACAATGTAACTGAGACTTCCTGGAACTTACTATGTAGACAGAGCTGGCTTTCAACTCACAGAGACTCATCTAGCTTTGCCTTCCGTGTTCTCAGGTCAAAGGCATAGAGCATTATGCCCTGAGTCTCCACTGATAATGACCTACTTGAGAATAAAGGTACGTTCTAGCCCTAAGTGGGATCTGGCGTTTAGTCATTGTGGCAATATCGTCTAGAGATTTTACAGACACTGTTGTGGAAATTCAGCAAATAACTTCACCAATCTTTTTTTTTTCTTCCTGAAGGAAATAAATCAAGAAACAGAAGTTTTGTTTTGATTTTGAAGATTTGTTTTGACTGAAGTGTGTGTCAGACATCTGTGTCTGACTCCCACTCAGATCCATTCATCACACAGTCATTTAGTTAAATCCTTTCTGTCAGACCTTTAAGAAGAGCTCAGATTGGGGGTATGAGTATGAGACACTCATGAGCTGTACACAGGATCGTAGGTGCAGATGAGGGAAGAGAAAAGACATTCTGAGAGCATGGATCACAGTCACAAATGTGTAGAGGAGGTAGGCAACATTTATTAGACTTCTAGTTTGGGAATTGAGAATATTGTGGTGTTTTCTTTTGGATGGTAAGTTCTAATAGAGCATACTTACTTAAAATTGAGAAAGAACATGATATAGTGCAGATGTTTGAAACTGTGAATAAAGTCAGGTCTTTATCCTAAAGGACACAGAAACCACTGATGCATGACATGCCAATGTAACAAAATCAAAACTGTGTTGTGTGGTTGGCCATGGCTTTCCACACCTATAATCCTGGAATTTGAAAGACAGAGGCAGATATATTGCATCAAATTAAATAGCAAGTTGATCTACACAGCAAATTTCAGAGCAAGTAAAACAATCGTATTCTTATAAAGACCAGATGGAGAGTGGGGACAGTACAATGTGTAGCATGATTAATTAAGACCGAGAGACAGAAATTGGGATTCAACCTGAAGGTGATAAAATCCTATCAGTCAGTCACTTGTTCTTACCTTTAACTTAGTCTGAAATCGTGATCCTGTTCCAAGAAGCCTCAGAATGAGACTGTGTTTGAGAGCTGTCTCCTTTTGTTTTATATTCTTGTCTAGGGCTGGGATTAAAAGCATGCACCACTGGGATTAAAAGCAGGAACCACCTGGTTTCTATGGCGATTAGTGTGGCTAATGGGATTAAAGATGTGTGTCACCACTGCTGGTCTGTAAGGCTGATCAGTGCGGCTGTTTTGAGTCTCTGAACTTCAGGCAAGTTTTATTCATTAAAACACAAATAAAATAACACTACAACAGTTGATTAGAAAATCTGCCATGGAAGTTTCATTATGAACCATTTAGAGTGAAACACTGGATAGCATAACAGGTAATAACTTCTAGTGCTGATCACACAGTTAGAGAAAAGAGCAGATTTGAAGGTTGACTCAATGTGTACCCCAGAATCACGTCACCATGGAAGTAGTTACTGTGAGGGCTGAAAAAGAAGTGTTCTAGGCAAAGTCAGCAAAGGACCCATAACCATCCATAGTCTATGTCCCAACTCCTTAGTTCTTCCCAGCACGGTGATGCTAAAGCAGCCTTATGCATTTTATAAATGAGATACATTAAATTAGAATCCAAACTTGAATTTCATATAATTTACATGTACTGTTAAACACCATTCAACCATTTCAAACTATGATTCTGTTTTTATGTCATGGATCAGATAAAAGGCAGTAAGCTAGGTATGGATACCTTTCATTGACCCTGACCAAAAAATTTTGTTTAGAATTGAAAAATTGTATCACAAGCATTGAAGTTCCAAATGGGACAAAAATCTAAACTGTCCCATAAAGTAATGTACCATATATGTTTTAGCTAATTATGTCTGACTTTTGTGACTGTTCAAAAATTAAATTAATAATTAATCAAATTAAAATGAAATTAATTTGATTTTAAACTTTAATTAATTTAATTATAAATTTAAATTTTTAAATTTAATTAAATTAAAATTAAAATGACAGCAATGATTAAGACTTAGGAGTTTTAAAAATTGCAGTTCCTAGACAACAAACACAACTGTCTTGAAGAGAAGCTACCTTCTCTTACTGTGTTTCCTCTACTGCCCATCACTTATCATTGACCCTCAGTATGAGATCAGATGTCCCAGAATCCTCAGTTGTATTCTCGACTAACTCTGCGGTCATTGGCTAATTGACTAACATCATTTTCCCATCTCAGTTTACTTTTCTGTGAAGGTAATGTGGTAGCTCAAGAGACAGAATGTGTGAGAGAAGAAGAAATCCCATGCAAAGATTTATGTCACAGAGCCTGAGATTATATCATCAGAAATGCTATACATAAAAGACAATATAGTACGTAGAATGTACAAATGCTTTTCAAATGCTCTCATCCCTTCAAATGTTTGTCATTTCATGTCGTCTGTGAATTCTGATACTTCTTGTGAGACATGATCTATTTTCCTGGTGCCCAATAAAAGTTGATAGAGATGTTTCAGTCAGTACCAAAATTGACTGATATTGGTGAATTTGGGAGATTGATGATCCCTTCAAATATGAGTATTTCACATGGACTAACTAGGTCTTTGAATGTGATTTCTTCTAATTTTGTTTGTTTTTTTCTTTTCCTTCTGCTCTTTCCTGACCTACCCTCCACCTTTTAATTATCTTATCCAAACCCTTCTCTCATTTTTCTCTCTCTCTTTCTTTCTAATTTTTGGCAGGATCTTGCTATAAATCGGGTTTCAAATTTATAGTTCTCCTGCATCAGCAAGATGTACCAGTTCTAATAACTATAAGCTTCCATGTGTGACTTCCCAACTATCAGCACCCAAGTTTCTTGTGAATATTGAGCATTATAGAAATAGGCAAAGGTACTAGATGGACTTTTGTATTTGTGGACATCAGGTTATCTAAACTGATCTGGGAGCCCCCTCTGTGCACTATGATTAGCATTAATGAATAAAAAAACTGTCTTGGCTTATTGATAAGGCAGAACTTAGGTAGGCAGAGAAGACAGAACTGAATGCTGGGAGGAATAAGGGTGGACTCAGGGAGAAGCCAGGGATCCTCTGCCTGAGATGAACACCAGTTAGAATCTTGCTGGCAAGCCACAGCCACGTGGTGTCACAGATTAATGGAGATGGGTTAAATTAAGATGTAAGAGTTTGCCAATAAGAAGTTAGAGCTAATGGGTCAAGCAGTGATTTAATTAATACGGTTTCTGTGTGATTATTTTGGGGCTGGGTAGCCGGAACAAACAAGTGACCCCCTTGCAAAAACATGCAAAGAAGTTTGTGAGAAGAAATAAATAATTTTTGGTAAAACCAGGCTTTGTCATTTACTTTGAACAGCAAGAAAATGTCAAAAAGTTACCTAGCTTTTCAGTTTCATCATTTGTAAAGCAGAAATGAACTATTTTCTTCTAGTGTGGTGTTCCTAAGTACACAGTTTCCACCAATTTCTTTCCTCCATTGAAAAAATCAACACAGCCTTCATTTTCACTTGCTAAAAAGAACAAACCTACAGGAAAAAAGCCACTTTATTGATGTGTTTGGAGATGGATTGTTGGGAACACAGAGTCTGTTACATTTGAAGTAAATAAATTCCATTTTGATATGAGCCTCATGCAAAGCTAAAGGGAGGTCTATAATTTGTTTTATTTCAAACATTAAATTATGATGGCTCACTTAATAACTCTAAACTATAAATCTAAACTACATTTGTGTTCGGCAAACAGTCATAAAATCCCTGTTAGACATTTAATTACTGCACAAATTGTTTTATAAAGCACTGTAAAACAAACATGTTGATTAGCAAAAAAGAAATAGTCATGATTGCCAAAACACTAATCTTTATAAACATATAAATTTAGCTGCATGCACATCTTCAATCATGTAGAACTCTTCACCCATCAAAGGCTTCGTTTGTTTTGAAGTCTTGCTCTCTTGGAAAGGCAAACCTCCATATACAGATAAATTCAAAGAGTTCAAAATGAAAAGAACTTTATTTTTTTCTGTATTTAAACTATTCTTTGTATATTTGCTTTAATTCAGAGTCGTATTAACTTTTATGAATGTGTATTTAAAGAATAAAACTTGTAAAGATAGAACAAAACTAATGATTGAATAACACATGACACAAACAAATAAAATACCAGGGTAAGGAGATGGTAAACATTAGATTTAGAGCATGTATGTATGAGTCAGGGGAAATGGAGGTGGGGTCTGTGAAGGAGGTAGAGGAATCAAGAACAGTCACTCACAGGCCCTTCTGTCAAAAAGGCAAAAGCACTATGCTCCTGAGTTTTGGTGTATGTTGATAAGCGCTGTGTTCACAAAGTTCCCAATTCTAAGCTGTAATCAAAAGAGCTACACTGTCAAGGGCTCTACCACAGGGAGAAGGGTTCATAAGTGTGAAGTTCTTTTTTGATCTCTTTGGTAGAAGCCGCTCTTTTCCCACCATGTGATTAGGTCAAAATTGGCTACAATTATATTGAAAATCATATAACAGATTAAACAACTTTGTTAGCAAACACCGAAAGCTCGCATAACTGACTGCATTAGACATTGCATGATGATCTTAGCCTGGTGAGTAAAAACAGAATGTGAGAGAAAAAAGAATAAAAGACGGAAAAAACAGAGATAGAACTACAGATGATATGGTTTCCTTATTAACATTTTTATTCAGGGAACATTTGCTATTTTTTGGTCATTATAATTGAAAAGAAGTAACTTCTATAAGACTTGTAGTTTTGAAGGAAGAGAAAGAAATATAAATAGTTGAAGGAATTTAAGAACACAAAGAACCTGATTGTTAAAAAATATTGACCCACATACGTAAATAAGAAGACTTAGTTCTGAATGAGGTAGACTCATTTTGCAGAGCGTCTGTAGTCAGCAATAGTGCAACTCAGTTATGGGCAGTGCTGTCCCAGAAGGATCAGAGTATGGTCTTTGCTATTATAGACACACACACACACACACACACACACACACACACAGGGTATCAGAGAAAGGGAGAGAGAGAATATTGAAACACTAGACATATCTACTATACTTCTAGAAAAAATTAAAAGCCAGATAACAAAATGGACAATGGCAAGTACAACTGTCTTATCAATTAACACACAAGGCACACCATCCAAGTAGACCAGTGGGAATGGACAGAACTTGGACCAATGGCAAGATATTGTGCATAGTTGGTAGGACCATGTTCTTTCAATCTAGAAAATTTAAAATGGCCCAAGCCTAGAAGAGGACTCTTAAAAGAAAATGCAAATATAGTATCCTCCATGTGAGTGGCAGTTGTGCACTATTCTAGAGGAAATTCCATGATAAGCATAAAAGAGTTCACAAAAAAGAGAGCATCTTCAACAAATTGTGCTGGCAAAACTGGAAGTCAATCTGTAGAAGAATGAAAATAGATCCATATCTATCACCATGCACAAAACTCAAGTCCAAGTGGATTAAAGACCTCAATATCAGTCCGAACACACTGAACCTGATAGAGGAGAAAGTGGGAAGTACTCTACAACAAGTGGGCACAGGAGACCACTTCCTACGTATAACCCCAGCAGCACAAACAGTAAGGGACTCATTGAATAAATGGGACCTACTGAGACTGAGAAGCTTCTGTAAAGCAAAGGACACTGTTGCTAAGACAGAAAGGCAACCCACTGACTGGGAGAAGATCTTCACCAACCCCGCAACTGACAAAGGTCTGATCTCCAAAATATATAAAGAACTCAAGAAACTAGACCGTAAAAGGCTACATTTAGTAATTTACACAGGGAACCAAACTTTGGAAATTCTCTTTCATCATTTAGAGGAAAGACTCTGAAATAAAATCTTAAAAGCCTTCCCCTAAAGGCTAATGATCACTTGAAAGTGTGAACCATTTTCCTAAATACAATCTTTAAGGACCAGCTCCCAGCCTGCTAACAAGCTCAAAGGTTCTATGTCCATTCATTTCATGTCTTTCCTCTCCACTTCAGGAGGTCCAGTGATCTGTGCAGAAATCATAATGATGGCTAGTTAAATGCACATTTGTTCTAAATAGCCTAAATATTTTAAGTCAGAAAGAGGAAAACTTATAGATAAACATGTCTATAATAAATGTCACTCAAAGTAAGCACAAAGTATTTCCATTTATGTGTACACGTGCGCAAGGTGTGATGGTTTGAAAAAAGTTTATCTGTGGGTCCTTTCAGATGTCAGTATTATGGAGAAGGTAAGGCCACAGGACAAAGACCATTTTGGATTTTATTTTTCTCTTCCAGATCGAATATTACAGCCTTACTAAAAGTAATGCAAGTCATCAAAGAGAAAATGCAAATCAAGTTGAGATCTCAGATAAAGGAAAGCTTTAGTTCCCAGGACATCAGTGCCTTCATGACAGGGTGGATAGACGGTGACTAAGGATGGTTTCCACTTGGTGTTTTTAGTTTTCAATTGAAGTATGTGGTAGATTTCCAGTCTATATTCACTAATAATATCAAAGACTGTGTGTTCTCAAAGTGAAGATAAGCATATAATAAAGTAGAAAAATTTGAATTTTAATAATTTAGTTTTTGCATAAATTGAATCAGCAATACTGAATAAGTTAGATCATTTATTAGAAAGGTGACTTGGTTGTTTGCAGTAAAGGCAGAAAGCACAGAATTTCACAAAGGTGTTTGGGTACTGGGATATTTGGAATATATGTGTTACTTGGCACAGAAAACGGCAGGTGGCTGGCTTGATGACTTTGAGATGAAGAAATTATACTAATTAATTTAGGTGATCCCAGGACTGTAAAATTTATCCTTGAAAGTGGTAAAAGGAGGAAAAGAAGAGAGTCAGATGTGAATACAGAGCAGGTTGTCATGATGAGATGTGAAAAAAGTCTACCCATCCCTGCTGGCTTCTAAGGTGGGAGCCATTCAAGAGATGATCAGTATGGACAACCTCTAGATACTGTAGGAGGCCATAACACTCTGTTCCTCAGAGCCAACAGAAAGGAGCACAATTCTGTTGACTTAATGGTTTTTTTCCCTTTAATATGCATTGAAAAGGTACAGCTAAACCTATTTTTGTCACAAACAATATAATGTTATTTTAATATGAAGTGGATTCCCAAGTCAAGCCAAGGAACCCATTCATTCTCTCAAGCACTAGAAAAGTTTCATGGCGAGAAGACCAAGAACTGTCTTCACAGAAGCTCGGCACAGAGAACAGTGTATCATCAGCCCACGCCAGCATGCTGCATGACAGGGTTTTAAAAATCTATACGTATTTCTGTGTCACACTGAGTCTTTGTTCCCCTTTATTATCATCTATTTCCTCCCACCTTTACGGAGCAAAACTTAGGCCTTTCTGAACTTAAGGGTGTTATAAACAAAATGTAGGTGAGAACAGGAAATGCTGGCTCTTCTGTTTGCCCCTATTCTACTTTGTATAATGGGTTCATACTCAATCCATATTGTCATATACAGCATAATTTTTCTTTATTTTTAAGGTTTTTGGCATTCTAATATGTGTCCAGGACATAACTTCTCTAATTTGTCTGTATACTAAGCTGGTTCTATAAGTTGACTATTTTAAACAGTGCTACCATGAGCATCAGAATACATAGTACTTTTATGACATATTAATTACATATCTTTGGGGGGTAAATTGGGATCATATAGTAATCATATTTTTTTTGTTTCCAGAGAAACCTCATACCATTTTACATGACTATTCAAATTTACACTCAGATTCAAAGCTCCCAAAATCTCTGTTGTCCACATTTCCACTAGAAATTTATTAGTAGTATTCAGCCCAATATATGACATCACACATGGTAGAAATTTTACCTCATAATGGTTCATTTGCAGAGCCTCACACATGCTCAGTTAGATGACTACAGTGACAATACCTTGGTCCTTTGTGTTAGCTAAATTTTCGATAAGACTTGGCAGCTTCCATAGGTGTTGTAAGTGTGGCAACTTGGAAATTTGATATAAATGCTATATTTGGGAGGGATATGAATTTCTAGATGTCAAGAGTAGAATACAAAAGGAAAAACAATGACGCTGTCACTGCTGCAAACACCAGCATGAACAAATTCTTGTAACTGTAAAAATGCTATGGAAAATAAGGGGTCAGGGTAGGAGAGAAATATGATTGTTCATCCCATGTTTTCGGAGACTTTTTCTGACTCATCATGGCTCAGGAAGTCATGAAATCCTAGTCCATACCTTGGTCTGATTTAACTCACAGTTAATAGACACAACAAAACTGGAAAATCAAAAAGAGATGTCTCTACAGAGGAGCACAGATTGATGCAAAATGGAAAGAAATTGGTATTTTCGATGTTGAAGAAGGGTCACAAGGCAAAATTGCAACCTCTAAAACCTGGGAAATGCAGAGAAAGATCAATCTCATTAGAGCTGCCAGAGAGTTGACGCTCCCTGGCTCCTTGATCTTGGAACAGTAGAGGGCATTTCATATTTCTGATCTATACAATGGTGGAATGTTAAAACAGTACTTTAAGATTCTAAGTTTAAAGGGCTTTTGTACAGTATTGGTAAGGAACAAATGCAAGACTGTCCTTCAATGCTTGGCTGAATACATAGCTGAGAGTAGGGCACAAATTTATAATTTGATCACTACCAAAGGCTTACAAGTAATCACTAGATTATCTTCTCCCTGTTTGCCCCAAGCCCCAGTGTGGTAAACTGAAGAAAGGACGCCCTCATTAGTCTTAAGAATTTGAATACATGGTCCCCACGTGGTGGCTTTATGGGAAAGATTAAGAGGGTTTGAGGTTTCAAAGACTGGCACCATTAGCTCAGCTTCCTGGTTGTGGCTCAAGATGTGAGCTCTCAGTGGCGCTCCAGTCATGACATCTGCCTGCTGTCTGCTGCTTCTGCTCCACTGTAATGGATTCTAACCCTCTTTTTGCTTTCTCACTAAGTTTTCTTGGTTGTCATTTCTATTTGTTCACACCAAGTAGAAAAGGAAGAATTTTTTTTGCTAAGTAATAATGTTTCTTAAAAAATATCCATGCAGACTTTGAAAGTGACACCATTTCACATACTTCTGAATTCAGTTATTTAGATTAAATGTATAGATGAAAACATGCCTCCTTAGTATAATAGTCTCCAGTTCCTTTCTATGACACAGCAACTGACAAAATTGCTTGAAGACTGAACTTTCCATTAGTTTGATATTTCAAGGTTGTCCTTCTGACACAGTTGCTAAGATCTACAATTACTAATTTTGCTAAGTTAGATTTTTTTCTATTCTACAAATCACAGGCCAGAAAACTGGTAGTGGTTCTCTCAGTACTTATAATCTCTCTTTACAATATGGAAGGTGTGTGTGTGTGTGTGTGTGTGTGTGTTTGTGTGTGTGTGTACATGGATGTGTGTGTAGTCTAATAACTAAAATAAGGCTGTAGGATATTTATATAAAATGTTTTTTCATAATATGTGTACTTTTTCATTTTTGTACTTAATGCCCTTCTTTTTATTGCATTAATCATCTCAAGTTATTTTCTTATGGACCTTTTTCCATGTGCTTATATGTGCCCATTTGCTCTGTGCATGATTTGTTTGCCTTTGGTGCTCTGAAAAGAATAAATCATGGACAAGTCACATGATTCACCAACTGAAAATATCTTTCAAGAATGCAATATAATTCCTAGAATGAAACGGAGACATGTGCTTTGTGCTCATGGCACCCAGAGTCATGATATTGCCCTCCTCCCTTTCCCGATACTGCCAAATATCAGAATCCAAGAATCAAAGCAAAGATTCGCTGTTATGCCTACCAATTAAACAGCTAATGAGCTAGAATAATGACCCTTTCTCCTAACTGGTTGTAAGAATAATTGGATTTAAAAATGCTTCACACATGAATGAAATCATGATGTTGCCAGTCAGAGAAAGTGAAGACAAAGCACCACACTTAAATATGCTCCCTCTAACAAAAACCATTGTGGTATATGGGGGATAACCAGGAGGCTTGAAATGATAAGCATTGTCGCCTATCATTAAGATCTTTATAAATAGGCTACAGATGCATGGGCTACTGCTGGGATTGCCTGATTTGAAGACCGTAATATGAAAAACCACAAGGAGCTCTACACTGTCCAAAAGTAATTTGCATTAAAAAAATCTTTGTTTAAACCATCAAAGCTTTGTTGATGTGCAGAAAGAAATATTTTTCTTCAAAGAATTCATTCTAAATACTCGGTAATATATAGAGGTGGACCCAATATTCACTGATAATGGAAAGCTTCAAGAGCTTCAATAATCTACACTCTAATAACAGTATAAAAGTTAAGCATATTTTAAGGATTGCAATTTAGATGATATTGATATTTATGTGTAATATAAACAACTATATAATTGAAATGACATTGAAGTCTGGATCTTGCATTTCATTTCGGCTTTTAGTTTCTATGATAACTCCTAAATTATTTTAATTATTAACTGAGAAATCTAAAATTTCAACAGCATCTCTCCAATTTTAGAGGATTGTAATGTTAACATTCCTTTCAAGTTATCATCTAAAAATAATAGTTTTTAAAGGAAAATTGTATTTATTTTTATTCTCATGTTTTTGAAAGATTAAATGAAGTAGAAATTAAAAAGTACATATAATGTTGTCCAAGAACATACTGTTAGGAATATTTCTTAATGTGAACTCCCTGCCGACACAAAAATTCCCAATCAAGCCAAATCAAAACAAGCCAAATGAAGAAATATTCAGGTTTAATGGGAGATCTGCGCTCTTGGGTGGCCCCGAGGGGGAACCAGGAAGCCTGGGGATTGCAACCACCTGGAGGAAGAAAGGGAGACCACATGTTCCCCTTTTGGGGATCACTTAAGTACCCTGGGGAGTGGTCCTGACCCCACCCCTAGGAAGGAGTCAGGACGTGGTCTGCTGGGATTTGGAGTCCAAACCAGGTCTGGGGGCTGGGATAGATGCAAGGGGCTGGGGCCTACTCTACCAACCTGACACATACAACTATTTTTAAATATCCATTTAATTAAAACTCTTTGGATCACATTGGTAAGGGCAGACAGAAGGTAGCATGCTCCTGTTCAAATATAATGATTTTATGTATATGAAGATGCAATGCTTAATACTAATCAGATATATCAGTATGAGTGCCTTTCATCAATACTTCACCATCCAAAACTATCTTTGATTTAAAATGTATTACATAATTTTTGATAGCCCCTGCGTTATAGCATTATTGACCTTCAAAAATTTCCATCATTTTAGAAAACAATTAAAATGAGGAGTAAAATTCTGTCAATCAAAAACCTATAGCACTTAATTACTCTAAAAGAATTTTAAACAGAAATGGAGAAAGTGCTTATGCTGATTTATCCATTCTATTTTCACATAGGAAATAGGAATAATAGAAATATGGCAAAAGGGTCTGTGCCAAAACTCTAGGAAAGCATTCATAAGGATATTTGTGTAGCCATTGCTACCGTTCTCAAAACTATTTCCTTTTTAGTAATCATTTTGCATACTAAGTAAAATTTATTTATTCCAATCTTTATTGAACATTTTTTCAATTCCTGATATGTTTTAACCAAATTTAATTAAAAAAACTTTACAGTTTTCCTATATAAACAATCATTACTTGTTCTTATACCCTTGTAAAAATGCTCAAAGCATAGATATCAAACTAATAAATGGTGCCTTACTGTCATTTAATCTATGTTTGGTATTATTAATCAGGCAGTTGGTATCATTCATTGGGTTCCTCAGGTTGCTTCAAATTTACTTGTCAAAAAATTTGGCAAAGTAGCAGATACCACCTAGTTCACGGGGGCCCTAATGCTATGTCATCCCTGATAAATCATGCTGCCATGAAGGAACATTAATTATTTCTGCTCCATCTAGTAGACATCAACATCAAAATTTTCCCCCAGCTTTCATCTTCTTGTTGAAGCAAGCCCATTCATCATTGTTTCAGAAATGGATGGGCTCGGATCATGAAATATTTTTATGATTGGCAGGCTCCATGGTGGATGAGAATAGGCAATGGTCAGCAAAGACCTTGCAGATTTATTTTCTGGGTCATGGTGCTGCCTCTAATAACTTACCACTTCTCTGTGCGGCAACTTTTAGAGGTCAGAAAGATGAGAGGACGCAAACAGAGGCTGGCATGATTTCTGCACTGTTTCTTCTGAGCCGTTTGATTTTCCTGCTTTCTGATCCAAGGCAGGAACCTTTATGCAAATCAACAGAGATCGTTTTACCAGACCACATTTCCGGGGTCCCTAAAGTCTGCACAAGGTCATAGATGACATGGAAAAGAGCCAGTTAAACTTTTTAAAGGAAAGAGAATAGCTTTGAGAATAAAAACAATTTCTGTTGGAAAAAGAAGCAGAGATTTCTTAAATCAACTTCTCAAGACGAAATGCTGAGCAATGAAAGCACACCACTGTTCAAATGTACCACGATATATATGATATACACATATATCAGTGAAAACCTTATCTACCAAAGTAGAAGTAAATAAAACTACTCTGTAATTTTGTTACCCCCAGAGTAAGTGCATTATACAGATTAACCTAAACTTCCTTTGTTTTAAGTTAGAAGAATAAATATGTTGTTAGTGTTTTAGATATCAGTTGTAGTGAAGAGAATTTTGTAGGTTTATATCTTGAAGAATCACCTACCATTGAATAAATGACTCATTATTCAGACTCTAACTCTCCAAACAAAGCTCTAAGGTCAACCCTGAACTTTGGAAATGATTACACAGGATCATTTAAACTTGATAATGTTCATACAAAACACATCACAGGGGAATCTCTGAAATATAATGGATAAATGGTGTCATTTCCTATTGAATTTCAGCGGCATCTCACAGGAATTTTGGGCGTCTAACCTGTACGTACATTTTCCTCCCTGTTTTCTGAATTCTACTTCCTATTATATCCTTTGGTGGACATTAAGTGGACCAAGTACTATAAAGCAGACATTATACTTTACCAGTCCCCTAAAATGAGATTTCATAGAAATTCTGAAGTTAGATATATTGTTTGAAAGAACAGTGAATTTAGGAAGAGACCAGAGTGTCTTTTATTGAGCTTTAATCTGCATTTCCTGAATAAAAATGAAAAACTGGTGACTTTTGACCATGGCCTCTTTTGACATTGTTATTACACCCTCAAAATATTTAAATTAATAATATATTTCAAGTTATTTAAACATATCAAAATAGATTCAGATAAACAAATGCTCATTCCATGTCATACTATTATTCTGAGCTGTTTCTCAGCTCATTCTTTTCTAACTCGGTATATACACACACTGGTTTACCTGGAAGGCATATATAGAGCCTATGAAAGCAATGGTCATACAGTTAAGCTGCATGTAGAAGAGGAACACCCCTGAGTTCTGTGAGTATTACTGGGTATGGTACTGTAAACTGTAGTCCTTTCTCACTGTCTCTTTTACTTGCTCACGTATGTCATTGCTCAATGGTAAATTCTTTACTGCTGCTTTTAATCCAGTTACCTAATTCTATGCTTATTTTAGACATTTGGAATTTATTGAACATGCTGCTGTGCAATTAATCACCACCTGCATTCTTTTATAACAGAGACTTTTATAATGAATCAACATAAGAATAAAGAATTTCCAAATGCATGTGTCTGCTAACAAAGAGATGTGAGTGAGCAGTGTGGTTGAGTCCTCTTTGTTAAACAATGAAAATAGCAGAATGATAGAGAATAAAACCAACCCACCTCAAGCTTTGGAAATCTTTGACAGTTTATCTACCTCCTATGGATTTTCTTTCAAAGTAAGATCAAGAATCTGCAGAGGCAGACTCTCCCAGTCTGGTAGCTCTAACTCTCCCTGAAAACAGATTTCCTTCCTCTCTGAAAGCCCTTTAGGTTCCTGCATTTAACCTTTTCAGAGGCTTCGCAACTCAGCAAGCCTAAAGCACGCAGCCTGAAAACCTCCCAGTCCATCACGGTGAAGCAGAATTTAAGATGGAGAATGCAGCCTGTTCACACAGGAGTAGAAACACTTTTCATTACAAACATGTGCAGTTCAAGCCACCATTCCTTCTCTGGAGGAATTCTCTCCTAAAGATTATAAATAAAGATACTGAATAGAAAACATTGCAAGACTTATTTTCAGTTTATTTAGTTTTAATAATTTTAGATTTTCATGTTAGTATTGTAAATCTTTCATTCCCACCTCTCTCTTTCTTTTGAAACTTCTCTTGTATAACTCCCAATGTCACTTTTAACCACTTTAACAATTATTATAATTACAAACATGTAATATGTAACATTATATAAATATTGGTTAGATAACTCCTCAAATGCCTCAATACTGGAGAAAACTTGGAAGTGTGTTGAAGCAACTCTTCTCCACCTTTCCCTATAAATGTGCTCTTCTCCTTCCATATTCCCTTTTAATCCTTTTCGCTTTCCTGCTATTGTCATATTGTGCATATGACAGAAAACATGTGCTCTTGCCTGCGCCTGCTTTATTTAACTTAAAATTATAACCAGTTCCATTTATCAATTTCCTCGCCTTTTATAAGCGTGGATAAGGAATTAATCACCCTTGCAGGGTGTTTGTTTCAACCATGCATTTAATACACAGAAGTATTTTGATGCTTGCAAGATAATATTCAAAATGTTTGCAATAATTTTTCCTTCATTTAGCATAAATAATTCCTTCATTTTTGCACTTTCATACATTGATTTTGTTGGCTCTCATTCTCCACTTTTGTCCATATCTCTCCTACATAAAACATTATTTGTCCTCTTTTCATTATGATGTCACATGCATTCTATTACACTTCTCTCTCCTATCCTTAAAATCTCATTTTGCTTTCGCTTGGTCTCCTTTCTAGTTTCGTGACCTGAGTTCGTACCCACACTTAAATACATATACAGATCTAAAAATCGCAAACAAAAAAAAATATGTATGAGAAAGAGCATGAGGATTTCTGAGTCTGAGTTACATAATTTAATACTTTCCAATTTCCATTTTCCTGCTAATTTCACAATTTAATTTTATGACTAAATAAAATTCTAATGTGCAATTTTCACTGTGATAACCAATATTACAGCCACATGGAAGGACCGGAATCTCATTGTGCATTGCAATTTCATTTTCTAGTCATGCATTCGTCTCTAGGTTGATACTATTTCTTACTGTTGGCTTTATATCAAAGAGCTTACCTTCGTTCACAAGGTGTGTAGATTTCTTGTAAATTTTGAGCACTAATTAAGGAGAGGACTGCTCATTAAGCACCCCTTCCACTCATAAGTAAAAGCAGACATCTATGTGGACAGGATGAGCGAAATAGCTATTTCTAGACGGGACAAGAGATGTTTCCACTTTTGTAAAATTTGTACATAACTGTTTCATTTGCTTGGTTTATTTTGGTGCTTTCATCCATGGGCAATGAAGAGCTGTTAAGTCAGATTAACACTAACAATCTTTCAATCGATTTGTCTATCAAAGACAAGAAACAAAACAGAAAGGGAAAAATAATAGTTTTGCATAACTTGATAAGATTCTGACTCCACATTGTTATTAAGGACTTTCTATGAAAAAATTTAAGATAATAACTGAAATTTTTAACTCATCTAAATCATAGTCAAATTAGTGTACCATTTTTTAGTTAAGATATTTGTGTAATTGTAGTTTCCATATTCAAATATATATCTAGTTTAGGGTGCAAATGTGACTTTTCTTATGTTTACAGAGTGATATTGCCATCCCTATACTTAGATGTTTTGCGATGTCTCATGTTGAGTTATTCCCAATTTCCAGTTTTACAATAATTTATTTTATGTCACTCTGCCTTATGTCCAGATGATCTACTGTCATTCAGAGAAGTGAGACAGTCTTTACATGAATAAATAGCTGCTAGATCCATATTTTCTGTACATGATACTTATAGGAAAGTCTGGAAGTCAAGTCTGTTCCTTTCTCCAGCGTGTAAATGAAGAGCATATGGTAAACATAGAAGAGGAAATTTTTCTTGGACTCACACATCTGGAGAATAGCAAGAGAATCTATCTGAAAGCAAACTTCTAGGTTTTCTGTATATTTTTCTTGTGCTAAAACTGCTCAAGGTAAAGCTAATATCGTGAAGACGAGAGAGGAGAAACTGAGAAATGTACCATGTTTACTTCTAGTGCATTGTATTTGAGTAAACTGAGCACTGTTTATATGTAAATCACAGTGCCAGGCATAGAGAGAAATGCATAAAACCTTCTAAGGAATTCCAACCATGGGAGTAATAGAAGAGTCAATGGATTAACCGAGAGGAAGTATTACAGGCCACACAAGGGTCAGTGATATGCCAAGTGAAGATGACTACCAAGAAGACCACATGGAGACCAAAGAGAACATTATAGTCTCATGTGTAACAATTTAAATGATAAATCCCAGAAGGTATATTAACATGGCCCATCTTCAACAAGGTGGTAGAATCATTGACCAGCTGGTTGTTCTGAGGGCTGATAAAGATATTTTAAATAATTTGAACATTTTAATAAAACAGCAAATTGTAGTTTATATTTGGAAATGGCAAACAGATATGATCATGTAGTAAAGAAGCTAAGGTATATTAAACCAATTCATTCTCTATTTCTTTCCTATTTTATTTCTTCTAACTTACCCTCTCTTTTCTTTTTATTTTTTGAGAAATCTGTGCAACAATGTAATGTTTTCAACAAATCCATTCTCTACTCCCTCCTCTTTACTTCTATGACTCCTCCTCTCACCATTTCTTCTCTAAATTTCATGATGTTTTTAGACCCACAGAATCTCAGCAATGCTGTGAATATGTATGTGCATATAAAGCCTTCCACTGGAACATGGGCGGTATCAGAGGCTGCATGCAAAGGAACCTACTCTCCCTCCTCCATCAGCAAATAGGCCTTCAGCTATAGGTGAAACTTTGGGAGACCCTCTGCTATCCATGGTGGGTTTTGAATGACTTGATATTCTGTACTGAGTTTTACAGTCATAGCCCCTATGACTTCATGCACACCATGTCTGGAAAACACTTTCATGTTTCCATAGTGAATTGTCATTTTGATCAGTCAGACAAATATTCATCCATCAACAGACATGCATTGAACCTCTGATTTTAAATAAGTATATTAAAATATACATACTGTTCTGCAGGAAGGCTTTAAATAAGGGCTTGGGAGTAAGGCAACATTTCTCTCTCTGAAAATCTTTCAAAAGATTCAGTCTCCTGAGAAAGGCCTCTACAGGTTAAAACTCTTCACAAAAAACATGTTTGATCTGAATCTCAAAGGACCAAGGGATTCAAATATGAACAAAATAAATCCCTAAGGAAGAGATGAGAGACTCAAACTTCATCTCTTTTATAATTTCATAACCTATGTTGCAATTTCACCTGTTTGTGGGATAATACTTTGCAGCCTCAAAAGTATTACTTTTGCCACAAATTATTTTTATAAGGAATAACCAGATAGTGTTATGTTGGAGAACAGTGGTATAGGGATGAAGCGTGTAATAAAGGGGCAAATCCCCGTTGTATTTACATTTAGAAAAAAAATCAATTTATTGGTTTTTGTTGTTGTGAAATCAGCCATGTTTCCCCTCTTTGCTCAGAAGCACTTGGTATCTTTAGATGTCAGTGTTTGTAAAAGCATTAGAAAGAATGTTTGAGAACCAGCCCTAGTGCCACACATTCATAGGCATAAGGGAATTTGTTCATCTTTCTCTATCCAGGGCAGTCTCATTCACTGAAACATTGCTGAGTTCGTGTCATGCTCCCAAATAGCGGATACAGACACTGTCTCCTCACGTAAGTGTAGCCAGAAGCAATCACTCCCATTCAGGCATTTTAAGTCAAGCCTACAAATCAAGACTAAGGCCATTAACAGACATGTATGTTCACAACAGAAAAGTATATGAGGCAATAAAGACTGGTTGAGGTTGGCTAACCACCGAAATGAAGGAACGGTGTTCGATAACCACTAAAGCTATTTGTGGTAAATACACCACTAAACCATGAACATCGGTCCCATTTAGTTGATGGAGTTCTAAAAGCAGTGAGAAAAGGATTAAAAAGTAACACATCTAGTATTTTTCCCTTCGCGAGTAATGTGAAAATGCTGACTTGTTTCTTCTTTTTGAGTGTACACTCAGCTCATAGTTTATGTACAAAGAGAACTTAGGATAAAGAAAAAATATTTATTACCAAATGGACATATATTTTGGGAGGGGAAGGATGTCATGAAGGCTAAAGAAATGTGCAAAACACAGTTTAAAATCTATCCCATATACTTACATTTTTATGTAAGTATACAATTCCTCAAAATATTCACAAAGACTTTCTTAGCAATATGAAAACTTGAGGGATCTATGGAAAGGGCAGGGGTATGCTTCTGTAAACATAGAGAGTATCTGATGTGTGCACAGATCTCTGTTATCTCTGTCTTCTTTTAATGCTTTGTCTTCTTTACTGCTACTACTGGACACTGGCCGGACTTTTCTTGCTGGCTTTAAATCCTACTCTGGTCTTCCACCTGTAATCTTTGCAAGATAAAATGAAACTTTGATTACAATTTATTATAGTGGGTGTGATGTGGGAGTCTCCATATTGCTTCCTGGTACTTTCTATTCCTAAAAAAAATTTAGCTTGCTGTTTAAAGCCCCTCACTGTTATGTCAGTTATATCAGTGCTCAAATGATGTGAGATGTCCCTCTGTATGCTGTTAATGTCATTGGTTAATAAAGAAATTGCTTTGTGCCTATGGAAGAGCTATAGGGAAACACAACTAGGTGAGAAAAACTAAACGGAATGCTAGGAGAAAGAAGGCGGAGTCTGAGAGAAGCCATATATCGGGCCAGAGACAGATGCTGAGAAATTACCCAGTAAATCACAGCTACGAGGTGATACACAGATTAATGGAGATAGGTTAAATTAATATGTAAAGGTTAGCCAGTTAGAAGCTAGAGCAAATGGGCCAAGCAGTGATTTAAATAATATGGCTTCTGTGTGATTATTTTGATTCTGGGTGCCAGGACAATCAAGCCGCCCCCTACTACACTCAAATGAGGAAGTAGACCCAGATTCTACATTCCAAATGTTCAGTTCTTAATGAAGATAAAATTGAAAACTCAAGACCTTTTGCTGTGCATGCTTCAACTACATAGTGAAATGAATCGTTATAGTTACAATAGGGCTGTACACCTTGCTGAACATGGAGGAGCACTTTGCATAAATTGGAAGCACCATTTTAGCAAATCTTACAATGTGAAGCAAGCAGATTAAAGGATGTTATGGATTGCAAATGGCATGCATTAAACAACCACACTGTAGAACAACTCCAGAGATCCTGGTACTTTTTCTTAAATATTTTCTTATTTGAACCCACTACACTTTTCTTCTTACCATAAGTATTCTTTTGACATTTATAGCAAACTGACAAAATCTTTAACATCTCATTGTTTTATCCTTTTAACTGTGTGTGTGTGTGTGTGTGTGTGTGTGTGTGTGTGTGTGTGTGTTTCAAGTCTGAATTTACATTTTTCTCTCTTGGAGGATGCTGCTAATATTCTGTTGGCCTACCATTCTCTATATCAGTACCCTATTTGTATTCCCTATATTGCTTATGACAACCTGTGACAACCTCTGCATGTCTCCTTTGTCTATTTGCATGTAGAGTCTATGTTTAGTAATAGGAAGAAAGTTTATTCACCATTCAGTCACTTTATTAAGGACCAGGGATGCACAAGCTAGGTATCCGGTTTGTTTTGTGAGGGAAGTTTAAGTGAATGGTGATTGAATATTGTAATGAACTTCATGGTGACCCACTAAATGTAATGATTGCCATAAAATTTACTGACATGAGATAAGATATTTATTGAATAAAATTTTATAAAAATATTCCAAACATTAAGGGGAGCTAATGCTCAAATCATGTGGTACCACTTGTTGTGGGATTCCCCTCTGTATACTGTGAATATGTTTTATTACCATTAATTATTAAAGAAACTGTTTAGTCCTTTGGCAGGGTAGAAGAGAGCGAGGTGGAAAAACTAAACCGAATGCAGGGAGAAAGAAGGCAGAGTCTTTGAGTTGCCATGTAGCTGCTGAAGGAGAAGGATGCCAGAATCTTACAGGTAAACCACAGCTTTGTGGCGATATATAGATGAATAGAAATGGGTCAATTTAATTGACCCATTTCTATAGTTTCTGTGTGATTATTCAGGTCTGGGAAGCCAGAAAATGAAAGAACAGTCTCTAATTACAACCACTTTTTGATTAAGTGATTTCAAAAGAAATACTCAATTTTGGGGAGGACATAGGCTTCTTGCTACTCAGTTCAAATAATTTGAACAAAACTTACTCAGAATACTAAATAAAATATATGTGTGTGTTAATAAAGGTTGATGGCCACATTCTTTCACAGAAAATTCAACTCTACTGAGGGAATAAGATGGTTATACATTTAAAATAAGATAATGTAAGCCTAAATTTGTCTCATTGCATTCTAAGTATTTATGTAAACAACTGTATTTGTATGGTTAGAAAGGAAGAACAGACCTGTATAAGATGGGTCTTGTTACTATAAAGGTAGAAGCTCAGAAAAAGCCAAATACAAAATATAAGAGTCTCAGTAGTCCTCATTGTCTCTATGTTTTTGAGATCTCTAGAACAATGACAATGGGTTTTTGATCCTACTGCACGTATTGGCTTTGTGGGAGCCTAGGCAGTTTGGATGCTCACCTTAATAGACCTGGATGGAGGTGGGTGGTCCATGGACTTCCCACAGGGCAGGGAACCCTGATAGCTCTTTGGGCTGAAGAGGGAGGGGGACTTGACTGGGGGAGGGGGAGGGAAATGAGAGGCAGCGGTGGGGAAAAGACAGAAATCTTAAATAAATAAAAAAATAAATAAATAAATAAAAACTCTAAAAAAATATAAGAGTCAGGGTCATTCAAGAAAAAAAATGAGAAATTTGCCTAGAATTCATGACATATTTAAGAAACCAATAAAAAATGATACCAAATTTATGAATGAGATTTCTCGTGGAAAAATCTTAAATTTTAAAAACCCTGGTTTAAAATTTACTAATCAGTCTGCTTTATGCAATGCCTATTAACAGATTTTTTATTTGACTCTCATGTTTAGGATACTTGGCTGCATTGTAAATGACATATATACATTTTGATCTATGTACTGAACAGTAGTTACCTTGAGAGTGAATCTTGTTTGTCATAAAATGTACAATGAGTTGCCAAAGACTAATATACACACACTTAAACAATTTATTACCAATGGATTTTCACAATGACCCAAGTGTTAGTACTTCTCAAAATTATAAATTTCCTATGTACAGATATAAGTAAACTTTATACTTTAAAAATGTATTTTTTTGCAAATACTGATTTTCCATAATAAAAAGTGTGTGTGATGCACATGTTTGTGGGTGTGTGTGCATGTTCATATGTGTGCCTGAGGATGAGTGTATAGAGGTGAGAGAACTAGGCCTTGTCTTCCATATTGGTTGAAACAAGGACTCTTTCTGGCTACCTTGTACATCGGGCTAACTGGCGTATTTGTTTCTACTCTCCGTCTTTCTCTAGAAGAGCTGAGACTGTAGATGCATGTACTATCAAATATGGATGCCATATTAAGTCCTCATGTTTGTATGGCCAGTTTTCCACAGATTGATATTCCTAGCTCTATTTCCCATAATTTATAAATGTAGAGTCTGATACATAATTTATACACACAATAATATTTATAATCCTTATCTATTAAACTCAAAATAATGCTAATAGTTTATAATTCCCATAAAAATCCCAACTGAAGTTTTATTGCAGTGAATGTCTGCATCAATCTATGCTATACTTGAAATAACTGTTTGCATCTGACATGGTGAATCCCCCAAAATAGAAAAATTGCTAATTGTTAAGGAAATAATGAATTTAATAGTTTTATTGCCTAATTTATCTAATGAATATCATGTGGGAAATAATGCCACATGTCAGTTTCTAACTTTCCAGGTATTATAAACTTACATGGGTTTGTTTTTACTACTCCTCATAAAAATAATGAATCTGAATCATGTTTTGTTAGTCTCCATTCTGTAGGCCAATGCCTTATCCCTTTCTAAACAATTGGATTTAAGACTTCAGTGATCTAAATTTAGTTCCTGTTCTGTACTCATTAACTTCATGCAGACAAAGCAGATGGTCACTTGTATAATTGCTCATGTGTTTATGAAGAAAATCAATTAGTGCTACCCCTGTGGATTTCTTACCTATTCCTCCTTAAGTCCTCATCAACAAATGTATTGATAGACTCAGCAGTTGGCAGGTGCGGATCCCTGTACTTTCATGTAAGCTAAGGACTCATCACACATATTAAAGGAGCTTGAAAGGAATCAAGAAAGGCACAAGAGTGTTATCCAAAGGAGGTGAAGAAAGGAGGGACAGTGGAGGAGGGAAACACTGAGGGGTGGGAACAGGACTCAGGATGCACAGGAAAACTGTACCTGGAAGGAAGTTGAATTTTCAAACTCATTTGCTACTTCATTTATACTAAAATTAGGAAAACTTTTGGAGATTTCCTGCTTTTGGAGTTTATCAGAAAGCTAGCTCCTCAAGAGAGCTTCTGTTTCTTTATTGTTATCTGAATTTTTTAAATTCTCCAAGTATTTTAAAATAAAAAAGAAGATAACCAGTTTGTGTGCCTTCCTGGCAATACCAGTTCTCCTGAACTCACCATTCTTTAGTTGTCTGTAGTGAGGTCTTGTGGGTTTCTCTTGTATTGAAAACAAAGATACCAGTAATGTTATACAGACTGAGTCAGTTGTATTTATGTATTTAGGAATATGTCTGTGTATACCTGTACCTAGGTGTGTAATTATAATAATCACTGAATAAAAGAGGTCATGAAGTCAAAAGCTGGAAAAGAAGAAATATGGCTGTGTTTGGAAGAAGAAAAGACAAGGGAAAATGATGTAATTATATTTCTTTAAAAAATGAAATAAGTTTTCAAAAGTTAAAAGAAAAATTCTCATATATGATTTCTCCCCATTCTACAGCTGCCACATTTTTAGCACTTTCGAAACAAACAAGTTTTGTTACAGGTAATGGTTCTTTACACCATAGAGTTGAGGACACAGAAGCCCATCTATCTCTCACCCAAAATTATTAAACTAGATGTCTCAGTGTCTGCCTGTTGGTGAGGCTTCAGCAATCACCTTATTCCGTAAGGCTGCTGTACTCCAACTAACATTCATTTTTACAGAGCACATAGCCTCCATCTGTTCTTTGGAATTGCCTCCACAGCTGGGTAGATGGCTCAATGGGTAAAGCATATGTGTGTAAGCCTGAGAACCAGAGTTGAGAGTAAGCTTTTGCCCAAGGAAAAGCTAGGAGCCAGGATTGTTGGAGATTGTGCATTCCTTTAATCCCAGCACTTGGGAGGCAGAGGCAGAGGCAGGTGGAGCTCTGTGAGGTCGAGACCTGCTTGCTCTACAGAGTGAGTTCTGGGTTAGCTAGAATTGTTTCACAGAGAAACCCCATCTAAAACAAATAAACAAAAAGTAAAAGCTAGGAGCCTCTATCCCAAGTAGTGACATATATGTGTGTATGTGTGTGTGAGTGATATATAATGTGTGATATATGTGATATATGTAGTATGTGATATATAGTATGTGTATATGCATGTATATATATATATTGTGTGTACATATGTGTATATACTGTGTATTGTGTATGTGTGTATAATATTTTACCAATTGTGTACTTTTCTACAGAACACTCACAAACTAAAGAGACTTGGTACTTATTTATTTTTACTTATTTATATATTTTCAGTTTTTCATGACAGGTCTTCTCTTTGTAGCCCTGGCTGTCCGGGCACTAAGTCTGTAGACTAGGCTGGCCTTGATTTCAGATACCCACCTGCTTTTTCCTCCTAACTGTTGGGAATAAAGTCATGTGCCACCACTGCATGTCTAAAAGCTTAATAATTGTTATCAAATTGTTCTCAAAAACCCAGTTTGATTTAATGATTCCTTCAGTACCATACATGCGCTCTGGGTGGACTTTCCCCCTCCCACCTAGGAAGTTGAGGATGTAAAGTTGTACTGACCTTGTCTGGAATTCTTCAGTTGAGCCCTATCTCTGCTGGCCACTCAGTCTTCACAAGTTCTTTGCTTTTCTTGGTCTCAGAAGTTCAACTTCCTTTCTGATCTTTAATTTTCTGCCTATAACATTTGAGCTTGCACAAACTTTCCTCAGCTTACATGTCTCATGGACATAACTTTTATGGTGTTTTTCTTCTTGACTGTATTGATCTGAGAATTAGCTCCTATTTTCTTGCTGCATATTTTTTTTATTTAAAAAAATCATAAATGAAGTTAAAATACTGTTTGGGAAGGAGATGATATTTGGGGAACAGATGAATAATTTCCTGAATAGACCTTCGTCAGAGAAGTTTCTGCCACCAACGTGACAGGCACTGATCTCGTGTCCTCAGAGTGCCTGGGGAGTATGGAAGTCCTTCACTTCTTGGCACAAGCTGTTTTCATAGTTCATTGGCTTGATTTTAAAAGTTGAAATCAAGTGACAGAGCTCATTTGCTCATTTTAATTATACTTTTTAATTAAAGATAAGTTTTAGAGGCATAAGATAGCCATTAGATTAATCTTGGCACAGAAGATTTTTTTAACAAAGCCTAAGTTGTCAGAATGTAATGTTCTTTCTCCTCGTTTATTCACTTGCCAATTGTTATCTTCAGTACAGAAATAGAAGAACAGTTATTGCATAATGACAGCTGTCAAAACAAGGTATTCCTATTGTTTTCTGTAACTTTTATGACCTACATATAATTAGAAAGGTAACATCGTGTAACTAGATTGGAATTATTAATATTCAAATTATAATATCCTTGATACAGCATTAGGCTTTATTTTTGTTACCTGAAACTAGTTCAAAGCACCACATTTGTCTGTATTTTTATCTGCAATTGCCACAAAAAAAATCTGTTTTAAATTTAAATATTTGTGAAGATATGCATACATGCATACACACACACATACACACACACACACACACACACACACACACACATGTGAGGGGAGATTGTGAGTTACGTAGGAGGAAATAACAGCCACTGCGAGATACGAGTTTCTTAATTAAGAAACTCTTTTGAAAGCTTGTATGTTCGTATTAAAGAATGAATTTATAGACCATGTAAATTTACACATATAGAATTTCTAGTTTTCTCACTTGTAAAGCTGGATAATAGAATTAGGTGAAATTACCTGAATACATAGCCAAAAATCATATACAATTCAGAGAGAGCCAGGACTGACAAGTGCTCTCATATTAAAGTGACTTATTAATATAGTGTCTATACAATATAGTCACTACTATTTAATCTTCTTCATTGTGATGGAACCCTACCCTGAGCTTTTGTATGTCAGTACTCTTTGACATCATGCAGATTACTGATGTAGTATGAGGTGAGGAAGGAAGCAACAACATAGAACAAAACAGAGAGAAGAAGAAACCAAGGAAATGGCATAAATATTTTTATTTATGTTGAGGCAGGAGTACTTAAAAATTTTAATAAGCATGTGTAATAATGATAAACTTTAGAATTTTCATATATATAAATTTTAATACATATTTTCATATATAAAAATTCATATATATATATATATACATACATATCTTGAGACTTACACATATTTGCTTCCCCAGATAGTCTTAATTTTTTAACGAATTGTCTTTTTTAGAAAAAAATTCAATGTGTGTTGATCATCACACCTAGAGGAATGAAGACTTTTTTTGCTCTACGCTCCATTGCCCTCCCTTCTTTCCTGGCTCTCTATGCTTAGTTCTAGGACCTTTGACCCAGAACATGTGGACTTTTAACATTCAATAATTTTTCTGTGTTTATGAAAAACAAAATAAGTTTTTTTTTATTAAATACTCTAATTGTTGGAATTCTAACAGTTTAACTTTTATTTAATCAGATTACTCTTTCCTTAAATACTTGCTTATTTTTGTGTGTGTGTGTTTTGAGACAGAGTCTCACTGTCTAACCCTGGCTAGCCTAAACCCACTTTATGGAGCACCCTAGCCTTGGCCTTCAATGCATAGTGATGCACCAGCTTCTTGCTCCAGAAAACTGGGAATAAAGTTGTGTCCTACCACAAACTTAACATTTGCTTTTGTTATTGTTGTGTGTTTTCATGCCTGTATGTATGTCTGATATACTACATGTGTACTTGTTACATACAAGATCCAGAAAGGGTGTTAAGCCTCCCTGGAAATGTGGTTGCACAGTCTTGAGCCACCACATATGTGTTGGAAATCACACCAAAGTCCTTTGAAAGATCAATCAGTGTTCTTAAATGAGAGCTGTGCCATCTCTCTGGTTCCAATTTTGAAATTCTGATAGGGTGAAGCTGTGCGGAGAGTCCTTCTGTATATGTGTTGCTTTTATTGGTTAATGAATTAATTTAATAAAAAAAAACTGCTTTGAGCCTATAACGGGGCAGAACAGAGCTAGGCCGGGAAAACTAAACTGAATGATGGAAGAAAGAAGGTAGAATCAGGGAGATGCCATGTAGCCCTACTAGAGACAGATGCTGGAGAGAACCTTTCTGGTGAGCCACAGCCATGTGGTGATACACAGATTAATGGAGATGGGTTAGTTTAGGATTTAAGAGTTAGCTAATAAGAAGCTAGAGTGAATGGTCCAAGCAGTGATTTAATGAATACAGTTCCTGTGTGGTTATTTCAGGTCTGAGCGACCTGGAACGAGCAATCAGCCTCTCCTGACAGTCAAGGGTTAGTCAGATATTTTAAATATTTTATTTTTAAATAGATACTTTGCAAGTCTAATCATTTACAGTTGTAGGACCTGCCTTTTGCTTTGGAGTGCTGGGATTAAAGGTGTATGCCATTCATTCATTCATTCACTGAATGCAGGATGACTCAAGCTGATTTCTCCCTCACTGACTTCATTAATACATAATTTGCTTTACAAGCAGAGAAAGTTCTGAGACAGTTTATACAACAGCGGTCCCGGGTATGGAATACAGTTGTTAAATGCATTACAAATAAAAATGATTTAGGATTGGCATTAAGGATAAATAAACAACAAATTACTTGTTGAATTTTTTAAACAATTTTTAAATTGCCTAAAATTATTGCCTTTTCAGTAATATTTAATGTTTAAAATTAATGCACATATCATAAATCATATAATTCAACTCACCCTATCAGAACTGGTAAGCTAGGGAAAATGCAAACATTTCAGTCTAGGTTATATTAGAATACTTATTAAGAATGTGTGAGACTTATGATTCAGTTCTGAATAATCACAACCCATTCTTAGGAAGTGCTGAATTTTG
The DNA here is from genome assembly GCA_963919715.1 of Microtus obscurus. Lineage (NCBI taxonomy): Eukaryota > Metazoa > Chordata > Mammalia > Rodentia > Cricetidae > Microtus > Microtus obscurus. The sequence continues at coordinate 6,271,163 of CAWTZC010001616.1, read as the reverse complement.
GACAATATGTTAAAGGCAATCATTAATAATCCACCTCCAACTTTTATAAATACATAGATGGAGTTGGAAATTATGGCAACCACGAAATTCAGTCAGATGATACAATAGTGAATTACAATTTTATGATTTTTCCTTTCTCAGAAACAATTAGCTGCTTCTAGCCTTTCCTCTATAGGCGAGGAGATTTTCTCCATCTTCATTGGCACATTATGTGGTCTTGTCATTGTTCTGGTCTTATTTTAGCAGTCATTGTTAAGATCTCATGGGTAAAATCCCTAAAATATATAGAAGACAATATCACACAGCATTCGTCATGGTTTTCTGCTTATTATAGGCTTTTTGAACCCTCTTCTTTGCTGTTCTCTCAACCTTCTGTAATAGGACTGTGTTTCAGACGCATCAACTTGGGATGGGCATGCGCGTGCACACACATACACACACACACACACACACACACACACACACACTTAAAGAAAAACAGGTCATCAATTTGAAAACAATTAATAGTAACACAGGAAGAAGAAAGTGCTGAAGCCAGGAAATGGTGAAAACACAGTATTCATGTGTAAATATTCTAAAAATAAAATAAACGTTTAAAATGCTTTTGAAATAAACCTTTGAGTTAAGAGTTTTATGGTCTAGAAATAACTCAGCGTTGGCCTATGGAGATCTGAGGTGCCTGTTGTAACTCTTCTCTACTCGGTCTAGGCCTGATTGTTACAGGTCAGTTGCATCAGGCCATGGAAAAAGCAAAGCAAAGCATGTAGTACAGAGGTTGCTTTGATAGACAGTTTTATAGTTGGTACATCACTTCCACCCAAGGCGCAGACGCCAGAATGCATTCAGATGCACGTAGTCAATACACTGTGCTGAGAGACATGCTATAGTGGGTCTTTTGTTTGTTCGTTTGCTTGTTTGTACAGGAGGATATGAGAAATAGTTTGTGATCCTTTAATAGTCTCTGCTAGAACCTTCAAGGTTTATGAGATTTTTGTTTGAATTTGTACCCTCGAATCACAGTATTCATAAGGTATAATGGGGTATGATATAATAAATGCATCTTTAGGTATTTCATTCTTTAGTATGTTTACATCTCTGATTATTTCACACACTTAGGATCATGTTTTAAAGCTTACTTGCTTAAGAAATAACTTTTCAGTTTGAAAGTAGTAGCTTTTGATTCCATCTATATTTCAAATAGTTTTCTATTTCATTCATATTCCACTTTGAATATTTTCAAAGCCAAAGACATCTTCTTTAGATTTCAAAGAATGAGGGTTCGCATGTGTCTCAAATTTTAATTCCACATCCTCCACAGTGTGTAATATGCTGCCAAAGATGGGAGAATTTAAAGCCCCTGGCTTTATTCTGTGGGGAAAAATTCAAAACTTTTTGACTGTGTGGTAACTCTTGCTTTATAAGAAGCACTATCTCACTGCAAGGTTTATTAAAAGTTAGAAGTAATACATATCAAGCCACATATGTCTCAAATGTTGTCCACTACATATCAGATATCACTGCCATAATTTTTATATAATAAAAGTTAATCAGTCCCAAAAAATAACTAATCCCCTAGATAAAAAACTGATCACAATATATTATTAACACACACATAAATAACTAGTACTGGAAAAAGTTGTAAATTAAGTAAAATAAAAACATTGATTATAAATGCTTGTTTAGAATTATAACTAAAAACTAACAAAAGTAAATGAATTTTTTTTAAAAGGACATATTATTTATCATATGTAAATATAACTGTCACAGCTTTTGACCTGCTAATATGGTTCTCAATCTACATTGGGGATTGTTTAGCCTAATTTTTTTTTTTATTGGAATTTCTGCCTCCTCCGCCCCATTCCCCCTCTCCCCCCTCCCTCTCCAGCCTGAAGAGCAGTCAGGGTTCCCTGCCCTGTTGTTCACCTTCCTACACCAGGATTGAGGGGGGAGGACTTTGGACTTTCCACAGTAAATGAATTTTTAATCACATTTAAAATTAGCAAGTTAAGGTTCCCTTGAAAAGCACCGATAATGGGGAAGAAAAAATGTTAAATCAGAAAATTAAGATTTAAGAGACCAAAAAAAAAAAAATTTAGTCATGTTTATGAGAGATGACAGGCATAGAAGTGACTTGAAGCAAAAAGGAAAAAGACCATGTAGAATCCCAGGATGCTAGCATGATATTGGAGGGGTATACTCCTATCCAGCCTTTTCCTTTTTCAACTCTTTCTTGGATAATAGTGTAAAGTCAAAAACACTTTTCAGAATATCAGCAATCTTGAATTCTCTGCATAGTTCTCATTGAGTAGGTATAAAAATGGAAGCTGCAAATTTAATTTATTTTGTACTAATTTCAATGCATAGAGTGACTGAGAAGTACCTAAAAATCTCCCGCGGCAAACCTGGTTAGATGCAGCTACTTGTAGGTATTTTTTTTTTTTTTTTTTTTTTATCTAGCACTTGCCTGCTTGGCTAAGAAAGAAGAAAAATGGATTGAAGAAAAGTTATTTTTCAGCACTAAGTTTTGCCTCTTAAGTGTTACATTTTTTTAGGCAGTGACTTGGAATATAGATGATTCTTGATGCCTTTCATGACTTGTATAGGAGGAAGGAAACACATGAACAGAAAAACAAGCTGGTCTCTTGGCTTTTCTTGTTTATTTTGTAATATGCAAAATATATTTGCTTGCTAGGAGCATACCCTATGGAGCATAGATTTATCTTAAACATAATAGTTTAAATTGCCAGTGGGCATCTATTTCTAGAAAGGACTAGTAAGGGCAAGAGCTTCATCAGCCACAGAAGCCTCCTCTGTGCGCATCCCTGAGTGGTCCAGAGGAGTACACATACATACAGAGTTCAGCATCCCTGAGCAGACCTGAGGAGCACACATGCACACAGAGCTCAGCCTCTGTAGAAGACCTGTTGCTTGAGTCACACAGGTGCATTACTTACTTTTAGAAAATATTGTGTCAACCAGTTTACATTTTGACTTGGTATGTGATACAGCATTGCCTATTTTCTTAGCCTATGATTTTGAATTGGTCATATAGAAATATCTTAGGGATGGGGAAATCAGACTCTGGTTACTTGTCATGTGCACACAACCAAAGCAGTTATTTTATCATGCACTACTAAATGGGGAAAAAAGCAATAATTTCTTTCCAAGTTCTAGAACAGTTCTAAATAGTGGACCCAAACTGAATATTGTGACAGCCATCATGTCTGATACGTTTATTTTAGTAATAAAATGCAAATTTGTGATAAAAAATCATGCCACAGATAGCTATGAATATTGAAATCCGGTGCAAGTAATCATATGCTGAGGATACATTTTAAGGCCACTTAGAATTTAGGTAGTTTATAACTTTCCCACACTGAAGCATCTCTATGTACTTATTTATTCTTATGATTCATGGAAAGCTTATTGTATGGTAGGCCCTGTAAGTATGACATGCTCTTCTTTTTACACAAGGCTGCGTGGAAAAACATTATCATAACAAAATTTTCCTTCCCTTCCAATGAATGTAGATAATACAAAAAAATCCTATGGTGTTTATGTGGAAGAGGGTGATGAACGTGAAAGTCTGAAAGGACCGAACTCTCCAAATAACAACAAAAAGATCTTAGGTAGCAACTGCCTTAGTAAGGTATTCCCTACCTTCCTCAGAAGACTTGAAGGCATTGTTTAAAAATGGGCAGATAGCTGATTGTGGAGGGGTAAACCTCACTGTTGAAACTCATTATGGAACTGGCTAAATCATGGGTTTGTTGTGTTTTGTTTGCTTGTTCATTTTGGGTCTAGTTATGAACCCAGGCTGACCTTAAACTTTCATTTCTGGAACACAGCGATTGCAGTATGCAACCTCACACCCACCACAATTACTACATTTGTGGGCACAGCTGCAAAGAACCCAAAAAGAGATGCTCTGGTTTACATTTCCATGGTTTCTAACTGTTCATCGCACATCCAAAAATAAATACTAAGTTTTCATTTTAACTTATTCTATCCTATCTCTCTGTCTTAAATAAGAAAGGTTCCATTGCTTTGCATGTAAAAACGTGTGCCAGCTTTAGATAAGGCTTCACATAGTTATAACAATGGCCGTGCCATCCATCACTGCTGTGATGCTGTATGAAGCCCAAAAGAATGACCTTACCAGAAATAATTCTGTAAAGAAGGAAGTTATGCATGCATGATCTCAACACAGTGCAGTCATTACAAAAATAGAAAAAAATTGGATTTACTTTATTTTGAGGTTCTTTTCCCCTTTACTTTATTCATTGCCTGGATAAGGAATGTTCAGATATCAAAATACGAAATAATCCAATCAAAAATGGAATACGGCTCTAACCATGGAATTCTCACAGAAGAATTGCAAATGACAGAAAGACACTTAAGGAACTGCTCAACATTCTTAGCCACTATGGGAATGGAAATCAAAAGTGATGTGTTATACTGTGCTGTAATTATATATGATATAAATTAAGATATTATTATATTTATTTCTCATGTATTAGTGTTTTGTCTGCATGTATTTTTTGTGAGGGTGTTGGGTATGCTGTTATTGGAGTTAAAAGTAGTTGTGAGCTTCCATGTGGATGCTGGGAATCAAACCAAGGTCCTCTGGAGGAAAAACAATTGATTCCAATGCTGAGCCATCTCTTCAGCCCACAATATATTTTTACTTTACTTTTTGTTATTGTTATTAATCTCTTTCTGATACTTAATTAATTATATATTATAAATGTAATATGTTGTACATTTATATCTATGTATTACATAGATATGTATGCAAATACATAGAGGATTGATTCTGTTTATTGCTTTAATAATTCACTAGTATCTTACAAAAATGTCCTCTGTAGATGAATATGTGCCTACCGACATATGATTTCAGTTAGCTGTTTTTCTACCCTCTTCTGTGTGTTTGTTCCAATAAAACATGCGTTAGTAATATTAAACTATGTTACAGTTTCTATATAAACTGATTAGACCTGGCGATTCATTAGAGTGACCAAGCATCTCCTGAGATTTACCTAATGACTTATTTGATACAAGTTTCTACAACCAAAACCCAAAAGTGAATTACTAATGTATTTTTGAAACATCTGGTCTTACTTCAAAGTATGAGTGTTCGGCTCCAAAGAAAATAAAAGTCCAGGAAGAAAAAAATCAGGAAAAATGTAATAAAACTGGTTTCATGACAGTTAAAAATGTGTTCTCCCCCTCCTAGGCAAAGTATCTCTGTGTAAGTTCTCAAACAGTTACACACACTTTGAAGGTTATATATTAATTTCACTTTATAGATTAATTTCAGTATATTGTGTTGAAAACAGTATCTCATAGAGTAGCCAATTATTCTTAATATTTGTGGATTCAAGTTCCTGGAATTATGAAACCAAAATTTTTATTTCTTACATCCATGTCTAAATTGTCAGTCATCTAAGTCAATCTATATTGAAAAGAAATGTAGAAATGGTTATAACCCATTTGATTATCTAACTAAATAGTTCATTCTTTTATTTTCTTTGAAAAAGTAATTGATATTTTCATAAATACAGACTGTTTCATCAGGATGTTTTTGTCTATGTTTTTTAATTTTCACACCTATCTCAACCACGTGATTTTATTTATTTATCTATTAATTTTTTGCTTTTCTTTGTTTTTGTAATTCTCACCTTGTTTGCTGCTCACATTTTCTAGATTAGTTTTCTTTGAGATAACTAATGACATTGTGGAGGATACTCTGTCTTCATTTTTTCAAAGAATAATAAATCTCCAATTATCAAAGGCAATCGAAAAACCAATGAGAAAATTCAACTAATAAAGATATGAAGACCTGTATCTGAGCTGAGCTGTGTGTGTGTGTCCATGTGTCCTCTTGGGGATGAAGACTGACCTCAGGATTTGCAAATATTATATAAGAAAATCAAAACAAGATAAAAATGGAGAACAACCGGCTATAGATTTAGAATTTTCTGTATGTGACAGGGAAGTAATATCCATGAATTCTCATCATTGTGGTCAACTAAGCAAGACCTGCACAGTGACTGCAATAGTTGACATGCAAATATAGACAGGGGATAATCTCCCTAGGTCCAATCCCTAGTTTAAGAGCTTAAGTCTATTGATGACTCCAGAGAGAGAAAGAGAGAGAGAGAGAGAGAGAGAGAGAGAGTTAATCATTTTCAGGGATGAGACTTCTGATATGTTATTCAACCCCAAAGGGTTAGTCCTAAATCCATGTGTTATAAATAACACTGAATAGATGTAGCATGTAAATCAACACTTGAAGATGAGGTCATCAAATATTAGAGAGTGATTTAGTGAATGGCAAGGGAGGAGTAGAGGGAATAGGTGTGGTAGAAATGATGTAAATAGTGTTCTCATATATGGGAGTCTCAAAGACAAAGAATGATAGAAAAGATTAGAAAAGTAGACCCGAAAATTTGTATTATTTTATTTTACAGTTATGGAAGTTTTACCTGTGTTCCACATACACCTGTTCTTCACATGCTTGCCCTACTGTTCAAGTAGGCCTGAAGAGGGTAACAGATTTTGATTCCCTAGAATTGGAGTTACAGATGATTGTGAGCTGCCACATGGGTGCTGAGGATGGAACCCAGGTACTCTTGCATAACAGCAAAGCCCTTACCCACTGAGATATGTTTTCAGTAGCCAAAGTAGACATTTTTATTGTTTAAAAAATGTAAGTATTGCATTAGTCAAGCATATAGATTACTGTGTGAGTGGCTGCAGCACTTAAACCAAGTCATTGCTATGAACCACCAGGTTGCTGTCACCAAATGCACAAACAAAGTGACTGTAACTTCTAAACTAATATCATTTCACCTCAACTTGAAATTTTTAAAAACTGCTGGATCATTAACTGATAAGAATCTATAGGAGTCTTCTATCTTTTGTGCTGAATTACTCTGATTTGTTCAAAAAAAAATTAATAATTGTACATGTTATTGAACAATGAGACATAAAGACTATGAAGACTGATAGAAAGTTATGCTTACATATGAACTAATATAGACTCACCATACACATATTAATGCTCTCTTCTTACGTTTTCTTGACCCATTATCTGAAAGTCTCTATAGATCCAATGAAATGCGTTAACATGGACACTCACATGTAGTAGGAGGCTGCTAGTGTGTTCCTGGCCGCTCCTCTGGTTGGTTTCCTGGTTGCCCAGACTCCTGAAATAACCACATACAAACTGTATTAATTAAATCATTGCTTGGCCAATTACTTAAGTGTATTACTAGCTAGCTCTTACATCTAGAATTAACCCATTTCATTATTTTATATTTTACCATGATGTTTGTGGCCTACCGGCAAGGTTTCAATATATCTATCTCTGGCACTAACTCTATGGTTTCTCTCCGACTCTGCCTTCTTTCTCTGAGCATTCAGTTTAGTTTTCCCTGCCTAGTTCTACTCTACTCTATCAGGCCAAGCCAGTTTCTTTATTCACAGCAAACAAAGGGGAATCTCACCTCACCCAAATTAACAAATACACACACATGGTAGGGGGTGGAAGGAGGAAGCGTGAGCTATCAGCGTTTCCTTATTCCAGAGGTTTTGTTTAGTTTAGATAAGTGTTATACTTGCTGAAGACTTTTTATCTTACTCTAAGTGACCCTTATCTATTAAGGTGTTTTATTTATGTCCTATTTGAAGATCAGAATGTTCTAATCATGATTTCTAGTGTTAATGATAAGTCATAAGTTTTGTATTCATGCGTGAGTATAACATGATTTTATTTTTTAAATATTCGATTAAAAATTTATATATATATAAATGCTTTCATATATTTTTGTGCATCATGTCCAGAATGAAGTCCCCTGATTCCCAGAACTGGAGCTACAGACAGTTTTGAGTTCCCATGTGGGTGCCAGAACTGAATACTGGTCCTCTGAGATATGGCTTGTATTTGCTCTCAATCTGTGAACCAACTCCCCAGTATCACCATGTTATAAGTATAGGGATTGCAGTGAATGACAGACTAGATTTGTAAGATGTAGAAATATGAGTCCTTGCTTTGTGATGTTTTTATACTCTTATGCAATACAGGAGAAACATCTATGGTCCTCCCCTGCCAGAAATATTTAGACACGTTATCACAAAGCTGCTTAACATAGAAAGGATTCAAAGTTTTCACACATTCGATTCTTTGCCGTTGCACCTGCCATGACAAAAACTCCTTTTGGTGATAAACTGTAGACATACAACTAAAAAGCAGAGAGAATATTTGCATCAAATCTTGGAATTCTTCAGATACAAATCATTCTTTATCATGGATTTCATATATTGTGACAAGTATTACACTGAGAAACAAGTCAAAGAGAGTGCCAGGCTAAGACATTGGTTAACATTTTAGCACCAACTGCTTCATCTTCCTTTCATTAATTCCCAAGAAAACAGAGCTGATAAACAGCAACTTGTCACAAACCTCCCACATCTCACCCAAGTGGAAGATGGGAAAGGAATATCTACAGATGAAAGACAGGTATATTTTTGAATGTTTCCCCCTAAATGAAAAAGTCAGAAGGAATGAAAGATGAAAAAGTAAAAATAACCTTACACATGAAGAGATGTTATACATGTAAGACACTTTCACATAGGGTATAGGCTCCCTGAGAACTTCTATGAAAGGAAGCATACTGTCTTTTTTTTTTTTTAGCTCATGGTTTCCAGCAAGTGGTGTAATAATTAAAAACACACAAAACAGTAATTGATTCTAATAATTGACTATTGCTGTTTTTTTTTATATCCACCATGTGCTGTTTCAATTTATGTGTAATAAACGTATGCACTATTGTGTGTTTTTGTGCCTCATAGATTTGGAGCTTTGGGTGAGTTGTATTTAAATGGTAGTTCATCTTCAGAAGTAATTCAGACAGCAGCACTTTAAGTTTCAGGCTCCAGCTCCAATGATGAGCAAAAACACTGCATCCAAAATTTCACTGTTGGCCACAAATGTCAACAACCTTAGCTTGTTTGAAAATCAATAGTCTTTATATTCTTAAAGAGTCATAAAACTGAGCATTTATTAAAAAAAACAAGGTTATTTGTTTTCCTAGATAAAATAAAACCTAAAAATGTTTTAAAATAATGCTTTAAATATTGACAAGGAAATGTGTTTTACTTATTTCTTTGGTAGAACTGAATTTGAGGTAGAAACATCTATAATATAAAACCTTAGCCACCTTGATTGACAGTACCTTAGCACGTCAGACATTGTGACAGCTGACAGTGTTTGGTGTGAAGTCTAGGCTGCTGCTTTGAATGTCTGCTGTACCGATGCAGCTGTTACCTAGAATGTGATGTGATATGTTCCATGATCATCAGCAATATCTATGCTTACAATGTACAAACACTTAGCCTTGTAAAGATGCCATAACCAAACTCTCAAAATTCCCACTTTACATTTAAGGATGAGAATCCAGAAGTAAAACAACTTCAGTGTAGTCCTATGCTTGGCTGTGACTGGGCAGGAACTGAGACCAAGTGTTTGCAGCAGAACTGGGGGGTGGGGGTTTTTCCCGTAGTAGACATTTTCATCTTCGGTGGTAATAGCTAAGAGAGTTCACATTTTTTTTTCCAGACTAAGGATTTTAAAGTAGAATTTAAGCATTCTGTTTCTTTCCCTCTTCCTGGCTTTATTGTCCCTCCAGGGTTTCACCTTCAGTTCCAAATTCCTCCTCTGCTGATGAATGCATTCTCCTGCTCCTTTTCATTATCTCTTAAGTGATTCTCTACCTGTTGTTTGTCTGCACATGTGCTTCTGCGCCTATTGCCTTCTAAACCAGCCTTTTCAGCACTACAGTGAGCATGGTGTTCAGGCTCGGCAACTCATTCCCCATCATTTCCTGGAGGATATGACAGTGGCTCAAGTCGCTGTGCTTGCTGAATGAACTCAGAAAATCAGACTTTGTGAAGTACACAGTAGTGCATACAGAAGTGAATCTGAATATAGTTTCTTCTCTTATATTTTCAGGAATTCACAACTAAAAATATCCTTGTTCCCTGGATTTAGTGTGAACATTTTTTTTTTTTTTACTTTAGGTATTCCAGAACCTGAGTAAAAAAAGAAAAGAACACATCTAATGAAAATGAAACTTTTAAATCCAGGTTGTAATCATGTACAGTGTCCTACCATGAGGCCCAAATAGCAGACAACATCCGATATGAGCCATCTTCAACATACAATCCTCCACATGAACCATCCTCAACATCATATGAGACAATATTGACATTTAGTGACATAACATTGTATGTAAATTAGCAGCCCAGAATTTTAGCACAAATGCTCTATTTTCTTTCATTTGGGGAGCTATGTGGTGATCATCCATATTGGATAACATACAAAAAAAATCTTAGAATATATTTAAATTTTGCTTAGTTAAATTAATTAATATAATGTTTAGTAAACCTAAACACACACACACACACACACACACACACATATATATACAACATATAAATGCAAAATATAAATACGTACATGGCAAAGATAGCAGTATAATTGTGCCTGTGAAATTTTAATATCAAAGTCAGGAGGACAACAAAATTGCTATTGTTATCAACAATATTTAATTTATTTGTGTAAAATATGTGGCAGTATTTCACTTATGATAAGATTATAAGGGAAAGCTCTTTGAACCTTTTTGTAGAAAATAAAAGCCTAAAATATGACTATACTAATGTATCTTATTTATGTTTTGGAGTTGGTGACTTTTGATAGGAAATAGAATATTAATAAAAAATATTAGTGGGTATTAAAAGATGGATTAGTGATTCAGGGCAATGGTTGATCTTCCAGATGGTCATGGTCCTATTTCCAGTATCCACACAAGTCCACGTCTGTGTGATTCCAATTATTGGGTATCAGATGCCATGTTCTTGCATCAGAGGGCACAAGGAGCACTCATGGTGCACAAACATGCAAGAAAGTAAAACAATTAATTACAAAACTACATTCATTTATTTTTTCCATTGCCCCATTCCTTCTGTAAGCACCCTCTAACCTACTACCCTTAGTGTCTGTTTCTTCCTCTCTCTCTTCTTTTCATCAAGTCCTGTTTCTGATTCCCTTATGTTATAGGGCATTTAGCCTTCCATTGGAGCATGGTGGACACATCACGGGTCACACAGTCAAAGTAAATGGACTCACTCTCTTTTAGTAGCCATGGAGTGTAAATAGCCTCTTACTTAGGAAAAGAGCATCATATCTACCTCCCCCTTCTTTGTGGCATTTTTGTCTGTCTTGAGTTTTTATACTTCTTATGCATGCTGTCACAATCTCCATGAGTCATCTATGCAACTGTGCTGAATTGTCTGGAAAAAAAATTCCTATATTCATTCACCAAAGCAGCTCTTATAGTCTTTCTGTTTCCTTTTCTGCAACAATTACAGAGCCTTGAGAAAGAGACTATACTATAGATGCTCTGTATAGGACTGAGCATTCCAGACCTTCTTATTCTCCATACCCTTGCCAGTTGTGAGTCTCTTTGTTAGTCACTAAAGCAAAGAGAAGCTTCTCTAAGAGGGTTAAGAGAGGCACTGAGCTTTCAGTATAAGTCATTATGAGTCAGCTTACGCCTATGGTCATTTGGTAGAATAACTGTATCTTTTCCCTTAGGGCCTATGTTATTTAACCACAGGTTTTTGTCACAAAAATGTTGCCAGGAATGAGTGTCTACTTGTGGAACAGGCTTCTAATCCAATAATAATACACTTGATCACTCTCATAACATCCTTGCCACTATTATACTTGCTGGCATGTCTTTCCAGGCTAGTAGTCATTGCAGCTCTTAGAGTTCAAACCTGGATACTACTGATAACTGTGTTTCTTCTTCTGTAGTGTGCATAGTGCCTTCAATCACTATGAAAGGTAGTGAGAAGGGATGGCATTTCCAGCTTATTTTTTCCATGTTCTGCAGTTCAAATAAGTGGTGTCTTCTGTAGTAGGCTTTATGATCAAATAATATAACTAGGAACATTGACAATAATTTATAATGTTGGGGATGGGGGTCTGTGGGAAATTTCTGGGTAAAAACTCAAAAAGAGGTAACCTGTTCCTGGGACTGGGTTTTTGTCTTTGTCAGTCTGTTGTATCCAATACGGTCACAGTCACCCTGTTAGAGGATAGCTCTATTAAAACTGTGTACATTTGTGTTTGTGTGTGGCATTTGCATACGTGTGCAGTTATGTGCACATGTGCATGCCTGTGTCTGGGTGGTGTGCTTGAAGAAGTTCTATCTCAAAATGTGAATCATATAATAAACCAGATACTAAAAGATAGAGTATCTATTGAGCTAAATAAAATGATGTAATTGGGGCCTCTGAACTGGACCTATTTATATATGAGAATTACTTTTTAAATGTTAATGATCAACATTATTTGTTTGTTCTTAAAATAGTGATGAAATTTTTGTTTTTGTCCATCTGGTGATAGTTTACATCAAATTGTCCCAAAAAAGAAAGAAACAAAAATTGAAATCGCGTTTACCCTTCTTGCTTCTGACCAAAGAATAGTCTTGTCAATTAAAATGAAAAATAACCATAGCAAGGGATGGGCTGTGACAGTCTACTGAGTATCAGACCCTTAGTATCAAGACTGAATTTGCAAACGACTTGACTGGGGTGGATTTCAAAGTAGAGTTAAAAGTCATTTGAAAGACAAAAGTTGAGACATGAAATTGTGAGGAAAAACGAACTACCTTGCTTCATACTAAGCACTGGGCAGGGACAAGATCTTTAAGCATTAGGACTTTTCTACTGTTTAAGAAAGACAACTGGGGAGCATCAAAAGAAGGTCACCAGGCAAAGGGAAGGCTCAAGGTCATGGCATAAAGAGTGAGGGTTGCTCTCAGCTCAAGCATCACTTTAAAACTATCTGGAGAGATTTGAAAAACCCAGTCATGTGGGTAGCACACCAAGGATTCTGGAATCAGTTTCTCTTGATAATTAGGCCCTAGGCACCTGTATATTGTCAATACTCCACCAATCATTTTGATGAGCAGCCAAGTTTGCGAAGCACCTGTGTGGGGCAAATTCCCTGAAGAGGCCGGGGGATTGGCACAGTGGCTTTCCATGCGGCAGCTGCAGCACCACCACAGGTGCAAGGAAGGCCTGTGGGTGCCTGGCATGCTGTACAGAAACTGTTTCAATTCAGCACCATTGTCCTGGTGATGAGTGTGAACTGGCTCATTTTTATGACAAAAAAAAAAAATGAACCAATTTAAAGGAAATAGATATAAGAAAGAAACCGCATTAATGTGCTTGCTATTAGTTTCTGAATGGCTTTGTGCAGAATCAGCTATGAGGGTGGGGAAAGGCAGCCACACATGGGCATAGCCTGGCCTTTTGTCCATAGAAACAGAAAGGGAGAAGCAACTTTAAGGGGAAGAGGCAGTAGACGAGCATACTGGAAACAGCAAGCCCATCAGATCAGTAGGAACATAGAAATGAAATGACTGACAACTTTTTATGATTGTATTTGGGAGCTACGCAACAGAGTAGAGTTTTCTGGGCAGAGTAGAGTTTTAAAACTCTGGTGTGAGTTTTTCTGGGGAGACACGAACAAATATCTCTTTGTCCCAGGTGGGACATGAATGACAGAACAAAGAAGAAGCTGCTCTTGTTCTTGTGTGGTGAACCAGTGAATTTATTGAGCTTGCTTCTGCGAGGGTATGTGACACAAAGACAGTCTAATGGATGAAGAAGTCCACCTAACCATGAGTGATGACTCATGGAAGCTATATCCCTTGTAGCACACATCACAACTTACAGACAGCAGGGTGGACTGCAGTATCCTACCCCCAGCAACTGCTTAATGATTATATACATTTAAGGTGAAATTACATGAATCTTGTGTCACGAGCACCTTGGACTTTGAAAGTATCGTTTACTTTCAAAGACTTTCGAGCCTCTCATTCTTTTCTAAGTGGGCATGTTTTTATTAAGAGGAAATAGCTGTACAACATAATCCCATGAATACTATGCTATATTTCATAATGGAAAAACTGAAACTCAAGTAGGAGAGGTTACAGGGTCAATAGCTTGAGAATTAGAAACACTGGAGGTTTTAATAGGACCTCTCATAGTGAAAGGGCTGAGGTATTTTTAAAACATATCTAATCATAATTTATAAAGGTTGCTAAATGATGAAATACAAAATAACACATGGATTGCCTTCAGTGGGATGGACTAAATTGAAGGTATCAAGGTCAGGAGGCCACGCTCCCCAAAAAGAGTCAACATATGTGTGGAACATGAAAAACAGAATTACAATCTTGGTAGTTTTAAACAGGAGAAACCCTCATTAGCTCAACAACTGAGAAAACAATAAAATAGAGGAAGAGAATGACCTGTTTAGATTTCTGTTTGAGGTATCTTGCAGCCTGCATCTTATCTGGGTTGAGTTGAGTGTAGAGATACTCTAAAATGAGCTCTTAAATATAAAGATGAGTCACTATCTGTACTGTAATATGAGTAAAATCCTAAGAAATGTAAGTTCTGTATAATTAATATAACCTGTTAAGCAAAGCATGAGGCAAACCGTATATATAGAAATGAGAGAGTAGAAGAAAATATATATGAATGTATATGTGACTTAAAACAATTAAAGATGTCAAAGAGATGATGTTAAGATTTTGTATTCTATAAAATTATGTGAATGATGATGTTTTGTTGTTGCCATTTTCTTAATATTTAATAACTTCTTTTATTTTGAGATAATTATAATATTATTACATCGTTTCCTTTTTCTCTTTCCTTCCTTCTTGACATTGCTTTCACAAGGGCATCACCAACCTCGCATCAGGGTCTGCACCTTCAGTCTAGCTCCTCTTTCCAAATAGGATGGCAAGAAGAAATATTGAGAATTAGGGATTCAGCTTGCGAATTTGGAGTAATTGTCAGCTAAGAATAGACTCTGCAGTGCAGTTGGCAGCTTAGAAAAACAGGAGAACATGAGAAGCGATGCTGACAATATGTAGATTTTTTCCTTTGAAACTTAGTACAGTAAATAAATTCTATCAGTAGGAAACCACTTCCAGATGTAGCTGCCATTGTAGGATGCAGTTGGTTGAGCAATAACACAAGAATCCTGGGTATCCCAGCAGTTCAGTGGCTGCATTTTGTCTGTCTTTCACCTGCACATTTACCCGTTTTCATACACTAAAACAAAAACATAAGGCTGATGTGAAGACTATCATGATAGTCACTGCACACAAACAAAATTGGTGATAGATGATATAGCATAAAAACGTGAAATTATGTTTCAACCTAAAAAAATATAAAGTTCCCATTAGTGCCCATAATGTACCAGGCCCAGAAAAAGAAAACAAAAACATCAGCAAAAATAAAAATAGGTGGAAGTAGCTCGTGAGTTTCGCACATCAGATGTATTGACTGGGAAAGCTAAAGTGTTTTAGCTCTGCGGCTGCTCGTATGTTGCTATAGCCAAGAGCAGCCGAAAGTTACTCACATCCAAGACTGCATCTGCCTTTAAGTTGGACCTCTTTCTAGGTCGCCAGGCACAGGCAGTTCATTTCTAACATCCTCTTATACGAGTCACTTTCTCATACTTGCCTTGTGTCCTTTCCATCCCCAACAGAAATCTATCTTGTTCTTTTATTAGCTGAGCCCTTGTTTTTAATATATGCTCTGCAGGTTAAATTCAGTAATTTTGGACCTAAATTGCCTTGACTGGCAAAGCCTATGAGTGTCTCTAAAATCTTCCTTCATAGCTTCTTAGCCTGCAGATACAAGCTATCCCAATTTCATCATTTTCTTTTTACCAACTTAATTGTGGAAGTATTCCAGGGCCATTTATCACTTAAAGTTTTATATAACAAGCAAAGGATGAAAATCATTACTAAATATATAAGCTCCCCCACAGTCTAGTCCACAAATTTATTTAAATTGCCCCCATAAATATGCTTAGCACTGGTTATTCAATCTGCATTTCTTGCCTTAATGAACATGGGAAGTAAATATTGACTGATTTTTAATGTTTCATCATTTAATAGCCATCGTCATAACTTTGAAGAGAAGAATAATTGAAGCCAGTCTTATGTGAAATCCCATAAGCACTTAGAGTGTACGGACTGGCCTCTGCCCTCTAGCAGTCAATGATATAAGAAGCGCACTTGTGTTAAAATTTGTGCTTACCACAAAGGTGGGTTAAAGTTCACATACTAACTTAAAGCATAAGCTGAACATGGAATTTTCCTTTTTTTCTTGTCTGTGAAGGACTCATGCTGGGTATTTACACTGTAATAGGAAGAGTGAAAGACAGACAGGAAAGAAAAAAAGCTCATTTTAGAAGGCTGGTGTGTAGGCAGTTGAGTAAATATGAGGACTTTATTTTATGCTCTCATATACTCAGCCTCTTTCATCTTCCTGTCATCTTGCAAGAGGAAAATCAAGACAAAATAAATGGACCAATTCCTGGAAGCCACTAGGAATGGAGGGTTATAGATGCTTGGATTTGGATTTTATCAACAGGAAGCCGTGGGAGGAAAAGCTCACAGACTTCCCTAAGCACAGGTGAGCTAGAAAGATTTTTTATGGGCAGAGCATTTGCAATGAGAGTTCTTTTAGAAAACTCGAACAGCTCTGGATGCTGAACAGTTGCTTTACTTGTCCATTATTTTTTCTAAACTGTTGATCTCTGTAGAATGTCTCTCCTTTATTCCCCTGGATCTGAGTTTGGTTTTTGCACAGAAATAATTTGAGAGCAAATATATTCCATCTATTCTATGTCTACGAACAAGTCCCTGCAAGGATGGGGTAAAATAGAGATTCTGTGGATTCTAAAATACATAAAATCACCAATCTATGACATTTTATAGTTTTGCCTTCTAACTTCCAGAAAATCTGCACCTAAGCAGCATTAAGTATTGCCATTATTCATGATTGTTATTTTAATTTTTGCACTAGATTCTAGAAATATCTCTTTATCATTAAGTTAGAGTTTTACCAAATAGGTATTCATAAAATAAATTGCTACTTTTGAATATTCTGAGTCATCACCTTGGACACTACTTGAAACCAGAGTGTAAGCGATTTTCTCCACAGACCCAGTGGTATGACAAATGCAGAGACAGGAAAATCATGCCTGATGTTCCCCAGTGATTACTCAGAGAGTGAAAAAATAGACCAGGCAACAGTATTTTTAATTAGGTCAGCAAAAAAATAAACAAAATACTTGATGATTTCACCAAAAAGGACAGAAGGAGATGTACTCAATATCTTCATTCGCTAGTCATTGGGTAGCGAAAATTAAAATCAGAATAAGGCACTACTGCCATCCACTTACCATGGCTGGGGAAAAGAACCATATCATTCAGTGCAGGTGATGACAGTAAAAAACTGGAACTCTCATAAAGTCTAATACTTTGGAAGGTAGCTTGGCTCTTTTAATAAACTTTAAAATGTTCATTTCATAGTCACAAAGTATTACTATATTTAATTGCATGTTGCATATTAATTTTCATCAGCAATCTGTATGTGAATGTTTAAAGAAACTTTATACAAATATTTGTAGAAGAAATTCAAATATCCCCCGAAAGGAGCAAAAACATAGAAATAATGCAATGGGATACTTCGGCACCAGGGAAGAATGAACTGTAAATGCCCACAGCAAACTACAAAGTCTTAATCTATAAAAGAGGCTGGCATGAAAGTGCCATCCATATATACTGTAGTTACCATTCTACTATATTCCTGGAAAGGCAAAGGTATGGCACTAGCGTACTGACTGCGGAGGATGCAGGAAGTAGACGTTCCCTTAGAAGTGGCTCCTCGAGGGGGCTTTGAAGTACTGTCAATGGTAATTATTCTAGCAACACTGAGGACACTTGTCAAACCCAAAGAACCTAAATCAGAAAGAAATTTGGACAATGGTTAGTAAGTTAGACAATGTACCCGTGAGCTCCTTCAGAAACAAAGCCATTTTGGTTTGTGTTGACTAGTTCAGAAATGATCATTAGAGTCAGCAGAGATTCTGTAAACCCATCTGAATGATTAAATGAGTTGTAAAGACTAATATGAATTTGTGATGTTTTATCTTCTGTGTTATACGGAATGATGAGGAGCAATTCACTTGTCTAAGTTAGGGCTTCTATTGGTGTGAAGAGTCACCATGACTTTGGCAACTCTTGTTAGGAAAACATTTAATATGGGTAGCTCACTTAGTTGAGTTTCAGTCCCTTATCATCATGGCAGCAGCATGGCAATTGGCAGTCATGGTGCTAACGAAGTAGCTGAGAGTCCTACATCTTTCAGGCAACAGTATGTTGACTGTCTGTCACACTGAGTGAAGTCTGAGTAAAAGAAACCTCAAAACCTGTCCCCAAAGTGGCACATTTTTTTTTTCAACACCACACCTACTCCACAAAATCACTTCTCTCAATAGTGCCATTCCCTTTAGTGTTATACGGGGCAATTGCACTCATACTATTACACCACTCAAGTATAGTCAACAGGAGTAGGGGGATGAATCGGGTACTTAAAAAGATGCTAGCTACATAGTTTACCTGGAACACGGAAACAGATACCTATGCTTAGTCAAATGAGCAAATGTACTTGCTTTACTTAAAAGAAATGTGATGCTATTTTTTTTTTATTTCCAAGTCACCAAGAAAGCATTAACCCACTGTTAAGATGAAAGCTCTGAAGTTTCATCTGCATGCCCCTTTCAAACCATGTAGCCTATGGCACCTTGCTTGAGTGCGTCTCCTCATTTTCAATCTAGCAAATGGCAACAACACCACTTCTCTCACAGTGTGTTGCTTTGAGGAATAAATAGATAATGGACTGGAGGAATTTAG
The DNA here is from genome assembly GCA_963919715.1 of Microtus obscurus. Lineage (NCBI taxonomy): Eukaryota > Metazoa > Chordata > Mammalia > Rodentia > Cricetidae > Microtus > Microtus obscurus. Next base: position 6,252,303 of record CAWTZC010001616.1, on the reverse strand, counting down.
AGCAGAGGCTCGTACACAGAAAGCGTTTGATCAAAGGTAAGCTAATGTTATCCGCCTTTTAATGCAAATGCATGTTATTTGTATTTTGTCTCTTCGTCTCTGGGCAGAAGGTGGTACTCCATCCCTCCTGTTAAAGTAGACATGTTTAACAGGGCACACATGTAAAGAAATAAATGCACATGTGTACATATGTATATATGCAGTTCACTGGATATATCATATAATTAAACAACACAAAATAAATAATTTGAAATGTTCGGTTTCCATTTAATTCCAGTATAGTATTAGAAAAATGAGCACATAAATGTCCAAATATATTTATGTCAACAGTGAGCTGATTTTAGGAAATGGGTTGTTACATCCATTTTAGGGTGTTACTTTCATTTGTGCTTTCACAGTGAAAAAAAGGCAGCAGCCTTTCTGTTCTCAGATATGGTTCTCATGTCGTCCACACACTCTTCATGCAGATCCTTCTCATCTGTTTCAGCTGAGTAAGGGTGACCTTTCGCAATCTGGTCAGAATTGCACAACCTTCTCTCACTGCTGCTAGTGAATAGATCATATGCTTGTAGAACCCATAAAAGTCAGTTTTGCTGTCAAATTGAAGAATTTTTGACCCAGTGCTCATGTTTCTCTTTTCCTGTCACAGGAGAATGGTAATTCTTCTTAGGAGAAAGACAAGATATACCATAGAAGGTAATTCTTCTTAGGAGAGAGACAAGATATACCATAGGAAAATATGAAAAATAACCATTCTTAGTCCTAAAAGCTTTTGCTGCTACATATTGCAAAACTCAAAGTAATGGATAATTTTGTGCAATTATTATGACTGTATAGGTATTTCCCCATAATTTCATTATTGAATCTCCAGAAATCACAGCAATTTAAGATTACAAAAATTTGAATTTTATCAGAGAATATTACTGTCTAGTTATATCAAGATAAAATTTTTACTCACTGAGTCTCCATTTGACTATGTATGTCCTTTTAATAACATAATACAGTTAGTTGAAGTACTGAGATAAACGTTTGTAACTTGGCATCAGATGAGATTTAATGAACTGGTTGTAACTTCTTTAATAAATTTTGTAATTAAATGCTTATTTAAGAGACTTAAATACAGCATATACATACTGTATTTGTATGTATATATAGCATAAATAATATACATATATATTAATACATGATAAATATTGATTTGGAAAGTCACAACGCTTTATTTGGTATGTAAATTCATTGCATTTTGGAGGGGCACAAGCCATAAGAATGTGGAAATTCCACCTAAGAATATTGTGCATTAGGACAAGGAAAATGTCATCTGTCTTCATTTAAACTGTTTCAATATAAGTATATAAAAAGAAAAAAATATATGGTACAACTTCATTGAAGCCTACAAATGAACATAGATCCTAAAAGATATGTGCTTTAAGTTTAAAACAATAGCAAATGTGACTTAGCCTCTGAAAGTTTGCACTGTTGTTGCTTTGCTTCATAAGTTGTTGTGTCCTGCCTGGTTTCCAGAAGTGATATACAAGAGATTGTTTAGCCATTTCACATGCTGACATATATTCCTTCATATGACTATCATAGCTATCCAATATCCTCTTTGCATCTTGTCATTTGTAATATCTGAGCTCACTTTATTCAGAGAAAAACAGTGATTAGGAATTGTAAGTAGTGGAAGTGCATAGAATGTTCAGGATAATAAGTCCAACTTATTAGTGCTGTTTTTATTTATTTATTTATTTATTTATTTATTTATTTATTTATTTATTTATTTTTGGCATTTGTGCCTGCTTTTCCCCAGCACCAGAAAACAATCAAGTAAACCCAAGTTTTATACTCAGATTGACTGATTACCTAGATTTAATTTTCTTTGCTTCAGTAAAATATTTTAGTTCCTTTATTTCTAAATGTGAAAAATAAAAGTTCTTATGGGTTATGTTGACTTGCACTATGATCTTGAATATTGACTTTATAAGTACATTCCGTTGAATAAGTAACATATTGAACTATTCCAGTGTATAGTATACATAAATTCTGTGGATGTCAAGATTGTATGTTGAGAGACTAGGCACGGAGGTGTTCAAGGTGGAGAGAGAAAGGAGATTCAATGATGGTTACTTGATATTATGACGATCACTATTTAAGCATTGTCTTTAGAAAATAAATCTAGCAACAAACATTAGTATGCCGTGTTTAACTTTCTGTCCTTACATAGATCACTATCTCACATAGTTACCACTTATAATTTTTTTTGGAGGGTGTGGATAAGAAGGCTCTTTCTCTAAGTAGACTGTCAGTTTCTTTATACAGCATAGTATATTTTCGTTTATCTCCAGTTAGAAAGTACTCAGTAAAATAATATTTAGAAAAACAAAATTGAAGAATAAAAGATACAACTACATAGCCTTCGTGTATATTTAGATTTTAAACAGCAATATTAAAGCTAGCTACGGATAATAAAATAAAAAGAAAACTAGATTTTAATAAAGTAGCAAGATGTAATTTTTTTTTAAATTTATTTTTAATTAAAATTTTCCACCTCCTCTTTTCCTCCCATTTTCCTCCCCCTCCCCCATCCCCTTACCCTTCCCTCTCCAGTCCAAAGAGCAGTCAGGGTTCCCTGCCCTGTGGGAAGTCCAAGGTCCTGCCACCTCCATTCAGGTCTAGGAAGGTGAACATCCAAACAAACTAGGCTCCCACAAAGCCAGTACATGCAGTAGGATCAAAACCCAGTGGGGAGAAGGGGAGTTGGGGACATAATTATTTTTGTAAATCTCTGTTCCACAAAAACAAAAATACATTTTAAAATAAGAGTTGATGTTATCACTGCTGTTGTGACTATGCTATGGCTATTTTACATCTACACTTTCTGAGCGCATGGGTGAACTATTGCCTCAACACCACTAGGGAAAGGTGGAGAGAAACGTCACCATTGACCAACTGACTGAAAACCTCTCTAGCAGGGACAGAAATCGGCTTCTAGGAGCCCTCCCCACGATGCCTATAGGGACAGAATTAGAAAGTGAATGACTAAGAGGTTGAATTGGCTGAAAAGTGCAGGTTTCCGGAGAGCAGTAAGTGATACTACAACACTAGAGAGGATAGTTACAGCAGATGTTCAGACGATGTCTTGCTGGTGTCACCAAATGAGGGTATGATGCTTATAAGTAATTACTTCCCCCACACACTGTAAGTGACCTAAGCTTGTCATATGGATGCTTGCTCAAGGAGACAAACCGTTTCCATTCAGAGCTATAATGTAAGGTCACGAGCATTGGGACATAGATTTTCCCTTTTATTACACAGCTGCCTGGACCACAATAGGATTAATAATTTGCTAATTGGGTATGAGCCTTTAAAGTCATGTAAGGCTGAGTGGTTTTATTGTAAAATGACATTCTGCTCCGGAGGGATAAGAGCTAAGGTAACGTTGTAAAATTTTGCCTATAGATAGGACTACATTGGACAAAATCAGAGAAGGCAAAATCACACATGAGCCATTAAACTTATCTGCTAAGTCTCCATTCTAGCCTTGAATTGTCACTTCCACGGCTAAGTATTTTGTCAGAAATTTTCAGTAAGATCTAGTCACTGTCTCAGACTATTTGTGTCTAGGAGTTTTACATTAAAATCTGGAAACTTGGGAAGGACTAAGGATTTTCTTCATTTCTAGGCATTGGATCTTGGCAAAAGTTCACTCATTTTTACCTTGAAATGGACCAAAGAAATCATCTCCCATGTTCTGCAATGTGGGAAATCCTGTAATTTTATTTTGGGTCACATGTTTCAAAGGGTTGTGTCCCTCATCATCACCCAGGATGTAATAATGATTGTGCTATCTGGGTAAGGACTGTTTAGGAGTAACATTAAAATGAAAGACTATACAAAAAAAAAACAACAACACAAGCAAATTCATTTTCATGAGTTGTTGTGCATTAAATGCAAGCTATTGAAATTAATGCTGGCATTGAGAGTAAGAGCAAGATTGAAGACAGAGTAGCAGAACATTAGGGCATACTCAGAGTTAATTGAGATGTGATCCAAGATGGATATAATGGGGTTTTAGTGCATTTGACTTTTGAATGCTTTTCAGATGATTTAAGGGAAAAAGAGTTCTGATAAAAGTAGTTATTATTTGTAGAAACTGAATATCTGAGAAAGGAGTCTACCTAAAATGCCAAGGTCTTAAATTAGTTAAAACGTCTTTAATGTGTGTGTATCATGACCCAAAACTTCATCTCTTATACAAATGCCTCTTTTAAATCAAAGCTAAAACAACGACAAGGAAAGAAAGAGCTTCGAATTTGTATAATTAACTTTTCAAGGGCAAACATCAGGACTTAAGCTACTCATTCTTAATTAAAAGTATTCTGTTGTTTTTTCTTAACTTTCACTTTAAAAAACCCATTTTAAATTTGTTTTTCTAGCTCATATTGAATAAGAAAATTAAGATGATTTAATTAGTCTTGGATTGGACAGGTATTCTCCAAAGTATGAAAATACAGTAAGCTTTTAATAAGACCCTATAAAAAGCACCAAAATATATACATTTCAACTGACAGTCACAAGTCATAATTTAGTAAGAAAAGTCTAGTTTAATGTTCTTTTTGTTCTAATTGTAAACCACAGTGGGAATTAAAATTTTTTATGAAGTAGAAATTCTGACTAATTTTAGACTTGAAGGAGCATTAAAATCCAATAATATTTTGGTGCCAGAGCTTAACAAGGACAAACAGCATGCATTTAAGCAAAGGTCACCTGATTGAGAATGGCTAAATGTGTTCTTCTATTTGCAAATTACTCTAGTGTGCTTTTCTGCCAGCTTCTACAAAATGAAACTTAATGGTGTTAATGACTATTTCTTGCAGTCTAGTTTGTATATTAAATATCACTGCAGCAATCCATAAGGTAGCTAATTTTAAAAGAGTAAGTCATCTCTCAGAGGTGCTTTGTAGAAAGTTGTACTCAAATTAAAGTTACCTAAAATAATAAGCATCTAATCAACATATGTCAAAGCTCTCATGGATCAGGAGGTAAAACTTGTGTGTGTATTCCTAATAGAGATCATTTGTTGCTATAATATTTATGGCAGATATGTAGTTTGCTGCTATCAACATTTAAAATATTATAACACTTAAGATATCTTCTGTACATTTTCTGTTCTTTAAAGATGTTTTAACTTATGCTCAGAATTTTGACATAATGGGATTATGTCAAATGGCTATACTTGCAGGTCTTTCCTAGTGTGACATACAGAGAAAATGTCCATTGAATAAGACACTTGTGAGAATTTGGCAATGCTACTATTAATGCTTCCTAATTTACAATGATAATGAAAGCTGACTCATACCTCAGAAATTAAAGGTATATATGGGAAGGTCAAGTGTTGCAGACTTGAGAAGGACATGTGCTTTGGGGATTGTCAAAGAATAGTTTGGTAATAAGATACTTTCTTTAATAATATTCAGTCATATTGCATAGAAATAAATCAAAAGGATTTAATTGTGAGGTCAGATACACCTTCCTACATATCATCACAGATATAAGTAGATTTTATAATACTGCAATAACCATCAAGAATGAGCACATATTAACTGCCTTGATTTCCTAGCAAGAATAAAGAAAGCAAGAAAGTACAATTGACCTGAACTTGGCAAACAGCTGATACGCTGAATCTTGAAATTAATTAGAAGATATATGGTACCCTTGATCTTGATTCTCATCCAATTCCAATTAAACTTATAAACTCTGAAGACTTATTTATTGTTAATCTTTTAAAATTGCATATACATATATGTGTGCATTTATGTATATAAATATACAAACTAAAATGTCAATGTAATTATCTGAATTACTTACTAAACATTTGAAGGCTAAATAACCAAAGAAAGCTTCAACTTAAACTAAGAAGAGACATTTAGATAATAATGGAAGAACTGTGGTATTTGAGGGCCACATTCCAGGTTGAAGAGGAAACAAAGTAATGGCCGACATGGATTGATCAGCAAAAGATGTCTGTTGAAGGCTTTGATCTGCCAATTTCAGAGACCATTGACACATAGAAGGTTTCTCTTTTACTTAAATCTGAAAACTAGTTGTATGTCATGAGCAGGGATGCACAAACTCCCGATTAGGTTTCTGAAGCTTCACGCCTGGTAAAGGATTGAAGGGGCTGCCTATTTGGGTATCTTCTGTGATCATCAAGAGATATTAATAAGGATGTAGGTGAGTAAGATGGCTTGTGAATAAACAGATGCATACAGAGTCCATCCACCTTTCTGCAATTGCAGGAGTGACATAAAACAGAGTCAAAGGAAACTCAAGGTCATCTCATTACTATTGACAAATTTACTTTTCTTTTATTTCTTTTGCTAAGATGTTTATGCATCTTCAGCAAAGGTGCTACACATAAACCCCTCTTCAGTGAATTTAAACTGGCTTATAATCTGTACAATATGGTTAATTTCACAGTGGATTTAGGGAATCAAAAATGAAATGAAGGTTAGTGCTAGTTAAAAGATTTGAAAGGACTTACATCTTTTATTCTAATTTTGAATAGATGTAATTTTGCTTCTGGCTAGATGGAATAGTTCTGAAAATGACAATTTAAATTTCAATTAATCTCACTTTGAAAGCAGTTTTAATAAAGTGTTTCTATGAAATAGCAATAGTCAAGTAATATGAGAGCTGTTGCTTATTGGAATATGTAATCTAAATGTGTAGATGAGTTTGAAATTTCCTGTGCTTTAAATTAAATTCCAGATCATCCTTGACAATTAGCATAAATGCATAAGACATATGTATACAGAATGTGCCATGAACGGGAAGACTTGGGCATATATCTTGCTCGTCACACTTCCAAATTTGCTTCTGAGGAGAAAGTGAGTCAGGCTTGGAATTTCATTAGATATAAATACTAATACAGCAATTATTCTCATCTATATTTGACTTAATCTGTAGACTTGGGCACAATTTTAGATGGTTAGAAATATAATCCATGCAGAATGTGTGAGAAGCATTTTTGCCAAAATTGTGCATTTTTTAAAATTAGATTGAATTAGTCATATAGTGAAAGCTGCATTAAATGTGGACTGCATTTTATTCTTGGAGAAGCCATCTGAAGATGAGGATACACAACATTGAAAGAAATAAAGTTTTAAAAATAAAGACAACTACAGGAAAAATTCATTCAACAATAAATTATTTTTACTATTTTGTACAACTTTGTATTATTTATTTGACTGTGATTCCCTTTCTATACAAAGTTATAAAGTTAAGAATTAGAGTATGTATTCTCATGTGTCTGCACTTAGTTATTTATTTCCACCTGAAGGGAGATATTTATTTACAAAGTGCTGTGGTCATTCCAGGAAAAGCAGACACGTTGATTCAAATATCAACTGCAACTTAGAAGAATAATGACAATAAGATTATTATAGGCACATTTAATCAGAGAACATAACAACTCTTTGTTGCAAAACACATGGATACTAGCTGAGAGCTCTCCCTAGCCATATAAAGACTTCCACACCAAGGCAAATAAGCCCTTATCTATAGAACACAATTATTTAAACTTCAAATTATAGACTATTAAAACCCAAGACACTGCATGTGTGTGTGTTCAGTTCATAGTCTGCAAATAAAAATGGTTATTATGAAACACTAGCAGAATGACAAGTCTGTGGGAAAAATTTCCAAAACTATTAATTCACTTGAAATAAATTACAAACATTTCCTCTAATTCAGCACAGCATTTACTGACGTTTTGCTTACACTCTTAGAACTCTATTTTGGAGTTTCAGCGTCTGAGCTATGCCAGTACAGCTTGAAATTTGGCATAAGAAGTAACATATGTTACCGAGAGAACCTGTTTCATCATGTGCTGTTTCTTTAACTATAATCACCTTTCTATGTCATTTACATATAGATTATTCATCATCCAATATTCATTTTTCACTTTGAAATGTTCACTGTAGCTGCTCCTACAAGTCTGTGTATTAATCACAAGGAAAATACTTCTGGAAGAGCAAGGATATGCTAAGTGGTTGCATGTCTTCCATCATTTCCCTGTCTCAAGGGATTAAGTGCCAACTTCTATAAAGATAATATTTATATCACTCATTTTGTATTTAAATATATGCTATCTATGTAAATTTTGAAGCCTTCAGTAGTTTGTTGTCAATTTTTCTACATTATAGGTTTATAGAATAACCAATAGTCCATCAAAATACTGTCCTCTTTTAATTTGTGCCAACAATTATTTTTTCTTAAAGATGATATTTACTTTGAGATCACATAATATCATAATTCTGCTGATCATTAAATTTATGTATGGAAATGCACTGTTGAAAACTTGATTTTATTATAAGAGACACCATTTTATTTCTACTATTATATTCTATTGGAAAAAAGGTTTATACTACCATTGCCAAAATTTACAGATAAATATTGAGAATGTTTCATTTCTTTACTTAATTTTAACATTGGTTTTCAGAATTTTATAAATCAGTGGAAATGTCTTTGTCCAGTTTCATTTTTAAAAAGTCAAGGTAAGTTTGGGGACCACTGGTCTACCTCTACTTCAGCTTCTCTGTTCTCTGCAATAATTGGGATCATCACCCTCCACAGTTGCTTACAGTGATAACCAAAGCCATAAACTATCCAAACTGAGTTATTCTGCCAGTTTTCATTTTCTGAGCCTGTTTCCAATATTTTACAGTCAGCTATTCACTTTTTTAAAGACCCTTGTGACAGTGTTCTAACCAGGTTTTACTGCTTTGTGACAGCTACTTTTTTCTTTCTTATTTTTGCTCTCTTTTCTTTTCACACAAAATTGTGCATTTACAGAATCTGACAACAGTTTCGGGGTAGACATATGTCTTCCTTCATTGTAGTATTCATTTGCAGAATTTTGAAAACTGTTCCTGTAAAACTACTTTATAGTGTGAATTATCAGGCACACATAATCCTAACCTTCCCTAGTACTCAGTGGTTCATTACTAAAATCATTTTTTAAAAAATGGAGGCTAATTATACCACTAAAATAAAGCCATGAAAACAATAATATACATTATCTTTTTTCTTTCTATTCTCTTTACTGTTTAGTATATAATACTGATCATGCTATTCACGTTTTTTGAAAAACATGCAATTAATATTGTTTTAAAATATATTTATAAAAAAGTAATTATTTCTGAGATGGCAACTTCTTAGTCAACCAGTCTATATCTCATATTGATTATTAAACTCAACATAATTTTCATCTTTTTTTTCTGACTTTTAGAGACAAGTTATTATACTGGGAAAATAATTTTTTTCTGCCAATGGACATGGTGTTACATATTTATCAAAAAAATCTCTGAATATTTCATCTTCCTTGGATTCAAATTGAATTTCTGAACCATACCTTTTATTTCTGACTATATGATGATTTCAGAGCATTCTATTGCGCAGAGTTCTCTTACTTTTTATGTATTGTTCAATAAGTTCTTTACATAAATTTAGGATCATCCTCCATTATTTCCCTGTATATATCATAGATCTTTTAACTTTTAATTATGTAATATTGATACATGTACATTTTAAAGATTCTTGCCCTGTCATATATTTTCTAGCCTAATTTTATTTACAACAAAATAACAATGGTTAATAATTATGTTTCACTTGTATAATAAAGTGAGTGAGTTATTTTGATACCCATGTCTTTAATGTTCACCCCTGCTCAAGCAGAATAATTAGGATATGGCACATATATAATGAAAATAATTTGCTAACAATTTGCATACATAATCTTATGTATTCTAGTTTTTGTGTCTTTTAACTCTTCAAATTTGGTATCCTCATGATATGTGAATGCCATATACCATATGATCTTTCCCAAGAATAGCTTCAATTAAAAGATAGTAAGTTAAAGCCTATAGAAGTGAAAGCATTCACAAATAAAGGCCCACATTAATTTTTGCATTGAAACTGTTAGATTCAGTGTTATAGAAATCCTACAGCATTCCTTCCTCTTTGTGAAAACTGAAAACATCTACTTGGCCATTTTGGTTTAAATATGTTTGTAAATTCTTTGAATCATCCAAATAATGGTAAATAGATAATAAATTTGCTGACATGGAGAACATGGTGGTACGAAAAAAGTAGGTGAGCAGACGTTAATAAAAACTGTGTGATATCTGACATGCTGTTTGATGACTCAGGTACCAACTTTCTCTTCTGTTAAATGATTGTGCTGAGGCAGACATTTACAAAGTCCCTGTAGCTCTAAATGCTGTGATTCTCCTCCTCCTCATCTACTGATGCACACTGCAATTCACTTTGTCTGTAAGAAAATCCAGACATGCACTTCTGACTTATTAGATCATAATTTGGCTGTGAATAAGGAATTGGTACTAAGAATAGATTTTATGAGATGAAGAATGTAATCTTCCTGACAAAATGAGAATCCAAAGTAAAGATTGGTTTGATTTAATGTAGACAAACATCTGGGTATGTGACTAAAATGTTCACTTTCCATATGGATGTTTAACATTGTGTGAATAATATCAGCTTTGGTTAAGAAAAAAAAGCCAAGCTCATATCAAAATAAGTAACCATCAGGCTGATCTAACAAAAATGGTTTAATATTTTATTATCTCTGAATTAACAAATAAATATTATGTGTATTTTAAATATTTTGTAATAATTATATATTATCAAAAATCATTCTTTAATATACACATATGTGTGTATATGTGTGTGTGTGTGTGTGAATAATTAAACAATCCAGGTATTGTAGAAAAATACCATAATCTCTGAAAAAGATTTATTTTGTATTAAATAATTTGCTCTTATATTTTAAGTTTTCCTTCATGTTTGCCAATTTACTAAATCTTAGAACATTCATCCTTTTTCATATAATCATTTCTCCTGTGGCAAAATCTCACCTCAGTCATAACAAAACAAAACATATTACACCTTAAACTAAACAAAAAATAAATAAATGACACAAAATATAAGCTTAATAAAGAATGCAAGTTATCGAACACATGCATTTCTTAGTTGATACCATTTGGTTTCATGACAAAAATCCCCACAAAAACATCATAGAGTTTAATTTTAATTCAGAGGCATTTGACTGTGGCTGTAGTTTCAGGGATTGCAGTATCAGTGGGCTGAAATTATTGATTTCAATGATAATTAATTTTTGTAACTAAATAGCAGGTTTTTACAGCAGAAGGTATAAAGTCTCTGGTGTAAAGAAATATAATTTAAAAGCTATGGACAGTGTGGGATTGTAAAAACTACTTTGTCATCTGAAGCCAATCCCATAGAATCTTTAAGCTTTAAGCTCAATCACCTTGAACATCACACGAATAAGGGTTACTATGCTATCTGGTTAAGATTTTATATCACCATGTAAATTGAACCCCATTCCACAGTCAAATTAGATTTGGGGAGTATTTGAGTATGAACCCTAGTCACATATATTGCTAAATAATACCAAGTATGAAGGTACTAAATGGGGGGAGAGCTTTTCTTTCTCTTTTTTTTTTTTGGAGTTTTCAAATTTCTTGTGTGCATTAAATATAATTTCAAGCATACATCCGAGACATAAAATTGAAGCAATAGTAGAAAAACACAAAGATATTTTTAGAATTTCCCCAAAGACATCTTTTCAGCTCTCAGACAGTACAAAATGAGTCAACACTTAAGGAAGCCAGGGATAGTATAACGAGTCTGCAAAATTACAGCTACCTACAGCTCAGATCTTCAATCAAGTAATTGTTAAAGTTTCACTAGAAAGAGGAAAAAACATGTTCTCAGTTGAACTCACATAATAATTTTAACATTATTGTCAAAAAAACGTTATAATTAAGAGTGCACAAGGTAACTGTATTTTTGTACCTTTCTAGTAATTAATATAAATCCCTGGGTTGGTCTTCTCTGTTGCGTCACTGAAAACCAATCGCCTTCTATCCATGTCACTGTCCAAGTCAGTGCTTGATGCTGCAAAGACAATTCCTATCTTCCTTGGAGACTGTAAACTCATAGTTGCTAAATTTTCTATACCTGACCTAACTACTTTTCTTCCATAGTCAAATCATGTTCTGTGAACACATAGTATTCTGCTTTAAAAGTAGTGACAAGCGTGAGAAAAGATATTCTTCAATGACTACTTCCGGCAAAGAAACACATAAGAAAAGATTTCTCTGTCTTGACACCAAGGACAATTGGGAACAGATAGTTTCTTTTAATTAATTTCTGCTCTATGCAATACACCAGGTTTAACAACCCATCTACAAATGACGAGAAACCCCTACTGCTCAGTTAGCATAAATACATATCTCCAAACATTTCAGAAAAATACGATGAAGAAAAAATTGTAACAAATTGAAAATTATTGGGTAACAAGCTTGTAGAGTCTAGTGAACTTCATATTATACCTGAAGATCTAGCAACATTTATATAAAGATGAATAAATATGTATATATACATATAGACATTTATATAGACACACATATATAATTAGCATTATCTGTTTTCATTATTATACACACATATATATTTATATATACCTATGTGTGTTTGTAAATAATATTCACATTACTTTAGGTACACCCATGAAAAATATGTGTGCTTATATTCATAAATATTCAGTCAAATACAGGTATATTATGTTTATAATATACTTTACAGGCACATTCATAGTTTCACATGTACACCAACGTGTATAAGCACATGCATACTTGCAAAATGGTTGTCTTTTAATATCTGTGGTATCAATGCGGTATCACTCCTGGGACACACTGTGTGTGCCAGAGTATGTGGTGATTAAGTTGTTCATATTTGCTTATTTTTTGTACACAGCCTCCTGTAAACTTCTAGTAATCTCTAGATTAGGATAGATTCTAACGCACTGTAAATATTATGCAATTCTTTGTGGAATATTATTATTGAATGAAAATGGCAGATATGTTTCTTTTCACACACTTTCAGTCTCCAATAGCTTAATTGGTGGATGCAGAGCGTGAGTCGGCAGGAGTCAGGGGCTGAGTATGAAAGTATGAAAGGGCTGAGTGTTTCAGATAATAGTTTTGCAGGAACTACAGAACTGAAAGAGAGAATTTTCTGGCATATACTGAAAAAAATATCTAAATAATGGTTTAGCAATTTGTCGTCAAACTGAATCTCTGGGTGGAAGCTTGGTTAATTCTTCAGCAGAGGGAGTTCAATATGTCAGGGACTTCAGTGCCATGTGAGGACTGTGAGCCTGTAGGTTAAACCTTGGGAAATTCTGGAGCAGTTGTGGGTTAATATTTGGGGGGATTGGGAGACATGTGAGGAACGAGTACAGTGCAGTTTCAGACTTGGACAGAAAGTAACTTTCAAGTCATCTTCAGCAAAGAGAGAGAGCAGGTAAAAGATTTGACCTGCTGGTTGCACAAAGAAACAGAAGCTAACACATAGGCAGTGACATGACTTAAAAATAAGGCATGGAGTCCCCGTTATTGCATCACTGGGGACTGCAAACCTATAGTAGTTAATGCATCGGTCATTGCAATCACACTAAAAGCTTTCGATATAGGCTCAGGTTCAGGAGTTGGGGTCAAGGGGAATCCCAGAGGTTAAGACCAGGGCTTTCCAAAACCCCTCTTTGAAAATTCAAGAAGGAGTAGAAAGGAGACGTGTAATGATTAATTGACATTATTAGTCAGCAAACAAATAGCAACACGCAATTTTGTTTTTTTCTGAGCAACTGGAATCCATTGGAAGTGGCATACACTTTAAAAACTGGGGTTTTAAGGGAGTGTTGACGGAGGCTAGAAGGAAGGAAATCAAATGGGCTTCAGAAAGCTAGCTGCAAATCCATCATAACATCTTACAATGTTGTCTTTAGAAGATTCCAGACTCTGTACTGTGTCTAGAAAAATCAGGGCAGGGTACCGTGAGAGAAAACATTTTAATACATGCTTACATGGGTCACCCAACTCAATCAAAAGGAGACATCTAGCCTTGAGGAAAAGCTGTCAAAATGTGTCACCAGTTCTGCCTTCTTCTGCTGGTCTTGTGTTCCCCAGTGACAGCTTCTGTCTGGGAGATGCCCTGCATTTTCTAGGAGTTGAGAAGAAAGGAATGCTACATAGTAGAAGACAGAACACTGCATCTATGTAATGCACTAGCATCCTGAATTCCAAGGTCAAGTCTGTACTACATTATGGCCAGCCTCACAAGGACCATTCCAGCTGCAGTAAAGCAATATCATGAAAAATCCACCTTGTATGGGTACAAGGGGTGACAGTCTTGGTTTACTCAGGCACAGGCGTCCTCTTGTCTGCTGTGCTGGGGTTACAAACTAGCCCTTACCCATACTAGAGAAGCCATGTCCCTCTGATTTACAGCATGCCTGAGGAGTAGTTTCTGTTGAGTGTCTATGGCCACATCACTTCTACTTTTGCGAACTTGGTAACTATCTAGCCAAGCAAGCCTACCAGGCCAAATACACACAAACAGGCTTGTGAATGTAGCATCCTTGTTATCTCATGAAAAGGACACAGTTTGACCAAGGGCACAATACCCTTTAAAACTACACTGCTAATGATATTATCCCTAACTAAAGAAGATTTTTCACAAGAGAGATTCATTTTGCTTCTAATTATAAAATGAGGAGAGAACTAATTAGGCACTTGAAAAACCCAAAGGAAAGTTTTAACTTTTCTCCTAAATTTAAAAGTGTCTGAATTTGAGACTTGAGATTTATCTTCAAAGTCTGATTTTTTGATGTAACATATTATTACTATTATTAGTGACAGAAAGAGTGTAAAGTAATATGTGCTGTTTATAAAGATGTTTTATGTCAGGATATGTGTGTATGTCTGGATATGTATATAAGCATATATGTATGTATATAAATATGTATATATATACATATATATATATGTATATATATATATATATATGAGGATAAAATAATTAGTGAAATGTGCCCAAACTGAAATCATTATAGATTTTAAGTACAATTATTCTCCAGTTTTATTGATACTGGAAACAGAGGCAGCGTCTAGTATCCCTAGTATCCTTTGTGAGAATTTGAAAAGCACTGTGGGAATTGCAGTTTCCCTGGTAAAGCTTACCCTCAAACAACAAAAGGACCTGTTTTTATGTTTTCAAACAAGAAATTTGATAAAGAAGAAAGTCACTTTACTACACATAGGATGTCCTATGAAGGGTAAGTTAACCTTTCTTTGTGCTGAGTTTTATTTGTCAATTGTTGGCAACTGGCTTCTGTGAGTCCCAGAGTGCCACCACACTCGGTGGAACATGGGTGACAGAAGCAGCGAGTGCTGCAAAGAGGGAAGATTGTCCATTCCACAGACAGTTCTAAAGACAATGATATGTAGGCTGAGTTGCGATGATGCGAACAACAATGGCCTTTGAATCTAATTAATATGTCCACAGAGAGATGATGATGTTTATCTTGCTATTGTCTTGAACACAACCTAGCATACAATAAACCAGTCACTAGTGGTGAGCTTGCCATGAGTAAGGGAAATGGCTTGTCCTGTCCTTCTTGAACAACTTAATGCATGGATTGAGTTTTCAAATATTTTCAATGTCCCTTTTGTTACATGTTGGTTATTAGTCTGGAATGCATTTAAATCAAAAAACTATAGGATTATAAATGATACAAGCTATCAGTACTCTTGGCTTTTGTAAGCCTAAGTTCAAGTCCTTCAAGTTCCCAAAATCACGACTGACTTTCTCTAAACACATGTTTTTAGATTGTTTTCATTCATTTTTTTCTCGGACTAAAGTCAATAGAAGAATTTTAAAAGAAGTGGAATAAAAGGGAAATAGATATAAACATCTCCTCCGATTCTTTTTCATCATGAGCATTTTCCTCAGACTTCAGAAGGTAACGCCTGTGAGAGCAATTTCAGATGTTTCTGTCCTGTTTTATTCCACTTCCTTATTTGAACCTATTTTTATTTGTTGCAAAAATATAAGCCTACAATTCCTTTCTGGAGAGAAACAAAGAGGGAAATAGCAGATATAGCTATTCCCTAAACCCTAAAGTGTCTTTAGTATGTGAGTGATTTATATTAGGTTCATATTTTTCCAAGTAAATGGCAAAACCTGACTGAGAACAGAGGTGATCCACACAACTGAAAGTGACTTCATGTTCTGAAAGAGGTATATACATTTGAGAAGTTATTTTCAAACGGAATTCATTAAAAACATGGAAATAACATCAGAACCACCATGACAATTAGTAAAATTAAATTCACATTTATTCATGACTTTCTTCCAGCCTCCATTACATGAAGTGTGTATTGGGATAAAGGATGGTTGGATAGGGGAGCAGGGAAGCACAATTCTTAGTTAAGGGAGCCACCTTAGGGTTGGCAAGAGACTTGAACCTAGAGTGGCTCCCAGGAGCCCAATGCGATGTCCCCAGTTAGTTCCTTGGGCAGCTGAGGATAGGGAACCTGAAAGGACCCTATCCTATAGCAATACTGACGAATATCTTGCATATCACCATAGAACCTTCTTTTGGCCATGGATGGAGATAGAGACAGAGACCCACACTGGAGCACTGGACTGAGCTCCCAAGGTCCCAATGAGGAGCAGAAAGAGGGAGAACATGAGCAAGGAAGTCAGGACCACGAGGGGTGCACCCACCCACAGAGACAGTGGGGCTGATCTAATGGGAGATCACCAAGGCCAGCTGGACTGTAACTGAAAAAACATGGGATAAAACCGGACTCTCTGAACATGGCGAACAATGATTGCTGATGAGAAGCCAAGGACAATGGCACGGGGTTTTGATCCTACTTCATGTTCTGGCTTTGTGGGAGCCTAGCCAGTTTGGATGTTCACCTTCCTAGACATGGACAGAGGGGGGGAGGACCTTGGACTTTCCACAGGGCAGGGAACCCTGACTGCTCTTTGGACTGGAGAGGGAGGGGGAGAGAAGTGGGGGGAGGGGGAGAAGGGTGGGAGGAGGGGGAGGGAAATAGGAGGCTGGGAGGAGGTGGAAACATTTTTTTTCCTTTTCTCAATAAAAAAAAATTAAAAAAAGAATATTCCACAGCATATATCATCATTAGAGAATGAAACCAAAACACAAAGAACAGATCCTTTCTGTGTGAATAGAAAATTCTAGAAAGCTTGTACTGCCTCGTGATGTAGTAAACTGGAAAGGAATCTCTCCTCTGATGCCCACATCTTTGTCTTCTCTCTGATTGCTTTAGCACTGGCATAAAAACAGATCCTTTGTAACAGTCAGATTTACAAGAATTGCATGGCAAGTAGTGTTGTTGACCTTGGCTTTGACAGGACTCTCTACTGGATAAGGGTAGTTAAGGGAGACACATAGAAATCCTGCTGAATGTTTTTGATATTGTGACACTGGTAATTGTTCAAGTCAGTGACAATTAAAAAACCCGACAGACTCCAGAGAATTATGCAGTGTTTATTAATCTTCCATATCAGGTAGATTTTAAACTGATGGTATCAAACTAAGAGCGAAATAGGAGCGCCAGCAGTACTTACGCTTGAAGGCTAACAACTGGCCATAATTTTATGACTCATTAGTTTAGAGATGTGATCCTACCTATTTTTAAAAGGCAATGTCCATGAACATATTTCATCTGTGATAAGTTGTTAATAATATGAGAGGAAAGAGGTCAGCTGATGAGTTAAAACTCTCCCAAATTTTGCTACTGGATATTTGATTTGATTGTAATTAATATGATTACATCTAATTGGAATGCTCGGCTGCTAAGGACGGAAGATTGATAGGTTAATTGATCCATACTTGTTAGTAATATCCTGAGCTTACACTGGTTTTCGAAGCATGACACATACAGTATATGATTAAATTTTAAAATCTTTTAAAATTGCTAGTTCTGAAATTTCAATAATGCCTAAGAAGACAGAAATCAAGAGAAAATGGAAACTATCTTTTCAGCTTAGGTTAATTGGCTCTTTCCCTCTTTTGGTTCGATTTGTGTCCCATCCTTTAGGTTGACACAGTTGTGTGAGTGTTCAGGATGTTTTGTAGTGATTTCACAGAGCAACTACCATTAAAAAAACATGAACCGCATGACTAAATCAAAGCATGCTGCTTTGAAAATGTACCCCACTATTTTTGGTTAATTAAGCTGTCAGAAGCTGTTAAAATTGGGCTCACATTTCATATTTGAAAGTATATTTGGAATGCATTTATGTCCTTTTCATCCAAAGTTCATATGAAATTTAAATGGCAGCATCACTTGATTAGGGACTCAACAGCAATGTACAGAACCAACCTCCACTTTAGAAACATACCTGAAAGTGTTGTAGTTTAATGATCCGGCGATAATCAGTTACAATGTCCATCCAATGGACTTTGCTGTATTGTAAACAAAAGATCTATGCTTCTCACCATTTTGTGTCTTAGAGCACATGAAAGCTAATTTTCAAGGGGGTTTTGCATTCAATCCATTGAGTAGTGTGTTCACTAATCAAGGAGCAAACGATTACCAAACAGGAGCTCAGAAGCAAGCAAAGTGTTGGCCTTCTTTCCTCCACTTCATAGTGTCTGTACTTGACACTCCAATGCTCAGTAAATATTTACTGCTTTGCATTTTTCTTTTAAATTAAAGAAGAGAATAGCTAACAAGCAGAAATCAGCCCGCTTGCACAGGGAAGCAAGAAGCTTGTGTGTAGAATTTCCAACAGGCAAGAGATGCACTGGAAGCTCAGGCCTTTGCAGCTAAACCACATTGAGCATCCATCTCATGTGTTCATTTATTACTTCCGCTGAAGTATTTGAATATATTGATTTGAATACTTACTCTAGCTTTCTGTGCCCCATATTTTCTCCATATACAACAGTTATAGTAATATAATTACTACACAGTGGTGTTCCAACAGCAAAGTCATATAAAGTCCAGACATTAAAATTGTTCACACAATAAAGTAAACCCTACAGATGTGTTGTAATGTTGTGGTGTATGGGACTGTCAAAAGAGTCTTCTTTTAATTCTAATACCCAATTATTAACTTAGTGGTATGTGGTGTTCTGATCTTTCTAGTCTGGCTCAAAATTCTACTTCATAGTACATAGATTTCACATTTTCATTTGTTTAAAATAATTGCTTGGGAGTGGTAAAATTTATTATTAAGGCTTTTGTATGCCCCCTAAAACCCTTAAATATGCAATCAAGATTATTAAGCATTTAAATTAATTATATACTTAATTCATGATTCTAACTCCTTAAAAATGGTGTGTATATTATTACCACGTAGGTTTTATGAATCTTAAAAAGAGAATGTGCATTTATCTCTATGTAGCAAAATATTATGCATATATAACCACACACATATAGCAGATTTTTAATTTGGGACAATTTCTGTAACAATTGCTCTAAAAATTAACACAGCCATAAAAAATACAATACTATTTTTATTGTCTGTATTAGTGAAAGTTTATATACTTGACCTTAGAAAGATGGCAATATAAAGTGATATTTGTAAGAAAGTAATATTAAATATCACATTTGGTCAAAAATTGAGTTACAGTGAAGCAAAACACTGACTTTCTTGTATTTTAAAAGATATTATAGGTGATAATTCTTTATTAAAACTTTTTTTCAATTTAATGGGGAAAATTCATTTTATGCAAAGTATTCTTATTGCATAGTTAAAAAGAGAAAATGTTCAATAAATAAAAATATATGAAAAACTAATTATTTTATTTCTATAAGGCTTTACCCTTAAATTCACTTTATATCTATAATAAAACACCTTGAAATTAAGTCACTATAATTTATATAAAAAATTGCCTCATACTTTTTGTACATATATATATATATTTCATTCAGAAGATAGTTTCTTAACACTCATCTAAGTTATTACAAAGTATTTATAGAAATACTTTCTTTTAACAAAATTTTATTTTGTCTCTTTTGTGATAATATTTCAATGGAAAACAAAATATTGGCTTAAAACACTGTTAGGAACTACTTCTCCTAAGCACCGAACCCTGTCCCAGATTTTATCATGTTTTCATCATGGTTTTATATGGAAACACAGCAGGTGGTTTCATTTTATTTGATTCCAACAAGTAGTCACCTGGTGGGTACAGACTGCTCACTCCCTAGCCCTCCTGTGTCTTCAGCTGTGCTCTGGTTTTTACCTTTGGTAAACTCTAAAAGTGTGCACAATTTGGCTTATTGACTACTTTTCTTCTATAAAAGAAAAAGTCAAAAGGGACTAAGCAGCTGGATTCACTTGTTTTTTTGCCTTCATTTCCCTAAAAATTAAGTGGCATCTTACCTTTCTTTTTCTGATACAAGTAGCAAAGTTCTGAAGGAATTAAGTACTTGAAATAATTCTTTTGAATGATGTTTTTAACTCCCACACCGAAAGCTCAGGGATCATTGTAAAGAGGGGGCAGAAAAAATGTTAAGAGGCAGAAAATCAAGAAGTTTTTCATGAGATTGTCTTTCTCAGGAATGTCAGAAACCACACTCATAAAATCTCACCAAAATGACTGCTTAAACATGAGTTAAACAGAGGTCTCAGTCGTAATAAAAGAACAACAGAGAAACAAGGAAATCTTGGAGTGGGAAAAATAGTCAGTTTTCAAATGGTAATCCCTGAAAACGTGAATATAAGTAGCATTGTAAGACTAATCCAGTTGTATTTATGCATTTAGACATACACATGCATATGTATGTGCATATACGTATTGACTATATGTATATAATAACAGTTAATGTAAAAGGAGGTCATAACTGAAAGATTGGAAAGAAAGGAATGGGGGAGAGTTTGGATAGTGGACTGTGGATGAAGGAATGGTATAATTGCATTTTAGTCTTAAAAAATAAATGAAATACTTAAAAAATATTGTCAGTACAGTACATATGGAGGAAAAAGGAAATATATGAGCTAAAAATTGAGAAGGTCTCCTATGGGAGTGCTCATATGTATTATCTACTTTTCTGAGTGTTGGAGGCACAGAGCCAGCCTTCCCCATGCCTGTGTGTTTATTCTTGCCATGTATGAGTTTCTCCAATAATAGACAAACGAGTACAGCAGAATGATATCAGCCAACATGCTGTCTCAAGTAGATTATCCTGGCTTGTACAGGTGGAGTCAATAGCCACAAAGACTACTAAAATAGGGGGAGCCTAGGAGAGGAAAACATGGGGAGAGGAAGTGAGGAGAGAGGGTAGGCTCAGAGAAATGTGAAGAAGACATTTCTGTGAAATAAAAATTTGTGACTTTGAAGATGGAAGATAAAGGCTGAAAGCAAAGGAATCTTTTGTCCTGGCAAACAGACTTTCTGTGAGAACATTAAAAAAAAAACTACTATTGTGCACACCTTAATTTTGTTTGAGAGTCTCATGTTAGACCTCTGACCAATTTATGATTTGATAAAGTCATATTTTCATGGTTGAAGGTACCATCTTCTTAAGACAGCTAGAGAAGGTTGATATGTATTTGTTATTATATAGATAATTCTTTCCATTATTCTTCATCCAGTTATGAAATTCCAGAGATCTTCAGCTGTGCGAATTCATAGAGATTTTGTTTAACCTCAACATGGTTATTGCATGAGCATGTGCTGATGGAGAGAGGGCCGGCTTTTCATCCCGGCCGCCCAGCTAGCTTACACCCAAAATAATCACACAGAAAATGTATTCATTTAATACATTTAATACATAATGCCTGACCCATTATCTCTACCCTCTTATTGACTAACTCTCACATCTTGATTTAAGCAATTTCTGTTCATCTGTATGTAACCATGAGGTTGTGGATTACCAGGAATGATTTAGCATGTTTGATTCTGGCCACTCCATGGCGGTTCTCTGACTCTGCTTCTTCCTCCCAGAATTCAGTTCTGTCTTCTCCACCTACCTAAGTTTTGCCCTATCAGGCCAAGCAGTTTCTTTATTAATTAACCAATAAAGGCAATACATAAATTGAAAAACCTCCTACACAACCATGTGACTCTACTTTATTGCACTCTGTGATATGGTATTTTCTATATATTTTAATGCAAACAAATGTACATTTTCATAGTAAGTGCATGTATGTGTGTGAGTGTGTATATGTGTGTGTGTGCACTTTCTAGATTAAAAAAGAATATGAAAACATTTTGCTTGGGACGTTGACTTTTTAAATTAATTTTTATAGGCTAGCTGGGCAATGGTGGCACACACCTTTAATCCCAGCACTCGGGAGGCAGAAGCAGGTGGATCTCTGTGAGTTCAAGACCAGCCTGGTCTATGGAGCTAGTTCCAGGACAGGCTCGAAAGCCACAGAGAAACCCGATCTCGAAAAACAAAAAACCAAACCAAACAAACAAACGAACAAAAATTATAGGCTACAAAGCTCACTACCTTTTTGTCAGTTTACAAAAGACCTAATCCCTGTGTGTGTTCCAAAAAAAAAAAAAAAAAAGGATTCGTTGCAAATCTTGATACAATTTTTCTTTTACACATTCAGAACATACCTTGGGTCATTCAAAAATTAGTGTGTGATTGCTAGCTGACCATCCAAGCTCCCTGAGCACTGATTTTCAAATAACAACTGCTTCAGAAAATAGAAAAGAAAAGAAAAGAGAAGAGAAGGGAAGGGAAGGAAAGGAAAGGAAAGGAAAGGAAAGGAAAGGAAAGGAAAGGAAAGGAAAGGAAAGGAAAAGGAAAGGAAAGAAAGCAGCTGAGAACAATACTCCAAGCAAACAGCTCAGGGGTGCTGCTGTTCAGTGCTTGGTCCCCAGTGAGGCCTCCCCTTCTGGATTGTCACTTCTTTCCTTTAGATTTATCCTTTAAATGTGGAGAAGAAAAACTCAGTTATTCTGTTTTACAATAGACAGAAAATCAGTTATAAATGGCAGTGCCAGGGAAAATTCTACTAAGTGGACCTACACCAATAAGAACATGCAAGTGCTGTTGACATGACAGAGAACGGGAAAGAACAGTTAAGTGAGAATACAAAATGATAGCCATGCAGAAGTGTCAGCTCGGACCAGTGTCGGACGTCATCTTGAGAGCCACTGAGAATGATTCCAGTGACATTCTGAAGTTAACCTTGAGTCATCCAGAGAACGTGAAATCATATTCCCTTGCCTTTGTCTCAAAGGGCAGGAAAATGTAAACTGATTTTAGCAAGCCTTTCACCTTTAAGACTGGCATTTACTGTGTAACTGTATAATGGTCCAATCTCTGCCACAGGCAGTTTGTGGACTTCATCTCAATGAATCAATGGTTAGAATGAAAAATGTAATAAAATAAAGCAATACAATACAATGAATCATGCTGAACTCGTCCGGCACTTGTCCCTGTGTTTACTTTCAGCTTAGAAAATACATATCCCAGACAACTTTTCCAAGTGCTGATAGGCACTGTCAACACAGGCCAGTCTGAAGAGAAAGGATAAAAGTCACCTTTTCCTGCTTCTAGCAGAAGAAGAACTCCAAAAGGATCAGATTCAGATGACTTCACTATTCTTCAGGAGACTTAAGACTTAGGGGCTGCAATGCTCTCTATAGTCCATTGGTACCAGTCTCTTTAGCAACAGACATTATCTCTCAGTTGAGGAAAAATGGCTTAATATTGGTCTTTGGATATTGAGCACCAATTAGAAACACTTCTTTGTGTTCTCAACCTTCTTTCAAGCTCCAAAACCTTCCCAACATCAGTGTCAGCAATCTCTCTCCAGCTCCATCTTTCAATTTCCTGATTAAAAAACAAACCTTAGAAATAAAATAAAATATGCTTATTTAAAAGCTTAATTTATTTGTATCAGCCATCCAGCAAAGCTAGCGAAATAAAATGTCCTGCTTGATCTCAGCTTTTATTCTTGGGAGATTACAACAAAAATTCAAGACACTGTCAGCAAAACTCTCTTGAGCAATTAAAGCCACTTTGATTCATTTCTGAGAGTTATAATGCCTAGAGCACTAATTTTAGTCATCTCATAGTATGGCCTGGAGGTAAAAGTAAATCTAGATTTAGAGGAAACATCATGTCTGTCCTACCACACCTAAAAGAGTTAAGTGACACTGTGAATTAAAGCTTCAACCCAATTAGGGGAACATTTCATAGCTGCGAAGCATGAGTAAGGTTTGGATCGAGAGCTTCACACATGTAAAACAAGATAGATGAGTCGTGATCATAATCATTTATTTGCATATTTTTTAAATAAATTGTAATGTGTAAGAAGAGAATGGAGAAGTTAGACTCAAAAAGTCACTGCACATATATATTCTATGTAGAGCTTGCCCCAATAGGCTTGAAAAGTCAGGTGTTTGGAAGAACCATTCACTTTCATGTTTGAAGACAAGGCAGAGCATCTAAGTACTTATTTAATACTTGTGTGATTCATGGTCTTGTCATAGTTTTCTCATTTTCTCATCTTCTAAACCCATAGCTCCCACTTAAAATTTTCTCCTGAGAAGATGTACCCATGTTGTCTTCTAAGATGCTGAATTTTTGGGAAGAGAGCACAGATATAGATTGTCTTTCCTCTATGTGCCCTGAGAAAGGTTTCCTACTTTCCCAGAAACAGGTTCCATATCTCATGTGAGCATCGTAAAAAATGTCAAATAGTAGGGCAAATGTTGTATGAGGAGCGGCCGGGCTGTGTCCCCTTCATCTGGCCGCCTACATGGTTTAGCTTATGCCCCGAAATAATTACACAGAAACTATATTTATTTAAACACTGCCTGGCCCATTAATTTCAGCCTCCCATTGGCTAGCTCTTGCACCTGGACTAGCCCATTTCTGATAATCTGTATAGCACCCCAAGGTGTGCTTACCGGGGAGATTCTAGCCTGCCTCTGTCTGGAGTGGGAACATCATGGCGACTCCCTGACTCAGCTTCTCTTTCCCAGCGTCCTCTTCTGTCTACTCCGCCTACCTAATTTTCTGTCCTATCAGGGCCCAGGCAGTTTCTTTATTGAACCAATGAAATCAACAGATAAGATACAAGACCCACCTCCATCATTTCCCCTTTTTCTGTTTAAACAAAAAAGAAAGGCTTTAACTTTAACATAATAAAATTACATATAACAAAACAGTTATCAAGGAAGAATTACAATTACAATAATTATATCTATTTTATCTTTTATCATAACTAAGGAAAACTACAACTGTGTATCCATTCTTCAACTCTATCAAAGACTCCAGAAGGATATAAAATTACCTAAACAAACAGTAAATCCAAACTCTAGAAATGACAGAGACAACTCACTGCCTGGACAGTCACCCAAAGTTCCTCTGTACTGTTGGGGCATCCATCTTCGGCCTTCAGGCCCATAGTATCCAGCAGACATTTTTCATGAAGCAGGAAATTTCAAAGACAATTCAGTCACTTTCTGCTGTGTCCTGCAGAATGTCTCGTAGACTCTTTTATGAGTCAGGAACCCCGAAAGACCATCTCACCTTTAGGCAAGTTCAGCAGTCCTCTCTCTGCGGGTTCTTTGTGTCCAGTTTATGCAATAGTCCAGGCAAGAACAGTCTCTTGCCCAAATGGCTGGTTATCAAACTCCATAAGGATCCCCTTCGATGCCCATCTTCCTCTCGAAGTAGATTGGTGCTGCCAGGAGCAAACGTGTCTCATTGTCATGAAAAAGCCCTAAATTATTAAAACATTAAATGCCATATTCTGCAGTCCTTGAAAGATATGAAGAATGCCTATCTAATTGAAATATATCTCCATATATCTAGAAAATCTAACATGACTACAAGCTTGACTATCATTTACGATTATTTAACAACAACCTATATTTCCTAATTATACATTACATTTTAAAAATGAACTATATAATCACAATACCTTAATCAAGATCAGAAATACATACACATATAACAAAATTGACCTTAAAATCCACACCAATGCAAATTATTTATATCTATATCATATCCCCCTTTAAATGTAAAAGAACATATATAATCAATATTTGGGAACATGGGCACAGCTTTTTCTCTCTAAACTGCTTCCTGCTGAATGGGGGCGTCGTTAATTAGGTCTTTCATGGTATAACCTGTGTGTCAGGGTCATCTCAGTTGGCAGTTGAGTGAAGTAATTTTTTGAGGGTGTTCACAGCAACCTTTCAGGAGGGCGTGGTCTATCATACCAAACCGGAATAGAAGAAATCCACAGGGTCTCATCCTCTGTGAAAACAAAAGAAGACCCTTTCCGAAGCTTCATATCCTTAGACCCAAATTTTGAAGTCATACCCTCATGATATCCATTCTGGTTCCATTTGGCAGCCCATATAATGAAATGTCTCTCTGTACTTAGCTCCTTCACAGTCAAAAATTTTAAAGAAAACACAATGTACATAATCCAGACTCTCTGTGAATTTTCCATTTTTATGTGGCTTATTTTCTTTATTTCTTTTACTCTCTTAACTATCTGTACTCTGTCTCTTTAAAGACTTTACCTTTTTAATTTTAAAGGCATTAACTTTATTCTCTCTCTCTCTATTTTTTTTATCTCTCAAGCCCACGTACATTTATCCAACATTGTGACTCATTTAGTGGTCTGTCTGAATCTGTTTTATTGTGAATCTGTAATTTTTTTACTATCCAGGAGCATTTCTTAAAATGTTAAGCACTTCTTAAAAACTTAAGTTGCTTATTATACAGTTAATACGGTACCACCTGCATTCTGCCCAGTAGAAACCTTAAGTGCGCTGTCATTAAGGTAATTACGGTAGTTCCTGCTTGAGACCAGCTCAGTTCAGCATGGCGGAGCTGAGGGGCTCCTGGCTCAGAGCCATTTGGTGCGCCTGAGCTGCGCACAATTCCAGGCATACAGCACTCCACATTGCCATCAAGCAAGCCATAGAGCTTTAGTCCAAATGCTCCATTCAAAAGCTCTGGCTCCCACAGGAGCCAGACAGAAATCGTAATGGCGGCACAGCCCAGAAAGCCGGCATTTTAAAACAGCCAGTTTTCCTGTTGCTGAGTCAGGGCAATTTCTTTGCGGCATGCAACCCACAAACAGCAAAAAGCTGTCTTAAATTCTCTCTCTCTCTTTTTTAAGCCCTCTCAGGTTTTATGTGGAGTTCATTAGCATGTGGGCGCCAATTTGTTGTATGAGGAGCGGCCGGGCTGTGTCCCCTTCATCTGGCCGCCTACATGGTTTAGCTTATGCCCCGAAATAATTACACAGAAACTATATTTACTTAAACACTGCCTGGCCCATTAATTTCAGCCTCCCATTGGCTAGCTCTTGCACCTGGACTAGCCCATTTCTGATAATCTGTATAGCACCCCAAGGTGTGCTTACCGGGGAGATTCTAGCCTGCCTCTGTCTGGAGTGGGAACATCATGGCGACTCCCTGACTCAGCTTCTCTTTCCCAGCGTCCTCTTCTGTCTACTCTGCCTACCTAATTTTCTGTCCTATCAGGGCCCAGGCAGTTTCTTTATTGAACCAATGAAATCAACAGATAAGATACAAGACCCACCTCCATCAGGCAAATGTTTGTTGAATGGCTGCTGAATGAAGAGAGGTAAAGAAAATAGAAAATTATGGTCTTCCCATGAATTAGAATGTTGCCTATGGTTTTTCCTACATATGAATTTAGAAAAATATAAGTTCTCTGTTTCTTTAACTGTGAAATGTAAAGATAAAAGTATTGATATATATATTATTAAAACTGTTAAGCACATTCTGCTCAACTCCTAATGCCATTAGGTGATTTTATATTAAAATACAATACATATGTCACCAATAGAATAGCTGTATAGTCCAGATAAGTATATATACATATGTTTATGTATATACTTATGTGCATATACATATTTATTCCAGTTTGGTAGTATTCTATAAGCAGAATAAAATCATTAAATTTGAAGCTACCTTCCTCCATTAAGGAAATTGTAATCTATAATAAAAGGATTGGCACAGCACAAAAGATAGTTGCCAATTATTGATAATAGCAATGCATTTCATTTTATATATTAATGGTGATCACAATAGTGTAAGTGGCATAACAGATATGATAAGAGTGAAAAGAGATATTTATAGCAAATGAATAATTTTTAAATAATCATAGTTGACTTGAAAAGTATAGAAAATAAAAATGTATAATATATATATGTTACAATATATTTAAACAGCATTTTTTAGAAAAAAAATCTCTACACTTCATATGAGTAACCGATTCTATCTGTAGCTCAGTGTTGAAGAATTCTCCCGAGTAACTGCTCATGTATGAACAAGTAGGTTGGAGTCATGATAGTGATGCAGAGAATGACCAAAATTTTTTCTAGAAAACAAAAAGAAAGGACAGATAAGTCTGAACCTATGTTTCAAATATTTGTGGACACTAAATCTACAAGTGTTGTTTAAATGGTAGTTCAGTTTTTTTGTGATCTCACACTGATTATAAATATTATAGCTTACCATGTTGACAGATGTGCTGGGTTTGTGGGGATTTGTTTGTCATGTCATTGTGTGATTGAAACTTGGATTTCACATATGCTGGTCAAGGGCTCTACTACTGAGGTACATCCAGCACCATTTAAATGTATCTTTAGTAACAATTATCAGTAGAATTAGAGCTAATTTATTATAATAATCATATAGGAAGGCACTTAAAGCTTTTTTGTGTTAATTTCTTGTAAACCTGTGTGTGTGTGTGTGTGTGTGTGTGTGTGTGTGTTGCTGGCGGTGGTGGCTGTTTGTTGGTTCCCGGCCACTTAGCCCTGAAATAATCACACAGAAACTGTATTATTTAAATCACTGCTTGGCCCCATAGCTCTAGCTTCTTATTTGCTAACTCTTACATCTTAATTTAACCCACATTCATTAATCTGCACATCACCATGAGGCTGTGGCCTACCAGCAAAGTTTCAACATGTCTGTCTCTGGTGGCAGCTTCATGACTTCTTATTCCACCCTTCTTTCTCCCAGCATTCTCTTTAGTTTTCCCTGCTAGCTCTGTTCCCCTATAGCTAGCTCTCCTATAGTTCCAAAGAAGTATCTTTATTAACCAATGATAAACACAGCATACAGAGGGGAATCCCACATCACCTCCCCTTTTCTGTTTAAATAAAAAGGAAGGTTTTAACTTTAACATAGTAAAATTACATATAGCAAAACAGGTATCAAGCAAGAATTATAGGTACAATATTTATATCTACATTATCTTTTATCATAACTAAGGACAACTATAACTATAAATTCTTCAGCCCCATCAAAAGCTCCAGAAGGATATAATATTACCTAAGTATACAGAAAGTGCATGTAAGCAGCTTCCAAATCTCGAGAATTCACAGAGACATCTCGCTGCCTGGACAGTCACCCAAAGTTCTTCTGTGCTGTTGGGGCATCCATCTTCAGCCTATAGGCCCATAGTATCCAACATATTTTTTCACAAAGCAGGAAATTTCAAAGATAGTTCTGCCTATATTGGCAGTTTGTCCATCATTTTCTTCTTTGTCCCCCAGAATGTCTAGCAGTCTCTCTAATAAAGCAGGAACCCCAAGGATTATCTCACCTTTAGGTAAGTTTAGCAATAATTTTTCTACAGGTCCTTCATGTCTGGATCATCAATCAGTCAAGAGTAGTTTCTGCCCAAATGAATAACCAACTCCATAAGAAGCCTCTTCAATGCCCATCTTCCTTTTGAAGTAGACTGTGTGTGTGTGTATACAGAGAGAGAAAAAAAGGAAGAGAAATGAATGATAACGTTTTATATATATATATATATATGTAGATATGTGTGTTTCTCTCTATATATACATATATAATATATATGTATATATACATATATATATATATATAAAATTATATATATAAATATAAATATACATATATATATATATAATTTTATTTGTTAACAATTATTTCTATTTGTGTCCATAGTCCATGAGTCCTAAAACATTATCTAAAATATTCTCACTCTACATGGTTTGATCTCAAGGATAATCTAATAATGATATGTGAAACTCCAATCATGCAAGCAAGATGCCTGATTTTCTCATTTTTAAGAAGAATTGAAGGTATTCCTAATAATGATTCTTGTAAATAAGAAATTGATAAATGAAAATTTAAGGGTTTCTGAGCATGACAAGTGCTATGAGTTAAGTTCCAAGCTTCCATGCAGTTCCAGCCAAGGCACAAACACTGTAAAACGTCAACCCCGAGGAAGATGGTAGGAATTCCTTCCTGGGACAGCAGGTATTTGGAAAGGGAGATACAGTGGCTCTCCTAGGCATAATGCTAATCCATGATAAGGAGACATTTGTAGGCAAGTCACTAACAGCTAGAATAGTATAAACAGAAGCTGAAATTAAATTTCTCAGCCATCCAGACCCAAATAATCACAGAGAAACTATATTAACTATAATACTGTTTGGCCAATGGTCCAGGCATAGTTCTAGCTTGTTTTTATATCTTAAATTAAGCCATTTCTATTAATCTATGTCTCACTACAAAGCTGTGGCCTATTGGTAAGATTCCAGCATCTTTCTCTTTTGGCTCCTACATAACATCTCCCTCTTTCCGCCTTATTTCTCCTTGCATTTGGTTTAGTTTTCCCACCTAGTTCTCTTCTGTTTTGCCATTGGTCAAAGAATCGAAAAAGCTTCTTTATTAACCAAGCTTCTTTATAACATATTCAAAGGATACAGAGGGGAATTCCACATCAGAGTAGGAATTGCCTTGGCCACCTTTTCAAACACA
Organism: Microtus obscurus; assembly: GCA_963919715.1. Lineage (NCBI taxonomy): Eukaryota > Metazoa > Chordata > Mammalia > Rodentia > Cricetidae > Microtus > Microtus obscurus. The sequence continues at coordinate 6,221,612 of CAWTZC010001616.1, read as the reverse complement.
TCTTCTAATGCTGCCTAATGAAAGTAGGGATACTTGATGCCTGCTCCTCATGAATAATAAGTGGTGGATCTCATCCTTATAGTACGCAGGTTTGGGAATTTTCTGAATGAGAAGTGTCTCTGAAATGTGTGGTGCAAAGTATTGATTTGATATTTTCTACAGATGGGATCTATGGTGATTTGAAAAAGGAGATAAACAAAACTAAAAACAATCTATGTTATTTTGAAAACTGAGCCAAATTTTGGAGTTGACCTATTTGTATTACTTCACCTCACACTAACAAAGATGAAATTATCCTTTCTTTGTAACATTAAAATTTAAAGAAATACATAGTCTTTGAATTTCTTATCTGATATTCGGGTTCCATTTATAAATCTGTTTCAACAAGAGCACCTATGAGTTGATTTCCATAGAAGGTTAAAGACTCTACAGTCTTTAGCTCTCTTTAGACAAGGAAATAACTTGCCAAGGACATTTTACTGATTTAATCAGAGGCAGATAATTAGTGAAACACTAAGGAAGTCAGGAGGTAAAATCTAATAGAATCATAGACAGACCTGTCAGCCTACATGATTGACGGGCACATTGTAATTGCCTACTCTAATCCTGAGTTTTCTTTAGTAAAATAAAAGTGTCTGTTTAAAAGGTATCATTTATTTTTTTTTTTTACTTTGCTTGAAAACATAATATTATCCTCAGACGAACAGTAAGGAATCCATCTGTATTCATAAAAGAAAGCTTGGGTTTCAGAAAGAAGAGATAGTGAGCTTTGAGTTTCCAAAGCTTTATAAAATTGCAAAGAAAGTAAATCTTATGCAAAAAAAAAAATTCATCCAAATTACAAATTGTTGCTCTGGGATGTATTAGTAATACCAGCACTTGGAAAGGTGAAGTCAAGGATTGTCGTGTGTTTAAGGCCATCTTGGGCTACACAATGTATTTCAGGCTAGCCTAGTCAAGAGTGAAAACCTGTCTCAAAACAAACCAGAAAATAAACAAAGTACAATTCCTCCAAAATAAATAGAATTAAGAATACATTGATTATTTATAAGTAGATAGTGAAAGTAAAAGAAATTCTTACTCTCTGAATGCCTCGCCAAACCTTCAACTCTATAGCTACAAAGAAAGAAAAGGGAAAAAAATCAAATGGTTTAAAAGAACTTCACAGCAGTGTCCTGTAAGCTTAATTAATGGTTGCAGATGAGACATAAGCACTGAAAAACAAGGTGAAGATGGGACAAGGATAAAAAGGAGTGTAGAATTTTAGCTTTCAGAACTTGTTCTCTACTTCCATGGACTGGAGACACAAAATAGGCAGCACACTGTGGGGAGAAGCACACATCCTGAAATGAGATGCAATTAAGTCATTTTAAAAATCCCCCAGCAATTACACACATATCAATTAGTGAAGTGCAAACTTGGCAAGTCTTTATTTACTTGATCAGTACAGCAGTCAAAACCTATAATTCAGTTACCAAAATTTATCTTGAGAGTAATAGGTACAGTCATAAACCAAATGCATTATCATTCACCTCTTAATAGGTTTCTCATGCTCAAACTAAGAATGCTGAAAAAATAGCGTATCTAAAAGCTAATTACATACCTGGCATTGTTCTCAGAGAGATAGCTAGCTCTGAGTCATGAAGCAATTACTAATACCCACTTTATAGTGAAGAACTGTAGACATGGGGAAGTCAAAGCTCACTCAGGGTCACAAATAATTGCTGAGAAGAGACTTGAGACACTAGTCCTCAGAGCAAAAACAGCTCAATTGCATGCATCTCAAAAACAGACATTAGAATAGAAGTATGGCCAACTCTAATTTGATGAACTGATGCTACATTTTTAGTTTGGCCTACCTAGTTTGAGGTACAATTTTAGAGTCATGAGGGAAACTTAGAAACAGAAAATATATCATTTTCCAATCTGCCTTTATTTATGCCCTCATAGTTTAAAAGATTTTGTTAATATTAATTACCCATATAAATTTATAATCTTTCTTCTAGTATATTTTAGAATTAAAATATTTAAGAATACATTAGATTCCTTATTAATAAAAAATAGGGACAACTATAAAATTGAGAAAAATATGATTGTAAAGAGAAATTAACTTTCCAGATATTCTAGTTAACTTCCTATTGTCTGATAAAGATTTTGAAGCATAGTTTACAAAAAATGGAAAAATGAAAAGTGAATCAATGTTAGTGTCATCCACTCCTTTGTGAGTGGTGAGGCATTCTTTTCTTAACTCTTCAGATGTAAAAGATGTTGTATTGTGAAAAGATACACAAGGTATAAGATTTTCAATTTTCATTACTTCTAATTATAAAATTCAGGAATATTAAATATAATTGAACTGTACAAATATTAGTCCTATTTATCTTCAAACAGCCCCATACAATATTTTTAGGTTGAGAAAATGTACTAAGCAGTGAAAACCTCATGTTTAGCTCTAGATTTTAGATATAAACATTGACTTCCATGTCTCTGAGGAATAATAAGCTAAAATTCCTCAGGTCTCTGTAACTCATCATTTCCTAACATTCTCAATATATCATCATTTATCAATTACATATAAAAGTGAAATATTTACATAGGATTCATTTCTCTTTCCACAATCAAAAAAAAATCTCCCCTGGCACTCTCATTTGAAAGCTATGTTCAGTTCAAATGAGAAAAGCAACTTTAATCTGCTAAAGTTGCAAGCCATTTGGGGATTATTAAAGTGAAAGCTATTTTGTATTTAGAATGATTGTCTTGACTTTTGTCAAATGTAAACTCTGCCTTCCTTGCTTTTGGCTATAAGAAAAAAATAAGCGTAGTTTTTGTCAGTTGACTGTCATAACAAAATGCTATCCCGGTTAACATGTCTTAGTATGTCAACAATAACATGAATCCTCCATTTTATACAGTCTTCTCTGACTTTACTAACAAATTAAAATTAATAGAACGAGAATATCAGTGTAAAACTATACATTTTATTGCATTTATTATATTTAATTTGCTTGATCATAAATAATCTCCTAGCCAAGAAAATATAAATTCTCAACTGCTCTCAGCTTTTAAATTAATTTGACAATTTTACTAGAGTTTCTTGAAATTATCCTTTAAAACCAATTAGGAAGCAAAAGCATTGAAATCACACTACTACTCTTCCTGAATCAGAAATGGTGGAATGCTGTTATGACCTTTGTCCTGGAGAATGAGCAGCAACATTTGAAATCTCTGTCACATCTTTGAAGGAAAGTGTGTTATTGGCCAATGTTTATATTACGTAAATTCAGACCATTAACCTAATTTACTGCTTGCCTACAAGCTATTGCCAAGTAATTCTGTTCTGTGCCATCTGGGTGTTTTCACATAAAGGAAGGGCACTTATTAGCCCGTCATGGCTTTAAAATTTCATATTCCAGGGTTTTAATGTCATTTTCTCAGACTTGAATCATTCTACGATGAAGTAGATTTTATTTGTTTTGACTCTTTAATAAGATATGACTGAAAATGCATAAATATTTACATTAAAATTAATAATTTTTTTAAAGTAATTTCTCTCTGGAAAGAATGATTAACAGTTAAGAACATTGACTGCCCTTCCAGAGGGAGGACCTGAAGGCAGAAGTTTCTGTTCCTAAAGATGCTCCCAAGTACCACACAGAGGCTTAATATTAATTATAAATGCTCGGTCAATAACTCAGGCTTATTACTAGCTAATTTTTACATTTTCATCGAACCCAGACTTTTATTTACGCTTTGCTACATGACTTGGTGTTTTTTTTTTTTTTTTTATCAGTATGACATGTCTGTTCTTCTTGCTGCTCTGTGTCTGCTTGCTACTCCTCTAACGCTGCCCTACTTCACAGCAATCTCTGTCTCTCTCCCTATATATTTTCTGTCCAGCCATTGGTCAGTCAAATTATTTTTTAAACTAATCACAATGACATATATCCACACAGTGTAAAGGAATATTTTATAAATACCCATGTAAAATTCCTAGTATCCACATAGTTGCTAACTCTATTCCAGGAGGATCAAACACCCTCTTAAGGGCGTCCCAGGGCACCAGGCCTGAATGTAACGCCCAAATATACATGCAGGCAAAGCAATAATTCTAAATTATAAAATAAAGAAAATTATTTTAAAATAAAAGTCTGTGATTTGAAAATTGTCAAAGAGAAGCCAACACTAACTTTGATATTCAGAAATAAATTATCAGAAACACCACTTGAGAGAGCATTTCTATTCAATAGAGAAGGATCATAGACAGATGGCTACAGGTTCATGTCCAACATTAAGTCTACAAGTGAGGTTTTAGCGGAGTAAAACCTCTATAAAAATCACAGGCTCTTGAGTTATGCTGTTACATGTTTTCATCGATAGCAAGACCTTGCTAAGAGGCTAAAAAGGAAACATTCTCATAGCAGAATATAAAAGCAACAAAGAGTAGGGATTTAGACTTCTGAAATCATCTTAGTGCATTGGTAAATGTGATAAAAAAAATGGTTTGCTCGTGATGATCATGGCTGCTTTTCTTGTTCTCAGACATACATTTCTATTTCTTTTATGCACATGATAGATCTTAACTCTTTAAGCTGGTAACCAGACTTTCACCATTTGCTTCTTATGTACAGTTTAAGCCTGCGATCTTCAGCTAAGTTGGCCACTGAAATTGTTAATTATATAAATCCTGCTAACATTTCCAATAGTGAAATCAGATATTATTATTATTTCTACTATTATTATTATTCCTTGAGCAAATATTTTCTCCCCAACCATCAGAGCTGTGTTAGTCTAAATGGCTTTCTAGCACCTTTTCCCTAAATGTGCTGTCTCATTTTGAATTCTTTCTACATGTGCCTTCTAACAGCAGACTCTTCCTACCCAATGTGGCAGTGAATATCGGTGAATGCACTTTTAAGATTTTCTGAAAAAAGCCCGGGATAAAACCGGTCTCGCTGAACATAGCAGACAATGAGGACTACTGAGAACTCAAGAACAATGGCAATGGGATTTTGATCCTACTGCATGTACTGGCTTTGTGGGAACCTAGGCAGTTTGGATGCTCACCTTACTAGACCTGGATGGAGGTGGGTGGTCCTTGGACTTCCCACAGGGCAGGTAACCCTGATTGCTCTTGGGACTGAAGAGGGAGGGGGACTTGATTGGGGGAGGGGAGGGAAATGGGAGGCGGCGGTGGGGAAGAAGTCTTTAATAAATAAATAAATAAATAAATAAATAAATAAATAAAAAAGATTTTCCAGTTGTTTGTTTTAAATGAAGGTCATTTGGAAAGAATATTCTATTAGTCCACTTACTGTGGTAACCACTGACAAAGTATGACCCTAACAAGCCAAATTTGACAGCAAGTAGTAGTTTAGTTGGATTAATGCTTTTCAATAACTGGTGGAAAGTTAAAAAAAAATAGTTTGGGGTATAGCTCAGTTGTTACAGTGCTTGCTTAGGATGCATGAAACACACAAGATGATCCTCAGTACTGATTAACCAGGTGTACAACTGTGTAACCCTAGCATTCAGAAATTTAAGGCCATCTTTGGTTAAATAGAAATGTGTCCAGGACAGCCTGGGATAGATTTGATAGCAGACCCATTAAAAAAAAAAAAAGTGATATGCTATGTTCTCTTAGTTGGGTTTCTATTGCTGTGATAAAACACCATGACCAAAAAGAACTTAGGGAAAGGGTTAACTTAAGCTAATGTTCCACATCACAGTCCACTGTCAAAGGAAGTCCAGGGAAGAAGTTTTGTCAGGAACCTGGATTTAAGAACCAAAGCAGTAGACCTGGAAGAATGCTGCTTGCTGAACTGATCCCCCTGTCTTGCTCAGCCTACTGTCTTATAGCAGTTCCCAGTACAACTAGCCCAGGGTTGGCACCAACCACAGAGATCCATGCCCTCCCACATCAATCATCAATTTCCTAACTTATCATCCTACCCAGGACCTGGCTCCTCTGTCTACTTAGCATGGACATTATGATAAACAAACTGATAAAGTATGAAACTTCCTAGCAGCTCCTGAAAAAAAATGTGTCAGGACTCTTCTCTGGTCCTTTACATCATCTCGTCACCATTTCTTTTTCTTCCTCTTATTTGAGGCTATTTCTTTTAATGAAGCTCCTCTACAGCTTTTTTTTTTAATATTCTTTATTTGTATTGTATGTACTCTTTTATGCATTTTAGAGAATATTATGAATACTTATACACTCCAGATGGATATATTTTACTACTGAATGGTACCTTTTACCATTATTTTATGAATTTTTAAATCTTTTTTATTTATTTATTTATTTATTAAAGATTTCTGTCTCTTCCCCACCGCTGCCTCCCATTTCCCTCCCCCTCCCCCAATCAAGTCCCTCTCCCTCTTCAGCCCAAAGAGCCATCAGGGTTCCCTGTCCTGTGAGAAGTCCAAGGACCACCCACCTCCATCGAGGTCTAGTAAGGTGAGTATCCAAACTGCCTAGGCTCCCACAAAGCCGATACGTACAGTAGGATCAAAAACCCATTGCCCTTGTTCTTGAGTTCTCAGTAGTCCTCATTGTCTCTCTGTTTTTTCCCAAGACCGGTTTTATCCCAGGCTTTTTCAGACCCAGGTCAGCTGGCCTTGGTGAGTTCCCGATAGGACATCCCCATTGTCTCAGTGTGTGGGTGCACCCTCGCGGTCCTGAGTTCCTTGCTCGTGCTCTCTCTCCGTCTTCTCCTGATTTGGACCTTGAGGTTTCAGTCTGGTGCTCCAATGTGGGTCTCTGTCTCTGTCTCCTTTCATCGTCTGATGAAGGTTAATATTCCAGAGGATGCCTATATGCTTTTCTTTGGTTTCTCCTTCTTATTTAGCTTCTCTAAGATCATGTATTAGAGGCTCAATGTCCTTTGTTTATGACTAGAAACCAAATATGAGTGAATACATCCCATGTTCCTCTTTTTGGGTCTGGCTTACCTCACTCAGGATAGTGTTTTCTATTTCCATCCATTTGCCTGCAAACTTGAAGAAGTCCTTGTTTTTTACTGCTGAGTAGTACTCTAATATGTGTATATTCCATACTTTCTTCATCCATTCTTCAATTGAAGAGCATCTAGCGCTTTTAAGAGGAAGCTTCTCCGTGGACAGATTAAAACCTCTGGCATGCTCTTAGCGTATGTTCCTATTCCGTTTCCACTGTCTCCACTTCCAGGTTGATTACAGTTTAGACCCCTATCTCCTAAAAACCTCATTCCTGTAAGGCAGCACCCTTATGAACCAGAGATTTCCTGTTTTCTTTTATCTCTGAAAAGGGAGCACTGCTACTCAGAAGCGTTCCTTTCATAGGGCTTGCTTTTCGAAATACTTTCCTATCTCTTGCTTTCCTCCAGCCATCAAGTCCTAAAGTTACCAGTAATTGGGAGAAGAAGAATATGTCACACAAGTTCTAAAAGGAAAAAGACACTTCCTAAGAATTGGTTATAGATATATAATTAATTTTGTTTATCTATTCTCATTACTTTATAACATGTGGACTTCAGTATAAGTTGTTATCAGAAAGAATTATTCCTTTATAACTTTTTGTGACACTCTTATACTTTTCCTGTCCTTTTAAAGACCCCAAAAGTTTACCCACTGATTGATTGCTAGGGTTTCTTGTTACTTTAAAATCCCTTCAGCTTTAATGGCTAGTTTAAATTAATCAAGAGAAAAAAATACCTTTCCTCCTGATATTTCACTCTCTCACTTGTTTCTTCTAATAATGCCAGTACAAAAGGAAGCACAACTACACATGCGTATGCATATTTATAAATTCCTACTCCTCAGTTCCGACACCAACACAATGTCACACAGTGCTGCCTAATTGAGAAACAAACTAAGAAGGAGGAAAACTGGTGCAGTTCCTCCAGCGTGTTGCCAGAGGCCACATTAATAAAGACTTCGCTCTTGTGTAGCCCACAGTCCCATTGTGTGAGTGCTCTGAGATACATGTTAAGCTGGGTGCCTTTATTATTGGTTCTAAACTGTTTCAAGGCAACTATGACAAACCTGCCATGAATGGGCACACTTGAAGATGAACTTTTTTTTAAATAACACATCTGAAGAAGGAGCGCAAAAAGATTTTAGAAACTCTATAAGACATTTAACCCAGTTAGTACTGTGAGCTTCTAATATTCACAAGATCCACATCTATAGGTTCAACCAAATCCAGCTACAAATGTTTAGGGGAAATTTGAGTCTGCATATGTGACAGTTTTCTTGCCACTATCACCCAAGCACTACAATGAAATAACTATTCACACCACTATGTTGTATTTAGTATGAAAAGTAGACTGTAGATGATTGTTTTAAAGGATACCGGTACATGTTGGAAGGCTAATAAGAATTAACTTATAGTTTTGTATTATGTACTAGTTAGGTCTTATAGACTGACTTACTAATACCAAAAATACAGACATATTCATTGCCTAGCATATATATTTTAAATCATTATTTTAAAATTTTTAAATAGTTAATATTTGGAGACTGTTATATATTAGTACAATATTTGCATTATTTCTATCACTCCCTGTCCTCATTCTAACTCCTCATATATTTCTTCCACATCCTTTATAACTCATGACCTCTACCATAATTATTATTTATACAATACACACACACACACACACACACACACACACAGACCCCTTACTTGGTCTACTAATGTTGCATGTATGTACAATGTGTTAATGCTGACCACTGAGGACTATATAACTTAATCAGAGAGTTTGTCCCTAGAGGAACTGGTTTTCCTCGCCTTTAGCTTTTCATCTAGGGGTGGAGGCCTTATGACATTTACCTTATTTACATTGTCATTGTCAAGAGATGCTAACATTTTGTCCTCTTTAGAACACCATGCCATTGAGGTTTCATGAGCACAGTTTTCCAGTCATATCTAGAAGATACTAGCAGAAGATATCCTGATAGCCTGGCTTATAAAACTGTTCTGCCATATTCCCTGAGTCTTTGTTATAGATCCACTATTGTACATGCACCACCTGGAGCTAAACAGTCTAAGCTACTTAATTCATGTATTTTGATCAACTATGAATCTCTGTAATAATTTCTACCTGTTATAAAAGAAGCTTCTTGGATGCGAGTTAGTAGCCACGTATCTGTCAGACTAAGAATATTTAGTTGAATGCTATGGGATACTTTGTTGACTTAAGAAAATATCAGTAGTAGGTTATTCTCTAGGGTCTATGGGTAGTTAGCTACATTTTCAGTAAAAAGGTATAAATTCCCTGTATAGAATAGACCTCAAGTCCAATTAAATAAGTGTTGATTGCTATCAAGTCATAAATGTCACAATTGTTTCCTTAGCAATATCTTGCCATGCTGATCATTGCTGCACTTCATAGGGGTCACAGCTAGATAGGACCACTGATAACTTTACATTATTAACTTGGAAAATGTCTTCCAAGGACTATGAAAGACAGGCCTCCTAAAAGAGTCTTTCAGGTCAGAGCCAGCTCAATTCCCATGAGTCCTATGACTAACGTACAAGGTATCCTTGGGAATAGGAAATAAATTTCAAGTCCTGGGAGGCAGTGAAGGACAACAACAATAGACTGTGTTATTTGGGGAGTCCTTTTGTCTCCTGATGAAGAATTGGAAAAAATTTGTGGTGTATGGTCCTAGATGAAAGATCACAAAGTGAAACCGGAAACGCTGAAATTGCTACAAGAAATCATAGGCAGTGTCTTATATGGTACAGATGTCAAGAAGGACTTTCTGAATAGGACTCTATTGGCTCAGAAATTAAGGTCAGCAATGATCAATTGAGTGAATAGGAAGTTCACACTGAAAAAGAATCCTTGCAATCCAACCGAGGATTTTAATATCCAGAATATTTAAGAACTGAAAACACTAAGAGTCAAGAAAACAAATGACTCAAAAATAAAGCTATGGGTCTGAACAGAAGACAGCTCATAAGAAGAAATAAAAGCCATTAAGAAATATATTAGAAGATGTCTATGATGCCAAATATATGAAAAATTAAAAATAATATTAATAATCTTGTCAGAATGATTAAGATTAAGAAAGCCTACAACAAATGTTGGCAAAGATAATGGGAAAGGAGAAATCTCATTCTTAGTCTGGAGGAAGCAAACAGATTGAAGCACTTCAGGAAACCAGTGTGGAAAATTCCCCAAAAGATAAAGATTAAATCTCACATATGACCCAACTATATGATTCCTTAGTATTAACCCAAAGGACTGGCTACCCCTACCCCTCCCTCCTGGCTATCTTACCCCTCAGATACTTGCTCAGCCATGTTCATTGCTTCTCTACTCATAATAACTAGGAAATGAAACACCTTTAATACATTCAGCTGGAGAGTGAAAAGTAGGTACACTATCAATTGCTATTCAGCTGTAATGAAAGATGAAATCATGAAATTTTGAGGTAAACAGATGGAACTAGAAAATATTATATTGAACAAGTCAACCGAGACACAGAAAGACAAATATAACATGCGCTATCTTTTTTTTTTTCCTCTTAATGCTGGGTTTTCTGTGTAACAGCAGTGGCTGTCCTAGAACTCACTCTGTAGACCAGGCTGGATTGGACTCACAGAGAGCCACGTGTCTGAGTTATGGGAGGCCACCACTACTCAGTCGCATGTTCTACCTTATCCGTGGCTTCTGGCAGTAAATCTTCATGTCTGAACTTAGATCCTGGAGTGTCCGCAAAAACAAGGGCCATAAAAATGTAGTGTGGCCTAGACCGGAGAATTTCAGCATAAAGGTGATATGAAAAGGAAATTAGGTGGGGGGAAGTCTTAACCAAGGAGAGGGAAAGAGGGCTGTGAAGAAGGAGGTGAGGAGAGAGATGAGAAATGATCAGGATGTTTGAAACATTCATAGGAAATTGTGATATTTTATATGTATCTAATATCATATATATATGTATGTATATATATATATGTATACATATATATATAAATGTTTGTGTTTGTGTAGACACAGAGAGAGAGAGAGAGAGAGAAAGAGAGAGAGAGAAAGAGAGACAGGCAAGACAGGCAGAGGAGGGGATCTGGCGCTGTTAGGCTTTTAAGTATCCTACCATAAACTTCTTTGTTTGGAAGTTTAAGAAGGGTGTGAACGTCCCAAAAATTTTGTACTGAATTTTATGTCAAAATTCTGTTTACTGCAAATTAAATTCATAGATTGCCTGGTATATCTTGTGCATTCCCATTTAATTTACTCAGAATTGATAATCAAAATCAGTTTGGATATTTCAGTAATTGGCAACATTCCCCAATGTCCAATTAGACACAGAAAATAAACAAGCATATAATTCTGCCTAAGCACCACCTTACTGCAGTTGTAAAATGTTTGTTATTAATACTGAAAAGAATTATGGTGAGAACAAAAAGCATAAATGAATATAAAAAAACACTAAAGCCTCATTAAAAAAAAATTGTTGGTTTTCGAGTTGTCCAAAGAATTTTTCAGATATTGTTCTGAAACAATATTATAATTTAGAAAACTCTTAGTCTGTGTGTAATTACTTTATATAATGCAGTATACTATTGATGTGATAATATTGCAGAAAATGGCTATTTCCTGTTAAAACTGTAGGGATCAAAATTACATTCCCTGGTAGGTATGGGGTAGAGGAGTGGCCACCTTCATGACACAGTGGGAAAAACTTTGAGAGTCAATGGTTTTGTGTTGACAGAGGTTTCTGTCCTGCCTAGTACTGCAGATATTTAGTACCAAAGAAACACACAGAAGCTTATATTAATTATAAACTAGTTGGCCTTTTAGCTCAGGGTTCTTATTAACTCCTATATTTTACATTATCCCATAATTTTTGCCTGTGTTAGTCACATGGTTTGGTGTCTTTTATTAGTGGGGCATTCTCATTTTCTTTTTTTATTATTTTTATTGAGCTCTACATTTTTCTCTGCTCCTCTCCCTACCTCTCCCCTCCCCTTCAACTCTCTACCAAAGCCCTCATGTTCCCAATTTATTCAGGCGTTCTTATCTTCTGTCCTCTGTAATTGGGTGACGACTGCAGATCTAGATTACTTCTTCCCACCATTCTCCTTTTCTGCTCACCCCACCTTTACTTCCTGCCTGGCTACTGGCCATTCAGCTTTTGATTAAACTAATACAAATGACAAATCTTTACAGGGTACAAGATCATCGCCTCATAGTAATGTTGTCCTTCTTTGTTCTTCCAGTTCATTTGGGAAGTGATTGGGATATTAAACCCAAGCTGCCCTTTCATAGTGATTATTCATTTTCCAAGATAATTTATGATAGTCAAATACCATAAAATACATAAAACATAAATAATATTTATATAAGAATATTTTAGAGAGGAGTAGTGATTAAGTGGAATGATTTCTTATTCTGTAAGTTGAGTTTGGTCTGCATGAGCAGTTATCATAACAAATGGCAAATGTATTAGGATAGAAATATGGTTTCAGATTTTCAAATGTTTTTAATCACTTTAAGAATTTGAAAAATATTTTTAATGTAGCCTAATTTGTAAATGACATTAAATATATAATATAATAGGAAAAGATATTCAACCTTTATATTACATGTTGCCTGAGTCTAATAATTACAAAGCATTTAAAATATTCATAAATATTGCAACAATGCAAATAGTTTCAAAAAAGACCCATAAAGAAGTTTTATTGACAGGTCAAGCATATTTTTTAAAGTCTGGGTACATTTATTTTTTTATTTTTAAAATTTATGTAGGTTTTCTTTTTCCTGTTTATGTTTACATTTATTTAACTTGCCGTGATGTGCACGGGAAGCACGGAGGACGACTTGCAGTAGTTTCTCCTCTCTTTCCACCTTGGGAATTCCAGGAATAGAACCTGTGATCAGACTTGGTGAAAAGAAACTGAGTCAAGTTGTAAGCTCCTTCTTACTTTTTGCTGCCTGTGTCCCCTTAAGTTCTTGAGTTTCACTTCTTGATCTTTTGTACACACACCTTTCAGCACCAGTTCTGCTCCTCTCTTCCTGACAACCAGTCCCCCATACACTGTCCCCACTGTCTACTTATTTGTAAGCAAGAGTAATGAAGCTGTGGACACAAAGTGTTTATTTATTCTAGGTCTTGTCTGGTATTAAAAATTAGTGGTGAATACAGAATATCCAAAACCCATTACTTTTGTCTAACACAAATCAACAAGTCATAATCTCTATGTTAAGAGAATGAATTGATCCTTCTAAGGTTATTCTGCTTACCTGCCTGATGGAACTGTGCTCTACAGTATAGCAGAGTCCAGTGTGGGTAAGTTATTTATGAGGTAGCATAGTAGAATTCCACAAGTTGGTAACATTGTAATTTGCAGATAAACAAATGTTTATGGATCTAATTAACACACATCCTGCTTCATAATTTAATTCATTCACACCATAATGAATAAACTCATTTAACTCAATATTTTTCAAACTTTTAATAGCAAATATTTACATTTTATAAAGCTAAGAATTAATACTTTTAAAAATTCAACATTCAATACAGTTTTCAAGATGTTTTAAGTGAAAAAAATTGACAATGAAAATGTAATGCATTTAAAAATGCAAACCTCTTTATGCATTTGAACTAAGCAGACATACGACATAAAAGAATTGTTGAAAAAGCAGTAAGTAGTCACATTTATTTCTTATTTTATGAGTCAATTTAGAATCTAAAAAAATAGAAGCAACTTAAGAATCTATAACAATTTTAGGTTTTTACAACATTATGTTAGTATTTAATGTCCCTAAAACTGAAAAGTCCAGGTAACCTTTTAGTATAGAAGAAAACATAGAGTTGAGTTATACTGAACTCAGAATGGCTCTGAAATAGCATGTTGATGGCAATATCTCAATCAGATCATCATGATCTTTGGACAATACTGCATTCAGAAATATACCAGTTTCCTTATCTTCAAAGATGCCTAATGCCTAGTAAAGGCTTCACAATTTTGATTACCATTTCTGCACTGGGTAGCACTGATTCACCACTGTTAAATGCCTGGTCAGTTCCAACCTTTCAACACAACTAGTGTCGATGAAGAGAATCAAGGATATCTCCTCAGCTTTGAAAGTAGGTCAACTAACCCCATTAATGCATGACAGCCGCAGTGTCCTGAAAACTCTAAGAGGGCAGAAAGGAATAAAAAGAATCAGAGCATGCTGTCCTGTGGTATCTCCTCCTTTAGCACATTTATATGGTCTATTCTGCGGCTCTGCCTGAGCTAAGACAAGCTGGCGATCAAGACAAAAAAGAGTTTAACAGGTAATAATGGTCTTGTCTTTCCATGGAGGGGGTGCTTCATGCTTAATTACCAAGGATCACATAAAGAAATCTTTACAACTCAACCAAGTTCAACACAAAAGCCAATAATGGGCACATACCCGTGTCAAAATCAAACTACTATTTATTTCCAAAGCCAATTGCAATATTCTATTAGATTTCAATGCTAGAACAAAATGTCACTCGGATCAAAAATTTCTCAATAAGCCGTGAGTACCAGTATCATTCACAGTTTATGGATTAGTCAAATGTAGCAGAAGTAGAAAACATAACTAGGCACATGCCAAGATTCTGTAATTTTATTTTAATAGGTGGGAAATGTAGTGACGGCTCAGTACAGAGCACATGATTAGGTGCCACCGTACATTAGCTGCATCACGTTTTAATGAGATGTGACAAAACGTAATAGCTCACAGAAAAAAAAAGACATGAGAAATAGATAGATTATATTCGCTACTGAGTATACATAAAGTGAGGAAACAAACTGTGGGAATTCCGAGCAAGCTGCAAAAGCAAGTAATTTCAATTTAGTTACAGATCAACTTTTCACTCTGGTGACACTCGGTATTAATAGTCAGGGCTTAAGGTCTGTCATTTTGCTGCATTGCTTGAAAAAATTGAAACATTTGTTGTCAGTTTCAATGATACATTTCCTTTTTTTTCTTAAAGGTATTGATACTAGCTATTGGAATTATTTATTCATGCAACCACCAAACAATGTAAGGGTATAGCTATAAAGGTCAACTATTTTAAAATTGTATTATTTTTTTTCAGAAAATATATCTATATATTTAAGACATATTACCTTCATAAATAGGGTTCAAGACAGTTTTCCCTTCTTGTGTTATAATGGGGTTTAGTGGAGAAAGCAATATGATTTAATCAGAGACTTGTGCAGAACTGTAGTACTGAACTGACAATAGGCACACTTTGAACACTCAATAGCTTTCAAACCTCTGTCATGTATGTGATATTTGTCATCACATCCCTGAGAATCAAATTCTTAACCTGTTCATTGGTCTTAGATCTTATGTGAAAAGTGTGTGGACAGCAAACAAAGGGTTAATAGTTGTATTGCCATTCT
Source organism: Microtus obscurus (assembly GCA_963919715.1). Classification (NCBI taxonomy): domain Eukaryota; kingdom Metazoa; phylum Chordata; class Mammalia; order Rodentia; family Cricetidae; genus Microtus; species Microtus obscurus. Next base: position 6,206,239 of record CAWTZC010001616.1, on the reverse strand, counting down.
GTAAGTTTTTCTAGCTAAGGAGTTCTGTAACCAGTTCTTTCACATTCCTGGCTAACAGCTTAAGAACTCACCTTGAAGATATTTTATATTACCCCCTTCCCAGGAGGTTCTATATATGTTTTTTCTTAGGGTTCATCTTGTTACTTAGCTTCTCTAGCATCATGGACTATAATAAGCTTGTTATCCTATATTTTACAGCTAATATCCACTTCTGGGTTATCTCACTCAAGATGTTCTTTTTCTAGTTCAATCCATTTTCACGCAATTTTTAAGATGTCATCAGTTGAAGGGCATATAGGTTGTTTCCAGGTTCTAGCTATTACAAAAAATAATGCTAGGTACAGAGTTGAACAAATGTACTTGTAGTATGAGGAAGGGGAGGAGGAAGACAGAAAGGGAAGGGGGAAGAGAACTTGAGGGAACGGGATAGTCAAGATGGAGGAAGGACAGAGATGAGAGCAAGGAAAGAGTTATCTTGATTGAGGTAGCCATTATGGGACTAGCTAGAAACCTGGCACTAGAGAAAGCCCCAGGAATCCATAAGGATGACCCCAGCTAAGATCCTAAGCAATAGTGGAGAGGGTACTTGAACTGGCCTTGCCCTGTAGTCAAATTGATGACTATCTTAAATGTCACTATAGAACTTTAATCCTGCAACTGATGGAAACAGAGACAGAGACCCGCATCGGAGCACTAGGCTAAGTTCCCAAATTCCAATTGAAGAGTGAGAGGAGTGAGAATATGAGCAAAGAGGTCAAGGTCATGATGGGTACACCCACTGAAACAGTATCTAAGCTAATGGGAACTCACCAACCCCATTGAATAGGGAAGGAACCAGCATTGGACCAAAGTAGGCCCTCTGAATGTAGGTGGCAGTAGTATGGCTGGGACAGACTGTGGGATCACTGACAGTGGCACCAGGATTTATCCCTACTGTTTGTCCTGGTTTTGGGGAACTCACTCTCTTTGGATGGATACCTTGCTCAGCCTAGATATAGTAGGAAGGACCTTGGACCTTCCTCAAACAATGTGCCTTACCCTCTCTAAGAAGTAGATGGGGGTGTGGTGGCAGAGAAGGTGGAGATGGAGGGAATGGGAGGAAGGGAGTGGAGGGAGTGGGAACTGGGATTGGTATGTAAAATGAAGAATGTCTGGAGATATGCTTCATTTTATCTATTTCCGAATAATTGTGGCTGCACCCCTAAAATACTGAAAAGTCAAAAGAGCATTTAAAAGAAAAGAGTCCTAAACATCAGAGGATTTACATATATGCTCACAACTACTGTTTTATTGAATAATTAATTAAACCATCATCTGTATTTGAAATGTTTCCATACTTGAATGACTTAGCTGAATTTACCAATATTTAATTGAAAACTTTATAAAGATATTATTTATATTAGAATCTGATTTTCACACACCTTGCAAATACCTTCATATATGCCCAACTGTTTTTTAGACCATTTGAAGAATGGTCTTGTCCTGACATCAATGTGCCTTTGACTGTCAATAAGGACAGACAAATGTGACTGATCTTAACTCTGGAGAAATGGCTATATAAGGGGCTTATTTTTCCTTCTCTCATTTGGGTTATGTAAGTATTTTCTTCTTATCTTTCATACTTATATGTACACCCTGTATGCTCTGCACAGCAATCAAATCATGCTTGTTTATTCAAACACTGCTTTGGTGTTTATACTCAATCAGTATCAAATATCTAAGCATACCTCTTCTTGAGATAAGGTTCCTTGTGTCTTTCACAGTGATGTTGATTTTAATCAGGAGTTATTAAAATAGACCCACTTCCAGAGTTTTAAAAAAGAGAGATATTAGGCACAGCATTAGGTACCATTAATAATTGTGATTTTATACTTTTTAATTTTCGAAATGTTTCTGTAGTCTTGAATCAAACTTTGTGATTAAATAGTTGTCTGAGGACTACCAATCACTTAGTTCAATTTCTGGGACTCTGAATGAAAGAAATCAAAACACTTCAAACTATAAATAAATGAAAGGAAAATTTATTCTACTTTGGTAATTACTAAGTAGAAAATAAGAATGATGTGACTGGTATACAAAAAGTTATTTCATCAGGTATGAATTGCCTCGGTCTGTGAACCAATAGACTTTTTAAGGCTTCTTTTAAAAAGAAACACTGTGGCACCTCACATCTATAATTCCAGCTTTAGGAAGTGGGTGCAAGAAAAACAGGAGTGCAAAGATTTTAAAGTAGCCAGGATTACTTAGAATTTTTAAGAGCAACAAGAAAAAACATCTGATAACCAAAATCGCCACAGTCTTAGAAGAATAGTGGCAACTATGGCATGTTTTCAGAGGTAAAATGGCAGTTATTAACTACTTAAAATATTTAGAAATAGAGGTTAATATAGAGTCATTCATATAACTTCAAATACTGGTCTATTGAGACAAAAGGGATGGATTTGTGCATTTGTGCATCTTGGCCTGTCTCTTTTACCTTAATCAGCTTTTTCAGTTACTACGTAGGCTTTCTATTTCTTTGATAAAATTCCATGGCCAAAACAACTTTAGGAAGAATGGGTTTACTTCACCATACAGCTCAGAGTCCATCATTCAGGGAAGCCATGAGAGCAACTCAAGGCAGAAACCATGGACAAAGGAAATGATGTAGAGATCATGAAAGAACGTTACTTACTGCCTTACTCTCCATGGCTTGCTCAGCCTGACCATGGGTGACATTACGTACAGTGGCCTATACCCTTTTACAGCAACCATTAAATTGGAAAATGCCCCTACAGGCTTGCCTAAAGACATTTTCTTGACTGAGATTTTCACTTTTCAAATGACTGTAGCCAGTTTTAAGTTGATATTAAAAGCATACAGTATATTTGACTCCTTAATACTCTAAATTACAACCATCATTAATGGCCTCTTCTGTGCACTCTTCAAGGACCTGACTCTTTTACCGGTACCATGACTCTTCTTCACATATCACCTTCAATCTTGGGGCTTTGATTGCAATTTAGTTAACATCTTCGCCATTGTCCTCTCTATGACTCTCATGTACCAAGCCTCAACTGACCTTCATGAACTCTTCATGCCTTCAAAACTAGCAATGCATGAGAGAACCATATATTGCCAACTGCCATCACAAATGCACATCATTGTTCTCTGGACCAGAGCTTCTGTGCATTGATGTCATGGAAACACTTCCCAGACCATGTTGCCTTCATTGTACTGGTTTCTTCTTAACCAATATGCAATGACTTCTCTAGCCCAAACCTTCAAAGTCCTTCCTCAATCCTCCAAAACTATGATCAGGACTCTCATACCAAAATCACATTCCTGGTACAGATTTCTGTATTTATTAGAATCTTTTTTACTGTTATAAAACACTACAATCAAAAGCAACTTGGGAAGAGAGAATGTATTTCCTCTTACATTTTTTAGTCTATCATTCAGGAAAATCAGAACAGGGATTCAAGGCAGGACTTGGGAGGAAGAAGCAGATGAAGAGGCCATGAAGAAATAACATGTATGAGTTGTACGAGCTTGCATTTCATAATTTTCTCAGCCTTCTTATACATACCAGGACCACCCCCAAGGTCCAATACCACCCACACTTGTTTGGAACCTCACACATTGACTACTACTTAAGAAAATGTCCAAAAGTTTTCCATAAAACTAATCTACTGGGGCATTTTTCTCAATAGAGGTTCCCTCTCTCTTCGAAAAAGACACTAGCCTGTGTCAAAATGACATACAAACTAGCTGGTACAACTAAAAATATGATAATGAACTAACTAAAATAGAGATTAATTAGTTTTTCAAGAGAAGACTATTAGGAAATGAGTACACTGACAGGTTACCACTTTCAAAAGAAGAATGTCAGGTTTTGTTATAACCAAGGATGCTGGAAGGGAAAGAGGAAATAGATACAGTAGAAAACAAGTAAAACTTTATGTTTAAAATGATAACTGCAGCATGTGCTATGCCATTTTACTAATACGCTGATACAATATCCCAACACCATCTTTTACTGATGCCTTATGGGCTCTTCCAACAATATAAATCATCAAACACTCTCATCCATTTATTAATTTTTAATGATACCATCGACAAAAATCCCTCTGGGTGCCTGCACGCAATTACCAAAATAGAGTATGATCATAAAATGAATAGAAGCTAAATTCAAAATTAAATATGTGCAGGTCACCTACGCATTAGGAAGGACTCTGGTATTGAACAGGCTAAGCTATTATAAACTAGGAACAGATGGCCTAAAACAAAGGGTATCCAAAGACAAGGATGCTTTTAGGACAAGGTGTCTTTTATTGAGGAGAAGGGACATCTGCAATATAGAGAACTTTTCATCTCTGTCATCCTAAGGGGATGCCTTTTTCAAGGATGTTTTATTCATTTTAAAACTTCAAGACAGTATATCCTAATTCTCTCTAAGATTATCTTTCCCAACTACAGGGAGAGGAGCAAAGTTGGTGTTGGAGGTTTCAATAAGCCTCATGTAGAGTACATCTGTGCAATCCTTTGATCCCTGCTATGTATTGCTCTGTGCTCAGACAGATTTGAGCACCTTGGAGTTTCTCAGTTGTTCACAGTCAGGTATGGCCAGTGCCTCGTTCTTCGTGTGTTTCCTACTCAGGCACCAGATGCAAAGAATCATCTAAATCATAAAAGGAAGAGGCTTTCCTCTTGTAATCTTTCCTGTCTTTTAGTGATTGACAGCTTCAGTTTGGTCAGGTGTTCTCATGCCCTACTGTCATCCAAGCAGGTGTGTTGTATTAATGTTATTCTTTCTACTAATGATGCTACTTTTACACTTGTCATTGCTCACTGTACCAGGCACATGCTAAACATTTGGGAAGGAGTTGTAGGATGTTTGAAAGCATACATACATCATATCATAGAAACCACACTACAATTAAAGTTATAAGAAGAAGGCGTTTTTTGGCATTTTTTACATGGGTGATAGGAAGTAAATTCATGTCTTGTAATCTGCTCCTGACTGAAGTATCTCCCCAGCTCCATGAATTCCTATTTCAAATCAAAGATGCACAGGATATAGCAGTAACTAAGCAAGTCAAATGGTTTAGATGATCACAGCATTTCCACCCAAATCTGATGACCTGAGTGACATTCCTGGGACCCACGTAGGAAAAAAACAACTCCTGACAGTTGTTACCTGATCTTCTTAAGCAAGCACACACACACACACACACACACACACACACACACACACACACAGAGAGAGAGAGAGAGAGAGAGAGAGAGAGAGAGAGACAAACAAATTCAATACAAATAAATAAATAAACAAGTTGATTGATAACAGAGAACATTAAAATAAAGACTAAGTAAAAGTAAAACTTTTGTAACATGGAAATACTCACTGGTGAAGTGGCATGAGTGAGTAAATCTCAAGGGATGGAGTTAGGGATAATTTTCCTGAGCAGAGGACAGCAATGGAGAAGGTGAGCAAGATCATTTTGCAAGAACTGTGACCGTAATGATAGCAAGGCTTGCTAAAGCAGCCCTGTCATATTGAATTAGTGCTAGAGGTCATGATAGAAGTAAAAGCCTGGGTTAAAGAAGATATTAGCAGGCTGTCTGAATACTCTACAAGCATGCACATTTGCCTTGACCTGAGCTAGGGAAGTGATTTTTATAGTAGATCAAGAATGCAATAATATAGGGAAGTGTTGGAGAGAGAATTGAAAAGCTCTGTGAAAAGAGACAAACAAAAAGAAATGTTCAGTCGGATATCAAATCATTGCCATGGGAGTAAGTTTGGGTTAGTTGTGAGGCCATTAGTAATGGTAAAATCTATAGCAGACAGATTTGATCCAGGCAGGGATGTCTGAAGACCTGTTTCTGGACTATACAAGAATGAATAGATAAATAGATAGATAGATAGATAGATAGATAGATAGATAGATAGATAGATAGACAGACAGACAGACAAATAAGAACAAAAGAAATAAACCCATCAAAAAACATCTAAATAAGCAAACATAAAATAGTGAAATCATAATAAATTCTCCTTTGGGGAAATTGTTAAGAATTTCAGAAATATCTAAAAATGATTATGTTTCAATAACTATTTAAACATTCAGTACCAAAGTCAAGCAACTAAGGGATTATTGTAGTCAGCTGCTTTTACTATGTCCTGGCTGTCCAAGCTCTCAAAATAACCACAGAGAAACTGTATTAATTATATGACTGCTTGACGCATTAGCTCTAGCTTCTTATTGGCTAACTCTTATATATTGATTTAACCCAATTCTATTAATCTCTGTATCTTCACAAGGCTGTGGCTTACAGAGTAATGTTCTGGCATCTGTGTCTGGCAGGGACACATGGATTCTCTCTGATTCTGCCTTCTTTCTCCCAGCATTCAGTTTAGTTTTCCCCCCGTACTTAATTTCTGCCTTGTGCAGGCCTAAGACAGTTTCCTTATTAACAAATGGCATTCACAGCATACAGAAGGGAATCCCATATCACTGTGGTAATTTCTATACTGAGGTCTACAGGGACCTGCAGGAGCTGGCACGTCCTGCTGCAGATTCACCTTCGTCACAGGGCACAAAATTCTTTCTCTAAGGTGTATGTCCAAATGTCCTACATCCTCAACACCCTACAGCTTGAGTACAGACTTTTTTCGATTTTTGTCTTCTTAGTTCATTGTTCCTGGCATAATCTGTGTTTTGAGGCTTAATTTGCTATCTATAGATTTAAAAAAAAAAAGCCACAAAGTAAGAAGAATCTGACCCTGTACTCATGGTCCTGTGTAGCTATTGTGCATAATAAAGAAAAATTTGGCTCATTTGTATAACATTTTATCCATTTAAAAAATATTAACATGAAAAAGTCTCTAGTCAGTCTATAGGAGGAGGATGTAAATATTTTCATTTTAATTAGTCTTGTGTGAGAAAGGCGATTCTTGGTAGAATTCCTCCATGAATGTAAAATGTTTTCCGTTCTCTTTAATAAAAATTTAGCACTTGAAGTTTTCAGTGTCAGCTAGGTACTCAAATTTTCTTGATAATTAGGATATCTTCTAAGAATAGGTCCAAATAATTTGGAGATATTTTGTACTTGATATCATACCATTTTTGTAATAGGCGAGTCAAAGTTGCATGAGAAAATTGCCATAATCTCAGGCAAAAAACATACTATTGAAACAAACATGTTTAGTCTCCAAAGCCCTAAAGTAGGCCAGAAAGGACAGAACAATAATATATATCTTTCTATCCTTGAGAAGGCAGATCGCAAGTAGAGGAAAGTGTTCAGTTATAAATGTTATGTTATGTGCTTTAAGACTATTTATGTATATATAAATTTTATTTTAACTCTAACTATAAATAATGTTCACAAAATAAAAAAATTCCTATATTATCAAATAGTGGCTTCAAATAGTTCATAAGTTTAATTTAAGTTCATACTTAAATTTAAAATATGGTCATTATTGCATTTGTTTACCAATGATTATTTGGAAAATAATTTTTTAAATATAGTTTGTCTAGGCCCTTTATGTAGTATAACAAAAGAATGGACATTGTAGATACATATGTGAAGGCAAATGATCATAATTTTTTCAACTAGTTTTGCACAAGAAAGATAAAGTGAAGGTAAAGGAAAAGGAAGTGTCATTCATATGTAAAAGAGAAGCACAGGGGCTGGAGAGATGGCTCAGAAGTTAAGAGCATTGCCTGCTCTTCCAAAGGTCCTGAGTTCAATTCCCAGCAACCACATGGTGGCTCACAACCATCTGTAATGAGGTCTGGTGCCCTCTTCTGGCCTGCAGACATACACACAGACAGAATATTGTATACATAATAAATAAATAAATATTTAAAAAAAATAAAAGAGAAGCACAGGGATAACCAATTGGTCATTTTTGGTTGCATATGATATGATGATAAACTCTTAGATGATATTATAGCTCATTTCAAATACCCTTTAAGTGTAACTAAATTTGGTAAAATAACCTTCACAAAATTAAAACGGTTTACCCCGTTAATTATATTTATGGATCTTTATCATTTGAACTTAGGAAAAAAGTTATATGTACAGTTAACTCTACTTAGCAACTTTACTGATTATGTGACCAGTCTAAGAGAGACAGAGGTGTGATAACATGAACAAAGGGGTCAAGACCATGATGGGGATACCCAGAGACAGCTGACCTGAACTAGTGGGAGCTCACTGACTCCAGACTCTTAGCAGTGGGAAAACTGTATAGGACCAAACTAGGCCCACTAAAGTTGGGGAACAGTTGTAAGGCTTGGGCAGTCTGTGGAGCCACAGTTGGACAGGATTTTTCTCTAGTGCTTGATCTGGCATCTTGGAGTACATTGTATTGCCTTGGTCTTGCCTGAAAATGATGTGTCAGATTTTGTTGACTCTCCAATGGAAACCTTACCCTTTTCAGGGAGTTGAGGATAGGGGTAGAGGGAAGGGGAGAAAAAAGAGGGTAGGGAGGGTGAATGGGACAAGCTATGTAAAATGAGAAAATATTATATTAAAATAATAATAAGCAAATGATAAAACAATAAGTTAAAGACGAGTTTTTGTTCAATCCAATTCAATAGTATCTTGAAGACAGTCAGTACATGTATATATGGACAATATCGATAATTTTCTTCCCTCTGGGAAGTTCAAGGTCCTCCCACTTCTATCCAGGACCAGGAAGGTGAGCATCCAAACAGGCTAGGCTACCACAAAGCCAGTTCATGTATTAGGATCGAAACCTAGTGCCATTTTCCTTGGCTTCTTATCAGCCTTCATTGTCCGCCATGTTCAGAGAGTCCGGTTTCATCCCATGCTTATTCAGTCCCAGTCCTGCGGGCGTTGGTGAGCTCCCAATAGGTCAGTTCCACTGTCACAGTGGGTGGGTGCACCAAGGGAGGGGGAATGGAGGGGAGGAGGAGAAGAGGAGTGGGGGAGAGGGGGAGGGGAGTGGAGAGAGAGGGCGATGTGTGGGAGGAGGGGGAGGGAAATGGGAAATGGGGAGGAGGCGGAAATTTTTTTTCAACAACTAAAAAAAAATAAACAAAAAAAAAAGAATTTTCTTGGTACTTTCAAAATCTTTGTGGGAAAATACAAATTAATGAAAATAAATTTGACATTTTAATATGGGAAAAGGTTCTTGGCTCCATTACATTCCACATGAATGGTATATTTGATATATGATCCATCTTCCTATACATATAGTTTTTACAAATTTTCTGGCTGTATGATCACGAGATGAGGTTATGCTCCATGAGAAAGATAGATGGATGTTTAAGTGAGTTTACTCAAAAGTGAATATTTTGACTTTCTATGCACAAAATCAGAGCTTAAAAATGGTCAGGTTGACATTTTATTATATATGTTTTATTAGGTATACATGTTTTTAAAAAGAAAGCATACATATTCAGGGTTTTAAAACACTGAGAAATCTCATATCCCATCTGCCTTTATGTATTAGACAAGATCAGTGGTTAACATCCCAGAAGTCCCAGCTCTTTGGGATACCAAGCTCTCTCAAGCCTAGGAATTTTAGGCTTACCTAGGAAACATAATGAGATGGTAATTCAAAAAGACAAACGATATACATGCACACACACACACAATTTACCCATGTGCATAAATACAGATAATTGGATTTTGTTAATTAAGCATAGCCCTTTCTGTACATCAGAGCACACATTATCAAAGAGCAGGATTTAATAGAAGGCACTTTTTTTGTCGTAGATATTTATTGTTTTAATGATGCTTTGAAAAATTATTACAAATTTAGGAAATTATTTAGGTTTAATTTAATCAAATTACTCTGCAAATTACTCACAATTATCTCAAATTAACTTTATATTGCTTCAAATGTAACATTAAGAATATCATGAAGAATTTAACTTTTCCTGCTTTAGTATTTAGAGTTATTTATATTTTTATTTCTTTTTTTTTTTTTTTTTTTTTTTTTGGTTTTTCGAGACAGGGTTTCTCTGTGGCTTTGGAGCCTGTCCTGGAACTCACTCTGTAGACCAGGCTGGTCTTGAACTCACAGAGATCCGCCTGCCTCTGCCTCCCAAGTGCTGGGATTAAAGGCGTGCGCCACCACCGCCCAGCTTATATTTTTATTTCATGAACAACTTTAAATTGGAAATTTGACTTTAAATTTTATAATGAAGAGCTGAGATGTTTGTTATTTTAATATTTATAGACATTTAGTATTAACTAAAAAAGGTAGTATATCTTAAAATAATGTTTTTTTTTTATTTTTAATTAAAAATTTCCACCTCCTCCCCTCCTCCAATTTCCCTCCCTCTCCCCTCGTTTCCTCCCCCTCCCTCTCCAGTACAAAGAGCAGTCAGGGTTCCCTGTCCTGTTGGAAGTCCAAGGTCCTCCCCCTCCATCCAGGTCTAGGAAGGTGAGCATCCAGACTAGGCTCCCACAAAGCCAGTACATGCAGTAGGATCAAAACCCAGTGCCATTGTCCTTGGCTTCTCAGCCCTCCTTGTAAGACACGTTCAGAGAGTCCAGTTTGATCATATGCTCCATCAGTCCCAGTCCAAATGCTGGTTTTTAGATGACTTTGTACTCTCCTAAATTTTGCATGTATTATTTGATTTATTTATTTATTTTTTTAGTTTTGACTGAAAGTGTGGAATGGGAGTAATGCATTTCAGTGATGTTACCTCCTAAATCTTTACAGTTCCAATTAATGAGCAGAATGTGAATAATTCCAGTTATAATTCTATATATAATAAAAATATAATTATATATAAACACAGCTATTTTTAATATAGTATATAACTACATATTATATAATTAGTAATATGTTATATGTATAATTACATCTTATATATAATTATAACCATTATGATTCTTCCAAATATGTAAGAAGAGCGATTTGAAATTTGAAATTTATGGTATTTTAAAACTAAAATGTTTGAAAACACTTTGTGTATGAGAATGAAGGGCACATTAGAAACAGAAAAAAAAATCAAAAACAAAAATAAAGAAAAAAAAAGGCACATTGCCTTGTAGTCTCTCAACCAAGAGGAAACCACAGAAGGGCAATGTGGTCCCATCAGCAAATACACACAGATGTGTGTTTCAGAGAACACTACTGTCTGCTGAGAATCTCAGTGATTGGTTTGGAAACATTGCAGGAATTTGTATACTTGAAGAAAATAGGATGAGAACTTTTACCCACTCATAGAGCAGGACCACATGGGGCATGGTCAGCAATGGGACCTGGAGTCCTACAGAGTCAGAGAATTTGAAATAGACTCACAGTTTGGCTTACAATTAGCTAAAAGGTTCCAAACGAAACAAGTTAACATTTGGAGCTGGGACTCAGAGGTAAAGCAGTAAGGTGCTTGCACTGAGTTTGATCCCCAGAAGCCATGAAAAACTACTGAGCAAGCAGACAGTGGTGGAAAGACGGAGGGAGAATCCATGGCACTTACTGCTCAGTTGACCTCGTTTATTTGCTGAGGGCCTAGACCAGTGAGAAACTATACTTCCAAACAGGAAGGGAAAGGATATATAGTGCCTGGGAATGACGCCAGAGACGGTCTTCCATCTTCCCTATTCAAGTAGGTGCATGTACACCAGCCCACATCACTGTGCACTGGTAAACACACCGACATGCATTCAGTTACACTTCATGCATATATTCACACCAAAGATTCAACTAACACCTTTCAATTTCAATATCTTTATCCTATAGAAATTGATTCTATCCTCACATGATAGGATATTGGATACATCGTGACAAGTGAAATATACATTTAAAAAAAAAGCTTTATTCCTTTTTTACTTGCTTACTTTAATCTTCTGAAGTCATGAAATTATATCTCAGTTTTACATTGTGTTTGGACAGTCTAGCTTAAAATTTTGAATCAACTGATGCTTTTGTATTATCACAACCTATATTTATGTAGATATCTACAGATATGTGAGCATTTGAAATTGTCTAGCTTCATGTTAATCATTAGTTGACACAGGGTATTTCGAAGGGGGATCGTGTTTGCACAGCCCTGCTGGCATTAGTGGGAAAATCAATGTCACTGATAGATGAAAGCCTTTATTTTGGGTGATCTGATTGGGCACACTAGCAAGACCAAAAGAAAATGTGCGCCACCCTTCTGGGTAGGATTCTTAAGCAAATCATAAAGCTCATTCGAGGTCATTAGAAACAATTACCACCTTGTCTGCTATAATAACAAGTGCACTGTTTTCTGCTATGGTGCTTAGTGAGGCTCCAAAAGAGAGCCTGATATCTTGGGAGGGAACCAAGCCTAGCAGGGCAGAACGAAAGGGGCTTGTCCGTGGGGCTCACTGATAAAGCTGGGTGCTGAGTGTGATTCATTCATTGAGTGATTTGCTTTTGGTGTAGCTTGAAAGAATGTAAAAGGATTTTTACAGAAGCTCAAATGAAGAATAAAGGGGACAGTGAACATTTGGTTAGAGGAAAATTAACGATGCGATGCTTGATTTGTATGAAGGAAATAATAAAAGGAATATCTAAAGAAAGGTGCAACTGGTATTAATTTAACAAAAAGCAGAGTGCCACAGCCCTCTGATCACATGCAGTCATAGTTGTGATACATGCTGACATTCAGACATGAGACAGAGTTCTACAGCAGAATACAGGGGTAGATGCATCGACAGAGGAAACACATCTGTTTTAAAGTGTTCAACTAAAGTGTTGACTGTCCCCTAGAGACAAAACCACCACATTTTTGTCCCTGAAAAGCAGGTTGATTTAAGGTCACTACCAGGACTCTGGTGTTCTTCCTCGGGTCCTAGATGAAGTCCAGTAACTAGATTTTTAAAAGCACAATGAAGGATGTATTCTTCTCTGTTTCCATTCATTACTGCTTCACAATTTTTTGAAGAGAAATGAGCTACTTCGCTGTCATTGCAAACTAGAACTGGTGTTGGGAGACAGGGAAAGCTTTAGTCTTTTAGATTCTCTGTGAGGCTTACTGGGAATGACTTAACAGTGCTTTGAGAGAACTGAAGTTGCATTCTCTGCCACTGCAAATTTAAATCCAGGTCACAGAGATGTTAAATAGCAAATGACACATTTACTGTGCCACCCAGCTGCCTCCTCTACTAGGACTGCCTTCCTGAACAGTGTCAGCATGCCAATGTTAGCATGTGCCCAAATGCTTTTGTTTATCTGGGTGATGCTAAGGGAAGAAATTCTGCCTACAATTAAAAAGCTACTTAACTCAATGGCTAATTCACCCCTGAAGTGTCAAATAAATGACTTGTCGTTCCGAAAGAGTCATAATCCTGAGCCTCATGGGTGAAAAATGTTCAAGCTGTTCAGTAAGTCAGGGTTGAAACTGAAATGCTCATAAAGAATCTAACTCCCCATGCTAGAAGGCATAGGTCACTGGATATTGTCACCAGGCTGCTGTAAGTAATCTTTAAAATATGTTTTGCCTCAAGAAATCTTGTTAAAGTGAAGGCTAGCATCATGCTAAATTTGTACCAGTGTATCTCTCTGGTCACACTGCATTTTCACAAGGGCTTTCTTAAATATCTTCTTTCTGTTACATCTGCAAAACAGAGCCTTATTGTTAATAGTTTACATTTGTGAGAAAATCAACACTAAGAGACAGTCTGCGAAGGCAAGGAGACACTTGCTTTTATTCTTATGTCATTAGAGATCAGAGCACCTGAGTCATGGAAAGAGAATATCAAACATGTCAGTCAAATTGAAAAGACAGTACTTCTACCTGAACAAACCATTAACCTGTCAGAAAAAAAAATGGAAGTGGTCATCTATGAGTCTGTTCAATTGACTGGCAAAACTTAAAGGCTGACAGCGTTCTGCCTTTCTATGGCTGAACATGAACATAATATGGGGACTACATACACATGGATGTGTACATGCCCATATGTATAGTGTGGCATACACACAGAGGCACACACACACATGTGTACCCACATAGACAAAGTGGCATACGTATACAGGCACACACAGGCACATACACAGAGAGTGACATACATTCAGAAGTGTGTACGCACACACACAGACACACAAACAGAGAAACACAAGCACATGAAAGCACATCTATTTTCCGAGTTGTGACTTCACAGTTTAAAGTCACCCCATTTATAAAATTTCTTGAGTCATTTGAATATTTGGCCAGCTAGAGGAAGCTCTTGGACATTGTCATTTAATATTAGGTTTGGTTATTTTGCCCTTCAGAAACCTCTTACTATTAGTAGATTTTGATCATTCCACATTCAATAATACAACCTACATGGGACCATATCCAGTTTTGAAAGTCAGCACTAAGGTGTACTACAGACATTTTAATTGATTAAATTTGTTCTTTGACAATTCCATGTATTTATAATGCATCAGTTAGTCTCATCCCAAGCCTCTGTCACTCTCCTGCCATCTTATCTCTCTCTACCCTACAGGTTCTTCTTCCACATGTATGTCTGTTTGTTTTGTGACCCAGTATTTTAAAGCAAGCTGTCTATGTGAACATGAGTTTAGAAATATCTGTGGGACAGGGCAGGGAACCCTGATTGCTCTTTGGGCTGACGAGGGAGGGGGACTTGATTGGGGGAGATGGAGGGAAATGGGAAGCGGTGGCGGGGCAGAGACAGAAATCTTTAATAAATAAATAAATAATAAATAAATAAATAAAAGAAATATCTGTGGGAGCCTGGTGGAGTCACCTTTGTGTACATACCTAAAGAAACAATGTCCCTCTCCCAGAAACTATCTGTTCATCAGGGAATGGTAAGGCCCTGCCAGTCTTTCCAGATTGTTGGAGAGGTTTCTGTCCCACCAGGTCCCACAGTCATTTAGTCTCAAATAAACATAAAGAGATTTACATTAATTATAAACTTATTGGCCTAGTAGCTGAAGCTTCTTATTAGCTCTTATAACTTATCTTAACTAAAATTTTTGTCTATGTTAGCCAAATGGCTCAGTACCTTATTGGTGAGGCAGTCACATTTTGCTTCCTCTGTGTCTGGGTCATGACTACAGACTGGGCTTTCCTGTCCCAGAATTCTCCTATTCTCATTGCCCTGCCTCTACTTCCTGCCTGAAATCCATGCCTATACTTCCAGCCTGGCTACTGGCAATCAGCGTTTTATTAAAATACAATTGACAGTGTAGAGAACATTATATCACAGTACTCCCCCCACCTTTTTTTAACAAGAACTCTGAATCGAATCTCCTTTGTTTAGCTTTTCTCTTGACTATCATCCATAACAACTTGTAACCAACATTCTAAACAAAGGCAAACATCCATGATCCATTTTTTTGGGAATGTGGGCAAATCCAGGCTACTCTGCTGACTGGGGATGCTGATAGTCTTAAAGGGACCAAAAGAAAATTTAGAATTATGATCAAGTCCTGACTGGAGTATCGTGTGAGGTTTGATCATCACAGCCAACACTTCTGAGGCTCTTCTGGAGGTAGAACTCAGACATCTGGGCCATCAGCTTCTATCAGAGATTTCTCAGGGCGGCGGGGGGGGGGGGGGGCGTGTCTTCCATGATAAAACCTTATTTTTCTTAACCAAGAATGAAACCAAAGCCTCTTATTTCCTGTGGAAACAAAAGCAAAGCCTCTTCTCCAAAGTAATATATTTTATGACTTCAATTTTGAAGTCAAGGCATTTACAAAATATTTATATTTTATTAATCCAGCAGCATTTATATTCAAATGTCTTTTAGTAGCTCTTGCTACTTCCTTAGCTGTCAAGCAATTAAAAAACAACATAACATACAGTATCCAGACTCTCTCTGTATTTTTTGTCTTTACATGGCTTTATTTTAAACTCTATTTTTTTTTTATTTTTAATTTTTGGCTTTTTGAGACAGGGTTTCTCTGTGTATCTTTGGATGTCATGGAACTCACTCTGTAGACCAGGCTATCCTAGAACTCACAGAGATCTGCCTGCATCTTCCTCCCAAGTGCTGTGATTAAAGGTGTGTGCCACCACACCCAACTATTCTTCCTTATTTTAAGGACTCTCTTACTCACAATTATTATTAGTGTGAGCTTACTCACATATTCATAGAGTGAATACTTGTGAGCTATTATTTATAGGTAATTTACATTGATATAGATTCTTGTATATTAATACAAACTTAAATTATATTAAATATGTTCCTATTTTCATCTACAATATTTGTACATGTTGAGATCATTGTCCTCATTTGTTGTACAGTTGCTTAAAGATTGTTTAATATTTTAATATGAAGTCTTAGTCTTTAAGTTATATGGGTATTAAGAACTATAGGTCAATAGTCATCCATGTTTGTCATACTTATAGTTAGACTAATCAGGTTCTTTAGATACCCAGAGATTGTATTCTGCTTAGATAAGTAATCATCAACCACTTCAAAGAGCTGTAGAATATGGCCTTTAAATAACTTAGGGTTCTGTTGAAGTGAGACACAATTGTTTCTGGCAGCACTGATTAATTCCAAAGAGAATGTTGAGCACCAAAGACACCCTTGGTGCTTGTTTTTTTCTTGGCAAAACTTGGTGCTTGTTTTTTTTCTTGGCAAAACTGGCCATTGGGCTGGAAACTTCCCATGCATCCACCACTGACTAAATGCACGATGTCTGGACAGGACAAGCAGGATACAAGGAAAAAGACTGTCAAATCTTGCCAAGACAGGGTAAGATGGTTTTGAAAAATATCTTGCCTCTAAAAATAGTTTGTCAGTTACTCTAGGCCTTAACCAAAGTTAGTTGCTCCAACATTGAAAATGAGACTTTGGGTGATTGCCCAAGTAGCCAGTTGTCTCTGTCATTTGTTGCACATTTTGGAAGTTGCTTGATTACACTTTCTGCTTACTCAAGTAATATTATTTCCCTTCTTGGATCTTCAATGGGTTGAAGACTAGTTGTAGTAACTTTCCTCTCATGACTTGACCAAGTTATTTATTATACAAGACTTAAACTCATTAGATAGGATAATTATTAAAACACTTATCATGTTTCTTGATTGATATATTTGTTCTTATTGCATAAAATTTTGTATTTTCTTAGAAGTCTCTTATTGAAACAAAAGGGGAAGTGCTGTAGGAATTCCTACTGCCAGTAGCCCTTAAGTTACCTGCCTACTTGCACATGGCCTCTTATACTATTTATGCCTATGTAAAGCACATATCTGGCTGCTTTTCTGGCTGCTGGATTCGGTTGTTGTTCTCCATTCCAGCAGGCTGTTGTGATCTGTGAATCTACCCCTAAATAAATAACCCTCTATTATACTCAATTCTGAGCTACTGTGGGATTTCTTTTAAGTGTCCTTCTTCACCAGATGCTCCAAATTGACAGAGTCAGTCTTTGTATGCCCAGTGCAGATATCGGCAGCTGAGATCATGATAAATGTCTATGCCATAGTTGAAAGATGACACTCTTCACCCATTCCCCTTATCTCTTGACTCTTATACCATTTCCCTCCTTCTTCCTTGATGGTCCCTCAGCCCTGTGTGTGTGGGATAAATTTTCATTTTAGGACTGAGCTCTCAGCCCTCACATTTTTATTTTTAAAAGTTCCAAAGTTTATTTCTGAGCAAGTGCAAAGACTCTCAGCAAAAATAGGTATGAATAACCTGTATTTATTCAATAAATATTCTTGTATGTTGCCTAATTATATTTAAGATATTTCAGACACAAAATAATTTGAAGATTTAAGAAAGTATTCTATTTTAAATAACATTCTGTGTTTTAATTTTTTACCCACAATGGTGAAGTATTTGTTGGCTAACCTGTTTCTCTTCCTTCTTTTGACAATATTTATCTGTATTTCATCTTTTCAGTGTTCAAAGCACGAAGCTAAGTATGGTGAGCAACATAATGTTGAATCAGATTTATATATTTATTCTTCTCAGACAAAATGTATAGACCTTTGAGGGTGACATGTCATGTATATAAATATCTACACTATATAAAAAGCAAAAGGTAAAGTCTGATAAGTTTGACTACATTAATATTTTAAAATTCTGAGCATCAAGAGTTACCTTTCTATTACAATAAATAATACAATGCATGGAAATACTTTCAGTGCCTATAACTGATAAAAGACAAAATCCAAAATATGTGAAGAGCTACTAAAAATGAATAAGAAAAGATCAACTACCACTGCTCACTAAGAAGAAAGGGAAAACAGCACCATTGCCCAAATGAGAATTTTCAAATGAAATATCAGAGGTTGTTCCAATTTAATAGTTATTGAATAAATACATGTTAAAGCTAAATATGGTAGCAGTTATCACCTATATGTTAAGATCATGTGATATAATAGCTACATATTATGCAGAAAGTTAAAACTCTGCAGAGACAAGTCTTTGGGGATAAGGCTGCTGGATCCTGCTCTCTGTTGGAGAAGTGTACCTACTTTTCATGTTTGAGGAAGACAGCAATGGTAGCTCAAACAGAAGGCACGTAGGTTCTCAGCAACTCTCTATTCCTTGGCATCTGCCTCTATTCATGTCCCAGCCACAACAGGTGGAATTGCAACCCATAAAATTACAATTTCTGATGAGGACTCTGCAAAGCTCTGGATAGACTTAAGAGAAGCCAAGAGGGATTGTAGCTTCTCACAATGAATGCCATCAGGACCCACTGGTCTAGAGAAATGCAAAGAGATGCCACTAGAAGCAGAGAAGCATCATAACAACTGTGACAAAAGACCAGCTTGCAACGCTGCTCCAATAAGGGGAAAAGGAGGAAGCCTAATGAATAAACACCAAGCCTTCTGCCAGTGTCTTTTACTTGCCTAAACTCCCTGAAATCAGTGTTAGAAGTCCCTACCATGAAATCCATGATGCCAAGACAAATGCAGGAGGATGGAGAGTGGGAAGTTTTAATATGATTCCTGGAAAAGCCCATGTTAGCATTAGAGATGCTAACAAAAATTGAAATCGTTTGCATATCCTTAAACATAGAAACTTCTCTGAAGAAAGAACTTAGAACATTTGCCATATGCTAAATTTTTGCCAGGTAAAGCATATGGGGTTTCTATGAAGTGAATTGCATATAAGTAAGTGGTTATTAAAAGTATAAAGATTCAGAGAAATAGTAAGCGGCAGAAAGATATGACTTACATCTGAAGAGTGGAAGAAATCCAAGTTTTTACAGATTCGCTAAAAAGAAAACCTGCTGCTGATCCTGTATTCAAATTTACTTGTGCAACTTGTATTTTATGACAACCCTTGTCAGATTGCAGAGTGTGTGGACTTTAGATGGTGGTATTACTTCCAAATGTCTCCCGGTGCTTGTTCCTTCCGATGTTTCTGTTATATGTTATCAGTGGATAGGTAGAAGTTATATTTCTTTAGTTAGGCAATAAGACACAGGTGCTCATTTTATTATTCTTTATTGCTTTCTGTACATCTGAACTGTCCCTTAAGTAATAAGGAAAATATCTGTTCAACAGTATAAACAGAGCTTCATAAGCACCCTCCTTTGGGTAAAGTATTTTCAGAGTTAGAACAAATAACCCTCCGGAACATGGACTTGGATGCTGGAAAATGAGAGATGGTATAAGGCTGCTACAAAAAAAGGACATATTCTAGGCGATGAAACTTTAGAAGCAAATACAAGAATCAATAAAGCACTGTACGTTAAGAGAGAAGAAAGCAAGTTGTCGGACTTCAAGTGCACTTGCTACTCTAAACGGCCATCTTGAACATCATTTGCCTACCATGCTGCTGTTTTATGTTGTACCCAATTTGATACAATAATCATTTAAAACAATTGCTATAATTTTCTCCACTTAAAATAAGCTTTTACATATGAAATTATTTATGCTAATTCACAGGTATATTCAGGTGGCAGAGGCAGGTTTTATGCAAGTTGTATGAGTCCAATATGCACTCAAAACAGAACCTTTGCCTGTAATGAATTCTACATCCAGTATTAAAACCCATAGGGGATTTTAACCTTTCCAGATATCATGCTTTGTATGATTCCTGCATTTCATATGTAATTCCTGTAAAAATCCCACAGGAGATGCTACCCACGTTTTGTAAGGAGGAGAGTGATGTCCCTGAGAATCACTCTATAGTAGCACAACAGAATTCAAGTTCTGTTAACCAATCAAGCTGCTTAACTTAATCAACACCAGTTGACTAAGTTAAATTATAAAAATCATGCTTAGAAATAGTCCCAGGGCCCAGTGAGATGGCTTGTCATGCAGAGGCTATTATAATTACAGTCCAAGTTCTGAGGAAACATTTTGTTGGTGGTTCTCAAACAAGCTGACTTTTGGCTTTTTTCATGGCATTATCATCATATTGTATTGTGTTGTTTGTTTGTTTATTTATTTATTTATTCATTTTGTCAGTCTTACAGAGTATAGAGTAATTTAGGAAGAAGGAACCTTAAGTGAGAAGGTACCTGCACCAGACTGTATGTAGAACAATTTCATTAACAATTGATGTGGGAAGGACCAGCTTACCTTGGATGGTGCCAGTTTTGCGAAGGATGGTCCTAGGTTTTATACAAAGAAATCTGCTCAAGTGATAGAGAGCAAGCCAGTTAGCTGCGATCTTCTGTTGTCATCTATTTCTGCTTCAGTTCCTCCCTGCTTTCTCTTGCTTTACTTGAGTTCCTGCCATGACTTCTTTTGATGATAGACTATAATGTGGAAGGTGAAATAAAGACTTCCCTCCTGAATGTGCTTTTGGTTCTAGTGTTTATTAAATAAACAACCTAGGCAATAAATTTGTACCAGAGAGTGGGATATTAACCATGTTTGTATGGAAGGATTGTGAAGGATTTTGAAATTTGGGTCTCAAAAAGCAGTGGAGTATTCAGAACATACACAGTTGTTGCAGGAACTTGGAAGATGATTCCACAAAAAATGCAGATGATGGAGGACTTTTTTTGTGAAGTGTTAAAGGCAAGTGTGAGAGGCCTTCACTGATTCTATCAGAGCCATTCATAGGATGCTTTGAACTAAGAATCTGTGGTTTCTTGTTAGCTAAACTTGAGGAATCAACTGTGATTACAAGAGACTAGCATCACCGAGGTGAAAGGTTGGCTTTATGGGGACAAAGGATGTTTGTGAGTTGGAGATGAAAAATCAGCTACTATTTAGAACAGAACAGGGTCAGTGGGGTGAATTTTTCTGGAAATAATTGTATCAGGGTCAGAAACTGATATCTAGAAAAGATCAAGGCCTGAGGTGGTTCTCTCCTTCCACCATTTGACTCCCAAGGATAGAGCTCAAATTGTCAGTTCTGCTACTCATAGACTGTACCTGCAAAGGTGTCTCACACAATTCAGCATCAATTTTTAAGCATGCTTTCTATAATCTTATTTTCCTTTGTATCACCACAATGTCTTGTGCTTTTCACACTAGATAAGGTTTAAGAGTCTCCCTCTTGGTGCTGGTTTTGCTTATAGGAAAGCTTCGTGATTGAGGGGGTCATGGAAAGAAGCTGAGGGTTGGACCTTTAAGAGGCCAGGAGGTGAAGATGCAGCCTCAGTTTCAGTGGAGTCCGCACGATTGAACTGGACATAAAAAGAAGATAAGGCTCAGCGCTGTGTAGGCCTGGAGTCCCTGAGCAGAGAGAGGCAAAATGAGGCTATCGGTGAAGGGGTAAAGGTGCAGTTTCAGCGGTAGTGTAGACTTTGGGATATCGTAGGACAGATGTGGATTAGGTTCGGAATTAGATTTTGGAACAAGCTGTGTGCCACAGATGGCAGAACCAGGGAAGGAGGCTTCACAAGTCCTTTGGAACTCAAACTATGGTAAGTGAGTCTCAGATATAGGACAATGAAACATTCACAATATTGTCCTTGGTCTTGTTTTTATCTAATAGCAACTGTGCCCTAATTATTCCCCTTTGAAATAAGAAATATATAACTTATTTTTGGTTTCACAGGTGCCTCCATTAGAGGGACTTTGAACTTCACTTATTCATTTAGTTAGGTAGTTAGTTGTTTAGCTAGTTAGTTAGCTACTTTGTTACTTAGTTGTTCTACTCAGAAGCCACGGGCAGGGAGTACTTCATGCAAGCAAATTACTAAATGACTTTTACCAAGTTATTTGTACTTTAAAAGAGATGGATATTTTTGAAAGAATGAACTTTTAAAGCCCATGAAAATTTTAAAGTTATATTATGATTTTACGCTGGAATATTACCATGAGATCTTAGGGAAAATAAAGACAGAAAAAGTTATGGTTTAACAATGTTGTCTTTGTGTGTCAAGTTGAGAAGTTGTTAGTTGTGCTGATTAATTGTGCTTTATCTGTTTGGAAAAAGGGAATGCAACTGAGAAACTGCTTCTTGTTTGATGAGTTGGTTCTGGCTAGGTTGAGAGGGCAAACTGAGTGAGCCATGGAAAGCAGGATAGTAAGAAGCACTGTACCATGTCTTACACTTTTGCCTCTGTGTTCCTTCCTGCCCTGCTTGATTTCTTGCAGTTTTCTCTCAATGATGGACAGTTATATGGACAAGGAAACTCTATCTCACCCTATTGCTTTTGGTTGCTGCAACAGAAAGCAAAGAAAGACAGACCTTTAAATGAATATTCAGTTTCTGTATGCCAAAAGGGGAAAAAAATCACAGAAAAGTACAATTAAAATTTAAAAATGCAGACTGTGGTAATAACCCGTAGTTGTGCTGTTTGCTACTTTATTCATTCTGACAGAACAACAATAGAATTTTTCAGAATCTAACAGCTTGTCTTTATTGCATTTTAAATGTACTTGAGCTTGAAAACAATTGATATTCACTCCATATCGTTGAGTCGAGTCTTAATCTGTTCAATATAAAAACAATTATATAGGGGAGGAAAATAATATTTTTGGAGGTCTGTTCTCAGCAGCATTCTGTTAAAGAAAATGCTTTAAAAAGATTAACGTTGTTTTGTTCTATCATGTTACAAAGACTGGCTTTCATTGACTACTTTATCTCACACTCAGAAGAGAGTCTCTATTCTTAAAAACTCCAAATATCTAAAACTTTTTTGTGTCTAAAACATCAAATATCTTGTCCAGAATCTCACAATGCATTTAAAATCTGAATGCTTTTTTTCCCTTTGAAATTGATAGTCGCTGGATTTTACATGATTTAAATATTTCCAAGTCAATATTCTCATTGGGATATAAAGCAAAACCAAAATGTCTTAGCTAAAATCCCCAGAAAAAGATGGGTTTTTATGTGTAGTTCTTTATAGGATTAATGCATTCAGTGTAACTTAAAAACATCCTCATTATGAGAAGATAAGACTTGTTTCTGAAACATGGCATATACTTACTAATACAAAGTGCACTTAAAGACAACATAACCTGAACAAAGGTTAGTTCCCTGGTGATGCTTTCCCTGGATCATATTGATCATTCTCTAATGTGCTTAGGAAATGTGTTCCTGGAGGTCATGGCCCACTGTTGTTTATCATTCAGCTCTTCACACTGTGTCTCTACAATTCATCCCTTTAAGCCTCACTTAGCAGGGACTGCCCTTCACTGTTTTCCAATGTAGGAGACACATGACGCATTAACAGAGTGATAATTTGTAATTGCTGAGTCTCTTTTCAGGAGTCAGCCAGGACAAGAGGACTGATTTCTGTTGAATTTGTATAGTAGTTGTTTTTAGTGAAAAACAATTTGTTGTCTACAATAGGAAACCATATGAAATTTCTCGGTTATTAAGAAAAATTAACACTAATCCAGTTGTCCCTACCAAATGTGAGGCAGTGTTCTTCTTCTCATCTGTCACTGCAGTACCAACTATTACAAATATTCAGTCACTGCTTTTGAAAAGTGCTTAATAATTTATTTTACTTCTGTCTTAGATATTCTTTACTTGCTACTCGCTACACAAGATGGAGGAGAGAATGGGGAAGGGGGAGATGGGAAAGGGGAGGAGTCAGGAAGAAAAGAAGGAGAGGAAACTGGTTTGTACGTATAATAAATGAAAATGGTTATTTAAATAAAATAATCATTTACTTGATAACTATAGATATCATTATTAAAGACATTAATCAAGTATTTAGCTTATAATATTTTGATAGTAGTATAATGACAGACAGAACCAATTTTTTGTCTTTAGAGTTAGTGGGTTGATTAGCAAAAAGGGTCAACCATAAAAAAAAAAGACAACAATAAAGATGGGAGGAAATGTGAGCATTCGTTTGTTTCTGGATTGATTTTTCCTTATAGAGAAAAAGCAAGTATGTCTGTGTAGGACCTCAGGGCTCAACATTTAGAATTATTTTACATTCCTGTAAAGGAATAAATTCTGGAAATAAGACATTTGCTTTGGCATTCTGCCATTTGATTTTTGTTTGCTTCAAACTTCAATAGATAGATAGATAGATAGATAGATAGATAGATAGATAGATAGATAGATATAGATAGATAGATGGCATATATTTGGGAAAGAAAAAATTGATTTTTTTTTAACCTCAGAGATTTAGACAAGCTAATATATTACCAGGCTCCAAATATTATCTAGAAGTAATTTTTGTTTGGGTATGTCTACTACTCATTTTTCTATTTTTTCCTCTTTAAATACTTCCTGATAAAGTTAAATATTTAGCAAATTGTATTTCAATTCAAAAAGAGAGCGAAAGATTAATGAAATAATCATTTTAAAAGTTTTATTTAAAGATGAAAAGGAAAAAGTCAATAAAAACAAAAAGTATTCAATATTAACGTTAGTGTCCCCAAGCTTATTAAATGTTGTGAATTTGCATCAGTAACTTCCTCTTTGTGTAATTGAACATATTCTCTGAAGCTTTTGCAGGAATACCTGAGATGTCCTTGTTCTCAAAGATTATATATAATTCAGAGGATTATATATGTTTATTCCTCTTTAACTCAAAAGAAGTAAGACTAGCTGTCACTTGCTGTTTTCCAAAGATGTAAACTTATTACTGCATTCCACATACTAGATTGATATCTGACCTTCATTTATGTTTTTAAAACTCAGAAGTGAATTATCAAAAACTCTTTTTGCTATCTATCCATCACTACAAAATTGTATAAAACAATATATTTTAAATAACACTATAGAGATCTATAATTAAATTTTAAAATATTTTATCTTCATTTTATAAAGTACATATTAATAACCAAAAAAGCAGATATTTATTTTAGCCAGTAATAGGCAAAATTATAAAAAAATTGACAATAGATTAATTGAAAGTTTATAATACACTTTACCCATACATACAACTAAAATTGATTTATATTTAGACACACAATACTCCCTCTTCAACAGATGGTTTCTTCAAGCAGTCCTTGGCCCTTCTTTTATGAGTTAGTTTCTTCATTTTATCCATTTTGAACTTGTTCAGTTCTGGTCTTGCTCTATGCAGGGTTGAATTTATAAAAACAACAACATTCTGGCTTTTTAAAGGATTTAAAAATAAGCCTTCATATCCCCGCTGAAAAGTCGTGAAACATCTACTCTCATCAGAAAGTCGGAAGGAATGAGCAGAGAGGCGTGAGATGGGAGGAGATCTACTTTTGCTCTTTGTGTAAACTTACCTAGTGGAGGAGGGATGTCACCTCTAGTGTATCAGTTTCCTGTTTGGTCTGGGGAAAGTTGTTTGTGGTTTTGTTAATAACTGACATTCTTATTGAATTTTAAACCACTATGAGATAATTTTATAATGCATCATGTTAAATTTCTTCATACCAAAGGAAATAAGTACATAAATCTAGCAGTAATATGAAATTAGAAGAATAAGCAAGGAGAAGCAGAATGGCCAGTGATTCTTGATGTGGGATTTCCCTCTATGCTATGAAAATGTTTTATTACCATTGGTTAATAAAGAAGCTAAATTGGCCTATGGAAGGGTAGAGTATAGCCAGGTGGAAAATTTGAACAGAGATATAGAGAGAAAGAAGGTGGAGTCAGGCAGACACCATGTAACTCCCAAAGGAGAAAGACACCAGACACTTACCTGTAGGCTACAGTCTTGTAGTGATACATAGATTAGTATAAATGGGTTAATTAAATCTTAATTTAAGATGTAAGAACTAGCTAGAAATATGCCTGTGTCATAGGCCAAACAGTGTTAGAATTAATACAATTTGTGTGTGATTACTTATGTCTGGGTGGCCAGGAAACCAAGGCACAGTCTCCCTTTATACATTCGGGATTCTGATCAGGTGTGCTATTGTCACAGGTATCACTGAGGGTAGTGGCTGTTAGATTTGTGAGAGGGTTTTAAAGGTAGTGCTCACAATTCCCAGTCAACTAGAGCAAATATTCCTAGCTTGTTTTCATTTTGTTTAAATCATGTCTTGATTTTTGAATTTGGAAGTCTTGTCATAATTAATTTTATATGTATGTGTATATGAAAATTATACCTCATATTTGAATCTATTCTTGCTTAATTTAATTACCATAGTAACTGCTTGGAGAGTTTCATTATAAGTGAAAATGAATGGTGTATGCTATAAACTGTTGATGCTGATCAAAAAAATATCCTTTCTGTGGAACACACTTGTTGAGCACAAACACTTTGTATAATAATGGTGTGTGTGGGATGCTTATTAATCCCACACATATTCTGTATTGATCATCATCAGATGCAACATGTTATGAACTTTCGTCCATTGCTTTGTGTGGAAAACACTGATGATTAGTGTCTGCTAATTGTCTTGACATTCTTGTCAAACATGACACAGACATACAACTGAGTTGAGTCTCTGACCACCAACTTCCCACCCTTCACAGCTCAAACAAATTGGGCTTCAAATAGCTTTGCACAAGGAACTCTGAAGCAATTCTTTTAATTGCTGTTTTTCCCCTGCTATAAATAACACCTATTGTAAATGTTTTGATAAACATTTTCTGGAATGTTTTTATATATGTCCCTGTTTACACTGAAAATTTGCCTGGCATTGTACAGGGACCCAAATGCAAGGACCTAAGCATACATATTCAGGGTCTGTGAAGTCACAAAAAAGGCCCATTCTAATAGGCGCATGGTTAGGTGTCAATCAGGACACTCTCATCATAGAAAGCCCTGCAGAAGCACTCTGGATTTGAATACTGCTTGGACAATGCCTCCACCATTACTTTGAGAACTACAGTAGATTCTGCCTTTTATACCTAATAATGAGTAGATTAAAAAGTCATTGGCTTACCATAGAAATATCCACCCTCAACAGTGATTCAAACTACTTAAAAATTGAAGAAAACTAATTGAAATACTACTTGTGGATTCATTCTATCCTGAAATATAATGTATAGCTTTTATATTTGATACTATAATGATAAGGAGATAGATGGATTGTACTGATTTCAATCTTTGTGATGAGGACTCAAAAAATGAGGAAAAAAGCCAAGTAGCTGAATTTAATATGATTTAAGTAAAGTAAAATCAATTAAACAGTATTAATAAGAACAGTTAATTATTTTAAATCACGTTTCATATGTTTTCCTTTGACAAATGTCAATATTATGGATATTCAGTACAAATTTAATGGGTAAACATTGGTTTTAATAAGGTAATAAATAATCCAAACATAGAGAAATGTTATATCTTAGTAAAAGTAAAATTAGACAACTAGAATATATCCTTAACATTTTAAATGCTCAATAAAACTATTCCACATGTAAAAAAATAAAATAAAATAAGTATTCCACATGTATAAAATATTTGTAAGAAATTTGGATCTGCTAAGACCCCAAGAATTCTGGGTACCATGCTTCTACGTTTTTCTACAGTGCATTGTCAAAAAGAACATTTTAGTATTTTTCCAATTAAAACAGTAGAGCAAGGAATCTAGAAAATTATGAACTAGAGATGTTAACTTAAGGCATAAAATATATCATGAAGACAGTTGAAACTAAGAAATAAAATGAAACTAGAAAACATTTTAAAAATCTATAATTTTGAATAACAAAACTCTGAGCTTTGTAGAGGGTGGAGAAATTAATAAATGTGTGTGAGAGTCCTGGTTACTAAAATTTAGAGAAGGGTAATTATTACACTTCAAATAATGATCATATATTTTCAATGATTTAGATTTGTTGACAAGGAGCACAAACTAGTTAAAGCAAATTGACTTTAAATAAATGCACACATGTGCACAGATGCATGTGGCTTAGATGCCTGTGTGTGCCTTGGACACAAAAGAAGTTACACCATAGGATTCCTGGAATCAAAAACAAGAAGATGCCATTGATCCCTGCCTGTCCGCTCAGTTTCTCAAATGTCTCTGTTTTGAATTTGTTCACTGCAGCTCTTCCCATTCTGCTTTTCCATCTGGTGATACTGTGGGTGGATAACTTCCACAGCTTGGAAGTTTGTAACTCGGTGTCACAATCCAAACATAGCCCAGGATGCAGGAGCTAGCAACCATTTGAGATCTGGTTTCTGTGGGATGGTGAACTGTCACAGCCGGGTTTGCATTCTAAATGGAACTGGTATCCGCTTCAGTAATTCTGAGAAGAAACAGATTCTGTATAGTTGTCAAAGTCTGGGCTATAACATATAAGAAGTTAATAAAGTGCCATCATGGCTTTCAGCATCTTACCAGTCACAGGGGACACTTTCTCTCGAGTATTGAATGACAACATAAAACCCATGTAAATTTGATCACCTTTTTATCATCAGCATCTGTGAGAATTTCAAGGCCAGTGATGGCGGTTCCTCCCAGCTGGGACAAACCGCCTCAACCTCCATGCTTCTTGGTGTGTTACTGTCCCCTTAGGTAACTATCTGAGTGGAGGGGGGATATCATTGGGATGCTCGGATGGTAAGCAAATCTTTCTACTCAAACCAACTTAGCTGTAAAATCCTGGACATGTGCTTAGAGCAAATGAACAAGGAATTAAGAAACTTCAGTAGATGGTGTTTCCCTTCGTGATTTTCAATATTATGGAGTTTTCACGAGTTATAGGTGAAGGAGTTAATGCAAGTCAAGGGAATGTCTAACCGATGAAAGGTGTCACTGGGCTAATGGAAAATCATAGGTACTATTTGGTAATTTAAATATAACACTATTATTACCTAGGTAAGGAAATGTAGTTTAGAAAGCAAAGTCTTAAACAGGTCAGAACCCTAATGTGAATCCATTTATTTTACTTAGCAGGGGGTGAAAAGGAGACATGTTACATTAAAAAGCTTTCTGAAAGCAAGATGCAAATTGTAACCATTTTATAAAATTGAAGTCTGAGACACATTGTTATAACACCTTGGAATAGCTACAGACACGAGAAACCCAAGTACTTAGAATCTCCCTAACAGAAAGAGAGGTTAATTAGAGGTTGTGCATATAAAACACAAAGTCTGCTTAAAAGATGATTGTCTTCAAACCAAACAAAGGTAATAAATGAGATAAAAATTGAAAGTAGCCTCTCTGTTCCCGAGCTCTTTCTCTACCTGTTTTCAGTACAAATCTATAAAAGTTTCCACTTGTAAAATCGAATACCTACAACAAGTACAATGAACCTGGGCTTATTACATGGCCTCATTTCTGGTTTCAATTCTAGATAACTTCCAGGGAAACATTAGATGGTTAGATTCAAATAAAAAGACAATGTATTCTTGATCGAGGATACAACCCTGAGATACCCATAAATAGACCTGGGCTGAAACGCTGCTTCTCTGTGTTTGGAGGTCATTCTCTCAAATGCAAGGAAAAAAAAATGCCATTTTCTGGGTCGTGCATGGCCTCTTCTACTTATAATTCCAATCTCCAAGTAAGTCAGTATCCGGTATCAACTGTGAAAATTTAATACTGCCTAAAACCTTGATTCATAATGAATATAGCAAGCAGGTACAGCATGCTATAAACAGCTATCCACAATAATTCCAGGTGATACTAAGTATCCTTTATTGACAAATACAAATCTAAATCATCTGGGACTGACTGAACTGTAATTTTGGGTTTCTTTCCCAACACACAGGTAAAGGAAAACACATTAACACCATATGCTTATTTAAAAAACTGTTTTTTACCTTAGTTAGTCCCCAGTATCAGGAATGGAAACTTCCTTTTGAGTTATTGGTTATGAAAGTATAGGAGACCCTCAAAACAAAGTAGGCAATTGTTGTTGCCCTGGGATTCTTCCAAGAAACTGACGTTAAAGCTCTTGCTGTAGACACCAAACACTTAAGGCAGGGGACTTAGAGGAATTAAGCTGCATCTGACCTGGAAGTCTCTTCCCCAAGGGACTAGCTCTAATCTAATAGTTCCTGAAGGAACTATGCAAGCTGCCAAGTAGGAAAAGTAATTAATGATATATAGTATTTTGAAAGTAGTCAGCAAGCAGTACTCTATCCAGCTGTAATGCTTGGGAACAAATGAACAGAATAACAAGATAGTAAAGGGTACAATGGTGGCACTTACCTGCTGGGATACACATGGCCATCTGATTGGATGTAAAGACCACTAGATACAGGTGAATTCTTGTCTGGTACTGTGAACTTACCCAGATTCCCATGACTGGAGAGATCATAGACCCTAGAGGAGAACCTACTCATGTTAATTCACTAAAAATATATTTTCTAATTTTATTCTAATTACTTATACTTACATCAACAGGTAAGTATAACTCTCACTCCTCATCAAAGCTTCCTTTTTGCACTAAAGGGTGATCATTATGTAAAATAACAACTGGTCAAATATAGAGAACACCTAACTGTATGTATCAATTTTCAGTGGACACATTTACACAAACCCCTACTCCTAAGGCTCAAGGAACATCACAGAAGAATGGACCACAAGATTTATGATAAGAAGACCAGGAAGAGACATATGCTGTTAGACAGTACATAGTCATAATAATGATATTTATCAGAGGGAAACTGTACCTAGGAAATATCAGCAATATGGTTGGCTAAGTATAAACTTAAAAATAACAATACTACACACACACACACACATACACACACACACACACACACACACACACACACACACACGAGTGCTGAGTGATATCTGTAATCCCAGCACTCAGTAAGCAGAGGCAGGAAGATCTCAGTGAGTTAGAGGTCAGCCTGATCTACAAGGGGAGTTCCAGGACAGCCAGAGTGGTTACTCAGTGAAACCCTTTTTCGAAAATCAACAACAACAACAAAAAATGTCAACACCAATTGATATGTCAAAATGGTTGGTGGAGTTGTGAGAAGGCTTCACTCCTAGAAGAGCTACAGGCAAAATATAATTTCTTTTTTTTTAAATTATTCTTTTTATTGGAAAAAAAAAGAAATTTCTGCCTCCTCCCTGCCTCCCATTTCCCTCCCACTCCTCCCTCTCCTCCTCCCCTCTCCCCACTCCTCCCCCTCCCTCTCCAGCCTGAAGAGCAGTCAGGGTTCCCTGCCCTGTGGAAAGTCCAAAGTCCTCCCCACTCAATCCTGGTCTAGGAAGGTGAACATCCAAACTGGGTAGGCTCCCACAAAGCCAAAACATGAAGTAGGATCAAAACCCGGTGCCATGGTCCTTGGCTTCTCAGCAGCCCTCATTGTCCGCCAAATTCAGAGAGTCCGGTTTTATCCCATGCTTTTTCAGTCACAGTCCAGCTGGCCTTGGTGAGCTCCCAAAGAATCAGCCCCACTGTCTCCATGGGTGGGCGCACCCCTTGTGGTCCTGACTTCTTTGCTCATATTCTCCCTCCTGCTCCTCATTGGGACTTTGGGAGCTCAGTCCAGTGCTCCAGTGTGGGTCTCTGTCTCTATCTCCATCCATCGCCAGATGAAGTTTCTATGGTGATATGCAAGATATTCATCAGTATGGCTATAGGATAGAGTCATTTCAGGTTCCCTATCCACAGCTGCCCCAGGAACTAACTGGGGACATCGCCCTGGGCACCTGGGAGCCCCTCTAGATCCAAGTCTCTTGCCAACCCCAAGATGGCTCCCTTAATTAAGATGTGTGCTTCTCTGCTCCCCTAACCAACCTTCCTTTATCCCAATCATCCCGTTTTCCCAAGTTCCCCCCACCCTCCCTTTCTCACATTTCTCTCCCTTCTCCCCTTACCCCCCCTCCCACCACACCCCCAAGATCCCAAATTTTTGCCCGGCAATCTGGTCTACTTCCCATAACCAGGAGGATAGCTATATGCTTTTCTTTGGGTTCACCTTCTTAATTAGTTTCTTTAGGGAATCAAATTATAGACTCACTGACCTTTATTTATCTCTAGAAACCAATTATGAGTGAGTACATCCCATGTTCATCCTTTTGGGTCTGGGTTACCTCACTCAGGATAGTGTTTTCTATTTCCATCCATTTGCATGCAAAATTCGTGAAGTCATTGTTTTTTACCGCTGAGTAGTATTCTAATGTATATATATTCCATACTTTCTTCATCCGTTCTTCCATTGAAGGACATCTAGGTTGTTTCCAGGTTCTGGCTATTACAAATAATGCTGCAATGAACATAGTTGAACAAATGTCCTTGTTATATGATTGGGCATCTCATGGATATATTTCCAAGAGTGGCATTGCTGGGTCCATGGGTATGTTGATCCCAAATTTCCTGAGAAACCACTACACTGCTTTCTAAAGTGGTTGCACAAGTTTGCATTCCCACCAGCAATGGATGAGGGTACCCCTTTCTCCACAGCCTCTCCAGCAAAGGCTATCATTGGTGTTTTTGATTTTAGCCATTCTGACAGGTGTAAGGTGATATCTCAATGTTGTTTTGATTTGCATTTCCCTGATCGCTAAGGAGGCTGAGCATGACCTTACGTGCCTTTTGGCCATTTGAGCTTCTTCTGTTGAGAATTCTCTCTTCAGATCAGTGCCCCATTTTTTAATTGGGTTAATTAGCATTTTAAAGTCTAGTTTCTTGAGTTCCTTATATATTTTGGAGATCAGACCTTTGTCTGTTGCAGGGTTGGTGAAGATCTTCTCCCAGTCAGTGGGTTCCCTTTTTGTCTTAGTGACAGTGTCTTTTGCTTTACAGAAGCTTCTCAGTTTCAGTAGGTCCCATTTATTCAATGTTGCCCTTAATGACTGTGCTGCTGGGGTTATACCTAGGAAGCAATCGCCTGTGCCCATCTATTGTAGGGTTCTTCCCACTTTTTCTAATGTCAATGGACTCAACTCACCTATAAAAAGGCACAGGCTAAGAGATTGGATACGCAAACAGGATCCAACATTCTGCTGTTTACAAGAAACACACCTCAACCACAAAGACAGGCACCTACTTAGAGTAAAGGGATGGGAAAAGGTTTATCAAGCAAATGGACCTAAGAAACAAGCAGGTGTGGCCATACTAATTTCTAACAAAGTTGACTTCAAACTTAAATCAATCAGAAGAGATGGAGAGGGACATTTTATACTCATAACAGGAACAATTCATCAGGATGAAGTCTCAAAATATAATTTCTGAGAATGTGTGTGTGTGTGTGTGTGTGTGTGTGAGAGAGAGAGAGAGAGAGAGAGAGAGAGAGAGAGAGAGAGAGAATGTATGCTATATATTGCACATAAACATATATATGTAATAATTATAATTAAATAACAAGAAACCACAAATTTGAAGTGTGGGAGTTTGAACGGTGTAAACATATTACTCACACTGAAGTTCTCAAAAAGTAAATTAAAAATATACAAAAATCCAGACTGTGTTTTCTTCTTACTATTTGTTTTCTGAGAAATGAGGTCTGACCCTAGACACTGAAATGAGAAGCCTATAAGTGGTCAACAACAACTAGCCACTTTTAAAGTGATCTGGTATATGCAGAATTCACCAGCAACACACTGGCTCTAGGGTACCATTCTTCCTGTGCAACCTGGTAGCTGCTCAGACCGCTGTTTACTGGATGTAACACTGTGGAAAGAATCTGTCAATCTTGTTTAAAAACAATCGTGTCTGTATATGAGTGGAGGTGGGGGTAGTGCTTCACGTCAAAACCACACCTGTCCGGACACGGTAATTGAGGAATTTCAAGTCAGATGTGCTTTTTGTCTCACTAATAGTCAGTTGGCAGCGGTGTTGGAGTGTTCCCTAGGATTTCATTGTCCTGTTGAACGCTCATGCTATGCAGCAAGCATCGGGGGGGGGGGGGGGGAGTGCTTAAATACCATGTTTGCATTATCTTTACAACTCTTGCTCAGAAATTTTAAGTCTAAGAATATTCCAGAAAGGCATTACCATTTATTGATTTAGCATTATGAAATACTCTCAACTCTGAATTTACTTATATTCTTCATCTCATTAGTAAGGAAATACGTTCATGTTGCTTTTTCTTGATCTGCAGATTGTTTTAAAGGCACATTTCAAAGCATATTCTATTGCTTTGAGGACATTTGTATCTTCTTACTGTAAGGTTAAAAATAATGATTCAAATACTCGGAAAGTTCCTTACTGGGATTCTCTGTTGTGCTAACCCCTTTCTTGCCCTGAGTTACAGACTCACTCAGCCTCCTGATTCCTGTGTCTTAGCTGGAAATGTTCAAACCCATTGTAACACAGAAGAAAGAGCCTATTCATTTTCCTTAACACAACTCACACCCCCATCCAGTGGAACTTTAGTCTATGTTCTCCCATTAGGAGGGACATTTTCCCTGATCCTGCATCAGGGTTACTGTGGCCTGTAGATTGAGCTTCTTGAGGAACTGATGAGATCTGGCTTGAACTGATAAAAACACTGTGGAGCTACCGTGTCCCATACACACATAATTTTAACATGGTGTTACTCACTACTGAGGGTTCACACACTTCAGACACTTACAAGCAATATTTTATACCTAGGATTCATGTTTGATTCATCATGCACAATATTTTAAGCCATAATAAATTGTTCTGATTATTTTCATTAGCTCTGAAATGATCAGTTCTTTTGTCTGACTGGCTAGACAATTGTTTCAGTCTGTTGTCCATTTTCTACCTGTACCTACAGTAATAGGTTTACAGAAAATGATATGTTGAAAATATATTAGTAAATATTTTTTATTATGCCCTTACAACTATAATGTTGAAATGCATGGATTCATATCAAACCCTATTGGTTTGATCCTTGGGAAGTAGATGCCCTAAATAAGGATCTTGATGCTATATAGACAAAGTACTGGCATCAATAGATTAATTGGAAGGGATCATCCCCAAAATCTCATCCTTTCTGAAATTCTTTAACACATACATTTGCAATTCCCCTCTAAGCAAATTTCACTCTGAAGTCAGCATTCCACACTGAACTCTTTTGCCGTTGAGTTTATTTACTTGTTTTTTTTTTTTTTTTTAATTCCTTGTGATAAATTGAAGTCACAGAAATGCTTGGTTTCATTGTATGGCGTATATATATCCTTTTACTATTCTCTGATAGAAACCAGATTTAATTGTATTGTGAGTAGATACCAGGATGCATATCTTCAACATTTATTTATCCATAGCTCATTTTACACAATACTCTCCTTCCAAATTTTAAACCATGCAATGTTTCAATAAGAAGCCACAGGGATTCCTCTTTTATGTGTGGGGAAGATATTTGAATTACAATTCTCTTTCCAACATCCACAAAGACTAGCTTTCTCCCCTTCCTAAGTGGACATTTATGAGACCCTTGGGTTTAAGTACACATTCATTAGTTAATGTGTCACAATGGAATAGACTCAGGAAAGTATTTCTCAATCCCCAAAGGATTGTATGCCATTGAAAAGTGGCGGACAACACAGAGCACTTGAATTCTAATTATTTGAACTATTTTGGAAAATAAATCAGCTCCTCAAACTCATTCTCTAACATTCTTTCAATTTTCCCAGAGTCTGCAGTGTTTTCCTTGACTTAGTGACTCACCTTCATTATCGCCAGGGTTGTCTTGATCAATTCTTAATTGTAGCGCAGTCAAGACTGGCCAACATTTGGAAGGTATCGTTGGCTTTCTGTTTTAAGCCAATCTATACTTTTAAGACAGATTTATTTTTATTGTATGTATGAGTGTATGTAACATAAGGCCGCTTATTTGTCCCGGCTGCTAGAACCATATTCATTAAAGCACTGCGTGCCCCATTAGCTCTAGCATTTTATTGGCTAACTCTTATAATAATTTACCTCATTTCTAGAAATATGTTTACCGCCACATGGCAGTGGCTCATGGGCAAAGATTTGGCATGTCTGACTCTGACGGATTCATGGTGTCTCTCTGACTCTGCTTTCTTCTTCCCAGAATTCAGTTCCGTCTTGCCTGCCTACCTAAGTCCTTCCCTATCAACAGGCCAAGGCAGTTTCTTTATGCCTTAGTAAAAACAACACATAGACAGAAGGACCTCCTGCACCATGTATGTTTTGCCTTTATGTATGTGTATGCAGCACATGTTTCTATGGAGGCCTTAAGAAGGCTTCTTATGCTTTAGAACTGGAGTTACAGATGGCTATGAACCAGCATGTAAATCTTAAGCACTGAATCCATGTCCCCTGCAAGAGCAAGAATTTATATTGATTGCTGAGTTATCTCTCCAGATCAAGCCATCTTTCTCCTTCCACTAAGACTTACGAGAACTTTAAAAACTGCAGGCAGGTTTACCAATTATCTTTAGGATTTTGCTACACCTGGAATCATTGTATCATGAGCTACTGAGTAAAATTAAATATCTGTTGATGGGATACTTTACTGATAGAGGAAAGTTCTTAAGACTATTGTTTCCCAGTTTTGAGGTTGAAATTTTTCACATTATTTATTTCCTGATATTTATAGGATGACAGTCAACACAGACATGGGCAATAATAAGCATTAACATACCACAATCTATAATTTATTTCCACCATTCAGAAACTATGGAGTTACCTACTTTCTTGAGTTTAAAAATATGGAAAATTATGCCAAATATTTAGGTAGTATTGTTTTAAATACTTATTTCATTTAATTTAGTATAATTTGTTTATTTGCTAGCTTATCAATTTTATCATAATTAGTAGGTTTAATAATAAGCTTACAAAATTTAGTAATCACCCCTGCATCTAGAGGTGCATGGTATTGCTTATTTATCTCATTGTGCACACACTGCATAGATGCTGATGTACATAGATGTCATCCTGTCGTGGATGCTCAATGAATCTCTCCTCTTAATTTCATAATCTATTAATTACTAAAAATTTCTGATATTCTGGTTTATAAGTCATCTTTTTCTCATTTTTATAATTATATAAAGAGTATATAACATATGGTGAAAAATTCATTTATTCCAACTTCAAAAGTCCCCATATTCTGTCACAGTCTCAATGGATGTTTCAAAGTCCAAATTTAAAATCTCTTCCGAGATTCATCAGTTCGTTAACTAAAATCCCCTCTAAAATCAAAGTCACAAAACAAATCATATGCTTCCATGACATATGGCATAGGAGATACCATACCAAAACATAAATAAGGGATCATAATGAAGAAATCCTGGACCAAAGCACAGTTGAAAACCAGCCAGACAAGCTCCAAACTCCGCAACCCTGTATCTGATATCTAAATACTTTGCAGATCTCCAACTCCACTCAGATTTGTTGACTGCAACACACTTCTTTCTCCTGGGCTAATTCTACTCCCTGTTAGGATCTTTCCTCAGCAGATACACCTTGACTTTCGCATCTCCAACATCCTAGGTTATTCAAAGCAATTCATGTTTCATCTTTGCAGCTTCATGAAATGGCATCTCTAGGCCTCCATTCTAGGACCACTCTGAAACATGCCTGGCCTCAGAAGCTTTATTTCTTAATTCCTTTCCTCTATCCTTAACTCTATATCAAGAACAATGTGTCTGAAGTTGCCAAGTTTAATAATTGCTCGCTGGGGCTGGAACATGGCACCCTTGTTCACTCACCTAGTCACCATTTTGTTATCCTTCACTGCCCAAGCTTGGCTGTCCTGAAACTGGATCTCTAAACCAGGCTAACCTCAAACTCAGAGATCTCCCAGCTTCTGCCTTCCCTGTACTGGGAGTAAAGGCTTGCCCCACCACAATTGTCTCTAAGCTTTTCTTTAGTTCCTTTTCATAAGTTGGAATCTTAGCTAGGTGGGATCTTGCCCTAGGATCACCACTCCCACCACACTATTAAGAAATGGGATAAGCCATTTCTTTATCCATTTGTCTACTTAAACAGAGGACTTAGCTCCATCCTATTTCCTGGTATGTTTTTTCTACCCCAAATTTACATTTTGTAATTTATTCTGTTCAACTTGCTTCCTTTCATTATACATCTTCATTAGAGTCACCACTAATAACCAGAGGAGAGAGTCTGTACTAGCCTGTTTTGAGATTTCCTCTGCCAACTTAATCAATCTTAATTAATGCAAAACTCTTTAGTTTAACCCCAGGCAGACTCTTATCACAAGGGCAAGAGGCAGCTTCTTTATTCACGAAAATATCACAAGAATGATCTCTAGGCAACATACTAAAATTCGTCTCTTCTGAAACTGTATGTGGAAGCCCCTAATAGTTCGACTAACTCTTAGCACCACTGTCTTCCATGTTCCTTCCATGTGGCACACTAAACAGCGCCTAAGCATGACACTGCTTTCCTAACACAAACTCCCGAAGTCCTTATTATTCCAACCAAAAGTGTGACTTGGTCAGTCACAGTAATAGCCCAGTCCCTGGTACCATCTTTGGTATTAGTTCAGATTTCTATTGCTTTGAAGAGAAACTAGGACCACACCAAATCGTTTAAAGACAATATTTAATTGGGAAGGCTCACTTATGTTTTCCGAGGTTCAGTCCATTATCATTATTATGGGAAATATGGCAGCAGCATGCAGGCAGACATGGTGCTGATGTAGTAGCTGTGAGTCCTACATCTTACAGACAAAAGGGAAGAGACTGTGACACCGAGGGAAGCTTAACCCTAAGACCTCAAAGCCCAACTCCACAGTGACACACTTCCTCCAAAAGGCCATACCTACTTCAACAAACCCCCAACTCCCAATACTGCCATTTCTTATAAGATTATGGGGACAATGGCATTCAAAGTACCTCGGTCAGATGTCAATAATTGATTTCCTTGTTTCTGTTTGCTATCACTCAAGATAACTTGTATAACTACAATATGAGTGAAATTTTTATGCGCAAGATAATAGTATTCACAAACTTATCTATGGAAACCCTTGTAACCCAGTCTATGGGATAAATCCTGATGATTGACAGACCTTCCATCATGGCAATTATAATTTTAAAATACTTGTAATTACCAACACAGCTTGATTGCTGTTTAGTATTATTTCCCAAAAACACAAGCAAAAACCCCATGTCAGGGAGGTTACTAGTGCTTATGAATTGTTTTACAGTTTAGGGAAGCTTGCATTCAGGTTTGTTCATACTTGATAGCTGTGGTGAATGTAGTCTGTGGATATGCCCTTGTCTTAATTGGGGTTTCTGTTGCTGTGAAGAAACACCATGACCACAACAAATCTTGTAAAAGAAAAACATTTAATTGGGGTGGCTTGTTAATAGTTCAGAGGGTCAGTCCATTATCATCATGGCAGGACATGACAATATGCATGCAGGCATTGTGCTGGCAAAGTAGCTAAGAGTCCTACATCTTGCAGGTAACAGTCGGTGATCTGTGACAACGGGTGATACCTTGAGCATATATGAGACCTCAATACTGTCCCCACCATGACAGATTTCCTCCAAAAAGACCATACCTACTCCAACAAGGCCACAGCAAGACGTTGCTTTTTTTAATTTCTGCAGAATTTTTCATAGCTGCAATGCAATAATTTGGGGGAAGTTTGTGTCTTTTTTCTACAGAAATTAGTTGCAACATCATACCTATGAGTTTCAGTCTTGTTTTACTTTTGAAATTAAGTACAGGTTTGAAAATACCTAATAAATGAAAGAATAATTTCCTAAGACTACAGATGAACATACTACAGATAAGATGTCTGATGTTCTCTGTAGGTTATTTAATTTTAAAAATGCATCCTTGTTAAATATATTCTTGTTACATAATCTGAGAGAATGTCTCTTATATCCACCTTTTGCTTTTGAATGCTACTTGCAGTGGAAGAATAGAAACCCCGCAGTTAATTACTGGGTTCATAAATAAATGTGCATCCAAAGTCAGGTTCTAATGACATAACTTAAATGGCAAAAGTTTCTGTACTATCAGGAAATAGTTGATAATGGTAACAATTGAGAAATGTAGGGACCAGAGAAGTGACTCAACAATTAACAACAACTGCTCTTGTAGAGGACTGGGTTCCCTTCCCTGCACCCACATGGTGCCTTACAACCATCTGCAACTCTAATTGCAAGGATTCCAATGTCCTCTTCTGTCTTTCATATGCACTGCATGCATGTGGTTCATAGACAAGCATGTCAGAAAAAGCACTGATAACCATAAAATAAAAATATTTTTTTAAAACAGAAGAATATAGAAATAAAGTTTAACTTTATATATTACCTTTATCTTATGTATATTTGTTACTGAACTTGCATTAATTTATATATATATATGTGATAATTTTGATAAGCTGACTTGTTCTTTTTAATTTCTTTTAAGAAATTCACATGTGGTTTAAACCTCATGATTGAGGCTTTCGGACCAAATCAATTTCCCAAGATGCTTGTGAATTGCCATGCAATGCCAAGGCTGATCTACACTGACATCACTTTTGAGTTATGGACATTAATGCTCTCTACAACCAATGCTTAGAATATAATTTCGAACTTTTTTCTTCTTATGAAATATACTGTGCAAGCATTATGTGGATTTAGTAAGAGATCTTTTATGCATGAGTGTGCGTATCTTTTATAGGTCTGACAGAAAATGTAAAATTGAGGGCTTACATGGATTAAGGAGGGGGCTCAAATGTTCAGAGGCCCAAAGTCATCACTTTTTTTCTAATGTTAATGAAAGAATTTTCTGTGCTTCGATTACAGTGTTTTACAATTACAGAGGATTGAACAGTATGTTCTGTCACTTTTTAAAAGTCCTCTTTTCTCTGCCTAAACTACTTTAATGCCCCTTAATATCTAAAATCTAGCAGTCGATTACTTAAGAGGAAACAACTGTATTTGCAAAGTTGATGAACTGATAAACTCAAGACACATGGAGTAGCAAAAAATATACTTGCATGTTAGTTCTAAAGTTAAAGTGTGCTTGGAATGAACCTCAAGACTGTCTTTCAGTTATTGTAAATCAAAGACATTCTGTGAATGAGTAATCTCTTTCCCTCAATAGTCTTGTCCACCAGGTCCTTCTTCTACTGCCAACTATCCTCCCAAAGAAAAGAATGATATTGCCTATGTTGTGCTCAAGAACTGCTGACTCCCCAGTCCTTAGTGAAGAGAAGAAGCAAAATGTTTAGATTAGGACAAGGTATAGCCTGCATATCCAGTTAGTTTTAAAGTCTTATAAAATACTCAGGCAAATATGCAGGCCCATAAAATACATTGGAATATTTTTATAATAAAAACATGAACTTTAAAAAGAAACAATGTATTAACTAGAAGAATGTTTTTATATCTGTGATTATTGAACTACTTTTAAGAATCTGAAATTTGAAGCAACTTAAATAAGATAATATTTTATTTAACTACTCTTTTGTCCATTGGAATAGACTGTGGTCATCGTCACTTCTGTGCCTGTACAATGTTCTGAGACAGTTTTTTCCTCTTTTTCGGGATTCACTTCATAGAGAAAAGCAATCCCTGGTTATCTAGCCACCCATAAAGTATATCATCACCTACTCTACCTATCCCATACCTATACCATTTGACTAAAGGCTCATATATTCTAACATAATGATTTTATAAATCATGTTTATGCCTCTCCAGTCCTTCACGCATCTAGTTCTCCAGTGTGCCCACTGCTGACTCTATGGTGAAATCTTGTATGTTTGAAAAATTCTTTCTGTTCCTGTCATACACCTTGCGACATAAGAAGCTTTAATTGTCAACTTGACACAGAGCTGAGAATCATCTGAGAAAGGAAAGCCTCAGCTGAGGAACTGACTAGAGAATATTGACTTGTGGACAAATGTGTGTACAAATGTCTTGACTGTTAATTGTTGCATGGGCACTCACTCCTTTACATACACTACCATCCCTAAAAAATGGGCAAGGGGTTTAAAGAAAGTCAGCTAATTATGAGACAGCAAGTATTTCCCCACCATGGCCTAGGTTTCACGTCCTCCCTTTGAATCCTTTCTTCAGTGATCACCTGTAAGTTTACATACAGTGTGTTACCTGTGTTAGCCAAATGAACCCTTTTCTTCCCCAGGTGTTTTATCATAGCAGCAGAATAGAAATTGGGATACTTTGTTAGTATTAAAAGTTAGTAGAATTCCTTAGTTGTTTGGGGGGAACCCACAGGGTATATGGGTTGTCCCATTAAATCCATCTCACACAAAGTAACATGTATGTATGTGTGCAACCACGTTTATTTGTATCGGTCATGGAAGATCCAGAGAAAACAGTACAGCATATTTAAGAACTCAAAGCTGTAAAAAGGCATGGGGTCTCCAAGAACCTAAAAGAGATGGTTTACTGTTTAATGACAAGCATTTGCATTTTAATGAAAAGTAATTTGAAACCCTGTTGGGGATACATATCAAAACTGAAGGGAAAGTGATCCTGGAGACTGAATCTAATGAGCTTTACAACATCTGGCAAGTCAGTTTGTTGTTTGTTTGTTTGTTTTTTTTTTTTATCTGGAAAAAAAAAAGAGAATTTAGTTCATGCGATATATAAGTTCTCCCACCTTTAAAATGGAATGGTCTGAAATTCATTACAGGTAAAGAAAGGAAAAACTTTCCAAAAGGTATGAATTTGTTCTAAGTCCCAAAGCAACAGCATAGGTTAATCACCAACCGCAAGCAGACTCTCTTCCCCCTAATTCACCACACCGATGGGGATGAGTGTTCAATTTTCTACAATGAGTGATATGCTAATGACCATTACTGAGCAATCCACTGCATAAATCAGTCAAGCAGTTCACTAAATAGCTCCCAAGTGTCTTGGAAAGCGATGTACCTAGGCAGTCCCCAAGGAGTTCCTTCCTTGGCAGAGTTTTGCCCAGTAATTATGGCATTTAGGATAGATAAATGTATTTCATGCTGCAATGAGTCTCCATTCCTGACTTAAAAATGTCAAGTTTTGTTTTTAAAAATGTTAAAATTAAGCGAAGGGGAATATGGTCATTATAACGATGTAGTTCAAGCACTTGGAATCATTAATATCATTTATGCGGGCCTGCTCATACCCATTTGAGATTAAGTCTCAAACCACTCGCCTGGGTCAGAATGTCTGCATTTTGTATTCTGTAAGTTCTGTGGTGCTTCCATGTGAAATGATTTTCTAGAACTAGCATAACCTTTTAGGTGTTTGGTAGATTAAATAAGTAATCTCTAGTTTTTCATAGGTTTTTTAATAGGTGTAAATAGGTGTGAGTCTTTTTAACATTTTGAAAGTCTTCACTGTTTATGGGCTGTTCATTCTGTAGCAATCATGAGGGTTTTTTTTTTTAACTAACTCTGTCCTGAGTGTGGCCTTTCAGAAGGGTTATATTTTATGCATTCCTTATATCTTAATGTTATAGTTATACTCAATTAATTCATGCAAAATCAATAAGCACTTGCAAAATCAATGTTGAGTGCTACTTCCAAAATTTGTGCTTTATTCTGTGTGAATGCTTGATTTCATAAGAAATAAAAAGTTGCAGAATTCAGATTATTACTGGGACTTCATAATTTCAATTTTGTATTTTGCTTCTAAGACAAGAATGAAAATTAAAGTTTATATAACTTAAATTTTTCAAATTTTAAAGAGGAATAAACATTTTGCCCATGCAAAAAAAAACATATTTAGATAAAATGTGTAGAGATAATTACAGAAATATGCACCTAATATAAATTAATTTTTATTTATCTAAAAACATGATTTAAACAAAATGTTAATCACTTGGCAAGCATATTCTGTATGACTTACTTATTCAATACGAAACAAAATAAAATATTATAATGTTGCGTTAAGCAATCAGTACAATTGTCTGTGAGATGCTTGATGACACTGTGTGTGCATGTGTGTGTGTCTGTTTGTCTGTGTTTCATGTATATTATTGCAGATGGGAAGAGTGGTACTGTTTGGTGTTTAAGCTGAAATTCGTGTGACCTTTGGCATTGAAATCATTCTCTTGATTGAGTCTTAAACTCAAGCCTGATCTATAACTCTGAAGAATTTAGAAGTCATTTATTCTCTCAAGTATTAGTTTCATTTGCTGTGAAGCTTTTCAGCATTCTTGACTTATGACTTACAAATGTTCAAATCTAGGAAAAACTGAATAAAATGCTACAAACATACTTTTTGATTCTCAATAGCCTCTTAAATCTGTGCCTATGAAACAACACCATCAGCATTAAGCAATGAAAATAGTCAGAAGAATCCAAAGGTTATGCCAGAAATGTGTCATGAAAGTCTATGTACAAGTTGATACACAGTGAGTTTGATTCTGTATCAAGCATTTCTAAGGTCCAGAAGTATCTGACAGACTTCCTACAATGACTTTCTCCTATGTACTGCTCTAATCCACAGATCTTGTTTTTGTTCTATTTGAAGACACAACTTGTGCCCAATGAGCCTTAAGGTTTTCAAAGAAATTGCAGATTTTTTTTTTTTTGCTCCCATATGCCAAATTCTGAGCTGTTACTGAAAATCCAAACCCAGAAACAGATTGCAACCAAGGATGATATGGTTTTCTGATGTGATACCAATATATTTAATTTGGAATCGTATAGCAATGTATAATACTATATATACATATTAAGTTTGGTAATTTCAAATACATCTATTGAAGAGCAATACAAACACAAAATCATAAAATAT
Source organism: Microtus obscurus (assembly GCA_963919715.1). NCBI lineage: Eukaryota > Metazoa > Chordata > Mammalia > Rodentia > Cricetidae > Microtus > Microtus obscurus. The sequence goes on along the minus strand of CAWTZC010001616.1, from coordinate 6,161,525 downwards.
GCAACATTGAGACAAAGACAGTTTTTCAAAGATTTCCCAATGACTGCCAGCACTTTGAGTAGGCCCACGTTATGGTTTGAAGATTGTGGTCTCCTCTATTTCAATTGACGATACTGTTTTTAAAATGCAAGCACATTCATTTTGCTTAGCAACTTGCAATACAACATTTTTATTTACATAAATAAGTACCAATCTGTATAAAAATTTCCATTTATAAGTGAAGAAGAAGAGAACGTAGTAGGTGGCATCCAGATACGCATAAAATAATTGAATGTTTCGCCGGGCGGTGGTGGCGCACGCCTTTAATCCCAGCACTTGGGAGGCAGAGGCAGGCGGATCTCTGTGAGTTCGAGACCAGCCTGGTCTACAAGAGCTAGTTCCAGGACAGGCTCCAAAACCACAGAGAAACCCTGTCTCGAAAAACCAAAAAAAAAAAAAAAAAAATAATTGAATGTTTCATCTTAAACTGTATAAAGTAAACAAAAACAACCAACGGCAATTCAAAACTTTGGAATGCAACAGTAGTGTGGTAGATGCTGGGGGAGTGGGTTAGCTCAGTGTTGCTCTCCAGAAGGAATGGATTTAGTGAAGAGGCAGTTTAAAAAGAAGTGTAATTAGCAAGGTTGCAATTTAGTGAATAGAGCTTGCAGGGTACTCCAAGCAGGAAAGGCAGAAATGAGATGCCCCGAGGTGGGGAACAACCTGGAGGCTTCTGCCTTGTAGATTTTAAGGATGCTTTATGAATATGTATGAAGAGCATGTTTGTTATATGAAGAGCATATTTGTTAGAGCATCCAGACCCCTAGCAGCAAGTGTTGTGCAGAAGCAGTGCCCCCATCTCTACCTTGACCAGCAGGAGTAAGCAGAGTCCCTACTGCCTTGGGTACAAGGCAACTGGAATAACAAGCATACATTAATCAGTCCTATCCATTCTTTCTTTTATTAAGCTTGCCTGACTTCTACTCAGCCGCAAACCCTTTCATTTACCTTCCTGGGTGCTTTGCTTCCAACCTTGCAGTTTTAACCTTGACATCTTAACATTTGTTTTAACTCACACTTTTTTTTTTTTTTTTTTTTTTTTTTTTTTACCGTATCTCTGGACTTTTGTTCAGTGGTGATAGAGACTGAGTTCGGCTAAGACCTTTTTTAAAAACATACTTTTAAAAAAATTATGAGTAAATGCTCCTTTTGTTTCTTTCTCCCTCTACCCCCCAACAAATATACTCTGTGCTCTCTCCCTTATATATATGGCCTTTGTTTCTTTTAATTTTTGCTACCTATATACATGAATATACATACATACATCATGCATAGAAAACATCTTTAAAATATATAAGGCAGAGCTTCTAGACTGTTCCCCACCTCAGGCCAGTCCACTCAAGCCTCACTCTGGAGTACTCAGCTTTGTGTTACTGCCTAAATGGCCGCTTCCTAAGCACACATTTTCCGTATACTGCCTCTTGAGTTCCTTCCAGAATACAAAAACTAAATTCCCTCTGCCACCACCCCTGTAATTTTCAGCACATTGCTGTCTTGTTTCAAATATATGAATACAAACTCTTCTGTCTCTTTTATGTTATCTGTATATGTATGATCTCAGGGCTGACCATTTGGTATTGGATAACCAATCAGGGGGATTTCCCGTGGGAAAGACCATGTCTCCAGCTCTCATAATTATTTAGTTTTCTGTAGTTTTTTTGTCCTTGAGCCTCAGAATTCTTCTTCCTTCCATGTTTGCATATCTCTTCGCTTCTTGTAAAGCTCATATTAGGTAGACATGTTGATGTGACTTCATGAGTGTAGTTTTCCTGAGATTTCTCTAAATCAAAAATCACACAGCAAATTTTCTGTTACTTTCCCTCTTCCAATCTTTCAATCCCTTCATCTACAAGGATGCCTGAGTCTAAATTCATGGGGTTGTTTTGCAAATGCCTCAATTGAGACTGTGCTCCACAAATGTACAACTCAAAGAGCTATGGTTTTTTGTAATGGTCCATTTCCTGCAAGGAGAAGTTTCCTTGATGTGGAAAGTAGATTATACTTATCTTTGGGTATAAGGATAAATAGTTAGAATATATTTAGGAATGATGTTGGTTTAATATAGATGTAGTTGCCAGTTCTCCTTAAAGTTACATGACTTCACGAGCCATGAGTGCTTTCTAGGTTTCCAGTATCAGATCTCATTTCCCTCTTGATGAACTAGATTTATTACAATTAGACAGCTGATGGTCACTACTAAAGTCATTACACCACTACCGTTATTGTAGCATGTTGATAATTGTTATCAATCATAGGCATCATGGATGGTTAGGACTATTGGGTGCTTAATTTTTTTTTTTTGAAAGTTTGCATGGATAGTCCTTAGGTAGAGGATTTCAAGTAAGATCCAGGATACGTTATTTTGGTTCATTGTCTGAATTCCATGGTGTTCAGCAATAGGGACTTAATATCTATCTCTTAGAGACACTAAGGGCAACACAATGGCCCATAATTATTACATGGGAAGTTGCTTGTTTGTCCGGGCTGCCCAGAACCGAAATAAACACACAGAAACTGTATTAATTAAATCACTGCTTGGCCCATTAGCTCTAGCTTCCTATCGGCTAACTCTGACATTTTAATCCATTTCTACAGATCTGTATATCGCAGTGTGGCTGTGGTTTACCCCCTAAAGTTCTGGTGTCTGTCTCCCACAGGGCGACATGACTTCTCTCTGAATCCACTCTTCTGTCTCCCAGCAGTCCAGTCCTCCTCACCTAGCTCTGCTCTGCCCCTCCCTGCTCTGCTATAGGCTCAAAGAAGTTCTTTATTCATTAATGGTCATAACAGCATACAGAGGGAAATCCCACATCACATAATGTTTTGGGAATATATTATACAACCCTGACAAACAACCTAAAGAAAACTTCCCACGCCTGATGTTGGGGTTTTAGTTAGGTGGTCTATGACTCTTGGGGGAAACATTGTCAGCCCAGATGGGAAGTTTAAACTCTATAAGTATATACATATATGTATAAACACACACAGACTTCTATAATAAAGATATGTATTATATCTTTAGATAGAAAATAATATGGCGCCTAATTCTTTTTTAAAGATATTTACTGTTATTTTACCTTTTCTCCTCCTCTTCTGTTTTTTTTTTTTACATTCTAAACATCAGAGAAGTTTTTTTGTTTAAAGTAATAGAAAAAATTAAGAATGGAAAGACTTTCTGAACAACAGACACATCTAGTTCTGTACAGAGGGCTTATAGAAAATTGTAAGCCGCTAACTGGTCTGTTCAATTGGAAATCTTTTTTATTATTATTTTTTATTGTTACTTAAAAATTTCCACCTCCTCCTCTCCTCCCATTTCCCTCCCCCTCCCTTTCCAGTCCAAAGAGCAGTCAGGGTTCTCTGCCCTGTGGGAAGTCCAAGGTCCTACCCCCTCCATCCAGGTCTAGGAAGGTGAGCATCCAAACAGACTAGGCTCCCACAAAGCCAGTTCATGCAGTAGGATCAAAACCCAATGCCATTGTCCTTGGCTTCTCAGTCAGTCCTCCTTGTCCGCCACATTCAGAGAGTCCAGTTTGATCTCATGCTCCATCAGTCCCAGTCCAGCTTGCTTTGGTGATCGCCCATTAGATCAGCCCCACCGTCTCAGTGGGTATGCGCACCCCTCGCGGTCGACTCTTCTCATTCTGTTAGCTAGACTGTAGATTCTTTAAAAAGAATTCTTAGTAAAGCATAATCACTAGCTCTAAATGGATCAAAGAATTAAATGTAAAACACTGGATCTTCTGAACGGAAACATAAGCAGGATATAGGTGTTTCTCATTTAGTGTTTATTGTTCTATACTATTTTGATTATAACTTTTTAAACTGGTTACTCGATTTAATAAAAACTGTGCTCATGGTAATAATAGGTGGCAAACATGTACCTCTCTTAAGGAAACAAAAATATACTAAGTAATCTGTGCATTCCACAGGATCCAGAGGATGAATACTGTATTTGTTTATGCTGTTTGAATCTTTAAGGATCTACTTTCATTTATTTTTAAAGGTTTAATTGTTCTCCTTTTTGTGAGAATATTGAATATTGACTGAATTTATGTATTTGTATTACAAGCATATGCATGAGTGGTTACAGAGAACAGAAGGGAAATCACATTCCCTGGGACTAGAATTATAATCAACTGTTAGCTGCCATGTGGTGCTGAGAATCTAACTTGGCTATTCTACAAGAACAGCAACGTCTGATAGATAGATCAATTCTATCCAGACTCTGTTTGTTCCATACATGTAAGGATTTCACATATGTGTGATACAGTTACATCATTTCCCCTCTCCTTCTCCTTCTGATTTCTCCCATATCCCAACTGCTCCTCAAATTCCTGACCTTTTATTCTTGAGTTATTATTCTATGTGTATATGTCCATAAGTTTTCAAAGACAACATGCTGAGATATTTAGTATTACTGATATGTCTTTAGAGATGATCTCTTTAGATTGGTTGACTTGTTAGTGCCTCAAAATTTAGTAATTGTTCATAGCTCTTCTTCTAGGGGTGAAACCTTGTGAGAATTTCTCCATCTACATTGGCATAGTAACTAGTATATTTGTGTTTTATGTCATGTTAAGACCATATCGTGGAGATTTCCTAGGTACATCTTCCCTGTCATATAATCTTGAATATTATCATATTATATTATCTTGCAGCAGATGTCCTATCTTCATCCTCTGACACACTTTTTCTGTCTCTTCTTCTGAAATATTCTTTGAGCCATAGGTTCTGTTGTAGATTGTTTGGTGTTGGGGGCCTGTCTTTCTGACTCTATGAATAAGTAGAACTTATTTGAAGACTTTCATATGTTTTTTATATTTCATTAACATTTACAGTATTTATTTAATGAGAGTTTTAAAGATAATATTTGATATTCTTTTATGATTATATTTTATAAATAGATATGACATCATTCATTTAAAAAGGATAGAGTCCTGCTCATAATGACCATATCAATTCCCACTCCTGATGCCTATGTGAGAAGTATCCTACCAGTTCCTTTACTCTGTGTTTTTATAACTTTCAGAATTATTTATATTTAATAGACACTTTGTGTGTTCACTTTCTGAGATTTTTTAAGATTTTTTTTAATTTACTTGAATGATATATTCTTATATGATCATATTTATATACCTACATTCATTAATTTAAAAAAGAACAAACAAAATCTTGTCATAATGACAATAATAACTCTAATTACTGATGCCTGTGATGTAAGACACATCCTAACAGCTCATTTCCCCTGTGTTTTTCATAAATCTTTACAACTGTGCCGTCAGATAGAAGCTATTATCTCCCAAAGGAGACTTCAAACTGTTAAGTAATTTGCCAAGGTTATTCTACAAATAAATACTGAGAGGCTAGAATGTAAAGGAAGAAGTCCAAAGTCTGTGCTCTTTCCACCAGGCTCTGTAGAGGTTACAAATGACCTAATAGATTGCCTTGCCCAGCAGAGCCAGAAATTGCTTTCAGAAGCATGCCCACATTAGCCGCATGAAGTTGATCCCTATGTGATAATTGTGCCATTAATGTGATAGAAATATTGAACAGCTCACATCCTGCTGACCCCAGGCTAAAGTTTAAGGGGGAGAAAGAAAATTGTCTCCTGCTAGTTTTGACTGGGGTCATTTTCAGAACATTGTCTAGGCCAAATGGAATCAGCTGTAGGATTGCTGAAAAAAATCAACCACAAACAAAAACAAAAACACAACTTGGATCCATGTGTGTGGTAAAAACAGGTTTAAAGATTTAATTCCTTTAGTTTAACCAGCACTTATAGGAGTTATGTGAGTGTTCTATGAACTAATCTTCAGACCACAGTGATATTATCACAGAGGAATGGCCTTCCTGTGATCTATAGCATTCTAAATTCCAAGGCTTTGCAATCAGGAACATAATATTTGATTATAGAAACAAATAAACCCTTTTGCAGATGAAAATGTTCAGATAATTCCTTTACTGGAAATACTTCTGATTGATGACTCAAATTTTGTGACCTATTTGAGAGTAGGTTGCGTACACAATATAGATATCTTGAATTAGCATCTGAGCTTAGGTGGTACGACTCATTTAGGAAGGAAAGTATTTATCAAATCACATAACATCGATTTGTCATTTTATCTAATGTGCTTGCCACCACAGTATCTATTTGATGTGGTAAAAGCCCACTTGTCAGATGTGTTCTGTGCTGTTTGTTCGACTGGTAATTACAAAATCAACATGAACTACCCTCTGCTTCAAAAGGCTATAAAACATAAACCGACCAATTAATATAAATATAGTTCTTGCTCTTTGAAGAAAAAAAGCAGGAAATTAATCTCATTTCTTACTTATCTGTTTTCTTTTATTCCTCTACCTACTATAATAGCAATATCCATTAAAGTCTTTGAGTCTCAGTACCATGAATAAAAAAAAATGCTGCCTCTCACCTCACCTTCCTTTCTTGGGAATAAGTCATCTAAAGGTTTTTAATAACCTGAATCAATTTTTCAGAGTCATGCCTTAACTGCCTCCCATCATTTGACCCTTTGCATATGAAGCATCTATTCTTCCCCTACATTAGCTGTATTTCCAATGCTAGAAAGTAGGTCGGCATAATGGAATGTCTGTTTAAACACCATAATATCAGCCTATAGTTTGTAAAATCTGTCTTCATTGAATGACTAGTCATGAATTACTCTTGGAGTTCTGGACTTTTTTCCTCAAAGGAAGTGATTTTTGCAGTATTCTATTGTCAAGAAAAACTGGAACCATGAATAAAACTTATTAGATAGCTTCTAAAAATCCTTAGGGTATATTGCCTTAAATCACAGAGATATTTTGAATTCAAGACTAAATTGCCATATAAGAGGCAAAAGAAATGTTCAGCAGTTAAGGCCACTTACTGCTTCTGCAGAGAACCTGTTGTATTAGGGGCAGTGGGGCTGCGTCCCCGGCACCCAGCCGCCAACATGGCTAGCTTATGCCTCGAAATAATTACAGGGAAACTGAATTCTTTTAAACACTGCTTGGGCCAGCCTCTTACTGGCTAGCTCTTACATATTGACCTAACCCATTTCTAATAATCTGTGTAGCCCACAAACTGGCTTACCAGGAATGATCTTAACCTGCATCTGCCTGGAGTAGGAGAATCATGGTGATTCCTTGACTCAGCTTCTTTCTCCCAGCATTCTGTTCTGTTTACTCCATCCACCTAAGGGTTGGCCTATCAACGGGCCTAGGCAGTTTCTTTATTGATAAGAAATCACTCCCACATCAAGAACCGGGATAAGTTCTCAATCTGTCATGGTAGCTCACCACCATCTGTAATTGCATTTCCAGTCAATAGACACCATGCTCTGGCCTCCTTGGGCAGCAGGCACACACAGGATTCATAGATGCAGGAAAAAATAAACTCCCACACATGAAACAAAAATACATAAATCTTTAAAAATTAAATAAGTACAGTATCCTTAAGAGAAAATTGGACATTTTCTTTGGTAGGAATCATCTTCAGGTGTGCATGTAATACACAGTGACTAAGAAACACCAGTAATTTGCTTATAAATCCTTAGCTTCAGATCTAACATTAAGAGGTTCCTGCATTTCTATAGAGAAATTTCTCCATTCTCACCATCAAAAAAAAAACTGATTTTTTTCCATCACACTGTGCTACTCTGTGTACTAGAGATAACACCTTGAGATTGTTACTCTTAGAAGAGTCTCCCATCCTCATTTCTAGTCCCTCATCTGGAGTTTTTAAACGTCTAAGGTTTGGGGAATCGACAAAGAGACAAGCAACTTACAGGAAAATAGCAAAAATATGAAAAGAATAATGAAGTTCATTTGGTGAGGATGAAGTTAAAGTGATGTCACCGTCTGCTTCAGTTCTTCCACTCTATAGATGTCAGTACATTTTCTATTAGTCCTACATTACACTGCTTGAGGAAATGGAGCCATTTCTAAGAGTATTGTTTCACAACTGAATCTAGCATATTTTTCTTACTTAATTAAATATCTTCTATTGTTTCTACAGACCTTCCTTAAAAGACCCAGAATGTCTGTAATTCTGCAATTTGTCATATATTGTATTGAGACCAATGTTTTAATCCCATCTATAATAAAATTTGTTAAGACAAGTATTTATATGACTAGAACTAAAAAGCAAAGGCAAAACAGTCTGGGAGAAAAGACGGTGAGAAATACAAAGCAGCTATCAAAAGATGTGCATAATGTGACTTGTTATCACAAAGATAGTATGAATGACAAAGAAGCACAATTTAGATAGTGACATTTAAATTTCCCTGTAGGGTTCTTGTCATGCCCAACCTACAATGTACTTGCTAATGTAGCTCAGAGCTATGAGTGAAATGTTGCTTAACACAAAATTATAAATATACTAACAAACATTTTGAGATTTTTTGGCTTGTTTTTATTAATGAATTGTTTTATTTGACAACCTTCCACATTTGCTTAACATGTTTTGTCCTTCTCACTCGTCAGTCACTCTCAGCTTCCTTGCTGTATCTGTTTTCTTACCTACAAATTTCTTCCTAATGTCCTTGACATTCATTTCTGAAAAACCAATGAATTTTACCTGGTCTAGCTTTGCAATTATGGATTTGAAGGTATCCATTTGAACCAAGGTTTGGTGGGTACAAATGGAAAAAATAACTCCTCTTCTCCTAGTATATACCAATACTCAGAATGAGCTGTCCTTCTTCCATGAATGATTGTGAACAGAACCAGTTTTGTACATGCCCAGTGCAGTTAATAAAAGTTTTTGTGGGTTCATTGTTGCCAGAATACCACCAAGACAGAAACATGGCATTTCATAGCTCTGCACCTTATCATCTAGTTTTTTCACACTTCTTACTCCCTCTTCTGGAATATTTTCTAAATATGAAAAAAGGCTATACTATAAATTATCTTGATATTGTTAAGTCCACAATTGTCTACTAGTCTTATTATCTTTGGCATTAAAAAGTCTCTGAATTTACCACTGTTTACTATGAAGAAAGATTTCTTTGACTAAAGATGCGAGTAACTTTCATCAGTGTGTATAAACATAAAAATTTAGATTGCAGGGGCTAGAGAAATAGTTCATTGGTTAAATACATTTACCAGAGGACCTGGGTTAGGTTCCCATCACCCACATACTGCTTACAACTGTCTGTACCTCCAGTTCCAGTGGGTTCAAGGCATCTTTTGACCTCTGTGGGCACTTGACATATGTGGTACACAAATAGAAATGCACTTATGTACATAAAATACGCAAATTTCTGTAAATGGAATCTTATGTGCTATCTGGTCCCACAACTATTCAGTCCTAAATAAACTCACACAAGCTTATATTAATTATAAACTATTTGGCCTATTAGCTGAGGTTTATTATTAACTAGCTCTTACAACTTACATTAAGCTATAATTCTTGTCTGTTTGGGCAGGTGACTTGGTACCTTTTCTCAGTGAGGTATTTTCATCTTGCTTCCTCTGTATCTGGCTGGTGTCTGTGTCTCTGCCTTTTCTATTTCCAGAATTCTCTTAGTCTGGTAGCCATACCTATACTTTATGCATGACTACTGCCCAATCAATGTTTCATGAAACTGATACGAGTGACAAAGCTTTACAGTGTACAAGAACATTATCCCACAGCACAAATCTTTAAAATTAAGCAACTTAGAATGTACTGTTACGTTCCTCAGATTTGCTTAGTGTGTTCCAAAGAATTAGCTATTACCTAATCTTCTAGAACAAGGCATGAATTCCCTTTCATAAAGCAAGCTTAAAAGGTGCATAAAAGAGTTGGTTGCCACTACAACAGTCTTGTCCTTATTACACAGGTACATATGTGGCTACTCAGGTTGATTGTAAGGCTCATGAGTTTCATAGCTGGGTAAATCCATCCTTGCCTTTCCCTCTCCAATGTCCCTTTAGTTTTTTTTTAGTTCCCTAACCCCACCACCTCCCTGCTTAAAATTTTTCTATTGTGTATTCTCCCTTTACCACTTTTCCATATATTTTTCTATACCCCACGCCAGTGGCAACCCTAACACTACTTCCTACTTTCCTATCTTATATAGGCACTCAAATATAAATTTAAATTAATAACAAAGCAAAAGAATCTAAGCTGAGATCTGCTATTGAAAGAAAGAATGTGAGATTTGACATTTGAGTCTCGGTTACATCACTCAGTATATTTTCTTTTTCACTTTCATGCACTAAACTGTATGTTTCATAATTTATTTTTCCTTATAATTGCATAAAATTCCAATATAACACACTATCACCATCCATCATAAGTGGATAGACATCTAGCCTGTCCCAAATTCTTAGTTGTTGTGAATATGCTGCCATAAAGTGATATGGATTGATTTACATATGTGCCCAGAAGTAGTCTAATAGGGCAAATGCATCATGTGCCGTTTTATTTTCATTTATTCCATATTTAATTGTTTTAGAAACCTCCAAACAAATTTCTAAAGTAGCTACTCTAATTATACATTACCGTTAATGTTGTGTAAGCCTTCTCCTTTCCGCATATTCATGCAGACATTTGTTGTTATTTGTATTTTTGAAATAGACATTGGGGTAAGGTTAAATTATAAAACATTTTTGATCTGCATTTTAAATGACTAAATATGTTAGATTTTTTAAAAAATGTCTGCTATCCATTAGTATTTCCGCATTTGAGAATTCTGTTTGTTCCTAATCATGTTTTTTTTTCTTTTTAAAAAAAAAAAAAGGATTGTTTGTTCCTTGGTGTTTAAGGTTTTGAATATATCATGTATTGTAGACATTGATAATCATTTCTATATAGTTAGCAATACCTTCCATCTATTCTCTGGGCTGACATGAAAACAAAGTCATTTAGTTCAGGTGATAAGAGTCTTTAGAAACTAAACAAGTTTAAAAACTCACTGCATATGCTAAAATATATTAATGATTCTCTATCTGAGGTAATACATACATTTAATGTGTAAAATTGGAGGAAAACTCAAAATAACTAAATTTAGACTATTCCTTTAGGAATATAATATTCTTTATGTGATTATGTACAGGAGCACAAATACCTAACAACAGCACACTTCTTCTCAGTCATGTATCAACCTTTTACATAATTTTTTAAATTATAATTAACATCTTCAAGATCTGTGTTTATAGACCACAATTTACATAAGTAATTAAAATTCCTTCGGAAAACAGCTTATTTAAATATTTTTCTTTAACTCGTAATATCTCACTCATTTCCCCCAAAGATCTACGATAAGTGTGAATTATTCAAAATATTCACATGAATAAATTTTGCCTTTAAAACACAGTTGACTTTATACAAATGTGTTAAGAAATATGTTATGAGAATGGGAAAGTATACACATGTATTAAATATGAAATTAAATGAGCCATGTGTGAAGTAATTTGTTATTGAAGACATAACTTCCTGAAAAATAATGAAGATGTTGAAGCTTTAATCTTTGGTTGCATTCTTAGCTGTAAGGTGAAGGAATGATCATAGTATTATATAAAACCATTGAAATCTCATATATTGTTTTAACTTATAAATTCTAATGCTGGCAACATGATGAAAATACTATTAAAAGCAGTAAAATTTAATATAAAATATTCAAAGACAAGGAGAAAATGCATAGTACTTTAAAAATTGCTTTAAATGTGAACACATTGTACCAGTTATTGGATAACCTCAGTATTAATGATCACGTTTACCTGTTTATGATTTTGGCACTCACATGTTAACACAAGTAATATACAAGGTAAATAATTAATACATATGTATCATTTTAAGATTATAAAATGAAAGTAAAAAAAAGTATCAAAATAACATTTAGTCCAAGTGGTCACCCATGAAATGTGAATTTATTCATTCAATCTGATTTTAGATGATTTCACCATTAGCTAATTACTAATATCCCTATGAGATTCTTCATACACATACCTTGAATGGTCTTCATAATTGTTCTCTTTATGTTTAATATTGTTCCCTCAAATTTTGGGACATGTGTTCTAAAAAAACTTAACTATTACTTCCATTTCATCATACTTATTTCATCACATTTTATGTTACTGAATGGTCAGATGAATGACATTAATAATGACAATTACTGACTTTTGAAGTAAAATTAAGACTTAGCCCCCACATCTGCAAACAACCAAATCAGAGAGAGAGAGTCAGAGAGGAAGAATAGACAATCATTGTATTAGTGTATGCTTCCTGAATAGTAATTGCACAGTTGAGTATTGAAAGAAAATTTTTTTCTTTATTTTTTTATTTTTTGTGAAGATAATATAATTACATTTCTCCTTTCTCTTTGATTTCTCAAAATCCACCATACCCCCACTTGTTCTCTTTTTAATTTACGTTTTTGTTTTACATTGTTATTTCATGTATATATGCATATGTATATACATATATATTCTGAAATATAATTTAATAGATTATTAAAAAGAAAGAGAGAAGACACATGGAAAGCTCTTAATAATCTTAAAATGTTGACTAGGCATAGTCACTGGAAATGCTAAATTTTAGTATGTAAAAGAGATTGAGTGCTAAAATGGATTTTATTGTTCACATAAATATTTAACTTAAGACTGTGGAAATAAATTTTTCTAAAGCTGACATTTCAAATAAATGCCAATTAATTCAAAAATGACTGGAACAAAGATAGCTACAGGGAAAATTTTGGATCTACGTTTTAGAAATGTTTCATTGATTTCAGGAGAGAAAGTCTGTATATCCCTTAATTGTCTGATGATCTATTTCATAAACAAAATGCCCATCAACAAGCCAAACTCTGCATTTCTATTTCTTTGTAGTAAAATGAGAAAAGAGTGGAAGTAATATAAATTGCAAAGTATGATTTCCTGAAGCTGTTAAATCATCTTTTTTTATGGTTAATCATCAGTGATACCTTGACTGATTGGTAGGATGCTAGTAAGACACTCTCCGGCTATGTTTGTGAAGATAAATCCATAGGGGACTAAGGAAAGTGCATGGAGTCCCGCGTAAATACAGTTGACAACAGTCAGTCAGTTACAGGTGCAGATGAAATAATAGGAGGAAAAGCGAAGTACCCACAAGGAACACAGGCTTCTCCCTCTCCGCCCCTCGCCCCTCTACTCCCTCCCCTCTCCTCTTTCTCTGCTCCCTGTTCCTTCCCTCTCCCTTATCCACCTTTCTCTTGATTTCTGCCTCTCTCCTGTTTCCACGTTTCTCTGGCCCAATGAGAGCTGTCATGCTACGCCTTCCTCATGGTAAGGACTGAAAGACCTGAATCTGTGAGGCAAATAAATTCTTCCTTTCTTAAATTGCAAACAGTTTTGCACTGGCATTGAAACTTCTGCCCAACACATGTGTTTTAAATACATGTATGAATAAAATAAGTGCATGTGCATGATATTATAAACAAATTGGTAACAGTCTCATGAGAACTCTATTCTCCTTTCTGTTCTTTCTTTTCTCTTTCAAATCACTGGGAAAATCATGCATTATGAAGTGTATACACAAAGAACTTGGCTTTCTTCAATTGCCTAAAGTCATTATATTTAAAAACTATTTTTAGATATTATCAAATCATATAAATCCTTTTTATTCCATTACTGCTTTAATTTTAAGCAAAGCATGTTCATTGAAGCTTATGAAAAATTAAGAACATATGAATAATAGCATTTACTTGCCTTCTGCTAAATTAAAGTTGCCAGTAATACTTTTGACATTGAGTTGTCTTTAATAATAAATTCAATTCATTTTATAAATTAGTTGGCTGCAAGTACCAATACTGTTTCGGGGTATGTCTTATCAGGAATTTTCAGATGCACTAACTTGTGTTCTAGTGCTGAAGGTGCTAACTGTGAAATGTTATCGGAATATTGTGGAAAACAACAGCCAGGTCTGGCAAGTATATAATGTGTGCATTCTTTAATACAGAGAAGAGTTCATATAGGTAGATAGAGACCTGGTAGACATAGCACTCTGGGTAGAAGATACTGATTAATGTATTTGCTGAAAGGGCCCAGTAACTATGTTCATTTGTGTTTTTAATAATTCACCGTCTATTGTGTCACCAGCTCAGGAGAGAAATCTGCCCATCTAGTGGAAATGTTTAACCAAAAGGAAGGACTTAATTTTGTGCCAGTTTTTATTCAAGTGTCTGATATTTTACTTTGCATTTTAAGAATGATTTATTTTCAAAAGAATGATTTCGTCAATCTATATTTAGTCAGAATGTATATTTATGTATACATATATACAACGAATGTGCTCATACACATACATGTTTATGCCTATGCGTGCACGCGCGCACACACACACGCACACACACGAAAGAGAGAGAGAGGGAGAGAAGGGTGAGGGAGAAATTTAAAATCACAGAAGAGGATACCTGTGTTCATGCTATTTCTAGTATTTTAATTTTCTCTTTGTATCCCTTTGTTCAGTTTATCTTCAGTTTTTTCACCATAAAGATCAGCATGTACATGGTACATGAATTACATTGGCTATTATATTGTGTATATAAAACACTGTAATTTGCATATGTAGTAAGAGAGACTAGCATTAACATCAATCTTTTCACCTAAAGGAATTAGCTCTGTTCAAGTAGATATATTAAGTTCCACATTTTCAATGCTTTCCAAAAATCCTTTTATCTGGTGCTTCATGTCAGCAGTCAATGTTCTAGCAGTGATTATGACATTATTCATCCTACTTACAGACACATTTAATTTTTTTTCACCTATTATTTTTTCAAGCTTACTTAATTGTTTTTTTTTTTTATGAGTACTTGACACAGCTTATGGCTGCTAATGCTTTCTTTTATCTTTTGAAGATACCTGATATACAGTTGGCATTTTTATTCCTTTGTTCTATTAATTTAGATTGGCAGGTAATACGTGTTAGTTTTTAATCTTGCTTTTGTCATCCCTGCCCTACTCAGACATTCCTGTGCACTGTCATGTTCCAAGAGATTTAATGTGCATTTGACTTTGGTGTCTACAGCTTGATCTCTGCTTGGTCAGTGGCTCTAAGCAGTATTCTTTTGTCTTTATAAACACTGTTAACACTGCACTCAATACGAATGCCTCCCCTTTATCTAAAATATTTTAAAAGTCAAGTGGCACTGCTTTCTAGACCCTGCTATTTTCAGCCCACAGTCATATGTTCCTGGTACAATTTTAGATGGAGGAAAGAAAAAAAAATGTAACTTTCCTATTTGCCTCTTCATCGCCTTATTTTTTTTTTGAAAAAATTTCTGCCTCCTCCCCGCCTCCCATTTCCCTCCTCCTCCCCCTCTCCTCTCCCCTTCCCCCTCTCCTCTACCTCTCCCCCTTCTCCTCTCCTCCTACTTCTCTCTCCCTCCCTCTCCAGTCCAAAGAGCAGTCAGGGTTCCCTGCCCTGTGGGAAGTCCAAGGTCCTCCCCCCTCCATCCAGGTCTAGGAAGGTGAGCATCCAAACACGCTAGGCTCCCACAAAGCCAGTGCATGCAGTAGGATCAGAACCCAGTGCCAATGTCCTTGGCTTCTCATCAGCCCTCATTGTCTGCCATGTTCAGAGAGTCCGGTTTTATCCCATGCTTTTTCAGTCCCAGTCACACTGACCTTGGTGAGCTCCCAATAGATCAGACCCACTGTCTCAGGGGATGGGTGCATCAATCGTGGTCTTGACTTTCTTGCTCATGTTCTCCCTCCTTCTGCTCCTCATTTGGGCCTTGGGAGCTCAGTCCAGTGCTCCCATGTGTCTCTGTCTCTATCCCCATCCATCGCCAGATGAAGGTTGTATGGTGATATGCAAGATATTCATCAGCATGTCTATAGGATAGGTCCATTTCAGATTCCCTCTCCTCAGCTGCCCAAGGAACTAGTTGGAGACATCTCCCTGGACACCTGGGAGCCCCTCTAGAGTCAGATCTCTTGCCAACCCTAAGATGGCCCTCTTAATTAAGAAATATACTTCCCTGCTCCCATAATCACCCTTCCACAATCTATAGATCTAATGTAATCACCATCAAGGTCCCATCAAAATTCTTCACAGATCTTGAGAGGACAATAATCAACTTTATATGGTGCAGCGAACTCTCTGGCCAGCAGGAAAGAACAGCCACACGACGAGGATTCTTCTCAAATCACGCTTTATTGGAGCCTCTTGGTTGAAAGGAGAGCAGAAAGCAAGGGGCCCCGAGCTCCGAGCTATAGCTGCTTATATATGGATTCTGCCTAGCAACCTTTGATACTTTGATACCTTGACTGCCTTTCCGGAGACCCACCGGCAGGAAAGAAAGCAGGGGAACATCCCTGTCAATTACAGACCACAAGGAAGTTCCCCTGCCGGTCAGGGGAAGTGTGGGCAGCTAGATCACAACAACTCATCCTGTTTTCTGGTGGAAGAACTGCAACCTTAATATGGAGTTATCAAGTGAGGCTGGGGCCAGATGCCATCTTGTAATGACAGCCACTCAAATCGGCTCCCAGCAATATGGAAAAACAAAAAACCCAGGATAGCCAAAACAATCTTATACAATAAAGGATCTTCTGGAGGCATTACCATCCCTGACTTCAAACTCTATTACAGAGATACAGTATTGAAAACAGCTTGGTATTGGCATAAAAACAGCTAAACAGTGCTCTAGTTCTGAGCAAGCCCTTTTAGTGTCTTTTTGTTTGTTTGTTTGTTTGTTCTTTTGAGACAGGATTTCTTGCCCTGTAGACCTGACCAGCTGGCCCCAAACTCACAGGGATCCGGAAATCTTCCTGCCTCTGCATCCTTAGTTCTGGGATTAATAACACATCCAGGGCCTGAGTGTTCTTTTAGATAGGTCTGAAAATGGAATTGCCATGCAGACAGAGCCACAATATCAAAGGGCACAAGTTCAATTGATAAAATTTGTATCTAGTATGGGGGCGTTCATAAGGAAAGGAATACATCTTTTCATGCTACCCTAGGAAAAGATTGATGAATTATGAATATGTGATAAGACAAAAGAGCTTAGATGGCTGCTTACATAGGTAGCAAGATGAGAGGTAAAACAGAGTTTGGCCTGGCAATATTTGCTTGTCCATTTTTTCTCTTAGACTCTATTTCAGGGCTTGATGGGAAAATGCTTCGCTTCTTCTAGTACAGGGAGTGCACCATTTTATGAAAATTTTATTCACTCCTTTTAAAATTATATACTGAAGGCCAGAGTTTCTTGTTGTTTTTGCAGTTGCTGTGTGTGTGTGTGTGTGTGTAAGAGTGTGGTTGTGTTGACCTGTTTTTATTTGGCATCACATTGTCTGAATTCCTTCAAGCCATAAAACTTAACTTACTATTTGTCTTTCTCCATAACCCCTGAGTTTTCTGTGTGAGTGCAGAGGATGGATCTTATGGAACCCAGGAAAGACCAAAACCAGGATGCTCTTGATCTTTTGACCCTCTTGCCTCTCCTTTCCAAGTTCCAGGATTATAGATTTGCGTTTCCATGCCCAGTTTAGATCCCTGGGCTGGAACTCAGACTTTGAGAATACTTAGCACTCACTCTATTATTGTAGCTGAGGTACCAGCTTCAGTACAATGGTGCATATTTGTAATCCCTGCCCATCTGAGCATAAGCGGAACAAAAGGTCAAGGCCAGCCTTAGCTACTTAGCAAAGATGAGAAAAGCCTGAGCTATGAGAGACCAGGTTTTAAAAATCATACACAGAGAACGGTTGAGCAATGATGCTTATAGTTTTAGTGGAAACATCCCTCTCAGCCTCCTTCTTTACCTTTGAAGAATTGGGTAATTAATTCCAAGCCTTTTCATCGGGAAGTCCCCTGCTTTCAATGTGAAAATACTTACTTTTATTGATAAACTAAACTCTAGATTTTCTAAGTAGCCACAAAGAATTCTGACCAAATACATGAAATGTCATGATTGGTAGTGTGATTAATTTAAAAGAGTTAGTCCCTTGTTTGAAGTTGTGTTCTACATGACAGCAGAACTGTATGTAAGAAGCCCCAGCTTTTACTGCAGGAGTTACCAGCACCATGTGCACTGAATCTGTCTCAGCATGCTTATCCGCATGTTTTCAGTCAGTCACCACTCGTTCTTTTTCCTTCCACAGTTCTTAGGTATTACCTAGGGTGGATGCAACTCTCATACAGGTGATGCTAACTTCAGACTTGTGATCCTCCTGCCTCACAATTTAGAGTGCTAAGTTACAATCACGTAGCACCATGCCCTCATATACCACCATACCCTCATTTGTGGCAGCGTTTTAAGAATTAATTAATGTATTTTTATTGAAAACGTTTTTATATAATATATTCTGATCATTCTTTACCCTCTCAGCACCTTCTTCCATATCCTGCAAATCTTCCCACCCTTCCAAGCACAAGCTGCCTTTCTTTCTCTTTGGGAAAAAAACAGGCAAATAAAAACAGCCAAGCCAAAAATTAAAAAGAAAGAGAAAGCACAAGGAACACATGCACACACTAAGCCACAAAATTGGAAACCATAGCACGCAAGCAAAAAGTCAGTAAGATTAAAAAGGAAGAAAAAAGAAAGGAGAGAGAGAGGGAAGGAAGGAAGGAAGGAAGGAAGGAAGGAAGGAAGGAAGGAAGGAAGGAAGGAAGGCAGATAGGAAGGACAAAAGAAATTTCCAAAAGACTACTGAGTTTGTTTGGTATTTGGCCATCTACTCCTGAGCATAGCCGGCCTTTAAATGTGGTTTGTATGCCCAGTGAGACTCATTGGAGAAACTTTTTTCCCCCTTGCAAGCAGTTGTCAATGCAAGATAGTTTCTTAAGAAAGGATGGGAGTTTGTGTTCCCTTCCTGTCTCGGGTCGGGGACACCAATTTATCTTGGATCTGTGCAGGCCTTGTGTTTTCTTATGGCAGCATTTTTAAAACTTTATTTGACAAAGCAAAATGTTTTCAGATCTTGCATGCAAAATAATAAAGATAATGATAAAGAGTTTGGCGATGCACGGCCACATAAAAGAAGAATTGAGATGGGTTTCGTTTATGTTTCAGTTGTAAGATTTGGAGGTTCCAGGACAGCCTTGTCCCCAAATACATTAAGATCAGTACAGACTGGAAGACACTGTAGAGAATAAATAAATGGTTGCAAATCCCATGGCCATCGGGGGGCAGTAGCATCCGCAGGTTGTATTCTGGTAAAACTTCTCTGAGACAAGTCCTTCCCAGCAAAGTACTCTTCAGAACCTTAAGGCTGGAAGACCACTGTACTGAAAAAATGAAGGCAAGAGAATTCTACAGTAAGAAAGCAAAATCTAGGGCACATGTGGGCTTAGGTGAACTTACACAGGCACACAGTGGAGGTTAGGGAGATTCACAGTGCCCCAGCTTGGAGTCTTATGCAGCTAGATTGACGCTTGGCTAGTAGCTGCTGATCATAATTTCCCGTGAGGTAGATAAACTGGGTTGTTAGGGGAGTAATGGAATTCTGATGATGTGGAGTGCTTCGTAGTCACACAGTCACTAGGACATACAGAAATACATAAGCATTCACTCCTTATGTTATGACCACACCTTTTTTCATCTACTACTTCATTCATGATATTTGACAAATCTAGCCGGTTTTTTGTTATTCTTTTTTAGTTTAGGTTTTACTTTTGCCTCTATCTATCTATATCTATCTATCTATCTATCTATCTATCTATCTATCTATCTATCTATCTATCATTTATCTATCTTTTTATCTATCATCTATCTATCTATCATCTATCTATCTATCTTTTTATCTATCTATCTATCTATCTATCTATCTATCTATCTATCTATCTATCATCTATCTATCTGTAGTTTAAATTCAATATGAGGCTAACCAGTAATTGTCTAATCTTACCAAAATGTATCAAAGTTAACAGTACTAGAGTATGTGTATTTCATGCTATTGCGGTGTGCAGATTATACTCTAGCAGTAAGACACTCTGAATGTTAGTCGTCCTTGTCTCAAACTGCAAAGTCCGTTATATTCCCCCAGACCCCCAAATTAGGAAGTGAAACTGACTCAGTGGAGCTGAGGGTCAAATATTTCAACAGCCATCCCTCCCTGACGCACTGGCTAAGGACGATGCCTTCTTTCAGTGTGTGCGAGGTTAGAGTTTCTACATGCAGCTCTCAAAATAAGGTAACTGTTGTTTTTTCTTTACAACTAAAGCAAAACTTTTTTTCCAAAATGAAGACAATTATTTTGTATGTTTAGTGTTACCAAACCCAATTTAAAAATAACACTTTCCCTATACTTCTTGATTTCCACAAGGATCGTGTGAGTGAGCAAAATATAACAACTTAGACCTAGAAGGTGACAGTCAAGCTTCACTTCAGAAATGGTAGTTCTCCAAGCTACCAACCAGGGGCTGCTGACTCTAAGGTTTAAAATATTTTTTTTAAATGAGTCCTATTCTCATAATACATGCAGTATTACTATTGCCCATCTTATTTTCCACTTAAAATTTCTTAAAATTTGCTCTCACAAAGGTTAATTTAAATCCACTTTTCTATGACCAATAATATCATTTTATTTTTATGTTTTTAATTTCAGAGATTATGATTAAATATAACATTTTCTCTTCTCTCTCCTCCCCTCAAACCCTCCCAATACCTCTCCCACTAACATCACTTGAAAGGCTAGTCATTACTTGGCTCATCTATCCCCTGCTCTGAGTCTGGGTCTTCCTAAGTGTGTTAGCACTGTGGTTACACAATGACAGCTATCTGCCACGGGGCCTCATTATCATTTAAGCAAAGACAGAATGTGTTCCACTTCAGGAAGTGGGAACCAAAGCTAGGATGTTGCCAAAACAAATATATTTGATCTGAGCAGAGTAACTTGTGCCCCCAAGCTATTCTGTTCCAGCAATGAGATTATTGTGGACAATTTAGGAATTTTAAAGGCCAGAATGAAAATTTAAGTATTAAGCATAAATCAGATGTTAGGATTTCATTCCTTTTTGTAGGTTTTTAATTTTGGCTGTTTTTCTGTACCTGGCTATCTAATTAAAAGACATTCATCCCCTGGAGATATTTCTAGAAACAATAATCGAAAGAAAAGAAAAACTGTAGACCATACCCTAAAGATGTATCTTTTTCCCTTTAGTTCTGGCTGCCAGTATCACCATTGAGTTATATAGAAGCAATATTGCTCAGCTTACCTAAGCTAATGGGAGTTCACTGTCTCTAGCTTTATAGTGGGCAAACCAGCATAGGACCAAAGTAGGCCCTCTGAATGTGGTGACAGCTGTATGGCTGAGGCAGACTGCGGGACCACTGGTAGCTTAGGCCAGGATTTAACTCTACTGTTGGCACTGGCTTTTGGAACCCATTCTCTTTCGAGGGATATCTTATTCAGCCTAGATATAGTGGAGAGGGCCTTGGTCCTGCCTCAAAGCAATGTGCTGGACTTTGTTGACTTTCCATGGGAAACATTACCCTCTCAGAGGAGAGGATGGCAGATGAGATGGAAGGAGGTGGGGGACGCAAAAGGAGAAGAGGGTGTGAGAACTCGGACTGGTATGTAAAATGAGAAAAGGTAGCTTTCTTTTTAAAATTTTTAGTTAATTAATTAAAAATAAATATAAAAAGGAAAAGAAGCAGTGTTTCTTTACTGTTTGCGTTGGGTGTATAGAAGTTCTGGAGGATGTATGATTCCCTGGATTTCCTTTACTACGATACTGGTTTGTGTAATAACCCCAAGCAGCTATTTCCCTGGCATTCTCTTTATTTAGTGGAGTTCTTGTAATTTTCTCTTATTCTCCAGAAATAGAAACACTCAGCTCAGAGAGGAAGAGATTCGGATTGTGTTTGCTAGGCCATACACAGCTGCCCTGTTAATTTAAACACACTGTCCAATACTTCTGATGGCACGCTTTCACCTGTACAATTGAAAAGAAATAATACCAAATGCATTCGAGTGAAGAAATTCACATCGGGGTGTGTGTGTGTGTGTGTGTGTGTGTGTATGTGTGTGTGTGTGTGCGTGCTACTCTACAAAACAATCTTCTAGACTTTGCTAAAATACCCTAAAATACTTAGAAGTATTCCAGTTAGAAGTTAGTAATTAATATTACAAAGTTTAAAAAAGGCAAGCATACATTTGCTAAAAACATTCATAACCAAATTAACTTGATGGCTATATTAGAAAACTTTAATCTATCTACTTAACTAGATGTTTACCTTTCATTCTATATAAGCAAAATAAATTATTGCAGGTGATTAAATACAATGTAATCCCCACTATCATAGCTTTTGCTCCCTGTAATATCAACTAGAAAATCTGAAGTATCGTACAGGTTACCCTTGGGGGGCATGTAGTTAAGTGGGTAATGACTGGAGACGGAGAAGCTCTGGAAAACAAGAAAGACATTCTGTCCAGATGCATTGTGGTGAACCTATGAGCATATTATGTTACTGAGAGACACATGGGTGGTGCAGGAGTTATCATCAACACCAGGACGTCCCCTTGGTGACTTATGGACAGCCACAACACTAAGAAGTCCCACTGCATTGTTGCTGACCTCATACAGAGTGGTGACTGAAGTCTTGGGAAAGGGAAGGAGTCTCTGAATTTCCTGGGCCCTTGCACCTCTTGATTTTCCATCCTCCGTGAGGAGAATATAGCAGGCTTGATCTCATGAAGGTCTTGTCCCATCAGCACAGCTCCTCAGCTTCAAAGTAGCAATGGACGCATCAAGTTCACAGGAAGTCACCATGCTAACATTTCTAAGGTACTTCCTTAATTATCATGTAAGATCTATGACAGGAGAAATCTTGGCAGTTATGTTTTCAGTGCCCAGAACACAAATTGCTACTCAGAAAACCTTTTATAGGTTCAACTATTTTAAATAGCTTAAGTGTTTTAGCATTTATTGTAATAACCAAGGAGCATTTTGCAACATGGGAAGGGCACAATCTGACAGCTAAAGAAAGGACACGTAAACATCAACACCGTGGAATCAAATTATCATTTTATTCTTACATACTTTTTGTACGAACCATAGTTACTTCCAAAAATGTTAGCTTTTTCTTTTTCGTGTTTCTACAATTTCTAGATCGGGTCTAGCCCATTTTATTTCTTTCATTATAGAAAGAAAATGATCTCAATTCAAAATTCAATTTCTAAGCTTTTGCTCTTTCCTCATTTGAACTCACAATTTTAGTCAATTAGATACTTAAAAGCCCAGAAGGAAGAAGTCAAAGGAATAGTGGGTTTTAATTAAGGGTCAGAAAAAATACAGCCAGCTTTGAGGAAAGCCAGAACGTAAATGAATTCAGGGATCAAAGGGCAGGTGAGGAAATCAACCCTGCACACCCGTTACACATGTGTTAATTGTGACTGCTTTTCTACTAAAATGGTGACGAAGGTGAGAAGTTGCTACAAACTAGGTGACACCTAGCACTCTAGTGCTTGTCTGATCCGATATGGAGAACAGAAGTAAGTCTGTTATCTGCACTCTCAAGAGTCTTTTATTCCTTAGGTAATATGTTTTCACTAAATATAGCCTTGAATACCTTTCCTTAAAGTAGCCTCAGCAACTGCAAAAATCTGTAAGGATTGCTCTTAGGTAAGTATTTGTGGTTTCTTAGTATAATAGAAAGCTAGGAAACTAGGAAAGAGAAATGCCATAGGAAAGTGAGAGTCTTCAAGTTGGACATTTATAGGGAAATTCAATAATGGAACTGTCTCAAATATTAATTCCACACTTGGGTTTGAGAAGGAGTGACTTTTAGACTGTGCTTAGCATCAGTATGCTGAATTTCACATGTGAATGTTTGGAAGGGACACTGCCCCTGAGCAGAAGTGTGAGGGTTGACCTTTTACTTAGAAAAAGTTATAAGCATCTGTTTATTAAAATCTATAGTGATGTTACCCTGAAAATAATGACATAAAAGTCATTAAAATTCTGCTAGCAAAGAAATACTCTGTAAAGCACTTTAGATGATTTCATAGCCAAATTTTAAGCCAACTCTACTGTGCATACCCTGATTCTGACAACCCTGGTCCCATCTCTGTTGAACTGCACATGTCCCACTATAAATACAATCTGTTTTGAAGGTGTGAGTCTTTTAGCTATTTTCGGAAGTTTGCCAAGGGGGCATGTACATCTGCCAGAATGAAAAACATGGGACAATTTTTGTGCCTCTAGGTGGTTCTAAACTGGCATGCCACCATCTGCCATTGGATATGTTTTAACGATAAGCATTTAAAATGCTATAACGAGTTTTACAAGATCACAAGGATTCTGAGTCTTTATGTACATCAGAGCCAATAAGACAGATAGTTAACCCACAGACACGTGCGCATTTCAGTGCACATCTCCCTTAAGTTTCCCTTACAAAACTTAAGGAGGAAATTATTGTGCTAAAATATGCTGGGAGTCCTGTGATAACATGATAATCAATATGTTGTCATCAGGAAGATGAGCCTAGCAAACTCAACACCAAGCTAAAACAGTATCTTCCTGGGAGCTTACTAATTGATATTCAAATTTATACATTTAAAATGCTGTTTTTACCTGACTACACATTGATTCATATTTCTGTCCTCACATTGAAGGTAGCCAACTTATTTAGAAAAATGTCTGTCAACATTTGCAATGAAGTTCATACAAGAAAAGTGTTTATCTTCAGTGCCATGTCCTGCACATATGAGGCGAAGGAAGGAAGCTATCAGGAACCGTCTGTCATTTACTGTCCGCATTATGCTTTCATAATTTCCAAGATCATTCGATATAATCCTTCAGGGCTTTAAATTATTTTTAATGGTGTATGCTTCTGAAAGTGTTATCAGAAATGAATGTGACATCATGCCAATAAAGAAACAAAATATCACTAATACTAAAGTAGCCAGCACTGATTCAAAATTGCTGGCAGGTGACTGACTCTGCCTGGAGATTCACGTGTGCCCCCACCACTGGGAATCGTCGCTGTAAGTGATTTTTAAAGTTTGCGTAAGCAATGTGCTACAGAAACCTGGACAACGAACATATTTTCTAACATACAAGTTTAACTCCTTTTGGTTCCATTGCCTTTCTCTTACTTAACTAAATTATATGTAGTTTAACTAATGAAAAGAAGATGCTCACTATTCCTTAAGAGGAAGGCAAAAGGAAATTTTTTTCCTCACTCTCTAGCTCGCTCTCTCTGTTACTCTTCTCTCCGCCCACCGTTTTTCCACTCTGACTTTCTCTTTGCCTCAACTGAAATATCTTCACATAGCAATTCTATTTGTAATAATCTCATAAATGACTTTTGTGTTGTTTTAAAATCGCATTTTAATATTTTAAAGACTGGTCATTCTTGTGAGCCATGGATTATTTTTATATCAAGATAGGAATGATGGCTGCTTTTCTTCCTTAGCAAATTGTATAACACCTTCAAATACTATTAAAGCTTCTCTTCAGGGAGGAGGCATCTAGGTCAGTCCCAACTCAATTTCTCAAAGTCCTGTGTCCAAAGCATATGCTGACTTTAGCATCAGGGTCATGCCTTCAAGTTCTGGGAGGTAACCAGGGCAGCAGCAATAGCCTCATTGTTGTATGAGTCTCTTGAACTCTTCTGACCAACAACTGCAGGAAGATTTCTCATGCTTGGCACTTTGTTAGACAGTAAATGTTTGTTTTTTGTTTTTTGTTTTTTGTTTTTTTTCCCAAACATCCACAGTGTTCTTTATCCCTCTCCGCCTGCTTCCTTAGCTGTTAAATGTTTAAGAGATCATATTTAAAAATAAGTTACTTGTTTTCTTACAGCAGAGATTTAATAATTCGTATACAAGTAGGATAATAGTCTTCTATTAGTTGTTTCTATTGCAAATATTTTGTCCTGTCTTGTTTCTTATGTTCTCATTCTCTCAATATTACCTTTACCATGAGCAAAAAGTTTTATTTAAAAGCTTTATTTTAAAGATTAATGAGAGTTTTCATTGACAATTTTACTTTGATAGTAACTGTTTCATTCTCTCAGCATTCATTTACTTCTATCCTGGCCTTCTCTAAAGTTTGCAAAGGTTT
Source organism: Microtus obscurus (assembly GCA_963919715.1). Lineage (NCBI taxonomy): Eukaryota > Metazoa > Chordata > Mammalia > Rodentia > Cricetidae > Microtus > Microtus obscurus. The sequence continues at coordinate 6,135,502 of CAWTZC010001616.1, read as the reverse complement.
TCTCTCCTCTGTTTTGTCTTCCACATTTCAATATATACTTCACCATTTTGTACACACATACAAACAAAGACACGGATTGAGTCTTCCACATCAACACATCTATTGGTGTTGTCATTCCTTCTGGTCTTATTTAAGCAGTCACACAGTTGAAGTATTATGGGTGAATCTTTCTCTTTATTTGTAGGAGCCATAATCGCACAGATTTCTTTCATCTTCTGGGTCTTAGAAACATTCTCTCCTCTCCTTTTTGAGATTTCCTGAGCCTTTTGCACAGGAGTTGTGTTCTAGATGTATCGGTTAGGACTATGCTCCCATCAACAGTTAGTCTCAGTGATTTGAGCAGTGTGGCTTTCAGTAATACTTGTTTCAGATAGTTCTTTTTATATTTTTAAATTTTTAGTTTTTTAAGATTATAATATGGTTAAATCATTCCTCCGTACTCCTTGCTTCCTCTAAAGCCTCCCATACATGCCTTCTTGCTTTTTTTTTTTTATCAAATTCATGGCCTCTTTCATTCATTAATTGTTTTTGCATGGAGACACACACACACACACACACACACACACACACACACACACACCCTTGTACCAGTCATGATTTCCTCTTATTGAGATGTCCCCCAGTTTAATTAGCAAGCTATTGGTTAACACTAAGATATGAGTGCCCTTACTGAACTCTCTGGAATGTCTTGTCCTGTTGGTAAATGCTATGATGCATAGTCATTAGAGCAGGGTAGGAGTATGGCTGATTTGCCTCCACTGGCATCTTACCTATAGCACATTCCAGTAATGTGAAAGCTAGTCCTCAAGAAGTAGGGTTAAAGGTCAGGTCCTCAAGTCTTCTGTCAGAAGTGACCAGTGCCTTTAACAACACAGTCTTACCCTCATGATCTTAGAGGCAACCAAGGGAAACAACAAGAATATATATATATAATTTTCAGAGTCTCTTGTAATCCTCTGACCAACACTGAACAATCGCTTAAAAATATGGATTTTTCATGCCCGGTACCGGATTTTTGTTAGATAGTCCAAGTCTATTAGAGAAACATTGTTATCCTGAGTGGCATAAGTAAATTATATGTGTGTGTGTATATACATATATATGCATGTATACATATGTACACATATATACATGTAATTTTCAGTATAAAAATAATGAATCCTTATGTTTCTCAAATGTCCTTGTTATTTTCCCTATCTCTAACACTTCTATATTTTTCAGCTTTCAGTTAAAGCATCTGCCCAGATGATTAAATTTCTTTATTAAAAACAGCATCAACATATGAATGATCACATTTTCTGTTGTGTGACCATCTAGGAGATTTAGACATTTGTGGATTGCTCTTATATTTATGATCCATGAAGGATACAACATTTTCTCTTTTCAGGTATAACTATCCACTTGTCAGAGCACCGTTTTTTAAAGTTGTCACTTTGTTTCCTGTCTCTCAGAGAGGCTTTGCTCCTTTCTGAAAGGTCAGCTGACGTGTTTATATGCCGTGTATTCTCTCCAGTTGATCTAGTTTATACTTTTGCCAATAACTCATGCCCTTGACTGCTGTAGCTTTACAGAAATTCTTGACAACAGGTATGTAAGTCATTCAACATCGTGCTCTCAGTTCTATTTCTCTTTTCTCACAATATAATGCATATGATTTTTTTTTTTAATTTTCAGAACACTGGGATTAGAAGCTAGTGTTCCATCTTTAAAAAAAAAAAAGAACTTCAAGACCAGATATACTTGATTTGGAACCTGTCCTGTTACCCCTTTTCAAATTATTTCTTGTATCTTATGAAATTATAAAGTTATACTTTTATAATTATGATTTCCCCTATCCTTTCCTTCTTCATAAAATTTTCATTTTTTGTTCTATTTCAAATTTATAATTTACAGCATCTTTTTCATTGTTGTTTTCAGTATATATATATATATATATATATATATATATATTCTTGTGTATAGTTGAGACCTCATGATCTTTCCGCTGACATAACATGTCTATTTTTGCGCTTCTTGTTCACCTCAGGTTTAGACGGTCATTTTGATGAGACTTTATTTTTAGCTTCAGATATTGGTAGGAGACGCCAATGCATGAAAAAAACTCCTCGTTCCTCTGCTCTTACAATCTTTTGTCCCCTCTTCTGTAGTGTTCTCTGAGTCTTAAGTTTGTACTGAGCTACACATTTCTATGTTTTGACTGCTTGTGTTTTTTGTGATGAATGATTTCTGACAGTTGCAAAGAAAAGTTTTATTGATATGGGGTGAAGACTACACTTATCTGTGAGCTTAAGGAGTAATATTTAAAACATGTATATATATAGAAGGGAGAGTCAGATAGCATCACCTAAGAGTTTCTCTTTCCTGAGTGACTCAGTGTGTACTAGAATCCATTGCTAATGATTTCCCAACCTAATTTTAAAACTTCAAACCATTAAGAGCTTTATATAAATGATTAACATATTTAGTATAATTTTCAATGAATATCATTTGAAAATGTCTTTCTAAATAACAACTTGTCTTGTAGCTATACTGTACTTTTCAATATCATTGGTGCTGCTGATACATCAAAGTTTTTCACTAGAAACAGCCATTTGGAAAGCAGGATTTATAAAAAGTAAGACATTCCATAGACTTTAACTACCTGAAAAGTGTTTGTTTGGCCATCTGCTATATACTCACCAAGAGAATTCAGTGATATTTTTCAATGTAGAAATGCAATTCTTATTATTTAACATCTACTTAAAACTGTTATTAAGTAGGAAGTTCAACATGTCTGTTTACTGTTCTTTAGTTTGATAGTTGGAACTGTCTTTAAGTAAACACATTTCACTTTCAATTTTCTTTCTCGTATCCAACTCTCACTTTTTTTCTGTTAGTCTTAGTGAGTGTGCATACAAGAACTTTATGGGTATAATGCTACCTTGCTAGATCCTTTTCCTACACTTAAGATGGTTATATAAAAGATAACATCTTGCTTTAGATGTGAGATGATGCTGGTTAGGAACATCCTTTTTGTCCCCATTTTCCCTTGGATTCCCCTTCCTCCTATGCCCTGTAATCATTATTTTCTTTTTTAGAAAATAAATACTTTATATTTATTTTATGTGTGTGTGTGTGTCTTGCGTAGGTGGGTTTTGGGGAGATGCAGGTGCCTGCAGAAAACAGAAGGAAAGTGTCAGATTACCTGAAACTAGAGTCACAGGTGTGAGCCTCCTGGTATGGGTGTTAGGAACTGAACTCAGGTCCTCTGCAAGACCAGAACCTGCTCCTGACTGCTGAGGCACCTTTCAGGCCCTGAGTTCATTATTTGATCACTAATGTATTTGTTTCTAAATACCTGAGACTTTCTCTCAAATTTCCCTGTCTGCTAGAACCCTCTTCTGACAACTATATTAAGATTTATTCCACCAAATGTTTGTCTAGTGCCTAAAACAGTGAACTCAGTCTTATGAGTTGTACTCTCTTTATATCAATCATCATAGATCACAGTCAGAGTCTTGACATTGCTGGGTATTCTCTCCATATCTCTATAATACTTTTATTGTTGCAGACAAAACATGAGTTTTTTTTTTTTCTTGTTTCTGAATCCAGCCTATTTAGGGATAAAGATTATTTTATTGATTTTATTGAGCTGTACATTTTTCTCGGCTCCCCTCACTTCTTCTTGTCTTCCTGTCAATTCTCTCCTATGGTCCCCATGCTCCCAGTTCACTCATGAGATCTTTTTCTACTTTCCATGTAGATTAGATCCATATTTGTCGGTCTTAGGGTCTTCATTGATGTCTAGGTTCTCTGGAATTGTGATTTGTGGGCTGTTTTTCTTTGCTTTATGTTTAAAAACCACTTATGAGTGAATACATATGATAATTGTCTCTCTGGGTCTGAGTTACTTCACTCAAAATAATGTATTCTAGCTTCATCCATTTGCCTGCAAAATTCAAGATGTCATAATTTTTCTGCTGTGTAGCACTACACTGTGTAAATGTACCACATGTTCCTTATCCATTCTTTGGTCAAGGGGCATTTAGGTTGTTTCCAGCTTCTGGCTATGACAAACAATGCTGCTATGAACATAGTTGAAGATTAACTTGACCTAGAGTGATGTCATTGTCCGTCACAAGCTTTACTAGATTTCCTTGATCTAAAATACACTTGATATGAAGATGATTCATTTCTGCTCTTACTTTGTTCTTTCCACTAGCAAGGCCATTATTGCATACTAGTGATTCTCAGACTTTGATAGCGAACCTGGATCTCTTCCCTGAGAGTTAGGCTGCCTAACAGAGATGTACATGGACTTACACAACAGACATAAATTTAATATTTGCAGGAAGCATCTACCCTGTGCCTTTAGTCTTATACCCTACAGAAATCCTTCTCATGTGACAAATAAACAATGAAATATCAGCTCTAAAAGAAAAGGCCCACTGTTCCTTTCCTTACTTCCCTACATCTTTAGGAGCACTAACTTTGGTGGCTGAATCTCTAAAGCACATACCTGCTCTTACTGCTTCTCAGCATGTCTTCTGTTACCATGACAGATCATGTATCACTGTCATATCTCAACAGCATAAATGGGTCCTAACTGTTTCCCCCACTCTGTCTCCTGATTTCCCATAGCCCATATCTACAATGCTGCCACTAGTTTTTCTTAACCATAAGTCAAATCATTTAATTTATCTGCTTACAACTTGTAATTGTGTTTTACCTCACTTAGTTCCAAATCTAAATTTAATATAAGTTTCTATTTGTCTTACCCGTAGCTTCAATATCAAATCTCTGCTGTATATTCTTGTTCTATGGCATTTATTCCTTCCCAAGTCTCTGCTTCCTTCTGCTTGAAGCCTTCGTTTCCCAGTATTTTTATGGCTGTTACTATTCATCTTTTGTGGCAGAATTCAAACATGGTGATCATATTACCTTAAGCTAGAAGATTTTCTATCAATGACCTCTGACACATAATGACCACATTAAGTTTTATTTTTATGATCCTTAGTATTGTTTAATAATTAGAAGGGCTTTTGTTATATATTTTGTATGAGTTCACTGTCTTCCCACTGTCTCCCCAAACACTTAATGTCTTTGAGGATAATACTCTTATTTTTTAAAATATTTTCTACCTGTGAAAATGGACTTCCTAAAACAGAATCAGTGCTCACTCAATCAACTTGCCTATCCAAATGAACCACGTTGATCATTTTTATGTTTCTAATAAAATTTAAATCTTCATTTACAACGTTCTAGGTGTTGAAACATTGACTTTCCTTGTTAATATTAAGCTAGATTCCTGTCTAATAAAGTAGACCCCAATAATTCATTTTTTGAATGTATTATAGAGAGCCAGTTTAAGAACAAAATTACAAATTTAAATAGTAGAATGAAGAAAGAAGGCTATAAAGAGTTAGATTTTTCAGAGTAAAGTCAAATCCAATATAGGTTTAACAGAGGCTTGTATTCTGGCATAGAGAAGTTCCCTTAGATCCTATAATGGTTCACCACTAATCTATAATATAGATTCAGGACTGCTCAGTTCCTCCCAGCACAGATGAGGATGTTTGAGGCATAATTAAAGTGTGTCTATATGATTCTTTGATTTTCACGTTAAAATATGTAATTAATGTAGAAGAAGTGATTTACATATTACTGTAATTTGAAGCTTTTCTCCATCTCTCACTGCCTGGTTAGCAGCGAATATTGAATAATAATAAAAATGCAGTTGTGCTTAGGGTCTCAAAATTGGAGTCTTACAGACAGGTGTGCTTAGTAATGGAAGCGTGGGGATTAGAAAGTGTCCAGAGGTGCGATGAAACACCCTGACAAAGTGCAACTTGTGAAGCAGAGGGTTTATTTCAGTTTACAATTCCAAGTAAAAGTCTGTCACGAAGGAATGAAGACAGAAACCCGAAGTCAAGAATTGGAACAGAAGTCATAGAGAAACACCCCTTAATGGTTTGATCTTCACTGCTCACTAAGTCTCTGTTCTAATACAACAGAAAACCTCCTGCTGAGGCTGTCACCATCCACAGTGAGTGGAATTCTCTGATATCAATAAAAAATAAGAATGTGTGTGTAACATTATTTACGTAAGAGGGTGTTGGGGGGAGAGGTAGTAGATCAGAGAGAAAGGAGGTTGAGGAGAGAAATGGTGTAATTAACATTTAGTTCAATAAAGCATTTGCAAACTTATAAAAATAGTTATCAGGTAGCTTAGCAATTCCATTTGTAGTTAAAAATCCAACAGAATCAGGTCTTCTATTAAACCGATTGAACTTTTTCTTCAGTCCCAACTAACCTGTATAGATCATCCAATTAAAGAAAAAAATTCACTTTTGTGTTTCTGCTCTCCTTTTAATCAAAGTAAATTCTTCAACTCTAACTGACCTAAACTACAGATGTTTAATTCAAAATATTGGGTAGCATTATAAATGCTTTAAAAGACTCTCAACTCCAGTCATTGGGGCTGATGACGCCTTACTCAGTCATCATCAAAGAAGCTTCTTCTGAGGCAGATGGGTACAAAAACAGAGTCGTACAGCCTGATGGTATGAAAAAAAGGAGAGAGCTTGGAAAAGTCAGCCCTAAATGGGATGTCTCCATCAAATTCCATCCCTCATAGTTCAGGGAACCCAGTAGAAGAGGACGCAGAGTGTAAGAGCCAGAGGGGCTTTAGGACGTCAAGAAAGCGAGATACTCTGAATCAACTAAGCAAGGCTTATTATATGAGCTCACAGATGCTGAAGTAGCATACACAGGGCCTGCATGGCTCTGCTTCGGGATATATATATATATAAAATTGTTTCCAGTTTAGTGTTTTTATGGGATTCCTGAGTGTGTAAATTAGTGGCTCTTTGATTCTTTTACCTTCTCTTGGGCTCTTTTCCTTCTGTCGGTTGTTTTATGCAAAAGTAATATGTTAAGATCTGTTTGTTTTATAGTATTATTTTTATCACATATTTTTTATATTATTATTCCTTAGAAGTCCGTTTGTTTTCTAATGTGTGACAAAAAAAGAGTAGATCAGAGGGAAAGGAGGTGGAGGGGAACTGGGAGGAGTGGAGTGAGAAGAAACCATTACGTGTGTGTGTGTGTGTGTGAAAAAATATTTTCAATAAAAGTGTCATAATTAATTTTTCAAATTATAGAATATAAGTACAATATGAATTAAACAGGATATTTATATATAGCTGATTTTAGTTACTCTGTTCTTAGAATGAGGTTGATTGTTATTGATGAAATGAATTTTTTTGATGGGATTGATTTCAATCTCACATAATAACAAAAAGAAAATCACATGCACATTGTATAGTATGAAAATTATATATTTACATAATTAAGTATTGTATACATGCACTTAGATATATATTGGCACACTAATCTTTGCTTTCAAGATAATTATAAATAAATATCAGTTTTAAGAAAAATAACTTAAATATGTAAATAGTACATCATTATTACGGTTCTTTGATTGAGTATAAATTAACATAAGATTAAAGTCAATGACAGTTTCAGAGATATTGATTATCTTTTTTTATATTTGAAATGTAATCAGTAGCAGTGTTTCCTAATCATTAGCTAGGACCCATCGAATCTATGTTGGTATAAACTTCCTCATTCATCCTTTGAATCAAGGCCTTGATTTGATAAACTTATTTCAGGAATCTTCTAGAATCAATTACAAAACTCTTTCCAAATTATTATTTTAGTTTCTAATATTATTTTGTCTATATATCTTCTGTTGACCTTTTTAATTACTTTGATACTTTCCTGAAAAACAGTCTGGTTATATCCCTAAGGTCATATTTCTCATAATCATCTCATTCATTGGTCTCCTCCTAAGGTTTCTCAGTAACTAATGGGGAGTATTTTCATTGCTCCAAAACACTGTACAAAATAGACCCTGAACAGTGTCACAACTACAAAATAATAAATATACGTTTGGTATTATCATTCTGATTCATCTATCTTGCGTCATGTGGTACATAGCTCTAAATGTTGTTTTATCAGTTCTAAATAAAGTTTAGAGAATTAAAGAAAAAAATAGTAGTAAATATATTATAAGATCAATATAAATAAGAATTCTATGTACTAGAAATCACTTAAAATTATTCATGCTGTAGTCATTGCCTTGATAAGTAAATTCATCCTCAAGAGACATCGTTATTGTTATGCCCAAATCCATGAAGTACCCCAAAATCCAACAAGGAGACCTAGTCCGTATGTAAAGCAAAGAGCCTTTATTTTATGCGAGTTTGCAAATTGGTCTCTCCTCATGTCCAATGTATTGAAATAAACAGAGAGTCCAAGCTCAGAGTTTGGTTTTTATAGCAGTAATGGTTGGGGTGAGAGGTTTCTAAGCTCAGGACCTCTGATTGGCTGACTTTTGTCTAGGGGTGTCCTGGTGAGTGTGTGCTGGCAGGTGAGCCTATCTACAATGGTTGGAATGTTAGGCATTTCCTTTGAGTGGTCTGTTCTTGGGTGGTGCTCAGGTAATCTCAGTTTGCTGTTCTTCCTGCAATCTGGTATTGCTTCAGAGTAAACTACTGAGACTCAGACCTCCATTAAATTTATCCATGGCTGAGTCCTATTCTGGCAGGTGATAATGGTTGGAAGTAAAGAATTTCCTTGGATGATCTATTCATATTTAGCTTATCATGGCTGGCTCCTACATTTATCTGGCTTGTTAATGTTATCTAATTTTGCATTATATTGTAAGACTTTTCTTTTCCTATCTTAATAATGTAGGGAAAAAGCGAACAGCTTTTCTCCTTTTAAATTAACAATTAGATAGTTTTCTATAAAGGGATTATTGTCAGGAGGGATAAGTTTTATAGTGTCAGGGTCAGCATTGTATTTATTCTAACTATAACGACACACAATTTTGCTATATTTCTGTATAAAAACAATCTCCAGAGTGCTTACTTACAAGATGACTTTGGATACCAGAAAATTATTTCACGAAATAGAAAAGGTCATGTTTGAACCCTGCAGGTACATCTAACGTTGCTCTGAAGCTTATGGTTTAAATTCAAAGGGAAAGTAAGGATGCCACCTGGTTAGTGTGTTAAAGGAAGGATTTACTTAGAGAAACATTGATCCACACAAAATCCCTGAGGGCTGCAGGTTAAAATATGTAGGTACAATGAAATTACCGACAATAATTACAAAGTTGAGTCTTACACACACTTAGAGGCAAAACAACACAGAGACTTACTGGTAACACTCCTTCAAGGACTATTTTCAAGTTCTCAGATAACTATCCTCTGTCCTCAAAGATTACATTGATTGGTCGGGTTCAGTGATAGTATGATGAATGTGTTGGCTTCCTTTTCTTGATGGAAAAGACAAGAATTTGAAACCTGATTTTAGCGACCTATATAATCGCACTTATCAGTCGAAATTCTCTTTGTCTTTCATAGATATGTAACAGAAGTTGTTCTAGCTCGTTAAATAGAAACATTCATGTGACACACTTTGTTCTGTGTAATTCCGGAGACGATGTCCATGGGCTCAACTATGACTGTGGATAGCTCCTGTGCTGTACTTCGGACCTCACAGCCCAGTAGTGTCCGCAGTTGATACAATACTGCCCAAGCACGGGATGGAGATTTCACTAAAATGCAGGGCGGTGTCAGTTTGCTCAGGAGGTGGCCACCTAGGAACAAGGTGTCAGGGAAAAGCTACATCCTTTAGAAAGGAAATCCCCTGCCGAAGTGATCTCCATGTTTGCTGCTGTTTTCACGGTCACGAAGAGGGTCCCACTTTGTTCCATTTCCTTACAGTTCTCGCAAAACCAAAACAAGAGAATGTGAGAAATAAGAAAGTGACAAGGACGCAAGCCGAATGAAGCTTAGGTCTGGAATGAGGCTGTCACCTGAGTTTTCCAGGGCTGAGGATACTGTGCATAGCGTACCAGTAGAGAGGGGTCAAAGGAAGGTTTTCGGCAGGTAGTTCTTGATGAGCCCAGAGGCCCCCTGCGTTTGCAGAGTGTTGCACCACCGACTGATGTCAGTCAAAGACTTGGCCTTACTTCCAAAGGGAAAGTGGGCAGACACAGGTGCATGGTTCTCCAGGCAACAAAATGTCTCCTGGTGTTTAGTTAAATAGTCTGTTTGTTTTCTGTCGGAGTGAAAGAAAAGGTATGCCATATGACAGGGCATATTGTTTGTTTCCTCAGGAAAGCTTGTGTTTGGGAGAAGACAGACTGGGGCTACTAAATCTTCATTAAGGAGGTGATTGCACTAACCAATTCTTCAACGTACGAGTATTCTCAATTAAAGTTTTTATTCATCTTCAGATTTAAAAAAAAAAAGAAACCCTTCAGATTCCTGCCACACACACACACAAATAACAAAGAGGCGCTCTCCAGTGCTCTCTTCCCATAGCCACACAATCAGTAGCTTCCGTTTCAATCTCGCAATGCTAGTTTTGAGTGTGATACTTTAAGAGTAATTCAGCCCGTTCTTAAATCAAGAACACGTGTGTTATTGATGGAGACCAAGTGAGTGAAAGCAATTCAGCTCAGAGGGCTGCGGTCTGACAGTAATGTAGTCAGGCAGGCAGCTTCAGCCAGTATTTGAATAGAGTACTATAAAGCAATAAATTATTTCATTCTGGAATGACAAGGTTGCACATCTTCCACGCTGTACGTCACCTGGTTGTTGTTATCACAAACCTCTTTATTCTGTAACAAATTATGGCAAATGGAATGGGTTTTAGAGTGGTGACATGCAGGTAATATCTCCTGATAATAAGGATGTAACACTTGCTGCCACAACAAATGTACTTCCTGTTGGCGTGTTTTATGTGACATTGCTGCGGGTTTTTTTCTCACTGCCTTTAGATTCAGGGAGCTTTCACACATGGAAAGATAGGTGGATGAAGGTAATAGATCTTGTGAAGCACTTAATATGAAGAATATATTGTCTATCATATGTGAACTTGTATTGATAATATTCTCATTTTCTTATTCCTGGTATAATGAATCTCCTGCAGTTAACAAAGTATCAGATTGATCATTGACTTTTCAACAGTTCAATCTCGTATAAGTTAAAGATTTGTCTTCGGTGAGTTATTTTAATTTCAAAGACCAGAGATATATGCCCCCATACTAAAGTAAATGCTCTTATCACCATCCAAAGAAACCTGTGCTGGGAGCATCCTTCAGGGGGTAGAGAACATGGGCATCATCTGGTTCCATCACTTCTTGGCAGTCTTGGGGAAGGTATGGAACAAAGCCAGAGGCAATGAGGCTCTAGACAGCTTGTCGCTGTTTTGTTTGAATGAGACAAAGGACAGAATTTTATCAGCAAATCTCAGAGGGAAGGAAATATGATTTTGTCAATTAGAATGAAAGCAAAAAATCAAATAAATCTAAAGGCTTAACTCTGCCCACCTATGCCTATTGTATGTTTTCATTTACTTTGAGATTCAGTAGAATATATGGTGTTTGAGTTCAACAAGATGACTAGTCATTTAGGAAATCACAGCTTGGCAGTGGTCACAGTTAGACTGTTGTTCAGTGACAAATACCTATGTGAAAGATTCTGCATGTAAACTCATGAAACAGTTGCAGCCTTCTGTGGAGAAAAGTTTGGAAACATGGGCAGGTTTATTTATTTGGGATATCTCGGAGATTGCTGGTATGATAGCTAAGCCAGCATGATGTTTGCCTAATATGTCTGGGCAGTGTAAGAATGTGGTGTGTTTCTCTGTATCACACAGTTTTCTGCATCAGAGAGCAGCCAGTCTGACTTCCTGGTCATTCTTTGTCATGAACAGCATTCATGATGTACACTGGCAAAATAGAGCAAAAAATAAATAAATAAATAAATAAATAAATAAATAAATAAATCATCATGGATTTACATCGGCAGTGCTTTGAGAGTTAATGTGGAGTCAGACCTAAAGGCGAAGGTGGGATCCTTGGGTTGTGTATGTTGATCCAGACTCACTTGGGCTTCTGTAAAACATTCTGCTCACACATTCAGACTGTCTCATCTAGTGCAGGAATTATATGTTGCTGACTCTGTCCTACTTTATCAGACAATATCAGCCATAAGCAACATCCTCCATGCTGATTTTCAAGCTAGCAATCAATTGGCAAGCCTAGACACTGAACAATGAAGTGCTATCCTAGCTACTTTTTTATTTCATTATGTCTTGCTTCGTATTCAAGTATATATATATATCCTTTTGCTTCATATATATATGTAATATATATATGAAGCAAAAGGATTTTTTTCTAATAATATCCTCAAATGACCTTTGGAGGGTGTTTTTTGTTGAAATAAATTGTTATTTATATTGAATGACTGGAAATTTTATTGATCTACAGATCACACATCACAGGTCTAGATATTATATACTAAGTTAAATCTTCACAATCAATTGATTTCAGATTAGGAAAAATACACCTATTAAAAAGCATGTAATTTGTGGACTAATGCCACCAGATAGCAAGAGTGATTAGGTTGTATACCTGGTGTCAGATTTTAACCCTGTGGTGATGTTTATTGGGACTGGTAGATGAAACATGCCTTAGGATAGTATACCTAGTAAATTATCAATAAACAAAGCCATGCATGTGAATATCTCCAGCACCACTCTTGAACTCAAATGTGGAAGTAAATTAATTTCTGTGATATATATATATATATCTTGGAATGCATTAAATGGTATTTTAAATGAAGTTTTAAAAATTATTTTTAAATTATAAATAGATAATTAAATGTGTGAATGTTTTGCCAGTATGTATGTATATCCACCATGTGAGTGCTAAGAGAGTTAAGGATGATTGTGAACTATACCATATAAGTGACTGTGAACCAAAGTCAGGTCCTCTACAAGAGCAGCAAATATTCTTAACCAATGAACTATGTCTCTGACCCTGAACTATGAAATTTTGAGTTTAATCATTTGATATCATAATTTTGTTTTAGTTCTCTTTTTTGTCAATAATTACCTACAATGTTGAAAGAAAACATGGCTTGCTAATTGCTGTGCCTACAACTCTTCAAACACTTCTGATGGATTTGGTAGCATGTGTTACACCTTAAACATCCTAGATGTCATCCAGCCACATCAGATTGAGGTAGATAATATCATGATGTCCTATAGTAATGGCGCAATACTTGGTAAGATAAGTTGTAAGCAACTTCGTCACTGGGCAGTAAAGGTGCTCAGCTTCTACAATGCTGCATGGTACATATTCATGTCAAAAGAGAAAAATAGGGAGTTTTTTATGCCAGTTACTTTATATTCAAGTTACTTTTGAGTTTGTTGATGTGGTTTTATTTGTTTTTTTTTATCACTGTAAATTTTATGTGAACTGCATTAAGATTATGCATCCCTCAAATTTATATGCTGTTGAACAAATGGCAGTTGAGAAATATTTTACCTAAAATCCTACATACTTGAAAGTATTTTCGATTTTTCAAGACTTCCATGTATGTGTCAAGTATATATTTTGTATTTTGGCATAAATAGGCCTTTGAGGATTATGCTAAGCACTCGTTAGAACACTTTCTATGCGAAAGTACTGCTTGAAATGTTTGTACTAGTGTAATAAAAACACAATATGCATTCTGATATTGTTTTAATCTGTCACTAAATAATTTAAAAATTGAAAGAGAAATTGCTATCCAAGTGATCTTTGTTAAGTCGTAAAATACAAGGGAGTGCTCCTAATGTTAGTTTGTGTACTGAAGTAGATAGACTGTGAGTGCTTTGGGAAACAGAAAAAAACAAAAACATCTTTTCTTAGCAGTGTAAACTGAGTCATGCTGTCAAAATAGAACATATTCAGTATGCTATATGAGATAGATACACTACCTTGGATATAGAGAGACAGGATATCACTATTTTCCACAAATCAATGTTTTTACAGGAAACATAAATAGAATTTTCTTATAATCTAGTGTTACATCTTTTATATTTATCTTATCTTATGCACACATGTTTGTGTATGTTCACATGTATATACAAGTGTGATTGTATGTGTATACTTGTGGCTGTGAAGGTCAAAAGTCAATATCAATGCTAATGTCTTCATCATTTTTTTTGAGATGGCATCTAACCTTGGAGTTGTAGTTTGACTGGCCAATGATTATGATGGATCCTATCCTCCTGTCTCCATCTCCAAAAGGCAGGGATTACATGTTCACACTACTGTGCTTGGCTTTTCATATAGAAGTTGGGAACTAAACATAAGTCTTCTGATTTGGAGCTCACTTACTACCCTGTGCTGCTATTATTTATCTTTTATATAGTTTATTCCTGCCCCAAATTTTACAAACCCAATGCCTAAAGATAGAGAAAAAAGCCCTGAGCTCTAGCAAAATGTTCACTAAAGATAATGGCTACATTGTGTAAGCGGATACTGTGTATTCATTTCCCAATGACCCTGATGTGAATAATCACACAAAACTATATTAATTACTACACTGTTTGGCCTATTAGCTCAGGCCTCTTATTAACTAACTCTTTTTATTTTTATTTTTTTTTATTTATTAAAGATTTCTGTCTCTTCCCCACGGCCGCCTCCCATTTCCCTCCCTCTCCCCCAATCAAGCAATCAAGTCCCCCTCCCTCGTCAGCCCAAAGAGCCATCAGGGTTCCCTGCCCTGTGGGAAGTCCAAGGACCACCCACCTCCATCTAGGTCTAGTAAGGTGAACATCCAAACTGCCTAGGCTCCCACAAAGCCAATACGTGCAGTAGGATCAAAAACCCATTGCCATTGTTCTTGAGATCTCAGTAGTCCTCATTGTCTCTATGTTTTTTTCCCAAGACTGGTTTTATCCCAGGCTTTTTCAGACCCAGGTCAGCTGGCCTTGGTGAGTTCCCGATAGAACATTGCCATTGTCTCAGTGTGTGGGTGCCCCTCTCGCGGTCCTGAGTTCCTTGCTCGTGCTCTCTCTCCTTCTTCTCCTGATTTGGACCTTGAGATTTCAGTCCGGTGCTCCAATGTGGGTCTCTGTCTCTGTCTCCTTTCATCACCTGATGAAGGTTAATATTCAGGAGGATGCCTATATGTTTTTCTTTGGGTTCTCCTTCTTATTTAGCTTCTCTAAGATCACGTATTATAGGCTGTCATTCCTCCTCATAAGTATTCTCCTAATAGAGACTGACCCCTAATTTGAACTTCAGTTGTATGTCTCCAAATATTAAAAACACAAATTATCAAATGAGCTAGATTAAAGAGTCTACTGCATGTACTGGCTTTGTGGGAGCTTAGCCTGTTTGGATGATCACCTTCCTAGACCTGGATGGAGGGGGGAGAACCTTGGACTGACCACAGGGCAGGGAACCCTGACTGCTCTTTGGACTGGAGAGGGATGGGGAGGGGAGTGGAACATGGGGAGTGGGGAGAGGGGGAGGGAAAAGAGAGGTGGGGAGGAGGCAGAAATTTTTAAATAAAAAAAAAATTCCACAAAAAAAAGCAGTATCTTAAGCAGCTGTATTTTTACATGTTCATTGTCTTTTAGAAGGAGACAATACCAGCCCATCTTTGTTACACACGATCTGGCACTAGGAAATCTAGGGAGAGGAGACTCTTAGCCAGGACAGACTCTTCCTCTCCCACTATAAAGCAGCTTCAATTCTTAACTGCAGGTGAGAATTGAGCCATTGTTCACAATTATGAATGTACTCAGTCATTCACTCTTGGAAGACCTTAAGTGTCACTGATGTCTGGAACCAACTGTAATCCTCCGAAGCCATAGTAGAGATTGAAGGAGGTCTTGTCACAGGAAAACATCACAGTGAGTTTGCAGTAGAATCATATGAAGGTAGACTTTCTCTGCTTTCTGATGTACCTTTTAAAAACTGTCACAGTGGTCAGAATGTGATGGGACTCATAAATTTAAATATAAAATTGTCAGTTTTATTAAGCTTTTCTAATCTGTTCAAAACAAATCAAAAAGTTGACCACAATATCCATTGTGTGGATAGTAAAGAATATCATCTTTTTTCTATCTATTGATCTCCTGGCCTCTTCTGCTGTATTTACTGCCTTTCTACTTGGCACCTGACTTATCAACATATACAGATTCATTGACTTCCCACAGCTCACACTAGCTCACACCCCCACTTCTATCCTACTTTTAGGACCAGAAAAAATTTCAAACTTACTTATTTAAAACTAGATTTTACTTTGCGTTATTTGGTTTTGATGAATCTTGTCTATTAGGTGTTTCTTGAATAAAATGATTGAAGTTTGCATACTGATTAGACTTGGTAAGTGATATACTTGGGCATCAAGTTTGTGTAGATGGTACTCTCTACTATCTGGATTAGATGTAGGTCCTATGTACCAAGAATATCCTGAGGTATGTTCTTCTCATGGTTATCAGTAAAAGCAATGGAACTTAAGGTTTCATTGCTTCCTAAACTGCACATCGCTGCTACAGTAATCAACTGGATGCAGTCTTAGAAAACCCAAACTCCCAGCACAAATGAGAAAATCAAATACTTCAACATTTATTTGAAAAGGACTTTCTGTGAGGCTCCTTAGTAGGGGTCTGCTCAGAGTACATCCTAGCATAAAGAGATATAAAAAAGGAAATGGCTAATCTTTCTTTCTGAGAATTTAGATAGAATTTTGAGACACGTATGCTTCTTTTATGCAATTGTTTTGGAATGCAAGGCAAATACAAATCTTTTTTTTTTTTTTTTTGGTTTTTCGAGACAGGGTTTCTCTGTGGCTTTGGAGCCTGTCCTGGAGCTAGCTTTGTAGACCAGGCTGGTCTCGAACTCACAGAGATCCGCCTGCCTCTGCCTCCCAAGTGCTGGGATTAAAGGCGTGCGCCACCACCGCCCGGCTGCAAATACAAATCTTAGTATATGTTAATAAATTATTGGGCTTAATGTGTCATGAATGCTTTTTTTATTTCTTAAAGGATTTATTTTTACTTTTATGTATATGTATGTGTCTTGTGTCAGTGTCTGCATGGTGTGCGTTTGTGTGTTTGTGTATACAGAGGCTAGAGGAGGGTGACAGAATCCCTGAATCTGCAGTTACAGGTCGTTGTGAGCCTACAAAGAAGAATGCTAGAAGCCAAATCTAGGTTGTCTAGAAGAGCAAGATTTGCCCTTAACTGCGGAATCTTTCCTTCTACCTTGCACTCTTTTTAAATGGAGTTGCATCTTTTCCTTTACATTGTAAAAAGAATGACAAACATCTTCCAGATTTCAACTCAGAGATCTTCTTACAATTGCTGTGATGTAAGCAGATAGTCTGAACGTTCACCCTTTAGTATCACTTCCGGAGTAAGAAGACAGCCCCATAAAAATTATTATGCTGGAAGTCAGGGGGCTTGGTTTTCTTCAGTTTACCCTACAGATGGCAAGTGTGTTTTGGCTTCTGTTCGTTGCTATTTCTTGGTTAACTTTAAATAAAAAAAGAACACAGAACCTATATTAAAGAGATGTGATTTTATAAAATCATGATAAATACATGATAAATAAATTATTTATGGCCATTTTTCAATATTTCTCGATTGAAACATACAAGCAGACTCCATTGCCCACTAATTTCTTATTTCTGTGACTATATCCTGTTAACTCCTGAATGATTGATAGGATTGCAAACTTTTGGCTTACCAATTGCAAACTGATTTATTAACATGTGAAAAAATCACTTGTCTAAGCTTATCTCCTAGTGAGTTGCAAATATAATAGATGAGAATTTTGGTATTTTTATTAATTAAAAAATGTATTTCCAAATTTCCTATTTGCAACTCCTGAATGCTATTTCTCAAAGTTTAGTATAGTAAACTGGTTAATGAAACCAAAAGTCTATATGATATTTGAGTCCATTTTAAGCAATAAAATTATGAGAATATATGATCATTTCAAATGTCAGCTTGGGATAGAGCTCATTGAAAGAATGATTCCTTAGCAATCATAGGTCATAGGTTCAGCTCCCAGAACTACTGGAAAACAAGACTCAAATGTCTTTTCAATCTTTAAAACAAAAGAATAAGGGTATTTGAAACCTCAGCTTATATATGATGAGGTACTTCTTATTTTAAGTTGGAATAAACATCTTACCTTTTGTGGAAAAACATCATATATGTGTGAATTGCTCAGTAATCTTAACCTGTTTGAACAATATCAATTTTAATTGGGATTTCTGGCAGCTGAGAAGTAGAAAGTCATGGGAAAATGTGTATATTCATTTTTATATCATCTTCCACTCTTTTCTCTCTCTTGAATTGTTACTTGTAAAAGGGCACTGTTGTGGCTTCCCTATTGAGATATTAGAAATAAAAACGAATTAATGAAAGTACTACCATAAGGTGTGAGTTTCAAAACATGTGTATAAAGAGCATAGCTACATTTCTCTCCCCTTCTCCCCTTATTCCCCCTCCCACCACTCCCCAAGATCCCAAATTTTTGCCCGTCAATCTGGTCTACTTCTCATAACCCAGAGGATAGCTGTATGTTTTTCTTTGGGTTCACCTTCTTAATTAGTTTCTTTAGGGTATCAAATTAAAGACTCACTGACCTTTATTTATCTCTAGAAACCAATTATAAGTGAGTACATCCCATGCTCATCCTTTTGGGTCTGGGTTACCTCACTCACGATAGTGTTTTCTATTTCCATCCATTTGCATGCAAAATTCGCGAAGTCATTGTTTTTTACCGCTGAGTAGTATTCTAATGAATATATATTCCATACTTTCTTCATCCATTCTTCCATTGAAGGGCATCTGGGTTGTTTCCAGGTTCTGGCTATTACAAATAATGCTGCAATGAACATAGTTGAACAAATGTCCTTGTCATATGATCGGGCATCTCGTGTGAGAAGGGGAGGGTGGGGGGAACTTGGGGCAACGGGATGATTGGGATAAAGGAAGGTTGGTTAGGGGAGCAGAGAAGCACACATCTTAATTAAGGGAGCCATCTTAGGGATGGCAAGAGACTTGGATCTAGAGGGGCTCCCAGGAGCCCAGGGTGATGTCCCCAGTTAGTTCCTGGGGCAGCTGTGGATAGGGAACCTGAAATGACTCTATCCTATAGCCATACTGATGAATATCTTGCATATCACCATAGAAACTTCATCTGGCGATGGATGGAGATAGAGACAGAGACCCACACTGGAGCACTGGACTGAGCTCCCAAAGTCCCAATGAGGAGCAGAAGGAGGGAGAATATGAGCAAAGAAGTCAGGACCACAAGGGGTGCGCCCACCCGTGGAGACAGTGGGGGCTGAGTCTTTGGGAGCTCACCAAGGCCAGCTGGACTCTGACTGAAAAAGCATGGGACAAAACCGGACTCTCTGAATTTGGCGGACAATGAGGGCTGCTGAGAAGCCAAGGACCATGGCACCGGGTTTTGATCCTACTTCATGTTCTGGCTTTGTGGGAGCCTATCCAGTTTGGACGTTCACCTTCCTAGACCAGGATCGAGGGGGGAGGACTTTGGACTTTCCACAGGAACCCTGACTGCTCTTCAGGCTGGAGAGGGAGGGGGAGGAGTGGGGGGAGGGGAGGAGGGGAGGGAGGAGTGGGAAGGAAATGGGAGGCAGGGAGGAGGCAGAAATTTTTTTTTTCCAATAAAAAAAAAAAAGAGCATAGCTATTAAATGCTCCTTTTAAACTCTTCTCATTGATATTCCACATAAAACAATTAGGCTCAGAATTGTCAATGTTTTATTTAGTATTTCTGTGAGGAAGCGATCAAAGTGCATCTCAGCAAATTATATTGTTCTATTATTATAAAGCTTGTATCATATTAAATGCAAAAATTCCTTAAATCTTTATTACGTGGGAAGAAATGAATGAATGTTCATGCTTTATCTACTACCTATCAGTCTATCTACTTATCTGTCTTCTACCTCAATTCTATTTATCATTTAGAGAAATTCACTATAATACATGGGCTTGTCTTGCTTGTAGTCTGGACTAAAACTACACATCTGCCTTAGCCTGTCAAGCAACTGCCACATCAAGTATAGCTACCACATTCCCCTCTATGTATATGTTTTCTTTGCAGTCTAATCTGAATATACTGCAACCGTTCCTGTAAATTCTTGATGTAATGTTATAGTGTACACAATGCAATTTGAATAATTTGCGTTTATATTGAGTCACTATTATTAAATACTCAGTATGTGCCTGCATATATATTTTTTCTTAGCTTTGTTGTGTGTTGTATTTGTGAAAATATGCATCCCATGCTCTTTATAATTTCCACCATTAAAAATATCCCACTAAGTCACCTTTCAGAATAGCTTGTCATCCTGGTCTTTGTTGAGGTTCATAGGCATTAAAGCTGATTGTTCTCTGAGTAAGAGCACTGATTGTTCTCCTCCATTGGCAGACTGCACAGCAACTTTTGTTATTAAAGAAAGTAGTCCCCAGGGATGAGGAGGCGAAGGCTGTTCCAAAAGGATTCCCCCAATTCCTAAGCAGGAGTGTGTGGTATATTCAGGAATGGAACGAAGGGCCAGGGTATAACCTATATTATTTTGAAGGTCTCTTGCGTTCCCCTGTCCAACAGCTCAAAAGGATTTCTGTATTGGAACTGCAATTTTGTTAGACATCTATGACTTTGGGGCAAAGCATTGCCACCTTAGTTGTGGTAACTCTATTTAATTGCATGTACACACATATGCTCACATTTGATGTAACTTCAATTCCGGCATTCTTTATCAAAGTTTATGCACTTTTATATAAAGGGTATCCTTATTAAGCTATATTTCTATAGGTTTCTGGGTGTCACTTATTTCTGCTGATGAAAGTTTTACTGTTGGATTACCCTTTCATTTATCTTTCTAGCAACAGGATTTCTTCCAATCCTTCCTAATCCTTGCTTATTCCATAAGATGCGGCTACATTGCACGAGGATTTCCTGTAAGCACAGTGACTGCCATGAGAAATGTTGACAATAAGCTCTGAAAATGTTATGTTAAAAGCACTGTCTTCTAAAGTCTTCAGTCCTATGTATTCCTTTCCAGTTTATTTAATCGGGATAAATCTATTAGTTCATTTCGGGATACAGACTGAAATCACTACTGTTGAGAAAAATAAGTATTTGTAGGTATTAGTGGGATGCTATGTGATATTTTATTTGAATCATGCCTCCCCAATCATTTGCTGCTTCCTTATCATGGTAATGTCACCATTTTCTCTAGATATTTGAAACCCGAGCTTTGCCAGTCATCTCTCTTCTCAACACTTGCTATCAATCACACACACACACTTAACAGAAAGTAGCCATTGCTTAAACTTTCTCTATCCCTTAACGGCCCTGACTCTTCTCAGCCTTTGGTAAACAATTCTTCTCTAGTATTCTGTGGAACAAAAGTTTGAACTGCCAATGTTCCAAAGCAGAATTAGATCATGTGACTTTCACTTTTAGCACACATTTTATCAGTGTTTCTCTCCAGAGTGAAAAATCAGGCTTAACGCTTTGTTATTTCATGATTGTGATTTTTGTTTGTGTTCTCAGACGATGGTGTGTTCATAGGAAAAACAACATAGTTGGAAAATTGAAAGTCAACTGAACTCTATGGCTGTAAAGCTCTCTTTATAGATAACTTCCACATAATAATTCTTTATCAGTATTTTGGGTAAGGATTCTTAGTAGTTCAACTACCAGCAAAGCTACACCCAACATCGCATGGTGTCAGAACACTTTTTAAAACATTACACTACACAAATTGAACAGCAATAAACATCTATACTTTCTAGTAATTAACACCACTGTCTTCCTTCTCATGCCTTGCCCTCAACTTACTTATCTCATAACATATTTATTCTTGGTACCCGAAACATTTACATTTCAAGAGTGATAAATGCTCTGCCAACAATAATAGTGTCCCAACTGCTTTGATGTTTGGTGACAACTCCATATCTTTCTATGTGTAGTTAAGTAGCAGATCAGAATCAAAGGGATATCTGTAAATTATGACATTTATGAGTATGAATAACTGTGGGATATATTTTGTGTTCATTCAAAACAGAGGTGTAACCTTGCACAGACACAAATACACAGTCCTCCTTGATCACATAAAACAGATAAGAATATGTTATTTGGTAATATCAACCATATTCTTCCCAAGAAAATGCAGTTGCCTTAGACTGTCCGTCAACATTACCACTATAAGGTTCAGTCATTAGGAGAAAAAAAGACTGTTACGAAAAGGGTTAAGCAAGTATAGCATTCATAGCATTTGAAGGGCAGTAATGGTAATTAAGGGGAGATGTTAAAAATAATTTGAGGGGCTAGAGAGATGGCTCAGAGGTTAAGAGCACTGACTGCTCTTCCAGAGGTCCTGAGTTCAATTCCCAGCAACCACATGATGGCTCACAACCATCTGTACTGAGATCTGGCGCCCTGCTCTGGCGTGCGGGCATACATCGAGGCAGAATGTTGTATACATAATAAATAAATAAATCTAAAAAAAATAATTTGACATATTTTGAACTTCACGTTTTACTCTGACTCAATACAAAGACAGGATAGATGTGTTGAAATTATTTTGTTTAACCTAAATTGCAATGATAGCATTTCTTTTTACTCTAAGGAAGGTTCTGAATGCAAAGTAGCTCTATTATAATATATCCAAGCTCCAACACACATAAAACGGAAGCTTATCAGAGCTAAAATTCTTATGGTGAAAAGTTCAGGAAGATAAATGTTACCTATTAAATATGGTCAAAGGGAAATTATCCTTCTTATTTATGCCAAAATGAATAAATAAATACTCATAGATAATTGCTCTTCAGTCTGTGACATAGAAAAATCACATCATGAGTATAATTCTTTTAAGTTAAACTATATATTATATATCATTGATGTGTTCTATCTCTCTCTCTCTCTCTTTTGGTGTTTTTGGAGACAGGGTTTCTCTGTAGCTTTGAAGCCTGAAACTAGCTCTTGTAGACAAAGCTAACCTCAAACTCACAGAGATTAACTTGCCTCTGCCTCCTTTGTGCTGGGATTAAAGGCAAGCACCACTGCCCCCACCTGGCATTTTTTTTCTTTTTTAATATTGGAAAATATGAAGGGATTATCTTTCACAGATGGGAAGGTTAGCAGTATCTAAAATGAAAACAGTATCAGCACACATTAATTTATAGGTTTAATTGGGGAAAACTGTGCTTTATTTTTCTTGCATTAATTTATACTTTATACCCTGACCATCAAAAGGGTAGTGTTGAGTCAATTAAACTGAGCACTTAGTCATATGTCACATGTCAGCATCAATGCCCTATAAGCATTCCAGTGTTTTACTACTTGCCTGGGGACATTTGGACACATCTTTATATTGCTTAATCACACATAGTTAATTATTTCAATTATTTCTCTGCCCATATTCATGTAAATTATTTTATCTAGACAGAGTTGCAACATATTAAGATAGTAGAAAATGGAGAATTTTGCTTCTATATCTTAAATTTTCAAATTTAATTTTAGTTTGACTTACACCACTGTTAATCTGGGCATGGTTACTCATGTTTATACTGTCACTTGGGAGACTAAAGCAGGGGGTAAAAATATCGTTCACTCTTCCTCTATATATTCATCTAAGTTAACACTACTACCCAGTACACGAGCATTCAATATACAGGGATCTTCATAAACTGGTAATTGCTCATTGGCAATGCTCACTTTACAAAACTGTACCATCACTAGACAAACATTTCTCCATGGCATTGCTTGAAATAATATCCCTCTAGAGCTTGTAGGGTAAGAGCAAGGTGGTTAGATCTTTCTTCCGTCCTTAAATACCCAACAGCAGGTGCACATTCCCTATTTAAACAACCCTTAATTTTGGCTTTAGACACTATATCAGTCATGTTTCAGGGCTGCAGCAATTTCAGCAATGATAGTTCACCCTGGTGGAAGAAAACCCATGTCATCATTCTTCATGACTCTGCTCTGCAATTTTCTGTTATCTAGCCTCTTCCACATTTTATAAGAAATTTCACTAATAACAAAGTGAGCCAGGATCTGTTACTGCCAATTTAAAAGCAATATTCAGATATACTTCATAAAATTCTATTTTATAAGCACATAACAATTTAAAAATCTAATACAAAATCCTAATATCCATTCATAAGCATATAACATTTTCAATATTAAATGTGAAATCTTCATATTGACCTGGGTTGATAATGATGCCTGTACTATACTGTAGCACACTGACCTTGTAAAATATACCTGCTGCCTCTTCTCAGACAGTCAATCAATCCAAATACATTTTCAGGAGAATTTTTTCCCCTGATGAATAACCTCTAAGATTACTTCCCATTCACCAAGTTGGTGTGACCTCAAAGATGATTTGATTTTTCTTGTAAAGGCTAAAATACTCTCCGGATCTTGATACTGGGAGCAGGGAAGAGGGACGATTATTCAACCTTTTATGAAAGCAATTTGAGGGAAACCAAACATTACACATCTGTCCATTTACAGTGCCCTTAGGTTTTGATAATCTAAACAAATGATAGGCATGTTTAGACATTATCGACTCCCAGAAAATGCAGAGAATGTCTGTTTCCTACCCTAATATAGAAAATGGGAAGGATGGGAAAAGAAGAAAAGACAAATGGAAAATTGATGATAGAAACATCTTGGACAGTGTACCCTGCCCTGTGGGAAGTCCAAGGCCCTCCCCATTCCATCCAGGCCTAGGAAGATGTGCATCCAAACAGACTAGGATCCCAAAGGGGGAGTGGAGGGGGTGTGAAAGAAATGGGAGGAGGGGAGTAGTGAGAAATTTTGAATAGTATTATTTGTAAAGCAAAAATAAAATAAAATGTAAAAAATATTATAGAAAGAATCAAAAAAAGAAAGAAAGAAAGAAAGAAGCATCTTGGATTACAAGTTTCTCTCAAATCATCCTGGGTTCTTTAACACTTCAATCTTTTTAAGATCTTGAAACAGGATCTTGTTTACATCACTGTGCCATTTAAACTAGAAAAGTTTCCAATAGGTGATCTGTTATCACAACAACAAAATTACAAATATTACATTTTGAGAATCAATTTGGTTACTTGAAATTACAAGTGTGGGCTTTTCTTTGAGTCATGTAAATTTACATACCAGGTAGATAAGAGAAAATACTTATTTTTCTTTAATAAGAAAACATGTCTGTCCATGGGAACTACTAATTTTTAGGTTTTCCTTCTTAATAAGCTCTAAGCTATTGTGCTGTTGAAAACCAAGATTAAATATAATTCAAATCGCTTGTGCAGCAGCAGCAGAAATGTTATTTTAGTATTAGTTTCTCCCTATACTTGTGCAAGTTTCATTTCTGGAAAGCAAAATGTAGTGTGTTTTTTTTTTTTAAAACTTTTAACAGCATGTTGACTCTGACTCTACCAAATGAGGGAAATATCATTCCTCCATGGAAACCTTTATATTCTCCACCTAGTTCAATACCCAGAATGGTTGTCTTAATTACGGTTTCTGCGATTTCTGTTGCTGTGAGAAAATACTATGATCAAAAGCAACTTGGGAGTAATTTCAGCTTACAGCTGCACAGCACCAGTCCATCACTGAGAGAAGTGAGGACAGTAAACCAAACAGGGCAGGAACTTAGAGGATGAAACTAATGCTGAGGCCATGGAGAGGAGTTGCTTAGTGACTTGTTCCCCATGACTTGCTCAACCTGCTCTATAACAGCACCCAGGATCATTAGCCCAGACATAGCATCCTCCACAGTGAGCTGGACCTTCCTACATCAACAATCAATCAAGAAAATGGGCCACAGGCAAATTTGATGGAGCCTTTTCTCAATTGAGTCTCTTACGAAATGACTATCCCTTGTGTCGACTTGACATAAAATCAACCATCACAACTGGTTGCTAGTCTTCTTTCAGCTTCTTGTGGCCTTTATTGCAGTGGTGTTATAAACACAAAAGCATTCAAGCAAATAATTGCAGTGTTGACATCTAAATGTGTCTTTATGAAAATATCAGATGAAAAACCTTATGCCTATTGCCCAAGTCATTTTGAAAGAGGTTGGGGCAGGCATTTTAACACCCAGTCACACTGGACTGCCTGGTAAATACTGTAACTCCAAGTCGTATGATTTTCTGCATTGCCCAGACACAGTTATAGGACCATTGCCCTATTTTGGAAGTATGTAGCCAAGCATGTGAATATTTTTGCATCATCATCAACAACAAAAATGACAACTCTGCATTGCTTTGTGCTTCAGCCATGACTGCCCATGGTCATTCTGCTGCAGACATGCCAGTCAGGAATTTTATGATTCATACTTTAAAAAGTATAAACAGCAATTAATGAATATAGAGACCATGAATTTGAAAAAGAGCAAGGAGGGGTGGGTATGCAGGAGTGTTTGAATGGAGGAAAGGTAAGGGAGAAATGGTGTGGCTTTATTATGTCAAAAATAGAAAATTTATAAAAAAAATAAGAATACAAATTTATTAACTCTGAGAATGGAATGGAATGTATTTGATCATATTCATTTTTTTATTACTCCCTCAAATCCTCAAGGTCCCATCCTTCCCTTACATCTTTATCATATCAGTTTTGTATTCCCCTTTTCCTTTTTTTAACACTAATACTAATGCACATATTCCAATTTATGCTGCCCATATTTTCCTTGATAAAGGACCATCCTTTCTCTGGCGCATGAACAACCTATCATGGGCTGCATTCTTACAAAAATCTTTCTCTCCCACAGAAGCTGTCCATAGCTCCTCAGTTCGGGATGGGAACTCACGAACTGCTTCCCACTCCATGGTAGAAGGTTGACTAATTTGATATGGTGGTAGTATTGTTCTGGCTAACTCAGCTGCTTTGAGTTCATGAGTAAACAGTCTTGTTATGCCCAGAAGAATCTTTCACAGGAGTCTGTCTCATCCCTTGGCTCTTACAATGATTTTACACTCTCTGTCACTGTAGCTCCAGAACCTAGGGAAATGGGATGAAATAAATGCTCCATTTGTGACTGGTGATTCCGTTGCTACTTATGTTCACATTAGAAACTATGCTTGTTATTAATTTAACTTTACTAGGTTTCCGCTTAATTAACTAGTATCCGAATTCCTAGGTGATTTAACTTTTAACAGTTCAAAATTAACTACCTTTGTAATTAATCATATATTTAGAATATTTTCGTGACACTTGTGAGTATTCCATGAGGAATTTACTCTTCACTTTTAAAATACTGGATATTCAAAACAAGGCCCTGTGTGTGTTAAGGATATGTTCTATCTCTAAGCTATATCCATGCCCCTTGAAGATTTAAAACCTATGATTTTCTTTCATTTGTCAACATTTTTAAATTTACAGCAGGGAACTTTAGTTCTAGTCCAACTCTTTTCATGTAAACAAATATTTGTTGTCTCAAAGTTAAAAGAATTAGCAGAGCTCAACATAAAAGCGACAATCTCTCTGCTGTACCCTTTTACCATCTCCCAGAGATGGACTTTCACACTTTCCACATTTATTTTCTTTGCTAGTTAGCACTAAAGTTATGAATAATATGCCTATTTAAATGCTTCTATAAGTTGAACTCTTATTAAAAATATGAATATTTAGTGTTCTTGTTCTACTTCTCTTTCTTCATCACACATTTGAACGAAAACTTATATTAATTTATATATTAACTACATAAAAATTTAATAATATATCTAACCTTTGTTTTCCTTATGGACTTCAAAACTCTCCTCTACCTTCCTCCCCTTCTCTCTTTCAGTATCAGCTATGATTTTGTTACTAGACTGAAAGTCAAGATTTTCATTAATTTCTGAAATCATAGTTGAATTTCTATAATTCATTCGTTGGCATGTATGGATTAATGTACTGTAATACATAATGAAGTAAATATTTTTCCTTACTACAAATTTTTCAACATTACCAACTTAACACCAACTGTCATGCAGAGTCTTTTTGTCTCAATCCAATATCATGACTACAGTGTCATTCAAGGAAATTCTTCCTGGAAATCTAATTTTGATAAAATTCCTTAGTTTTAGTCTCTAAGTAATAATTTATTTCAATCTGTTTAGTCTGTTATCATTGATAAATAGAATCAATTCTTTTTAATTTTGTTTGTTTTCTTTTAATTGTTTTGATATGGTCTTTGAAGCCCAGACAGAGCTAGAAATCACTTTATCGCCGAGGCAGCAGCAATTTCACATTTATCCTCCTGCCTCACCCTGCTAAGCATTGAGATTCAGTTGTGTACCACCATGCCTGGCTCACATCCTGAATTATATTTAACGCTGTAGATCTACAGAGATATATTATTCTTGAAAGCATAGTTACAACTATGACAATTGTTTTACTGATTTTCTTATTGTTAAATCTTACTGTGTATACACATAAATTGATCCTGCTAATTATTAGAAAAAAAAATTTATAAAATTCTATATTTTATACTTTAGACAACATAGCATGTCATTACCTAATTCTTCAAACCTCACCAATATTGATATTTATCACATATATGTTCTCAGTGTAATAATATACATTGATAAACACCATATACATATGTATATATATATATTCATTACAAACTCATGTAAGTTTCACCTATATATTGTTTCATTGCTTATATCCTGTGTGCTGAAGACTGTGGCGTACTGAGGATTCAGCCACAACTAAAATGAATCTCATGCTTCAGGTTATGAGTAAGAGGGGACTCTAGATCTTGTAGAAATGTTTTCCTTATTGAAACCTAGACCCTTTCCAAAAATGCCAAACTAGGAACTTAGAGTATATGCATATATTTTCAGGTTTCATCATTAGTGTTTTATACCAGTTCACAACTTTTTTTTAAATAATTTAAGTGAATGTTAATTTATTTCATCTGGAATTTGTGTTAATCCTACCATGCATGTAGAAAAAGAGGAGAAGTCCCTCCCATGTGTGGCTCCCTCTTGCTGATAATACATGTTAAGTTTCTGTGACTGAGAACTTCATCAGAGGGTCAGCAATTTCTTAAGATATATAAACGTCTGGACTGTTTTACATAGAGAGTCATGGGTTCCGGAAGCAGTTTCATTAGTAAAGCATTTCCAATGTCTAAAGGGACAAGATTTGATCCTCAGTCCCAAACTAAAGGTTTGTTAAGTGCTGCACCCCTATAACCACAGTTATGAGGAGCAGAGAAAGGGAGACCCCTTTATATGCTGAACGGCAGCTAGTCTACATGCACTTCTCACACCCAGGTTTATTGTGTCAAAAATAAGACAGAAAGGGATTGAGGAATAACCTCTAACCTCCACACACTCACATGCCTGTGTGGATGCGCACAATGCACACAAACACTTGCACATATACCTACATGCACATGCACACACACGTATACACACATACACAGTTTATTCTGTTTTTAATTAACTTGGTAAATAGCAACTGACTTTTGTCTAAATTTTAAACATTATAAAATGCTGATATAGTTTTGTTATATTTGGCTCAAATTTTGCTAGTGCATTCATTTTATAAATAATTTTCCAAACTTCCTTCCCTATTTCAGCTCACTCTCTGCATGACATAGTTGAGAACTTAATTACTTAGTTATTATCAGGATATCAGAAACATATTTATATTCAGCAACACAGCTTTTTGAAAGTCAGTAATTAACGCATTTTCACTGAAGAAGGCATAAAAATTCGTGTATACATTACTGATAACTGAATATTTCTGTAGTTTTACAGGTAAATAAATATAATTTTTAATTATTTGACATAATGCTGAATGAGTTGAATATCTGTAAAATTCTTATGATTTCTTTTGGATTCAATCTAGATATAGCATAATATTAATTATCCAAATCGACATGAATAAATACTTGTTTCCACAAAGAAAGTTTTCATGCAGTGATAGTGGTGCTTACGGAGAGGCTTGCTTTAAACTGAACCTCACAGGTGTGGTCACAACTGGAGGGGGAGTGAGCACCCTGGGGAGACATGGAAGTCACTTTTCTGTCCTATAAGCCTAAAAGTAATTCTGGAAAGAGTTTTTGTTTTCTTTTGTTTTGTTTTTCAAGACAGAATTTCTCTGTAGCCTTGGGGGTAGTCCTAGAACTCAGTCTGTAGACTAGGCTGGCCTCAAACTCACAGAGATTCGCCTGCCTTTGTATCTGAGCGCTGGGATTATAGGCATATGAAAAGGTTTTAAGGGTAAGTTAAATTATGTGTTTAAATGTAATTTGACTGTCCATTGTTTAGAACATAAATGCATTTTTCTTATATTTATTTTTTTTTATAAAAGCAGCAAACAAAAACCTCAGAGAGGATGGGGGATGCAGGAGAACACTATTGACTGAATCAGCTAATCAGGGCTCATATGAGCTTAGTGAAACTGAAATGACAAACACGGGACCTGTATGGGTCTGCACCAAGTCGTCTTAGTATATGTTGTGTTTTGTGGAAGTCCTATCAGTGAAAGTATGTGTATCTCTAGCTCTTTTCTCTGCTCTTGGGTCTCTTTATCTCCTGTTGGGTTGCCTTGTCCAGCAAGATAGGAGGGCTTTTGCCTTGTCTGTTTATACATTGTTTTGTACTTATTTGTCTTTTGTAAGCCTGCTCTTTTCAGAAGAGGAAATGAAGGGGGTGTGGATAAAAGGGAGAGGGAAGGTAGAGGGGGCCTAGGAGGAGTGGAGGGAGGAGAAATTGGGGATAGGAATATTATATGATGGAAGAATCTATTTTCAATTAAAAAAATAGCAACACAAACAAAATTCTTCCTTAGTTAGGAAGGTACACTGAAAGTTAATATACACATGAGCTTCATTTGTAACTAATATTTTTATTTAAACTAAACAATATAAGCTGTTCAATTTCTTTCTTTTTATGTATTCATTCTTCATTGTATTTTATCATATATACATATACATTTATCATATATATAAACATGTATCATCTACTTATCTAATAACTAGCTTAAAATGGTCTTTAATAGATAATTTTATACTGATTATATGATACCTTTGCAAAAATTAATGTATAGTTACAACACTTACCTCTGTCTTAGTTTACTTTCTGTTCCTGTAATAAATGTGATTACCAAAAATGACTTGGAAATGCCAGTGTTCATTGGGCTTACATTATCACAGTCTATTGAATTGGAAAAAAGTCAAGAACTTAAAGTAGAAGCATAAAGGCAAGAACTGAAGCAAAAACCATGGAAGAACTTTGCTTAGTGGCTTGCTCTCCATGGCTTATTCATCTTAATTTCTTATACCACTCTAGACCACCTGGCCAGTGATGATGGCACTACCTCTGGTATATGTAGATTTGTCCTCCTTCCCACATTAATAATAAATTAGTCAGGTGATATGAAGGAGGGATTTTCTCAATAGAATTTCCCTCTTCTTAGCTGACTCTAGCTCATGTCAAGTTGGCCACAAACTCACAGGACACCCTCTCTCCTCCTGCCTCTCTCTCCTTTACTCTCAAATTCTCTGCCTCTTATTTTTTTAATTATTATTATATATACAATATCAACCACCCACCCTTCCACACATACACACACAAACATGAGCATGTGCACATGTGTGAATGTATGTGTGCATGTATACATGTATGTATCAACTAAGTGTTCCTTGTATGTCCTTACATTTAGTGTTGAGCTCTGACTATTGGTTAGTCAGTTAGGGTACTCATCCTTAGGGAAAACTATTTTTTTTCTCAGCTATCATTATTTGGGATTGGGGAAAGAAGACTTTCCTTATCTACACTGGAATGTCAACTGATGCTGTGATTGTTTCAGTCTTGTTTAGGTGACCATGAAGATTTTATGTATCTAGTTTCTAGTCACTTCTAGAAGATACAATCATATATAATATAATGATATAATATAATATAGTATAATATAATATACTATAATATACTTCCCAGTATATTGTTCTTAAATCTAATCTCTTGGTCCTTTCTTCTCTGGTGTTCTATTCCTTGATCAATAGGTCTAGGCGTTTATTTTGAATGTATCAGTTGGGGTTGGAAACCCAAGTGTCAATTATTATTTGCATTTTGACCAGTTGTGGCTTTTCATAATGGTCTGTGGGTTACTTTAAAAACAACAAACACATAAACAAATAACAACAACAACAAAACTTTTTGTGAGGGATGAGAGGTGCACTTACCTGTGGTATAAAGGACATATTTAAAATTAAGTTAGGAGTCACACTGGTTCAGGAGATTATAGTAGAAGATTGTCCTTTATGAGCAGTTGTAGTTTTCTCTTTGCTGGTATGACAAACTTCATGGTCAGCCTGTTTCTATAGCCATTTTAGGAGAGACTGCTTGACAGCAGACTTCTTGATAGTCTGGCGTTTATAGTCTTTTGCCTCCCTTTCTGTTGTGTTCTCTGTAGAAGGATAGGAGCTCTGGTGTTAATGTTTCCACTGGGACTGGGTTCCCCAGCATCCTTTGATCTCTTCCTGCGTTCAGTTGCAGATTTCTGTGATAGTTTCCTTCTATTGTAAAAACCAATCTTCTTTGATGAAGGGTGATTTCCACACATTTCTGTCTCTGGATATACAGGTTAAGATTTAACATATAGTAAGAAATTATGCTGAACTAGCAAAGTGGAAAAAACACAACCCATTCTAGGATCCATTACTTTATTCAGTAGGCTGGGTTTCTATTACCAGACATTATTTATTTCCTGTTAAGTAGATTCTAAGTCCAATTAAACCTGCACACACACATAAATACACACACACACGTGTATGTCATAATAATAATCAAAG
Organism: Microtus obscurus; assembly: GCA_963919715.1. NCBI lineage: Eukaryota > Metazoa > Chordata > Mammalia > Rodentia > Cricetidae > Microtus > Microtus obscurus. The sequence goes on along the minus strand of CAWTZC010001616.1, from coordinate 6,102,816 downwards.
TAAAAGAAATTACACATTTAAGATTCAGGGAAAAAATGGGAAGGGTTAGAGAAAGGTTTCCTAGGATGGAATGAAGGGAGAAAGGGGAAAAAGAGGTGATATAATTCTATTCTAATTAAAATATATTTTAAAATTCAAACTGAAACAATAAAGATAAGGTTAAAAATTGTACACAAACTAGGACAAATTACAAATAAATCATGACCAAAAGCAACTTGTAGAAGAAAGGTTTTATTTTGGGGTATAATTCTATGTAAGAGTACACCATTTAGGAAAGTAAGAACAGAAACCAAATCAAGGAGGTTACTTGAAGCAAGAATCATGAAGGATACTTTTTATTGGGTCTCTCTGGCTCAGTTTCTACTTGTTTACTTATTAAACCTAGACCTACCTGCCTAGAGTCAGTGATCTTCTCAATGGGCTAATCTCCCCAGTGAATCATCAGTCAAGACTCTCTTATAGACATGAATATGGGTTACATGATCTGGACAGTCTCTCAGCTGATTCTCTGTCGGATCACCCCGGGCTCTGTCATGTTCAGAGCTGAATCTAAGTAGGACACAAACTTAATTAGTTGTTCTATTTTAGTTTTTGTCTTGTTTTGTTTTTAGTTTTGTTTGATCTTTGCCCATGTATTAAAATATGTTCCATATTTGAGAGAAAAGAAACCCTTTCTGATTATATACCCAGAAGTAACATGATGTAATTTTTTGTATATTTTTGTTTGCCTAACCCATTTCAGGCTGTGGGGAGCTGGCTGAAAGTTTCCTTGAGTTCTATATCTGTAATTTGGATGATCAATCAAAAGACATATGAAGGGAAATTCATTTTTTAAAAAGTCAATTTGCAAAGCCCTTTAAGATGTAATTTTCCCCCTGACAGTGGTTTTCCAAAACCAAGTTATTTGCTAGTAAGTTTATTTTGGGGAATACAAACATTTGAGAAAATGTCAAAACAGAGTTGATATATGCAAATGTATATGGTCCTCGTCATTCACTGTATACTTTCTTAAATAATAAGTACCTTGAAATAACCTGTACTAAATATCCTGATGGATGATCTGGTTCTTTCTCGTAATTCAAGCATAATAGAGAGCCTCAGAGTTATTTATTGCTACTGTCTCAGCCTACATCCTTGTATGATTATTTCCCAGGGCTCTGAAGCTCCGTACTGAGCGCCAACTTTCCCTAGCTGTCTAGAAAACATTTTGCATTCAGCACTCCACGCATCCAGTCTATTGATCCCACTCTGTTATACTTGGGGCATTACTAAATTACGTCACAAGGAAGAGCCTCAGTTTCTAGTGGGTAATGAGTTACCATCTGATGATGATGAAATGAGCAAGTTCCGGGTTCTGTGAACTAGTCATTCAAACGGTGATTCTGTGAAACCTGTGCTTCTTCCTGCTTCCTGTTCCAGTCAGAAAAGAAAAAGGAAACAATGGAGAAGACATATTTGCTGTTAGTCAGTCTGAGCTGCCAATGAGTGATGTGTGACATTCATCAAGCCCAAGGTGTAGAGACTAATAATTGATACCAAATGGGAGGCTATAAACAGGCTATGCCATGGTGTAGTATGAAACTGATTCTAGTGCCGCTTTGACTACTACATAAAGGTTTTTCATGTGTTTTATGAGTCTTTATTAAACAATAAATAAAAGTCTCCTCTCCGCATTTTTATTTGCAATTTGTAGAACTTTGCAAAGAGAAAGCTTTTACTTTACGGTGGAAACTGGGTTTGTTTAGCTTGATTCAGCAGAAATGGCTGTGGTGGAAGTGGAATTTGATAAAGTAATTATACTTTTAATTGGGTCTTGAAGTCCTGTTTTGAGGTGCAGACATTTGTAATTTGGGCAGGCGGACACTTGTCATGGCTTTCTAATTACCCTGCCGAATGACAAATGCTTACACAGGGCAGAAGTAGGAAACGGTGACTCATGTATCATACCAACAGCGGGGCTTCCCATATATCACATCCTCTCAGCACTCTGTATGTGAGGATGAAATTACAGTGTCAGCTGCTGCTAGGAATAAAAGAGCAGTGTATTCCAGATTAGGAAGGACAGAAAGCTAATGGAGCATCTAGAACTAATAGATTAACAGAAGTCTCTACAAAAATGATGCTTCGTAAGTTTCTTTGAACTCATCATTATAAACATTTACAGGAAAACTGAGAAATACGTTAAAATGGAAACTGAAGTACGAGGAAACATGAATTTAACTTAAGTCACTAAAGGTCAACAGCCATAACTGAATTATTTCTTGTGATCTCAAAATAGCTTCTATGAATGATTACTATTCAGCATCAACAGAGGACAGAAGACCACATACAGGAGCTGAACACTGGGTGCCCACTCTTGCTGATACAATTCACTTTGTAACTACTTTTACTCTTCCAGTCTCTGAAGCATCTTTTAGGTGTTTACTACTCTCATTACAACATTTAATTCAGGATCACACACTGCATTTTTTTTCTTTGTTGGACCTGGAATAGCATACTTCAACATGTTTTAAAAGAAAATAGGGATTTCCTAAATCTCCAGGAAAGCACTGAGTGTAGGAACTCAGTGTCTGGGCTAGTAGATCTTTCTTCATGCTGGTATTATGTTTAAAGAGTTTTCTCGCAAAACATGTTACATGTTTGCCTTTGGTTCAGATGAGAGAGGTCAGCTAGTTCTTCTAGATTTTTTATATAGTTTCAGTAACATTTTTGTGATTTATCACTTATGTGGGTCCTACTTAATTTTTATTGTGCCCTGTTACTTCTCTGATCCTGTGATAGAACATTCTCTCCAAAAGCACCTGGAGGACAGAGGGCTTAATTTAGTTTATGGTTCAGAGGCATAGAGTCCATCATGGTGGGGAAAGTAACAAGGCAACAGAAGCTAGAAGCTGGCTGCCAAGAATTTCATGCCATATGTGAAGGGGAGAGTGGGAAAGTATAAGAATAAGAAGGAGGCCAGTCCATAAACTCTCATGTCCTATCCCAAGTGACGTACTACCCCCAGCAAGTGCCATATTTCAAAAGTTCCAGAACCTCCTCAAAGAGGTTAGACTGACTTCCAACTCAGGACTTAGCACATAGAGTCAAGAACAGACTTAAAAAGAGGACTCTCAACAGAGGAATCTAAAATAGCTGAAAGACACTTAAGGAAATGCTCAACATCCTTAGCCATTAGAGAAATGCAAATCAAAACAACTCTCAGATCCCATCTTATACTTGTAAGAAGGGCTAAGATCAAAACACTGATGACAACTTACGCCGGAGAGGATGTGGAGTAAAGGCAACACTCTTGCATTGTTGGTGGGAGTGCAAACATGTACAGCTCCTTTGGATGTCAGTATGGTGATTTCTCAGAAAATTAGGAAACAACCTTCCTCAAGATCCAGCAGTACCACTTTTGGGTATATATCCAAAGGATGCTCAATCGTACCACAAGGACATATGCTCAACTATGTTGAGAGCAGCATTGTTTGTCATAGTCAGATCCTGAAAACAACCTAAATGCCCCTCAATCAAAGAATGGATAAGGAAAATGTGGTACATTTACACAATGTTGTACAACACAACAGAAAAAAAAATGACATCTTGAAATTTGCAGGCAAATGATAGAACTAGAACACATATTGAGTGAGGTAACCCAGACCCAGAAAGACAATTACCATATGTACTAAGTCATAAGTGGCTTTTAGACATAAAGCAAAGAAAACCAGGCAACAATTCACAATCCCAGAGAACATAGACAACATTGAGGACCTTAAGAAAGACATATATGGATCTAATCTACATGGGAAATTTTTTAGTAACTTTCCTATCTCATATATTTCTTCCTTCTTGGGAAGAAGTCTGATTCTCAATGATATCAATGTTATTTCCTCATTTTGCATTCCTAATATGCACATTAAGTTTAAAGGTATTCTCCCAACAGTGTGACCAGATCTAAAAAGACCATGAGCCTTTCATCTTTTCTCCAGTCAGAATAGCAAGTGAACACAGAAAGAGCTCGTCATTAAAAACCTTTCAAGTCGTTCCTAAATGACGTGAACACATTACAAACCTATGGAGTATAGCAAACAACATGCAGTATTTATTAGTTTCCAAAGGAAGGCTTGAAATTATAATATTAGTTGAATTCCTGTTTTATAAACACAATTCTGTAGAGAACGGACATAAAAAGGAAACACTAGTTTAATAATAATACTTGTATTTGGGTGTGTGAATTTGTAAACATTGTCAACCAGCTGTCACACTTCTTCTTGTGTTGCCATAGAACAAACAAGCAAATAAATGAGCAAACAAACAAAACATAATAAATAAATAAAAATATTAATGTGATTCCATTCCCCTAGGCATGATGGTGCATTTTACATTGTAGTACAGATGAGTTCGGTGCTCTTATTATTTATTTAAGTAAGATAAACCTGTGAGTTGGTCTTCTGGTGCATTTTTTTCCTATTTTAATTGTAGAATTCTTTAAAAGTTTTAATTGTGTGTGTTTTTTCTAGATTTTGATGTTAATGCTAATTCTATCTCACTGATGTTTTCCTGTCCTCAAGGGAATAAATTATATAAGCCATCTATTGCCTTCTTCAAGGAGTTTTTAGCTCTTTTGAATATCTGTGTTATATTATTAAACATTTTATAATAGTTCAAATTAAGGATATTTTCCCCTTTGGAACGTTCAATTTAGCCTCAATTTATGAGAGGTTTGGTTTATTTTTGGTTTGCTATCTGAATTCAGTCAGTTCATGTTACAATTTATTTATTCTGCTGTGACAGATAGTTGAGAGGAAACCAAATGAAACAATTTAAAAGAAGGAGAAATTTTGGCTCACTGTTTTGGATTTCAGTAAGGCTTCCAACTTCATTGTTTGTGGCCCTTGTGGATACAAAGCCACATGGCAGAAGGCTATGACACCTCTCAGAAGCTAAGGAGCAGAGTATTTTCCATATATTATTTTTATTCAGTTGAGGCCGCCAATCTTGTTACAGCACTGCACACACTGATGGCAGGCTTTTCCCCTTTAGCTAACATCTTCTGCAAACACTCTCAGAGACACATCTAGAGATATGTTTTATTAATTTAAAAACCTCCCAATCCAAACAAGTTGAGAGTCACAATCAAACATGATACACAATTTTCACTTTTAAAACCTTTCGGGCATGATGGTCAATTTCAGTTTTAGTATAGTATATTCATTCCCAATGTTTTTGTCTCCAAAGTTACCTCTTTTTTTCTCAAGATGGAATGTATTGCATGTGGTTCCTTGCATCCTTTCTAGATACTTCGTTCCAAATAACTCTCAGTTGTCAAGTTACAGATATGTTCTCATGAATTCTGAAAGTTCTGTTCTAGGTAGGATCTGTGTTTTGGTTGCCATCCTAAGGTTCCCCACCCAGATTTGTCAGAATCCAAGCTGCCACTTCTGGTAAAGGTGCTTCTCTTTCTTTTACTCATCATTTGAAGTATCCAAGGCTTTTAATTGTCTAGTGGTTGACAATTGCATTAGGCTTATTTTATTTTTCTCTGTGTATAGTTCTATGTGGTCATTGTAGTATGCATAATATAATTCAAATCCACATGACCTCTAAAATCCAATATGAACATATTTTAAGAGATTTCATTTATATATTCACCTACATTGGATTATGATGTTTGGATTTGCACATTAGATTAATTTTAAAATTGTGTGAGCATCAACAGTCATTTGCTTTGGGAGAGTTGCATTGTTGACTCATCAGTTACAAATTAGGAGAAGCTTGAAGGAGATTGCAGAGTATAACCTGTAGTAAGAAAGGAGTGGCGCGGCTATGTCCTCCCAGCATCTGGCCACCCGCATGGCTTAGCTTATGCCCCGAAATAATTACACGGAAACTGTATTCATTTAAACACTGCCTGGCCCATCAGTTCCAGCTTCTTATTGGCTAGCTCTTGCACCTGGACTAGCCCATTTCTGATAATCTGTGTAGCACCCCAAGGTGTGCTTACCGGGGAGATTCTAGCCTGCGTCTTCCTGGAGTGCGAACATCATGGCGACTCCTCACTCAGCTTCTCTCTTCCAGAATCCTGTTCTGTCTACTCCGCCTACCTAAGGGTTGCCCTATCAATGGGCTTAGGCAGTTTCTTTATTAATAAGAATTCACTCCCACATCATTTCCCCTTTTTCTGTTTAAACAAAAAAGAAGGCTTTCATATTAACATAATAAAATTACATATAACAAAACAGTTATCAAGTAAGAATTACAGTTACAATATTTATATCTACTTTATCTTTTATCATAACTAAGGAAAACTATAACTATCCATTCTTCAACTCCATCAAAGACTCCAGAAGGATATAAAACTACCTAAACAAACAAGAAATCAAAAGCTTTAGAAATGACAGAGACATCTCGCTGCCTGGACAGTCACCCAAAGTTCCTCTGTACCGTTGGGGCATCTATCTTCGGCCTTCAGGCCCATAGTATCCAGCAGACAGTTCCATAAAGCAGCAAATTTCAAAGACAGTTCAGTCACTTTCTGCTGTGTCCTGCAGAATGTCTTGTAGACTCTTTCATGAATCAGGAACCCCGAAAGACCATCTCACCTTTAGGCAAGTTTAGCAGTCCTCTCTCTGCGGGTTCTTTGTGTTCAGTTTATGCATCAGTCCAGGCAAGAGCAGTTTCTTGCCCAAATAGCTATCAAACTCCAAAACGATCCTCTTCGATGCCCATCTTCCTCTTGAAGTAGATTGGTGTTGCCAGGAGCAGACATGTCTCATTGTCATGAAAAACCCTAAGTTATTAAAACATTTAAATGCCATATTCTGCAGTCTTTGAAAGATATGAAGAATGCATTATCTGAAATATATCTATGCACCTCTGAAAAATCTATCTAACATAACTACAAGCTTGACCATTATTGATGATTATCCATTAACAACCTATATATGTTACATTTTTAAATGAACTGCACAATCACAATACTTAATCAAGATCAGAAATACATATACATGTAACAAAATTGACCTTAAAATCCATACCAATGCAAATTATTCAGATCTATATCATATCCTCCTTTAAATTTAAAAGACCATTTATAAACAGTATTTGGGAACATGGGCGTAGTTTTTCTCTCCAAACTGCTTCCTGCTGAATGGGGGCGTCGTTAATTAGGTCTTTCATGGTGTAACCTGTGTGCCAGGGTCATCTCAGTTGGCAGTTGAGTGAAGTAATTTTTTGAGGGTGTTCACAGCAACCTTTCAGGAGGACGTGGTCTATCATACCAAATTGGAATAGAAGAAATCCACAGGGTCTCATCCTCTGTGAAAACAAAAGAAGACCCTTTCCGAAGCATCATATCCTTAGACCCAAATTCTGAAGTCATATCCTCATGATATCCATTCTGGTTCCACTTGGCAGCCCATATAATGAAATGTCTTTCTGTACTTAGCTCCTTCACAGTCAAAAATTTTAAAGAAAACACAATGTACATAATCCAGACTCTCTGTGAATTTTTTTTATTTTTACGTGGCTTATTTTTCTTTATTTCTTTTACTCTCTTAACTATCTGTACTCTGTCTCTTTAAAGACTTTACCTTTTTAATTCTAAAGACATTAACTTTATTCTCTCTCTATATATATATTTTTCTCTCTCAAGCCCACGTACATTTATCCAACATTGTGACTCATTTAGTGGTCTGTCTGAATCTGTTTTATTGTGAATCTGTAATTTTTTTACTATCCAGGAGCATTTTTTAAAATGTTAAGCACTTCTTAAAAACTTAAGTTGCACCATGTAGGGGTAATACCGTACTGCCTGTGTCCCGTAAAGTCTAAACCTTAAGTGCGCTGTTATTATGTGCGTAATCACAGTAATTACGGTAGTTCCTGCTTGAGACCAGCTCAGTTCATCTTGGTGGAGCTGAGCTGCTCCTGCCTCAGAGCCATTTGGTGCCCCTGAGCTGCGCACAATTCCAGGCAGACAGCAGTCCACATTGCCATCAAGCAAGCCGTAGAGCTTTAGTCCAAATGCTCCATTCAAAAGCTCTGTCTCCCCCAGGAGCCAGACAGAGATCTTAATGGCGACAGCCCAGAAAGCTGGCATTTTAAAACAGCCAGTTTTTTCCTGCTGCTGAGTCAGGACAATATCTTTGCTGTATGCAATCCAGAAACAGCAAAAAGCTATCTTATATTCTCTTTCTGTCCTTTTTAAGCCCTCTCAGGTTTTACGTGGAGTTCATTACCACGTTGGGTGCCAGGTGAAGACGTAAGCCACGAACAATGCCACACCAGTTTGGAATTATGATTAATAGGGTAGTATTTATTTAAAGAGGAAAAACTTACAGATCGCCTTCCCAGACAACAGCTCTCTGCACAACCAGGAAGGGAGTCTAGTCGCCAGCGGAGCAGGAAGTCAAGAGAGCAAGCAGAGGAAGTAGAAGCTTTTTGAAGGGAGAGAAACTCCACCCCAATGGGCTGGTATCTCAGCAGCTATTGGTTGGAGGGCTGGAAAGACCTCCCGCAACAATAACCATAATGAGAATATATTTTATGTAAAAAAAAATCTATTTTCGGGGCTGGAGAGATGGCTCAGCAGTTAAGAGTACTGCCTGCTTTTCCAAAGGTCCTGAGTTCAATTCCCAGCAACCACATGCTGGCTCACAACCATCTGTAATGAGGTCTGGTGCCCTCTTCTGGCCTGCAGGCATACATGCAGACAGAATACTGAGAATACCGTACACATAACAAATAAATAAAAAAAAAATTCTTAAAAAAATCTATTTTCAATCAAAAGAAAGTAGGAAACTAAAAAGCAAAACAAGAATTCTGGCTGGTTTTTAGAGGACCTGAGATCAATACTGATCAATTATCAGTATCCATATGGTGGCTCAGAAATATTTATAACTCTATTAACAGGACATCTGATGCACTCTTCTGACTTCTGCAGGCTCCAGGGACACAGGTGATGCACAGATTTAAATGCATTTAAAACATCAATGCACATAAAATAAAGAAGAGATCATAAACATCAATGTGTTGGTTAGTTTTGTGTCAGCTGGACACAGCAGGGAAGAGAGAATCTCTGTGAAAGAATTGCCTTCATCGGGTTGGCCTGTGGGCACAGTTGTGGAACATTTTCTTCATTGGTAGTTGAGGTGGGATGACCTGGATCATTGTGGGCAGTGCCATTTCTTGGCAGGTGGTTCTGTGATGCTGTGGAAAGGTGGCTGAACATGAAGAATAGGGCACGCCAGTAAGCATATTCCCCCTATCTGCTTTAAATTTGGTCTAAATTGCAACTGATTTTAAAGTTTCAAAGATAGTGAAAATTAACATTGAAGTGATTGATCTCTAGCCTGAGGTGACACAGCGAGGAAGCACTGAGACTATAATTTAACATGAGGTGAGTGTATGTGTTCACAGACTTCTACTAAACCACCAGGTTTGCCTTGTGAGACATGAGGCAAAAGTCACCTAAACAATGTTCATTATGTGAATCTGGCTGTTGAAAGTAATTCAAAATAAATTAGTATGGCTTTTAATTAATTCATGTATTTTTTTTTCATTTGGGAAAAAAGATTTGTTTGTTTTTGCTGAATGTGTATGTGTGTGTGCTTGCATGTATTTATGTGTAGCCTATAGATGCTATAAATGCATGATCTCTATTGAAGCCAGAACATTGTGTGAGTTATCTTAGGACTAGCATTACTAATGGTTTCCCAACAGTTACTGAACCAAGATATTCTGGAAATCAGACTATTTCTCATGCCTGGGTTCTAGATTGGTTATCAGAAGTGTACAAGAGTCTTGTTGAAACACCATAGTTTTGTGAATAAGCAATTAAGTTGCTGCTGTCTATTACCAAATCATGTAAAAATGACAGGGTAGATTTTTACCAAATTGGTGACAGATGGAACTGTGGTACAACACATGCCCCTCCAAATGCATGTGAACATTTCGCCTATAAATGGGAGAACAAGTTACTATTCCAAATTAGCAATTCAAATCAAAGTCACAAGTACAGATGATTGAATTTGTAAAAGTAGGGTTGGTCGGAAGCTGTTTCTCACCAGGGAAGCCTCTGTGGTGTGGGCTAGAGGGAGCAGCACTGAAGATTTAGCTATTTAGTAAAGGGCAGAAGCAGGTACACCATTGCCAACAAGCTTATGAAACTACTCATAAAAACAGTGTGAAGAAAAGTCAAGAGGTAGACAGCTAGGGACTGAAGGTATTTCTCTAGGAGTACTGAGGCAGTCAGAACAGGTGCTAGCAGAAGTGTCACCTGAGTGTCAAGGGCCATTTTCATGTCAACCACACGGAGAGGGTGTTAACAGAAGTCTGTGGGCTTGCACTTTGAATGTGTCCCAAGCCATCCCTGTACATGGCAAGCTCTAGAGTATTTATGCGCTCCTTTCTTCTTATCCTGAGCATGTGATTTCTCTTAAATTGTGTGACATATTTCCCCTATTCATGCCACAAAACTGAATTTACCCATATATATGGAAAGGAATTAGATTCTGGAATTGAAGTATATGGAATATACATGCAAACATGCCTACTTGTGTCTCTCTGAAATGTGATGTGCATTGTTATCAGATAAAAAATTCTTTTTCTGCCAGTGATACTATTATATCAGTTACATGACAAGATAATTTGGGAACAAAGCATCATAAACCTCATTCTAGGCATAATGATAGGAATGTAAATGCTGACACTTCAGTGCTGAATCGTAACTGAGTGAGTAATCTCATTTTCCTTCTAGTCTCCTTGTCAGCCCGCAATAGCAAGTCTCAGAGATTCAGGAATCTTATACTCCAAAAGCGCAATGCTTATTTGTTTGTGTATTTGTTTCTAAATACATTGTACCTAGGCTAAGGTGGAAAGAGAGAAGCAGGGAATTGAGAATTGGCAAACAACCTGAGAGCTACAGAGTGAATGTTTCTAGGATACTCTGAAAATCAGTGAGGTACTATCAGAAAAGAAGAATGAGAGAAAGAGACAGAGATAATTTTCAGTACAATATAGGTATATTTTAATAATTAGAAATAATGACGACATAGTGTCTTATCTGGACTCATAATTTCAGGGTAGAATATGAGTTTCAAAGTGTCATATAATAGTCATAATGATTCAGAACACTGTATTGATATCAAACCTAATGTTTCATCACCTACAGTTTTACATAATGTTTCTTTTCAGTGATCAGTAGGTATCTAAGTGATGCTTAGTTGACCAAAGGGGATGAAAGGAATTTGAGATTCAAACAGAATCTCTTACCAAGTCTCCTGAACCAAAGACAACATGAAAAAAACATTCTGAATGTAACAGTTCTCTCTTCCTCTTCTTTGATACCCTCTCTCTTTGCCTCCAATGTCTTTCCTTCGATGGCTTCTCTGCTCCTCTTCCTCTACTTACTCTCTTTCCCTCTTATCTGATCTCTGTTGTGTTTTATCTGTTTCTTTCATTCCTCATCTGGTGCTTTCTCCTCAATTAGATGCCATCACACACTGTATATAACTCTGCTTTTTTTTTTTAAACAAAATATCTGTTGAAGTATAACTAATAAAGAAAGCGCAGTAAACTTCCCTCACAGTCTCAGAGATGGGCAGCTGGAAGCTAGAGGACTGCCTTTGGTCCAATGCCCCCCTAGATTGTGGTGCAATATCCATGGTATCATGTGATGCGTTCAAAGGCAATGACATAGAAAGACAAGTTTCATGGTCAAACTCCATTTAGATTTCCCCCAATTAGCTAAGTTTCCTAAGTATTTCATCCATTGCTGCCAAGAGTGTGGCCAAGACTATTTTAATTACCTCTTACCAAGCTCATTGGTGACAGTATTTGCCTTTTTTAAAAAATACTGCCACACTGTAGACTGAACATTTTTGCCAATGTCTTAAGATAGGAATAAGTCAAGACATGTTCTCCATTACCACGGGATTGACAGTCTCATAATTTTTATTAGAAAATGAACTTTCATGAAAATAGTCCTAATAAAGTGGTGTAGTAAAGGTCAGGTGCTCAAATTACATTTCCACCACTTCTTGCTTTCCTTTAACACCTGATGCACCCTTTCTCTATAAAAGTTTCTTACATATGAATTAAAATAAATTTTTACCTTTTACTATTATATTAACTGATTCATCTTAGGATCAAGAAAGTTTGGTATTTATTTTTTGCTTTTCATATTTCATTGCCTGATTATCAAATACTGAACCTCTTGTATTCTAGAGAAGCACACTACCATGGAGTATTGTTGCCAGCCTACACTTTTTTGGCTCTTATTCTTCTTAAATTTACTAAGATAATGCCTATGGGGCAGGCATGGTCACTTCAGCTAGAATATACTCAAGAAGGTATATATTGAGAGGTATTTAGGTGACCCACAAAGATTCCCTCCCTGGTACTAGGAAAACATAAAGACAGGAAAGACACACATCTTTCTTCATCACTACTGACAAGAAGGGATTCAGTAAACAATCAAAATCATCATGCCATGTTTTTGCAAACAGATACTTGGTCTCACCGCCTTGCTTGAGGGTTATGGATGCTCAAGGACACAAAACTATGAAGTTATTTCTTCCCAATGGTTCTCTGTGGAACAAGAAATCAATTCCTTCCCATTTCAACATGCTGAGTCCAAAATCATGACATTTCCCATTAACACGCAGCGCTCTGGAATGTTTAGGGAGACCAAAGCTTGAGAAGAACAGATTAGTTCTACTAAGAGATGAGGTAAAGAAAAAATACTTCATTCTAGACAGGAACTCCAATGCATCTCATGTATAGTCTTCCAGCCTGAGGCAGGGAGCGCACTTATATTCTAACTATAACATCTGTTGTTCAACTACTGTTTGCAAGAGAGTATGCTTTGGTGATCATGCAGAAAAGGCTTTGAATGTAGCAATCTACTACATCTTACACATGTCATTAAACAGTGTAGCTTCGCATCAATTTAAAGGATATCCAGAACAAATAAAACAGAATCAATGTGGGGCTTGGGAGATGACTCAGTTGTTAAGAGCACTGGATGCTCTTCCAGAGGACCCAGGTTCAATCCCCTGCACCTACCTGGCAATTCACAACTGTCTGTAATTTCAGGCAATCTGACACCCTCATACATATATACATGCAAGAAAAACACCAATGCACATGAAATAAAATTAAGTTAAAAAAATAATTTATGTTCTCTTCCACAGTGGCTGAATATTACCAAAAATAAGAAGCTATTCTTATTTTAACCACTCTTATTAGTTCATGCTTAAGCATGGGGGGGCATCTTATTTAAAGGATCATAAGCATTAATACTTCACCTGTCAAAACAAATCTTTCTTATTTTCTTATAAGCATAGTACTTCTAGGTCACCATTTGGCTAATAAAATCTGAACTGTTGAAATGATGGGCACATAGCCAGTCGGCATGTACAAAGCTATTTCTCTACCAAGCTGGAAAAGCCCAAAGAAAGGCTATCTCTCCTTCTGAGGTTTTTCTGTTGATGTCATTGTTTTTTTTAACTCTCTATATTATTGCTATACTTATCCTCTTTGATACATTGTTTGTGACTAATCTTCCCGAAAATCTGAAATATAAACTGATGGAAGAAAATCTCATTGATGTAACATCAGTTTAATTTTGAATAGCTAAACAAAATAAAAGAAAATGCAAACAATAGCTACAGGTAGCTTGTAATCTAATAGACAATAGACAAGTGATACAAATAATGAGTTACTAGATTAATTCACAGGAGAGAACACAGCAGTAGGAGGCCGGAATAATGTAAAGGGATATGCCATAATTTTTAGTATTAATAATAAGAAAACAAGGTTCTTTTTCCAGACTATAGTCTGAGTTTCCCACTCTCGATTTGTAGTCTGTAAGAGTATATGTGAATATACACTCCCAGGTAATGATTAAAAAGTAAGTTATTGGGTCTGGCTTACCTCACTCAGGATAGTGTTTTCTATTTCCGTCCATTTGTATGCAAAATTCAAGAAGTCATTGTTTTTTACTGCTGAGTAGTACTCTAATATGTATATATTCCATACTTTCTTCATCCATTCTTCCATTGAAGAGCATCTAGGTTGTTTCCAGGTTCTGGCTATTACAAACAATGCTGCTATGAACATAGTTGAGCATATACTTTTGTTGTATGATAGGGCATCTCTTGGTTTCTAGCCATAAATAAACGACATTGAGCCTATAGTTCGTGATCCTAGAGAAGCTAAATAAGAAGGTGAACCCAAAGAAAAACATATAGGCATCCTCCTGAATATTAACCTTCATCAGGCGATGAAAGGAGACAGAGACCCACATTGGAGCACCGGACTGAAATCTCAAGGTCCAAATCAGGAGCAGAGGGGAGAGAGAGCACGAGTAGGAACTCAGGACCGCGAGGGGTGCACCCACACACTGAGACAATGGGGATGTTCTATCAGGAACTCACCAAGGCCCGCTGGCCTGGGTCTGAAAAAGCACGGGATAAAACTGGAGTTGCTGAACATAGCGGACAATGAGGACTACTGAGAACTCAAGAACAATGGCACTGGGTTTTTGATCCTACTGCATGTACTGGCTTTGTGGGAGCCTAGGCAGTTTGGAAGCTCACGTTACTAGACCTGGATGGAGGTGGGTGGTCCTTGGACTTCCCACAAGGCAGGGAATCCTGATTGCTCTTTGGGCTGACAAGGGAGGGGGACTTCATCGGGGGAGGGGGAGGGAAATGGGAGGCGGTGGCGGGGAGGAGGCAGAAATCTTTAATAAATAAATTAAAAAAAAATAAAATTAAAAAAAGTAAGTTTTTATTGTTGCTAATCTCAAAACAGCACAAATCCATCATGGTGCATATATGTATAATATTTAGGAATTTATTTTCACCTGAGTTTGATAGCTGGTTTCTTTTAATTCACAGTCACATTATTCTCTAGTTCTGTGGTGAGAGAGATAATGTATAAATAATGCACATTTCCCAGATTAAGTTCATATGTGGCTTCAGAGACGTCTCCACAGAGAATTGTGGGATGTCCACAGAGATGAGAACTTACAGCTAAGATGACTTATACTTCAGGTTTCCTCTATAGTTTTATTAACTTTATTCCAAATCAATGATTTGTAGCTATGCAGTGTTGGTGAATGCTTTTAATCCCAGCATGTGGGAGGCAGAGGCAGAAGGATGTCTCTGAGTTTGGGACCAGCCTGGTGTACAGAGCGAGTTGCAGGAAAGGCTCCCAGCTACAGAGAATACCTGTTTCAAAATATATATATATAAAATAAAAAATATAAATATATATATAATAAATATATATAAATTTTTGTTTCAGAAATTCAGTATTTTCATTTATTGTACTCATTTCATTCTAATAAATATAGATCTTTATATTTGAATTTCTTTATGTTATATGTTTAGTTTGTGATAAAGTAAAATAAAAGCATAATTAAAGTCATTAATATTGGTCTGTTAATCTTATCTATTTGAAGCAACTATGTGAGCGGCTGTGGGAAGCATAAGCTAGGGCAATTGAATTGATGAGCACCTTTTGATAGATATTAAATCTGGGATACTTAGAACTTTTCCAGACAGAATATGATTATATTATTATTATGATTAATTCAGCCTGGGATTAAAGTTGGGAGCTTAAATGTCCCAGTAGAGGCTTTGCGGACTCTAGAATGAGAAGGCAATTGTGGTGGAGACTATGAAATAATTTATCATAGAATCCCTAAGGTAGAACTGGATATTTTGTAGTATCTAAAATTTCTCAATCATAATTTTTCCAGCAACAGGAAAAAATGTAGTATAACATGTACAGTGTGTTTTGATTTAGAATATGAAATAAAAACCTTCTAATTATATGGAGGCAGGAGAAATCATGAAGTCAAAGGAGTGATGTCACTGCTTTAGGGAGAATCCAGGACTCAGCGAAGGTGAGGACATGTTTGTTATAGACACTGAACATGGTAATCCTTCACTGAACCTCACATTTTATTTGTTTTGTGAATGTAAAGAATATTTACCATGGGAGGTTGGTTGATGAAAAAAAGAATACATTTAAAATTTTTCTAGAAAATTTTCGTTACTAGAAGTATTTGCTACAGTTTTCCTTGTGCATGCTTCTAACATTGATGGACTGAGTACATTTCTCGTGATGTTTTATTGTTTTTATTTATATGTATATTTTTACCATCCAATTACTTTTCAACAATTAATATTCATGAACATGAAGAATTTTCTATATCGGTCTCAGCTTTTATTATTAAAAATGAAAACTGTGAAATGTGCTTGTTGGCTTTTGGCAAATTGACATAAACTAGAGTCGTCATCTGGGAAAAATAAACCTCAGTTGAGAAACTGTCTCCATCAGGTTGGCCTGTGCGCATGTCTTGGGGTCATTTCCCTGGGCATATGGTCTTATGTTGTATAACAAAGCAAATTAAGAACCTAAGGGGCAGGAAAGATGGCACAGTTGGGGCAGGAAAGATGGTGCAGTGTTTGTGAGCTTCTGTTGCTCTTGTCAGAACGTCCAAATGGTAGTTCACACCCACCTGTAGCTCCCATTTTAGGCTATTCAGTGCCTTCTTCTGACGTCCATAGTCACCAGTCATGTACGTGTGGCACATACACAAGTACAAGGGAAATACACAAATTAAAAGAAATTAAATGTAAAAGATTTTTTCATATATATTTTCATTTATATATATAAATATATATATTAATATATTATATATATTAAATAAGCAAACTGAGCAAATCATTGGGGGCAAACCAGTGAGCAGCATTCCTTTGTGCCTTCTGCTTCAGGTTTTGCTTTGTGTTGTAGCTGTTGGTTCCCTCAGCAGCTACAGACTTTAATCCAAATAAACCCCTTTGGTTTTGGTCACTGCTTTATGACAACATCCAAAAGCAAACTAGGACATGAATTATGCAGCATTATAAAGGCATTGACTTCGTTAACCAGAAACATCTGAAATGCAGATCTAGAGAAGGTAAAATACTTTTCTGCCTTCTTCGAGGCTCAATTCAGAGATTCTAGATATTTAGATATGAAACCGATTATTAATTTTAAGTGTTCCAGCCAGGATGAATCCCATCAATATTTTAGTTTTACATAAGAACTGGCATATGCTGAATGTAAATCATGAATGTATCATACATGGAACATTGTTGGCAAGTAGCTAACTTTGAGAGAAAGGAAAATTTTTTCACAAGGTTCTTTTGTATATTTCTTACATTGCGGTGTTCTGACTCCTGAGAGGTGGGATGGAACTTTCAATTGGGGTTTCCATCAAATATTAGTGGAGAGGGAGTTAAACAAGAGAGCAAAAGGCAAAGATGAACCTGCATGGGTCTGAACCAGGTCCTCTTTGTCCATCCTATGGCTGTTTGCTTGATGCAACTCCTAACAGTGGAAATAGGCATATTTCTGACTCTTTTGTCTGCTCTTGGGACTCTTTTCCTCCTACTGGGTTGGTGTGCCTAGTCTAAACTTAATATGAGGACTTTTGCCTTCTCTTATTGTATCTTGTTTTATCCTGTTTGACTCTACCCTCTTATCTCTTGGAGGGCTGCTCTTTTCTGAAGAGTAAACAGAGTGAGTAGATCTGGAGGATAGGGCAGGTGGCAGATAGCTAGGGGATGTCGAGTCAGGGGAATCTGCAGCAGAGGTGTATTCTATGAAGGAAGAATAAATACATTTTCAAGCACAAAAGACAAAGATGGGAACACAGCATCCTAGTAGAATTAGCTTGCTTGTCAACATCGGGATAACAGCCAGGCATGGGCCACAGCATTCAGCAGGCTGAGGCTCTCAGAGGGTCCTGAGAAGGTTAAGGACAGCATTAACCACATAGTGAGGTACTGTGTGAACCAAAGAAACTAGATAATGAAATAGGCAAATTAAACTGTGTGCATCTTTTCTCTGTGTGTGTTGTTTCATGTAAGCCAGTTTGTTTCTATGTCTAGTTTCTAACAGTATGCTGTCCTGAAATGTTTAGAGTACCTAGGATCTTGCCACGTTGCAAGAGAAAAATCTAGAAGAAACACAGCTGGGTAAAATCCTGTTGCCTGTCTGTTATTGTTTCTAAGTCACATTCAGACTTTCAACAATATTTCCCTGTTAATGACCCCTGCACCCACTCTACTCATTATTATGTGTGTTTTTCATGTTGAAGAGGAAGGCCCTAGATAGTATTGTCTCCTGTGACCCGTGTTTTGCACATGCTTGTCTTGTCTGTGTGCAGAACTGGTATGCATTAACACACTGCTCTCAGTAACCTCCAGAAGATGTTTAGGACACGATTGTGAGGCTGTTATTTCCCATCTGATCCCAGTAATTAATCCAGGCTTTAGTGTGTGTGTGTGTGTGTGTGTGTGTGTGTGTGTGTGTGTGTGCCTGTTTGGGGATTGTTTTTGTTTCAAAAGCTGGAAAGAAGCCGGGCGGTGGTGGCGCATGCCTTTAATCCCAGCACTCGGGAGGCAGAGGCAGGCGGATCTCTGTGAGTTCGAGACCAGTCTGGTCTACAGAGGTAGTTCCAGGACAGGCTCCAAAACCACAAAAGCTGGAAAGAATTTTCATTTTAGTTTAAAGAAAAGCTACCAAGGCAGTCCAGCTGAAAATCTGCCCAGCCACCTGGAGGAAGACAATGCAGGCAAGAAGAAAAATGCTCATGTGAGGTGAGATGTGGTGTGAAAGTCTGCTCAGGACAGGTCGGGTTTTCTCAAGAGGGAAGGGAGCCCAGAGCATTGATAACTACATGTTTAGCTACTTATCTGCATTGAAAAGAAAGAAACAGAGACAAGAAAAAAGAGATGTTGCACCTTTTTGAAGCGAGGACTCAAAACTCAGGAATGTGGGCAGACCCAACCAGAACTCATGGCTCTTTGTCTCCTGGGGACTCTGATGGATATTTTTTTTTGGGGGGGGGGGGTTCTGGGAAAGAAAAGAACAGTGTTGTATTGAAGAAGTAGTTATTTTGCCTTTCTCTTTTGCATGATGTAAAGTAAGGCCACCTTTCTGTTGTGGTTCCTGCTCTCTAGGGTGGCCGGGAGATTGACCCTGCTCAAGCTGAATGTTAGGTCAGAATCTTGATCACAAGAAGTTTATTATTATTATTAACCTTCATCAGGCGATGAAAGGAGACAGAGACAGAGACCCACATTGGAGCACCGGACTGAAATCTCAAGGTCAAAGTCAGGAGCAGAAGGAGAGAGAGCATGAGCAGGGAGCTCAGGACTGCAAGGGGTGCACCCACACACTGAGACAATGGGGATGTTCTGTAGGGAACTCACCAAGGCCAGCTGGCCTGGGTCTGAAAAAGCCTGGGTTAAAACCGGTCTCGCTGAACATAGCGGACAATGAGGACTAATGAGGACTACTGAGACCTCAAGAACAATGGCAATGGGTTTTTGATCCTACTGCACCTATTGGCTTTGTGGGAGCCTAGGCAGTGTGGATGCTCACCTTACTAAACCTGGATAGAGGTGGGTGGTCCATGGACTTCCCACAGGGCAGGGAACCCTGATTGCTCTTTGGGCAAATGAGGAAGGGGGATTTGACTGGGGGGAGGGGGGGAAGGGGAGGCGGCAGTGGAGAAGAGACAGAAATCTTTAATAAATAAATAAATAAATAAAAGAATACAAAAAAAGGAAAAAAAAGAAGTTTCCGTTCATGTAACTTCAGTGTTGCACTATTTAATTAATTTGAGTAAAATGTGGATGAAAACACAAGTTCATAGACAACAGGAGTGTTTTCATACAGTATTTTAATTTGTTTTGTTTTTAGTAAGACTAGGGTTGTGGAAGAGTTCAAGAACAGAAAGAGAATAGAACAATAAATTATAGTAAAAGAATTTAAATTATTTTTAGGAGAGAAAAGAGAATCTTAAATGAACAAGGGAACTGCTGGGAATCATTCTCCTGGATTGATTATCCTGGTCATTATCCTGAATTATCTTTTGTTGTTCTTTGCATCTCTACCACATGATTACTTTATCATTCTGCTCTTGAATTCTTCATCTCATACATGCGGATCATTAAGAACATCAAATTTCTTATGCATAATGCTCATATCAGACTCTATGGTAGATTCATTGGTAGCACATTGCAAGCACACATTGAAGTTCTTGATGTCTATATAAACACATGACATATTAAGCATTATCAATGTGGATTTACCATGACTGCTTTTTTTTGTCACTTTTCTTTTTTTATTATTTTTTTTATTTTTTTCATTGGAAAAAAAAAAGAAATTTTTGCCTCCTCCCGGCCTCCCATTTCCCTCCCCCTCCTCCCCCTCCTCTCCCCCTCCCCCCACTCCTCCCCCCATTCCTCCCCCTCCCTCTCCAGCCTGAGGAGCAGTCAGGATTCCCTGCCCTGTGGAAAGTCCAGAGTCCTCCCCCCTTAATCCTGGTCTAGGAAGGTGAACATCCAAACTGGGTAGGCTCCCACAAAGCCAGAACATGAAGTAGGATCAAAACCCGGTGCCATTGTCCTTGGCTTCTCAGCAGCCTTCATTGTCCGCCAAATTCCGAGAGTCTGGTTTTATCCCATGCTTTTTCAGTCACAGTCCAGCTGGCCTTGGTGAGCTCCCAATGGATCAGCCCCACTATCTCCGTGGGTGGGTGCTCCCCTTGTGGTCCTGACTTCTTTGCTCATATTCTCCCTCCTTCTGCTCCTCATTGGACTGCTTTTTTAAAATCCCTGTTATTCTAAATCAAAACCCAAATTCAAAATAACAGCTAACATCCTGATCACTGTATACCTGACTACTGTATACCTCAAAATGATGCAGTTTATATTAGTTATATGTCTAGCTATATTTACTTCTCTATTTGCATGGGACTCAACATCTGCCTCTGAGTGTGCCTTAATGTATCTGTTAGTATCTGTGTGAATCCAGCCATTTAATAAACTGTGCTGAAATACCTGTCTGAGACCCAGCAGTAATCACTGAATATGCAAATAAAGGATAGTTTGCAATCTGAAGGTGTTTGCAGTATGAGATGAAACTGATGGATCACCAAAAAAAAAAAAAAAAAAAGTTCTAGCTATGAAAGTTTGCAGGAAGGTACCAAAAACTTCAGCAAGTGAAAACAAGCAGAACCCTCAATTCTGCTTGAAAAAGAGAGTGATTGGCCATGAAGGAAGCCTGCTCAAGGATGATAATTAAGATCCGAGTACACAAACCCGATAATCAACATATGATGCATTTTTCCAAACTATGTCAATTTTATTGTGAATAAATAAGGCCCAGCTAAAGTTAAGGGAATGTTAGGTATATATGTCATTTTTCATAATTAGTAACCAAAATTTATGAGGTCGTGCTCATAAATTAAATTGATATTTATTTTCATTTGGTCAGTTACTGTAGTATGAATAAAAAAACAATCAAAAGCCAGAGTTTATTCAGAGTCCTATGTTGTAGGACAGAGGGTTCCTGTACAAATCATTTAACTTTACATTCAATAATACAGGGTACCAAATAAAAAGAAACGTATTTGCGACACTTAAGGCCGAGTTACAAAGGACAGTCAGGCCTGGTGATGGCATTCTGGGAAGAGAACAAAAGAGACCAGGGATGGGCCATCATGAGGTCTTGGGGTGGGGGTGGTTGTGTTGGGGAACCTGCCTACATTCCTGAACGTGAGCTCCACTCTCTAGAAACATCATTTCAAAGCTGTTGCGCCTTCTCCTGTTTTAAGGAACAGGGTTAGTGCAGTGTCTGCATTACTCCGAGAGAGCAGAAATGATCGAGAGAGGAAGAATGGAGCTAGTTTCTAGGGCAACATTTCTATGTTGGTATTGGAGCCTGAAATTGTGCAGTCATGATGAAAGCCTGTGTGTGTCTGGAGAAGGGGGTGATAACTGGCTGCAGGCAGAGGAAAGTGATAAGGGTGACTTTACGACATCACATTACCAGTGATCAGACAACAGCTATTGCAGTAAAAAGCAGTATGGGGTAGAAAAATACCTCCGCTAAATGACTGGTACATAATGGGCCCCGTGGGAGGGATTTAAATATTGCTTCCATGATTGTCTTACAAATAATCTAGAATCATGGGAAACTAATTCCTCCATTTTCTAATTGAGGAAATTATAGTCATAGCCACACAATAAGCATAAATCCAGACTGAAGCCACTACATTCTAAATCCATCACAGCATTCAAAGCAAATTTACAACATAAATAAATAGGGGTGAAGGGCAAATAAGATAGCTCAGTAGGTAAAGGTACTTCTTGTCAACATGAGGACGTGAGTTCAGTCACAGGGACCTACATGTCTTCCACATACAACACACACACACACACACACACACACACACACACACACCGATAACTTTGAACTTTAACAAAATTTCAAGTCTTGCAGAAGCTCTCTGGAGACCATTGAATTTTAACATAAGCTCACAGGTACCTGAGTTTGAGTTAGAAGTGATTGTTAAAGAAGCAGATTTCATAGGAAGACATATTCTCTTCTCTAAATTGTATCACATTTTAAAGGGGAAGGGAATGGGGGTACTTACAGATAAAAAAGTACAAATAAAGAAATCTCATTTGCAAAAAATATGGTGTCTGGGGGCTATTGGACATGACTTGATGGTTAAAGGCTCTTGCTTTGCAAGCATGGGGGCCTCACTTTAAATCCCAGTCCCCAGCAAATGACTGGACATCTTGAGACTTTAACCCTGGCATTGGGGTTTGCCTGGACATGTGAATCCTAATAGCTCATTCACCAAAACAACAAGCTTCTCAATCAGTGAGAGACACTGTCTCAGGCAAATAAAACATTGCAATAAAGAAAGACAATCTCCTGCTCTAGGGTCTTTGGTTACATGCTTGAATTAGGCACCAACACAATCACTTGGCTGTACCATATACACCACACACATAAAAGCACCATACATAATACATATAGGGAGATGAGGGATGTCAGGATAATTTGTTCCTGTGAAAAAGGGTGCTAGAATTTTTGTGTTTAGCTTGGGAAAATCGTAGCTTGCAAGTAATCTACTCATGACTCTCAAGCACATTGATGGCTAGCAGGTGAATATGTGTTCCTATCAAAGGACACACACCCAGAAAAAGAATGTGCTTCCTAGTATTTAGGAGAGTTGATGTAAATTATAGCATCAGTTATGGCTGAAATGGTTCCCTTGACACTCTTGGGCTTCAGTATCTCTGGAATACAGATGGTTTCTTCCATGTTTATAACTTCTGAGCCACCATTTGTATATTCACTCTAAAGGCGAGATTTTTGGATTGGCTCTAATTTTCTTTTGCCAATATCGAAGAAGCTTGGAATATATTTATAAGCATACCAAATGTAAGTCAGAAAGGTTGCATAAAATGAAAAACATTTATCACTGAAAGACATTCTTCAGATGGGATGTTCACTTTAACACGCTTTAAACAAATACACTCATAGATGAAAAGAGAGAGCACTTAGAGCAATTGTCATTGTATTTCTACAGCAGCTTTAGTCAGCATTGCTGTGTGTGTGTCTTCCCATTTGTGGTAGTGCCTAGTTTGTTTAAACTGATTTTATTGTATGTTATAAGGTAGTTTTTTATCTATTTTTCAGAAAATTATTAAAGGAGGATCCTTAATCCTATCAATTTTTTGAATACACAGTTTTTGTGTTACATGTAGAGTTCAATTTGGTGACTATTCATAGTCACGGTTACACACAGAGTTTATATGAGTGAATGAATTTTTAAGACCTAGTTCTAGAGGTCACTCATTAAGGTATAGGAACAGGGAAAAGAAATATTTCTCATTTATCACTATTTAAAAAATTTATGCTTGAACCCTTCAAGTTATAACCAGGGTAGCTCACCAAACCTTCACATATCTCCGTGATGCCAAGTTTATGTGTGTTGTGGGACTGGCTTAGGCTCCCCTCAGAAATCTCATTTGGATGGCTTTCCTATCAAAATATCCAGTACACACAAAACATCCACCAGCTTGGCAGATTCCTTTCACAAATGTTATGGCCAAAGACCAATTGATCTTTGCACCCCCCCAACCCCATCTTGCTAAGCTATTGCTTAATTTTTCTGCCTTTTCGAATGCCATCCCAGAAGATCTACTGTCTTGGGTTCATTTTTCAGACCAGATCATCTTGTCCTATGTGGTGACCCACAGAGGATTCACTTGCAATAGAAGACTGTTTGTTTAACACCTGTTCCTGTCAAAATACAAATCCTCATGACTTGCTTTGTTTGAACCATCTTTGGAAACCCATATGGCTCATGAAACTCATTGTTTCATCTTGTGCAGTTCAGTTTCATCACGCTGTGGTCACATGAGCCCATCACATGGGCATTTGCTACATTCCTTGTTGCTCCTAGCACTTTGGCCCCCAATGTTGTCTTTGAAAGAAGAAAACCAAATGCTTTTTCTATAGCACTTGACTCCACCCCAAAAGTTTAGATAGTTCAATGTGTTAAGTGTTAATGAGTTTATACGTGTCTCTCATGGGAATATCTCCCAGAATTACAAAAGGTGAACCCCATATTGTTTGAATTTTGATATGTCTATCAGTAAAAATACTGAAGATGTGTTAGAATAAATAGAGTAGCACATCAAAATGCATGTTAAATGGTAAGTCCTAAAAGTCATTATGTATCAGAATTTGGGCCTCTATGGTATATAAATTTTATATTTCATATTTCAATATATTTTTTTTGTGATTTCCCACTTTGGAACTTTCAGTTCCCTACATATTATGCTGGAAGCAACATAGAAAACAAGCAGAAGAACAAAACAAAGACTAAACTGAAACAATATATTAAAACAATACTAGCAGCTGCATCACAGGACCCTGGGCTAGTTTGCCTTTCACGCAAACTGAGCGTGAGCAAATGTGTGAGGCAGAAGTAGATTCTCAACACTGGGATGTTTCTCTTTTAGTTTCCTCCTAATGTTTGGTTGCTTACAAGTTAGTCATGTGTAGTGTTAGAAAATCTTTCAAACACCGCTTAATCAGTTGTTAATTAAATATAAATCATTACATTTTTAAGAGATAGTAAAATACCTTTTTTCTGATGACTGGCAATTTCTTTATTTCAACTTTGCTTTTGTTGTGCAAAACTGAGCTCTGAGATTTGGATGATTAGATATCACCCGCCACAATAATGGTGATATTCTCATTTAACATTTTGTCTTTGTGAGATAGCGTGAACTAGTCGATGTTTTGAAAAGCCTAAGTGCTTATTTGATGTCTATATTATGAATATCATTCGTGATTGATATTTGGAAATTAGCTCATAAATGGGTTTACTTGAATGTAACCTAATTGCATTTCTTTTGTGCCCATGCTTTATTGCTATGTTTAATGGTTTGTCTTATGCTTTACAGGATAATAAATTTCATTTCCTTGAACTGTCCTATAAATAACCTGAAGGTCTTTTAATTAGGATAATTAGAGTAGCTGTTTTTACCTTGCAAACATGTAGTGCTCCACAGACTAGAGAATTAGGACAAATGTGCATATCTCTCCAGCCACATAAAACATGACATACACATACTGATACATACATCCACACATATACATACATATTGGAACGTGTACACAAAAACATATGTTTAGACTTTTTTTCAAGAGAGTATACTTTATACTTGTTCATCAATTATCTCTTCTAATTATATTTACTATTAAACTGCATTTTTATTTTAGAGGTGCTTTTGCTGTGTGAAGGCAATTGAAACAGGTCTTCATGTAGTCCAGGCTGGCCTCGAACTTCTGATCATACTGCCCACTTTCACCAAGTCCTGCTCTTACAGTTTTGTGCCACCATTGTAAGATTCCTACTCCCTTAAACTAAACTTCTAATCAGTCGTTATCAGCTCATTTGACTGCATATAACTCACGTTCAAACATGAAGCTCAATTGGTATTCTAATTTCTAGAAGATACATGTGTTTTATGATATTTTTGTTAATATTTAGTTTTATAAGATTTTTTCCCTTTTTTGCCTTAATAAAGTACTGAAACTTTAAAGCATGCATATGCACATAAATTGTTTTAGCTAAGAGAAAAGAAAAGAACTTTGTAGAGTACTAGATAATATTCAGACTATCTATTCAACCTGAAAAAAACATGAAACTGGAATCATGATTGAAATGTGGTATTGACTAATAAAAATGTTCCTCGGTATTTTGGGCTGCATGAACTTCTATCAGCATTGAACTTGGTAAGGGACATGAAGCCCTAGCTTCAAAACCATCCTCGACACAGCTATGGAAGATTCACACTGAACATTCACTGTTCCTACCCAGAAGTTAAGAACCAGGCAGCATCTTGCTCAGAGCCACAGACAATGCATCTAAGAGTTCCCTTTTTGTGGTACATGAATATTTTGATAGATAGTTAGCAATCACTGGGCAGACTAATAGAGATGTAATAAATAAAAGCATACATCTCTGATATGCGTTGTTTCCCGAGGGAGCAGTCTACTATTATTACTTTGCTTTTTATTTCCATTAATTTCATTTATGCATTTCATAATAAAACATCCCAATACTAGAAAAATTTGAATTAAAGTCATAAATCATCCAGTATACATTAATCCTTATATACTGGGACATACTGGGCCGTCTTGCTATACTCATTATTGGTTTCATCCTACAACTGTTGTTTCTTTTCCAAAAATATACTAGAATATCTTTCTCCTTTTAATTTTTTTAAAAAGACAATGCAATGGCTTTCTCTATTTTAAATGTATCAAATCTGACCACAGTCCAAGAAAGGGATTGTGCAAGGAAAATTCTGAGTGCTTATAAGAAAACTCCAAGAATAAAAGACAAGAGTCTTGTGACCCCAGTTTCTTCAAAAATATGAAATTGCTCTCGGAATGTGCTCTTGTGAAATTCCCAGTTGTCGTAGAGAGGAGTAAGTTTAGCTTGGCGCATTTATTGCCAGAGGCTATTGTTATTTGTTTATGTGCCTCTATAGAAAAAGGTGTTCTTGCCCCATGTAGTCTGCCCTCTTTCTTGTGGTTTCCTCTTGTGATTGTACACTTTACTCATGTGACTCCTCCTAACCCCAGAGTGGAAACTGACTGGTGCTCTGAACGAAGCTGACTATTGCATGGTTCATTCCACTTCATTTTTAGTTTCCATTCTAGGTCTCACTGCCTCAAGAGCAATAAACAGAATTGCACTTTTATAAAAAATTTTACCCAATTGTAGTTTATTTTTCATTGATGGTAAGGCATGATTCTCTCTGTCTTTGTTTAATTGATTGCTGGTTAGTGGGGCTAATGCTTAAAATCATATTTGTAATTTCTCATATGATCTAATATCCTTTATTATAGTCTAAATATTTGAATCTTTTTTACTTCTATTCCATTCCATGACCCATTTGTCTTTTTTTCCCTACTAAACTGATTACTTTTTATTTTAACAGTTTGCTATAATTATATTTTACATTTATTAGCTCATCTGTTGTCATATTTCACATTAATAATTTAATTGCAGATTTAACTATTCTTGCCTGTTTGCTGATCTTGTATTAACATCTCTTTTTAAAATTTAGTGTATATACCTTGTAAGGGAATATAAGTTTTATTATCAGAAAATGAATTTATTGCATAAAATAGCATATCAATGTCGGAGATACATATCGCAAGTGATCATTTGATATCAGCTGAATGCCTGCTTGGCTTTAGGACACAAACACACAGATTTTAGAATTAAACAAAGATCCAGTTCTGTGATATGAAGTCTTCTAATATGAATTCAAAAGATTGACCTTTTAACTTTATATTTCTTTAATTTTTTGCATGTATTCTTTCAATCCACTATGTGGATGTATGTGGATGTGTACATGTCGCAGTTAGTTTGTAGAAATCAGAGAACAACATTCAGTGGCCAATTATTCCCTTCTATTATGTGAATACTGAGATTTGAGCTCCAGTCGTCAAGATTGGCAACAGGAATGTTTACCCATTGAATCATGTCTTTGGCCCCTAATTTATTGATTTATTGATTTTGTGTGTGTGTGTGTGTGTATGCATGTGTGTATGTGCGCACACATATGTACCTGTGTGTATGGACACATGTGTTCATCTGTGTATATGTGCCCATATGTATTCAGGTGTGTGGTATGTGTGTGGGCATCAGTGTTTAGGCCTGAAGTTGAGATCAGGTATTTCTAGAACCATTTTCACTTATGGAACGAGGGTTCTTGCTGAAGCCAAATCATACGAGTGAGCTACTTTCATGAGCCAGCTCTTCCAGGCAACCCCAGCTGCTGCGTCCTGAATAAATGCTAGAATTATAGGCAGCTACCACAACTGCTTGACTTTTGCATGAGTTCTAGGGATCAAGTCCTTATCCACTGGGCATCTACCTTGCTCCTGTTTGTTGGAAGACAAATTTATGGTAAAGAGGTTAAAATTGGAATTTTGATAGCATCCTACATTTGGTTCACAGATATAAGTAAGATCTTAATTTATTTATTTGGTTTTTCGAGACAGGGTTTCTCTGTGGTTTTGGAGCCTGTCCTGGAACTAGCTCTGTAGACCAGGCTGGTCTCGAACTCACAGAGATCCGCCTGCCTCTGCCTCCCGAGTGCTGGGATTAAAGGCGTGCGCCACCATCGCCCAGCCTTAATTTTTGGTGGGGGTAGTAGTAGCCTGTTAGAGTAGTAGCCTATTTAGAGACCAAGTAAATAATTTGGGGGCCAAAATACAGTTTCCAATGTCTTAAGCAAAAGATTTGAGTAAAACGGAGTATATTTCTAATTTCATTTCTAGGAGCAGGTGGCTTTCCCACTGGAATGTCTGACTGACGGATCATCACTGACCCTGTCAGTGTGGTGGAAGCACTTAGGCTAATACAAATTCCCTACTGGTACCTGTTGGGGAGTATAATTTGAAAACAAAATAGTACTGACTGGTCTACAGCCAATTTATTGTCCTTTAAGACATTAAAGTCCTGCAAACCTGCCTGGTGACTTTGCTTCGCTATCTCGGCAAGCTCACTCCTGAGAAATCTGTCTGTCTGCATGCTTCGTGATTTTATAATTCAAGCTGTGTTTTCTTTTTACAAACCAGCCAGTTTTCACATAATTACCTAGATTTTTAGATGACTAGCTATAAAATAAATTCTGGTATGAATATTACTTTATTAGGAACAGACTTTATTTCAGCCTGTAACAGAATGGGAAATGATGTTTGTGATCAGCACATGACCATAGATTAAGAAAGGAGTGGTTATGCTGTGTATACCCGGTATTGTCACTCAGGTGACAAAGTTCTTGACTTTGACAAAAAATTCTGGAACTGACATTCCCCACCTTCTCGAATTCTGTCAAATGTGATGGTGCCAATTTAAGATTAATATATTCCTCCAGGAAGAGGACTTCACATCCTTCAAACATTTGCCAAATCACTGTGTGCCTCCAATTTTTATGCATTTTAATGTGCCCACGTGAAGCCTGCAAACAACTAGAATAGAGTTCAACTCACCAGTTCATCAACATTCATTGTGGAGGGCTTTGAGACTCTTTCTATTCATCTCTCACTCCTGGCAAAAGGACTTTATTGTGAGGAGTTAATGTTTTATAGGAATGCTCTCAGCTTCTTTCAGACCCAGAGGAATTTTTCTGACATATGATCACAATTCTCATCAGTATGTTTAATGTTAGCATCTGAAGAATCCTTTGATTTTTAAAGAGATTAAAAAGCTAAGGAAGGAAGTCTGGACATATCAAACAAAAATAACTGAATGTTTCCAATAATTCTTACTACTCAGAAGATTAGGAGACAAATACACCAGGTATGATTCTTATTTGGGTGCTGGTTACTCTATTTTCTATACACTATAGAACTGTGGGGAGAAAGAGAATTTTCAAGAAGATCTTTGCACACTTACAAACACACATCACATGTTACATATTATATATAAGAAGATAATGCAAAAATTATCATGCATAAAAGGAAAAGTACCATTTGGGGTTAAAAACCAATTAAGACAAATCTAAAATTCTAATATTGTGGATTATATGTATTCCTCTGTCTAATGTATTAAAAATAAATTTGCAGGCTCAGTGGGTGAAGGCTTTTGTTGTCAGGCATGATTTGAGTTCCATCCTCAGAACCTACAAAGTAGACAGAGGGATTTATTTCCCCTAGCTGGCCTCTGACCTCCACATTTGCACCCCAGAAATGGAATCAATTCAGAATGTTTTCTATGTTCAATGCACAAGACCATAAAAGGCTATTGGAATATACTTTGCACTGTGACAGACACTAAATTAACTGGAATAAGAGGAATTTGTTTTTGCTAAGTGCAACTCCATTTTTGTATTTTTCACCCTATGAAACTTAAAAGGAATCAAGAAAATTACCTCTACCAGTAAAATGGCAATTGAGTTGATAATTAATCCTTGCTAAAGACAGCAACTGACTTAATAGTGAAAAATTATTCAGTTTACTGATATTGCTGACCTTTTCACAAATTAAAGTGAATCCTCCAATTTTGGCAGCAGGCCCCCTCAAGCACGAAGCATATAGGAAATAATAATCTACTGTTGACTTTTACTGTTAGTCATGTGTACTGAGTCCTATTCAGCGTTAAAGGAATACGTTAGCAAATAATTTATTTTAAATTATGTATACCAAATAACAATTCTAAGAGAGCCACTACAGCACAAGAAAGACTCTTGACTGTTAGTTGTGTCTACTGTCTTGGAATTATAGGTTTAAAAGGAAATATTTTAATTGGCAAAAAAGTCCTAGATAGAATTTTGAAATACTAATATCTCAGCATAACGTCAAATCAGTTATGGAAACACTATATTTGACTTTCTAATAAAAATAAATAGAAACTTTTCAGAGGTTACTGTGTTCTATTTTGTTAAAAAGATCTTTCATTTATTGCGTTCTATGTGGATTAAGCCATATTTATCTTACTGTAAGGATTAGGAAAGTTATCCTATTTCTCTATGTGAAAGTCCTAGCTTATTTCATCTGAGTATCTCTCATGTAGTCTGTGAGACTTCTTAAATTATGAACATGGGTTTCCTTGGAAAACTGTACACCGTGATAATGTGAGCTAAAATAAGGGAACAAAAGATGAAAGTGATTTCTAATTAAAAAAAATAATTAAAGAGCTGGAGATAGAACAGTTGGTAATGTGATTGCTGGACAAGAAAGAGGGACAGAATTGAATTTCCAGAAACCACATAAAAATTCAGGGCATAGTGTTGTGTATTTACAGTCCCAGTAATTCAGATGCTCAAATCCCTAAGGCTTTCTGATCACCTTACCTTCCCAATGAAATATGCTGTCTCAACATTAAATGTGGATAGTGTTTGAAGTCTGACACAGGATAATTCTGTAGCTTTCATATATACACAAATCCCATGCACCTACATCCTTATACACGTGGATCCATTGAAATGTGCACACACACACACACACACACGATTCAGAGGGGCTAGTAAATTTGATAGGTATAAAAACTGTCTTCAGTCAAATCAATATTATATTTATGAAGTAAGAATACTGGGAATAATTTGCAAACTCAAAAAAAAACTGAAACATTTTTCAGAATGATTAGAAAATTTTGGATAATAATTAGTTGCAGTATATTATAAGCTTCAATAGGTAAAACAATTATATTTTCCTAAAATGGGCAGTCAAACCAATCTTTTAGTGCCTCTAAATCACGCTTACGATGTTTCTATAACCTATTAAATTTTGGCTGAAATGAACATAAAGAGAGTAATTATAAAATTTTAAACTATCCTTTGCGTGATTTGAGGAAAACAAAAATTATCTGTTGCCTCTTCGTGCTTATTGAGTACCTACTGTATACATAAACCTATGAATGGAGATATCCTACCTTTAATTTCTTCATCTGCCAAGCAAAACCTCAGTAATATCTTGTTCTTTTGCTTTTTATATCTGCAGCATTCATCTCTGCCTACATGCATATCTATTGACATGTTTATACTCTTTCCCACTGACTTTCAAAAATTGTGAATATGCTGGATTATATATTCTTGCAACCATGCATAGAGTTTGTGCTCGTTCATTTATTCCTCACTCCCTTAAACAATTCAGTTTTAAAACTCAATTCTTTTGCTACATTTACAATGTTGCCTTAATCTTACAGGGTAAACTTTTGAGCTCCTCTCTGCTTTCAAACACGTCAGTGCATGCGTCCACATGCATCACATGCCATGCAGAACTTCCTGTAGTTTAGTGAAAGACACCTAACTTGAATGTTGCGCCTCCTCTATGATGAATCTCATTCTCTGTGGCACATACACATGGGAAACAGCTACTTAATGCCTGTATCCAAGTGCAATACTTAGTCTCCTCCTCTTGGTCTTATGTAAGCTCTCTTGTCCAAAAATTCTCTGGAGTTGAAATTACATGGATTTGTTGAATGTGTGGAAAACGCTGCTCCTCAGAGGAGCTTGGCTGCTAATGTTGAGGCTGGCCTTTGCCCACTTCTCATAGCTGCTGGACCTCCAGCTGTCACTCACCAAGGGAAGGTCAAAAAGATTCTGCTGACATTTTAAGTTGCGGTTTTTTTCTTATACATGAAGTAGACCATCTGTCTCTTTTCTTCTTACATTAGCATCTTTGATGTATAGATTATATCCTTAACATTTTCATATTGAGGTAAAGTCATTAGGTTGCGTATAGCAGATATAAATCATCTATGTGTTGCATTTTAAATGCTGCAAACAGCTTTGCAAAGTTGTTTTTAATGCCAACATATTAAGGTGTATAATTGTATGTATGAACCATAATACTATACTGGTTACTGTAACTTAATAGCATACACAAATGCAACACACTTGCTTTTAAAGCCATAGAACAATCAGATTTAAGTAAGAGCTTAGTTGTTCTGTTTGCCCTCTATTACAAAGGGAGCTTTCTCTTATGTACTCAGACAAGGTTTATCCCATACTTACTGGTCACTTTTTGAAGATTTGTAACATATTTCATTACATGTACACATCAATTTTCTTTTGGGTACACAACTGCCTTAGTGCTTTCTATGAAGTTTATACATTTATCTAAAGTGTCCCCATATAATCCATCTATTCTCCAATCCTGAGAATGCCAAATGTAACTGTTCTTATTGGCCACCTTACTTAGAACTTCGTCTCTATCTTCTCTGGTAAGAATTGTGGGTAAGCTGCTGTGCACATCCAAACTAATCTGAGGTTTTAGGGATTTGAATCCTGGTCCTGTTGCTTATGCAGCCATCACTTCAACAACTGAGTCTTCTCCAATCTCCTTTCACAATTTTAATTTTTCTTCCTTTATCTGATGCTCTATCAAGTGTCATTTAATTGTATAGACACATCATTTTAATTGTTCATAAATTTGAGGTTTTAATAAGTGTAATTTTAAATGAAATATGGAATATACCTGTAATGTATTTTTTGTGTTACCAAAAGTTGATTAGTTCTCTTCATGGCTTAGCTCAAAACATAGACGGTTTTCAATTTTCTCCGAGAAAACTGTATTAGTATTCCACAGATATTAGTGAAATGTCTAAATTCCTGGTGTTTATTAAAGAAACTGAATAAAGCCTTGATTATCACCAACAATTCATTAGTTATTAGAGGTATATTTTCTTAGTGTCTTATCACTTATTGTGAATATATAAAAGTTATATTAAGTATATTAGATATAATATGTTATATAATATATAGAAACATATATAATATATTATATAATACATTTAATATGATTTATGTACATACATACATATAGATATTTCCAGAATGCCTTTAACTAGTTCTCTCTCTATCTTCCTCTCTCTCTCTCTCTCTTTCTCTCTCTCTCTCTCTCTCTCTCTCTCTCTCTCTCTCTGTCTCTCCTCTCTCTCTCTCTTTCTTTCTTTTGAGATAGGGTTTCTCTGTGTAGCTTTGAAGTGTGTCCTGAAACTCACAATTTAGATTAGGCTGGCCTCAAACATACAGGGATCTGCCTCCTGAATGCTGGGATTAAAGTGTGCACCACCACTGCCTAGTTGGTTAAGTATTTTATATATACAAATGAATAGTTTTAGGATTTTTTCTTTTAGTAGACATAATTCTTGTAACATCTATGATGCCTATTCTTCCTTCTATGCTTTTAAATCTTTTTATCTCTTTATTTAAGTTGTGAGATTTCCGTGTATGTGTACCATGTTTATATTCTTCTTCTCCTTCTTCTCCCTCCAATTCCTCCTGTGTCCCTGCAACTGCTTCTCAAATCAGTGTCTTTTCATCCTTGAATTATTTGTTCAACCTGCTGAGCTTCAGTTCCATTCAGATGCATTTACACTGGATCTCATGGGATTGACTCAGCAGACTTGTTCCTAGAGAAGTCTAATTCTCTTATTCTCCACAACTAATAATTGCTTATAGCTCTTCTTCTAGGGTTCTGACTGAATCCTCCTTCCACACTGGCATATCAAATGGTGTTGTCACTATTTTTAGGCGTTATTTAGATGACTATATTCTTGATATTTCTAGGGTGCAATATCCATGTAATATCTATAAAATTTACTCTCACAACAGAGTCTCTTCCTGGACCTCTGATTCTAATAATCTTTTCCACCACTTCTTAGGTTCCTTGAGTATTAGGGAGGAATTGTGTTGTAGATGTCTCAGCTAAGGCTGGGTTCCCCACAGCCAGGTGTTCTTTGCATTTTGACCAGTTATGGCTTTCTCTACGTGTCTCTGATGCAAAACCAAGGTTCTTTGATGACACTACTCTGTGGATACAAGAATAAGTCTTCAGAACATATTTAGAAACTACACTGGATTTGTAAAGTGGCAATGCTAGGTTCTCTTTGGTTTTTATAAGAAATGTTATATCACCTATTTTGTTTATTGTTTTCATTTATTCTTGCAATCCATTAATTTTAACATGTTTTCTTTTTTCTTTTTAAACCAAACTTATTTTCCACACTAATTCTAGTTCCCTCTCCTTCAGTTCCTCCCATTCCCACTACATTCCCTCCACCCCACTCCTCATCCACTCCCCAATTAGGGTGAGGTGTCTCATGAGGAATCAACAAAGTCTGTCATATCACTTGAGGCAGGACCACACCCTCCCCCTTGTGTCTAGGCTGAGAAAGGTATCCCTCCACTGGGAATGCGCTCCAAAAAGCCAGGGATAAATACTGGTTCCACTGCTAGAATCCCCACTGCTGCCCAAGCAACACAGCTGTCACCCACATTCAGAAGGCCGATTTCCATCATAGGCAGGTTCCCCAGCTGTCAAAGCAGAGCAGTGAATGTCCACTTGTTCAGGTCAGCTGTTATTTCCTTAAGTTGTATACCTGCTAGTATACTGCCCTAATTCAATTAAATACCCATTTACCCATACCTGAGTAAGACTATTGAATTAGTTTAATAGTTCTCAAACTTCCTAATGCTATAAGCCTTTAATATACAGTTCTCCTTGTCGTGGTGATCCCAAACCATAAGATTATTTTCATTATTACTTCATAACCGTAAATTTGCTTCTATTATGAGTTTCAGTGTAAGAATCTATGTTTTCTGATGGCCTACAGTGACCTCTCTGAAAGGGTCATTTCAGACCCCAGGCTGAAATCTACTACTTTAATTAAATACACTGGGTAACACACAAAAGGAAGATATTAAATCTGAGGGAGATGCGTGAGAAATTAGATAGAGAAAATGAATAAAATTTGTTATGTAAATGTACAAAACTCTCAATATTTTAAAAACAATAATATATCAAAGTCAAAATCTACCATATAAGGCAATACATTGTTTTTAATCTTATTTGAGTACAAAGAGCCAGAGGAGAAAGACGTTATCTAACTCAGCGACTCTCACTGAGCTACAAAATTAATACAGTTCCTACCAGACAGCTGAAAAGTGTTGGCATTCGTATCTTGCCTATATCTAGCTGCACATGTTCTTCATTATCAAGGGCTTCCTTCTGAAAGATAATCAAAACCCTGAAGTTGCATTAATGATAAGGTAAACTTTTAAATTAATCCAATAATAAAAACAGTAAGTAGATATAATCGCCATTACAACATAAAGCCCTCGATACTAGATATAGCTGTTCTCTAGAAAACGAAAACTTCATAATGTTCAAACTAAATGATCCTACTAAGTTTGGTAATTTCATAAACACACGCATTTATGACTGTGGCCACATGTCTGAGTATGCTAGTTACAGTGTTTCAGCAGGTACATTTTAGGACTACTGCATAAGAGCCACCTGGCTTATTCACTGTGAACAATGTTTCTTCTTGTTAGCACCTGTACACACTGAATTAGTTTGATGATCACTCACTAGACTCCACTCAACTGAAGATTTGATTGTTATTCAGTGTTATAGAATACCATATTTTTGTGAGATGTCCATCAATCCTACATACCAGGACAAAAGTCATATTAAGAGGAAAGCACTAATAGCAACACAGTTATGATTCTACAAGAAAATAAAAGATTGGAGAATGCACTCAACAAATGTAGGCCAAAAGCTCTACTGGAGCACATAAATTTAGAAAAACGGAAAGACTTTGGTGTTTTCAAGTTTATTACTCAATTGTGTATAGATATAAATTTTGATTGCAGAGCAAAGAAAAACACCTAAACCTTAACTCATAAATCATTTTGAAAATTGTTTCAAAAAAAGTAGCTATATAGGTGAATTATGTAAAATTTTATTTTTAATTTAGTAAAATTTATATGAATATCACACAAAATGCCCTTTCATCTTTGATTTCATCCTTCTCAGTCAAACCATACACACACCACAAAATACAGAGGCTGAACCTTTTCTCTAGCTCACCCTGAGCCTGAAAGCTTCCTTTCTCATTTCTCCATTTTTGTTAATTAAATCATCACTTCCTTCAAGTTTGTTGCAAACTTAGCTTGACCTAAGTACTGTAGCCTTATTCATACTCCCTACTCCAACATCCTTTCCTCTTTTTATTCCTTCCTTTTGACATTGTTGGAAGTTGATTCCAGGGAGCAGAGAATAGTAGGATGATATACTGGAGCTGAACCCCAACTGGAACTATATTCCAACTCCTCAAATCCCCTGTAAGCTATGTTCTTTTATTCTGCAATATCTATCAACAGTTCAAATGGAACAAACAAAACATTAGACACTCGGCTAAATTTGCATTTCAAATAAAAAACAAATGTGCTTTAGGATAAATATATAACTGTAATTCTGGGGTATATTTATCCCACATATTAATTCATTTTTATCTGAATTGCAATTTTCCTTTTTCTAAATGCAGGTGTCATGCAATGGTTTGACAATATTTGTTTTATATATGAGTATTTTGCCAGAATGTGTGTGCATATGTATAATATATCTGTGTATGGTGACCATGAAGACCAGAAGAGGGTATTGTATGGCCAGAAACTGGACTTACAGTAGATTGTAAGATATCATGTGAGTGTTGAAAGCAAATTAGGTCCTCTCCAAGAAGAACATGTGCCTTTATCCTTTGAACTATCTATCTAGTTCCAAATATACAAGTCTTCTATGTTATCTGACTGCCTTAATGTTTACCTTTTAATACAATATAGGGCTTGTTTAGCACAGTTATTGTGGTCAAGGGCCAAAATCAGTGCCCGATTCGTGAGAGTGACCCTGCAGGTATCCAGGCAGGAAAGGAATCCCACAAAGAGAAGAGAATGAAAATATGATTCAGATAGACTTTTTCAATCTGCATCAGGCCTCTGGGAGTCTGATACCAGGTGCTTTACTGTAGACATATTTAAACGGAATAGAATTTGGAAAAGGGTCTCTGGGCAACAACGTTTCAATAAATCATTCCATTACAGGCCCACATTAAGCTTAAGGTGTGACTACAAAGAAACTCTTTTCCAACAGTGTATATAACCATGAGGGTGGGTTCTATACCTAAAAGTGCTAGAGTCTAATGTGCTCTAATGATAACACAGAGGTCAGCCGGCCATAAAGCACATATAACATCACCGAAATGATGTGTAATGATCTAGAAAGGGAAGAGTCTGGAATAATCATTATGGTGAATTAAACTGAGTTCTGTCCCTACAAATATCAAAAGGTGGGTGAGGTCAGCCTCCACAGAGAGCAGAAAGATCAGCAAGTTGAGAACAAAATCTACTCCCAGCATTCTAACTAGGAAAACACGTATTTTATCTCCTCCATTAAGAAGAGACCCATGTGTATTTGACATTCGTGGTTTCTTTAGTGATCCATACCTCCAGCACATTAGGAGAAAAACATTTGTTTTGTTGTGTTTGCTTTTGGTTGTTTGTTTTGGAGGCAGGGTCTCGCTTGAACTTCCGGTGATTCTCCATTTTTTGATTGGCTGCAGTGATAAGACTATAGGAATGTGAAGCCCCACACATGAAGATTATTGAAGCCTATAAAATATAATTCTGGAGTGATTAGCTTAGTTTAGGTTTTGTTTTCTTATCTTTCCGGTCAAAAATCGTGAGGAAAAGCACTTACTTGTGGATTGGTGTAATCCTAAATTAATTCCATTTGCATTCATTTCTTTGATTTCAAGTAAAGATTTTATCTGTGCTTTGTATTGGGTCAGATCTATTGTGCCTTCTTGTTCAGCAAATTAGGCTATTCATGCAATAGGATTAAGCAACATAATTATTTATAACTTGGTACCAGTAGAATATTATTCAGGTTCATTTTCCTTTTAGCACAATGCAGAATAGATTTCTTGTACTTTCATGGGTCCCACGACTAACACTGAAATCTAATGTTGATTAAAGAAAATGACCCCCCCCTCCCTCCTTTTGGGAGCTCATTTACAGAATGTCAATGGGAAAAGTACATTGTTTTGTTATTTCTGTTGACTGGCATCAAACATAAATTATTAGAAGAATCTCAGTGTTTATAATCTCATCACCTAAATGAATTCAAAGCCTCTCCTGATAAGGCTCCATGTTAATGTCTGCCTACTATATGGTATTTATGTGCATGATCCACCTGCACAGTATTTATTTGCAAGCTCCATGATCCAGGTTTGTGTAAAAAAAGCAAGTTGTGTGCCTGTGCTACGATTCCAGGACTGTTTTCCTCACTTGACTGGCATTCTTCCTAACAAACATACATATGGAGCAGTCTTCACTCTCTATTACCTGCCATTTGTTTCCTTCCAGCTTCTTCTGCAGAATCAATGGCTCAGACCCTGGAAATGTGATTTTACTACCCTCTTAGATTTAGTAAGAAGAGCTTGAAAGGCATGTCTCCTCAAGACTTAAAACAACTTAAAAAAACTGTTACATAGCTACATTCACCTACCTAAGTGTATATATAGGTCAATATATTCCATATATATATATATAAAATAATAAATAAAAGTTAGTTGGGATCCTTTTTACTTTCATTCATTTATCTTCTGGTTCAAACTTGGAAATCCAAGGTCTTACAGTTTTTGCATAGCACATTACTGACAATTACACAGGTTATTAAAATGTTTCCAGCAGAATAAAGAAGACATAAATGCTAGTTTCAAGGTTGAGTTTTTTCACCAACTTCATAAAATTGCCTCTATGTTTAAGAATATAGCATCCCCGAATTATAAAGCCTTATGTTCTACAAGGTGAATAGATTTCTGACTAAAATAATTGTCACTGATAAAATTCTTACTTGATATCTGTTTTGCTATATGTCCAATTTTAACATAAATGCTGAATCATTTAAAAATAGAAAGCCCACCTTATTGTTTAAACAGACCACAAATGGGAAGTGATGTGGGAGTGTCCTATATCAATCTGTTGATTTCATTGGTTAAAATAAAGAAACTGCCTGAGCCCATTGATAGGCCAACCCTTAGGTGGGTGGAGTAGACAGAAGAGGATTCTGGGAAAGGGAAGCTGAGAAGGAGTCGCCATGATGTTCCCAGTCCCTGCAGAGGCAGGCTAGAATCTCCCCGGTAAGCACACCTTGGGGTGCTACACAGATTATCAGAAATGGGCTAGTCCAGGTGCAAGAGCTAGCCAATAAGAGGCTGAAACTAATGGGCCAGGCAGTGTTTAAAAGTATACGGTTTGTGTGTTGTTATTTCGGGGCTTAAGCTGGGCCATGCGGGCGGCCGGAACGCAGCCGGGCCGCACAGCCCCGGCCGCTCCTCTTACAACAACATTTAATGAAGAGTTTACCATTTTTCCATTAATATTTCCTTCCCCAAACCAAATAGAAAAAAAAGATTATACATAGTTTAGTGAAATGATGAGAGAGTGGAAATAAGCAACCACAGAATTGTACATAAGATATAGAAAAATAGGGCAAGAAGTCTATGAAATAAGCTGATAAAATCAACTATAATTAATATCATGTCTCCCATGGTAAAAACAGCCCCAGCCTTGCATATAAGAGTAGGTTGTGTCCTCAACTTTGTAGACATTTCATTTTGTTCAACTCTCCCCTGACAATGGGCTCATCTCTGTTGACTGTGCCATAAAGATCAGCTATAGCAAAGTTTTATATTTCTGCATCTTGCACTTGTAGCTTAGAGGGAGGTCTAAAGTTGATCTTGGAGAATAAATGTGTCTAGTGAATAAATAATATAAGTAGAAAGTTGGCTGTTCCAAGCTAATTTTTTCTTATTGTCCTGAAGCCATGAGAACAACTGTGATCATTCTCCTTACTTTTTGTCTTGTGTTGTATAGTTCCATGGTTTTATTTGGAACATGTCTTGAGTTTGTTTAGAAATAATTGATTTCTTATTTGCATTGTATCTCAAGATTATTGAAGCTAATGAAGTAATGATATTTAATAGACCATTGCTTTAGAAAATACTCAAAGTTTCTCCATCCACTTATCTGTCATCTTTTACTTCCAACTACTCTATACTGACCATGCTATGTGCTCCATTTTACTCAAGATATGGGAGAAAATGATATTTCATCAAAGAACTTTACTATCTTGAGAGACTCTTTGGTATATATTTTAAAAAGTCAACTTTATCAGAGTATATAAAACATTAAAATGTTAGAAAGAATCCAGTGAGTTTATTTTTTGTTGTTGGTTTAGGGTCAGGGATGTACTTAGCTTGGTTATAATTTTATCTTCAAAATACAAATTTTACATATACAATAATAGCATATTTTCTATAGAGACTTATAGAAAAATGGGATGGATTTAAGATGGCAAGCATCCCTCAATATGGTTGCCATATAGTAGGAAGCTTAGAAAAAGGAACTATCTGGAAAGCAATAGTAGTGAGGAAAGAAAGCAAACAAACAAGAAAAATGTCTTTTTTCAGAGGCTTTCATTTCCATAGTAACATGTATAAAGTCACCTGCAAAGTCCTTGTTCCTCATGGTTCCCAGAACACTGCTATATCTGCATTTCTTTCCTGTTTCCATCATGTGTTCTCATCATTTTAACTTTGGCTTTCTTCTCCAGACCGATATTAGCTGTTCTGAATACTGCTATCCTCAAGTTAAATTCGATTTCCTTAGCACTACTGCACTCTCCAAATAGTGATTTGTTGAGAACTCAAGAACCTCATTACTGAGTTCAATGTAAAGATATACATGTAATTACTTTATAGAAAATAAGTAGGAACAAATGTATCTTTAAGTGTTCCATTTACAAAAGTTATGTTGTTATGTAATTTAAATAGATTGGCAATCTACATCACCAAATCTAAAGATTATTGGAAATGGTGCTACAAAATCTTTTCTATTAGATTGACAGACCTTAAAAAGATTACCCAAGTTTAGTTATTTTTAATAAGATGTTCTTTGATCTTAAAGTGTTCATAGTCAGTATAATTACATTGTAATTAAGATAGCAGAATAAAGAAATATTAACTACCAGTGTCATATGTGACAGTAATAAAAAATTAATTGATATATGAGTTACAAAATTATACTGTAGGGTATTACTTGAAGGCCTAATAGTGATTCCCCTGCTCCATCGGGTGACAGTTTTAATATTTCCTGGAGATTCTAATTTTATCTGTTTCAGCTGCATGAACCTTCCTGCTTAAAGGAATGATTTCAAGAAGCACCAGGAAACCTTATAAAGAAATGAAGGGAATCAAGGGAAATTAATTTTATTTACCAGCATTCGTCATATGTGTACACATATTTTCTCATCCTTTCTATATTGATAATTTATACGGTTCACTTACAAAAGTGTCAATTGAATCATATAAAAATTTTCAAATACTCTGAAACCAAACTTATTCTGCCCTATGTATTGGTCCCAGTAGGAATTACATGGGTAGGCTGTAGAGTAATGGCTGTTGGACTTTTACCTTTCTATCACTGATTCTCCTCTGCTTTCAGACATGAAACTTTTTAACTTAATAGGTAAATGGAAAAGAGGATTCTTTCTCCAAATAGTCTAAAGTTTAAACATATACTTCTTAGCATATACATGGGATTTGTCCCATTTCTTCATGTCATGTTTCCTCCCAGAGCAAACACATTGTTCATCTTTTTGATTTCTCTTGGGTAACCAACAATATCCACTATAAAA
Source organism: Microtus obscurus (assembly GCA_963919715.1). Classification (NCBI taxonomy): domain Eukaryota; kingdom Metazoa; phylum Chordata; class Mammalia; order Rodentia; family Cricetidae; genus Microtus; species Microtus obscurus. Next base: position 6,060,375 of record CAWTZC010001616.1, on the reverse strand, counting down.
TAGTCATGCCTAACTCTAACAGGACACATATATAATACTGTGTAAACAGACAAATTACACCCATATATATAATTTGTGTATATATATATATATATATATATATATATATATATATACATGTGTCTGTATACATGTGTGCTCTACACATATATTTATGATTAAAAATAATATACAAATATCATACATATCTCATCATTTTAGATCCCATCCCATACATTATAAATGGTCTCTGAATTAGAAAAATCTTATCATCCTTTCAATAGCATCCTAAATTTTCTTTAAAAAAATGTAAAAAGCTTGCTTATATATAATACAACACAGAGGTGAAATAAATAAAATACTCAGCTGTTGGAGTTGTTAAAAATGTATTTCTTACACCATATGGCTTCTGTTTTATTCCATTATGTAGTTTAGTCAGTCAATTCCTTTTCAGGTCTTTTTGCTAAGTAGGTAGGTTTTGTTTTTCAGTTAGATTTTAAATCCCATTGCCCTCCTCCGCCACTCCCCATGGTGGCTTTAATGGAGTGTTTTTCATTTAGGCAAGTTGCAGAATCTATGGCTAAGACACAGTCTTTCCCTAGATGGACTTGGAAGCTGAAGAGTGGAACTGATTTAGATATTATTTAAAATAGCTGTGTCTTTGCGGTACAGTTGACTCTCATGCAAATATTTCCTTCTAGGACCTATAAAAGTAGATTGATTCAGATCAGAGTAAATCATCCAACCTTGGGAAATCACTAATTTATGATCTCACAGATCAGTTTATACACAAATGTTCAAAGTTAATATTTGCCTGCTAAAATTTAATGTGCATACTGCATAGGCTCACCATGTACATAATTAAATGAATATCATTTTATGATATGATTGAAGTGATAAAACAGCATGGTGCTATGGTACTTCTTATAACAGGATGTCCATAAATATTTTTAATTTGTTTTGAAAACCCCTCAAGATATATTTAAGAGAAATAATTATATAAAACACAACAAAAAGCACCAAATCTCTAATTATTTTCTCTTATCATTTTCACCCTATGACAGTTGGTCAAACGCTCATTCACCTCCAGTATCCATGCTACCACTCACCAAGTTCTTTTCTTAAAGTTGATCTTCCTATTTTGGTTTCTTGGTTTTCACATCTGTTTACATAATCTGCCCAAATAACATAAGCAGTATTAGACAGAGGTACACTTACTTATTGGTCAGATGAGGGAGCAAACAGCGTGGCACCAGAAACATTGCGAAATAATTGATGACAATTTTGTTTCAATAAAATGATATCCTATCTTAGGCTTTTGCAGTGTCTACAGCTGTTATTTGTGTATCAATCACTGTGTTGAACACATGTCCTCTCCATCAGTTAATCCTGTAGTTTTTGTGTTTCCGATGCTCACTCAAGCAAGGCTCTTTAAAGGTGTGAAAGCAAGAGCATAAACATGTTCTCCATAGTCCATTCTAGAAGATAAACCAAGTCAACGTCCAGGGATGTTATCAATAAAAGTCGGTACTGTTTTGTTCTATGTGGGCCGATGTTAATAATTTTCAAAAACAAGTAAAAGAAATGTTGAATAGAGGAAGCAGATATTCTATTAGAGTCAGCACACTACAATATTTTTGTTCAACCCATAACCCAGATTGCTCCTAACTACATCTGAGAAATAGCAGCAAAGTTGTATGACTAAACACAACTATTTAATGAAATAGGTCCCCAAAGGGTATGGAAGTGCTTCAGCATCAAGAAATAGGGCAAGCAATAACCATTGCAACTTTTTTCTGGCCTTTTTAAGTCTCACATCCTCTTTCCCACGGTTTAGTAAACAAACAATAAATATGAACGTTCTTCATTCTTACATACTCTACAATAATTTAAACATGTATATTAAATGGCATGATTCATCACTGCTTTTAAGTAGCTCTTTTTTGATAACTTGCTCTTGGAGTTCTTTCTCTGCCATTTTGTTTCTATGAACTTCTGTCTCCAGGTTTATTTCTGTAAAAAAAGAAAAATGTTCAGCAAATATCACCATGTAGTTTGTATATCCCCTTTAGTTTCAATTGCCACTATCATATTCATCTGGCAGTATTCTTATTTTGAAAACATTACCCTATTATTACTTTCATGTGTTCTTAGTTCTGGGCAACCATTCAAAGGGAGTTGGGTGTTCTTAATGCTGCTATTTTGTGTTGTTTTCTACATGGACATTTTGCAGTTTGGTAGCTTCTTCCTTTTCACCCACTATACAGCCTCACCAGGTTTCTCTGTCTCTGCAATTAGAGTCAATGTGTAAACTTTGTCCTGGAACCATAGTTCCAACTGCTTGCACACCTGTCCTCGATTGTCACGTTTTTCCTGCAACTCCATATTCTCAAAACAGAACTCGTTATCCTTTATTATATATTTTAAAAGATTGTTGTGTTTTTATTTCATGTAGGTGAGCATTTTGCTTCCACGTTTTTAATATGTAAATGTATTGAGAGCATATATGATATCTGTGGAAGTCAGAAGAGGGCACCAGATTCTATGGAACAGGAGAATGGTCTGGTTATAAGCTACCCTGTGAGTGATGCAGATCAGAACAGGGTCCTTTGCAAAAGCAGAAAATACTCTTAATCACTGAATCATCTCTCCAGTCTCTTTCGTGTCTACTTGGGTGGTGAATCTATTCAGGAAACAAAAAAAAAATTGCACAAATACCATAAATTTTTTAAATTATTCATATTGATACTTTAATGCTATGAGTTTCCAATCTGAAAGGGACCTTTGTTTCTTTCTGTAGAGTACTTTCACTAAGTTCCAACCCTCTTCAATGTATAACTGAATATATAATAAAGCATCGTTTAATTTGCCTGTATACATCAAGAGTTCTTGTCCTTGATCTACTCTTCAACCTTAAGAGAGCTTCTTCATATCATTGTTTAGAAATGCATTTAAATATTCAGTAGTTTTATCTATTTGTAAGATGAAATAAAAATATTTAATCATGACAACCACTGCTTTTCAAAACAAGATTCCTGCTTGGCTTGATTTTATGAGCATAGAATGAAATTCTAGGTACCAGATATAATTAATTTAAATTTCTAGACTATTTATAATTAGCAGAATTTTTAAATTTCCTTGATAATTGCTTAATATAACACTAGAATTTGTGTGTGTGTGTGTGTGTGTGTGTGTGTGTGTGTGTGATTTTTCCCAAGTAACTATGGCCACAAAAATTCCAACCATTTATTTATATGCCAAGTTATCATTTCAACTTGTTATTCAAGAAATACTTAAGGAAGAGAAATGATATAATAATAATAATCTATTCAGAAGATGATTAACAAAAATTCCAACCGTTTGTTTATATGCCAAGTTATCATTTCAACTTGTTATTCAAGAAATACTTAAGGAAGAGAAATGATAATAATAATAATAATAATAATCTATTCAGAAGATGATTAACTATAAGTAGTTCTTATGTTGTTTTAGACTTATGTTCTAGGGAGAAAGACAGATAATTGAACAATTTTCAGAACAAACAGTAGAATTTTATCTAATAAGAGAGCAAAAATAAAGAAAAACACAGAACCCCAATCTCTTAGCGCTGTCTTTTAAATTGAATCACAAGGTAAATCAAGTATTAATAAGAAAGTAGGGAAGAATGACTTAAACAGAAACCGCAGAATCTGTCAATACAATGAAAGTAGAAAATACACTTACAATGAGAGAACAAAAATACGTAGAAGGAGGGCCCACTCGATCGTCCCAGCTCCCAGGCTAGCTTAGCCCCAAAATAACCACACAGAAACTGTATTATTTAAAATATACTAGGCCCATTTGCTCTAACTTCTTATTGGCTAACTCTTAGATCTTAATTTAACCCATCTCCATTAATCTGTGTATCACCATAAGGTCATGGCCTACCAGCAAAGTTTCAGAATGTCTCCAGTGTTAGATCCATGCCATCTCTCTCACTCCACCCTTCTTCCTCCCAGCATTCATTCCAGTCCTTTGCACCTACCTAAGTTCTGCCCTATCAACAGGCCAACACAGTTTCTTTATTCATTAATACTGATCACAACACACAGAGGGGACTCCCACATCAAAAATAAATCATTGTGAAGAAAGCTGTCACATATGCAAAAGAAAGGCAAGGTAGTCAAAGGGAAGCCAGGACTAGAGGTCCTTCTCCAAGATGTGACACTTGCTTAATACATTCAGTTTCTGAAAATTGGAGCAGACAATTTAAGGTGTCAGAGTGTATCTAAATCTAAAGAATTTTTGAGAATGGTTTTGAAAGTAACAAACAAAGCAAAGGTCAAAATGTATTTCCTAGAACTATGAAAATTGAGATGATAAATGAAAATGGGAGTTGACCACATGCTCAATCAGTAAAGGAACCTAAGCTAAGGCCTGACAACTTGAGTCCTTTCTCTGGATTGCCGAAGTTCGTAACTCCAAAGAGCTTTCATCTGACTTCTACAGGCACTCCTTAGCATTTGTAACACACACTATAAAATAAATAAATAAATAAATAAGTGAATTTTTAATCAATGAAAATGAGTTACCAATTGTATGACCATGGTAATTTGGGGAGTCTTTTTTTTTTTCAGGTTATTTGATTATTTTTAATGAGCATATATTTTGTAGTAAGAACCATACATATAACTTTCCAATAATTTAAAATTAAAAACATGCAGCCATCTAATATAAAATGTAGGCTATATGTTTTCATCATGAATTATGTAAATCTTAGCCATATGGTCAAGAGAATATTTCTGTTGTAATCTAACTTGGAATCTCTCTCTTTTCTCCAGTCTCTTCACATTTTATTCTGCCTTGTCATTTCCTTCTGTTTCAAGATGTGTTTGCCTTTCTCCTTACTCTTTTTTTTTAATTAAAAATTTCCACCTCCTTCTATATCCCTCCCCCTCCAGTCCAAAGAGCAGTCAGAGTTCCCTGCCCTGTGGGAAGTCCAAGGTCCTCCACCTTCCATCCAGATCTAGAAAGGTGAGCATCCAAACAGTCTAGGCTCCCACAATGTGTTAGAAAAGGTTAAATCATATCCAGATAGTCATCAACTTAATGATTTAAAAATATGTATTATATAAATTGAATTATTTAAAGACAATTTCTTAAAATATGAAACAAATATTATAATACTGACAAGAGCCCTTAATAAAACACCACAACCAATCAAAATACAGAATTTTGGACCCCAGTCCCAATAAGTATATCTCTAATAAAACTACTATACATAAGGCTGAGGAATCATTGCAGAAGAGGGAGTAGAGAGATTGTAGGAACCAGATGATCAGGGAGCTTTCTGTGAGATTGTGTTTCTAGTGTTGTCAGGGGCTACATCCATTGAGTCTCACCGGAATGACTGCCCAAATATAAATTTAAGAAGGAAAACAATAGATGTGAAAAAGTGGACAGGGAAGTCTAGACATGCACAAAGAGCTACAGGCAACTAAGGAATGCTGAGATTGAGAGAAATAGTTTTCCTCAGGAAAGAGCACTCAAACTAGTTATCCAATACCAAACGGTTAGTCCAGAAAAGCATACACATACAAGTAACATTATACAAGCTGGGCAGATTATATTTAGAAATATATATGTACATACATATATTCCTGTAATAATTCATAAAAAAGAAGCCACAACTTTTAAAGTAAACAAGGTGGGGTATCAGGGAGGACTTGGAGGGAGGAAAGAGAAGGGAGGACTGATACATTAATTTCAAAAATGAAAGTTTAAAAGAAAAAAATTGCCATATAATTTTAAAGTTTTCTTTACTATGGTGTACTTTATATTTCCAGAGTACTTTAAATTTATTACAAATTTCCTACCTATAAGTTGAATATTCAAAGGGCACATTAGCAAACAGTAACAAACAATATAACACCATAGTTAGATTAAAAGTGAGTAGATCCAAGGATCTCAAAGACTTTAGAAGGCTTTGAAGTGAAGCCCATGGTTTCGATTACATTAATGAACATTTCCTGCAAACACTAAGTCAAAGAGAAAGAGTCAAACCTTTTGTACTGGTTTTGAGCTCTGAACAACACTGTGTTCAGAATGCAAGCAGAGTGGGCTGATCTGAGCTCATGTTCAGTATTCCAGATGAGCTGAAGAAAAAGACTCAAATCCACTGGCTTGTCTGAGAGAATTATGGAAAACTGATTTGTGACAATGTCCTGTCCCCTGACTTGCCAGGTGTCTCTTCACTTTTAAACAGATTTTGCTGTGAGGAGGTGACTCCACAGCTCATGGGGTTGGGCGTGGGGTCAGAGGACTGCTTCTCTGAGTTGATTCTCTCCTTTCTTTCTGTGGATGTCACTCAAGTAATCAGGTTTTAGAGCAAACACCTTTACCCACTGAGCGCTCTTGCAGACTCAGAATTCCCCTTGTTTCAGTTACATCAAACGTGAGAGAGGTACGAAGCGTTATACTGGCGATTTTTAAGTAGGTATTGATGTGAAAAGCCACTAAATTCACAGTTTGCATCAAGGTTTAAATTACTGAATCCCTTTAGGAAATGCTCTCTGCGCATAGCTGTAACCAGAGACCTTGCTTTGCTTTCCCAACCCTCCAAACCCAAATAATCACACAGAAACTATGTTAATTATGGAACTCTTTAGCTAATGGCTTAGGTGTATTCCTAGCTAGCTCTTACATCTGATGTTAACTCATTTCTATTAATCTGTGTATCACCACAAGGCTGTAGCCTACCCCTCAGGTTCAAGTGTCATCTTTTACAAGCTAAATGGTACCTCCCTGACTACCTACTCTCTCTTTCTAGCTCTGTTCAGATTTCCCACCTGACTTTACTCTGCTAAGGAATTGGACAACACTGATTATTCATTAACCAATAAAAGCAACACATAATGCACGAGGACATGCCACCTTCCATAGCTGACAGCTGTTCTGTGGGCAGTAAAAATTCAGATTAAGCTGTCATTACTGGTCGCTGGCATAAGCAGCTTAAAGAGTTGATAAAATGCTTCATGATTGAACAGGTTTCAAGCAACTTCTTGCATGCATCCTGAATTTTGGTATGCAGTGGGTGATTAGTTGGACACAGGATGGAGGTATTGATTAGCTGATGACAAGTCCTTCCAAAGCTCTCAACTGACAAACACTGCCACATAATGAATAATAAGAGGGAAAGATGCTGAAGTTGCAAGGTGCAGAGAAGGGGAGGCAGGTAAAATACCGCTTGCCTCAAAATTTGGAAATCTACTCATTGACTCATAATGGAAATTCATTTTTTGTTTTTTGGCTGGGATTTTTCATTGGGACCTCTGGTTACCCAATAAATGACATGGAGATTTATTAATAATTATGAATGCTCCACCAGTAGCTTAGGCTTATTATTAACTAGCTCTTATAGCTTAAATTAACCCATATTTATTAATTTGCATGCTTCCACATGACTCATGGCTTGTTACCTCATCTTCTACACGTCTTGCTTCCTTTGCATCTGGCTGGCTGCCCTGCACTTCCTCTTTCCAGCTTTCTTTCAGTCTGCCTTTCCTGCTTAATGTCTTCCTGTCTAGCCAATGGCCAGTTAGCTCTTTATTAAACCAATGAGAGCAGAACATCTTCATAGAGAACAAAAGGATCATTCCACAGCGTATTTTCTCCCTAAGTCCTCCACTTAACTTTTTTTTAATTCACATCAGAGTATGAGCACTCGTGATTCATTGTGTTAAGGAAGTGCATAGTACGAAATAAAGTAATATAAATATAAAATAAATAAAACAAGATATATATGGTTCTCCATGGATTTGCTCTTCCTTACCAAACATGTGTAGCTGTTGCTAGCACAATTCTTTTCAATGTGATTAAGATGGGGCATTTGTGTAAATCTAAAAATATTTCTAATATATTAAAATTATGGTCTTGTTCAGATCTCCATCCAAAATATCTGGACATAGAATTTGCTTTTTTTTGTTTCTGTTTTCTGTAATATAAATATACTTCTTTTCACAGTTTACTTAGGGAGCTGAATAGAGAAAAATCAGTCATAAAGTAAAGCCATTAGGCTGTACGGGGCAGACGCTTGACTGTGGGCCTAGGCCGATACTGGGCCAATATTACATTGTTCTTTATTCTCACAGCTTGCATTCTAGAGAAGAACTTTCCATCTTCTTTTATCATCCTGATTAACTGTTTTCCTCTCTACAGTAACAGGTGCAGTCTTCTGTTCAAATTGCTTAGCAGCATCCCTAGCTGTCAGTATGGGTATCAGTCGACATCATTTACACTAGGAGCTGCCTCAGGTCATGTGCCTACCACTGGTCCAATGAGCTTGTGGAGAGAAAAAATATGTTCTTTCAAGGGTGTCAGCACCCTAGCTACCAACCTGCTAAGAAATAGGGGTACTGGGGGTTGAGGTTTAGTTGATTTCAGAAGCAATTCAGGTTCTCTGCCCCTGGAAATGGTAATTACTACATTTTTTATCCCTCTGTAGAAAAATAAACATGCCCTTTGCATCATTGCCACAAGATTTTCCTGGCAATTGAGTAAAATTTTACATTTAGAATGACCATCCTGGCATTAAATGTATTCTAGTAGCCCAGCAAGAAGTTAAAATTTATTTAAAAATTTAAATAAAATGATCCCATCGCTACCATTTAAACAATGAGAATTAATTGAAAAATTAATTGAAGAATGTCTAAGACAGATTATAATGTTTACACAATCGAGTTTTTAATACCAGATGAAAAAAGTGATAAATACCTTTGGGAATAAGAGCATAAATATGTATGATGAATAATAATTGCTAAATGATATAATTAAGCACATAGTGAGATAGTATGTTAACTTACTCATTGCTAAATTGCAAGATAAAAACTAATTTAGTCTTTAAATTTAGAACACTTTAAAGAGGAGTTCGTGAATTTAACAGATATATGTCAGCACTTACACATCTTTTCCTTAATCTTTATCGTGTAAATGTTAACATCCTTACTTCTCATTAGCTGTCTCTTTAATACATTGGATGTAATTAGATGTTTCCAACACTTCACAGAGGTTATTTAGTCACAGTGGAAGATTCTCCCTTTAGCCACACAACAGTCTTTGTCAGTGGGTGTTATGAACCATCATGAGGTTTCCGCGGATTTGCTTTGGCTCTCTTGTTTGATTACAGACTTTCCCCCAGTACCACTAAAATAATCTCTCTAGTGATGAGTGCCATGATTTCACAATCTAAAGCACTGCTTGAGGGGAACATGCTTGGAGTTTGCTGTCCTCTTTCCTTTGGAAGGATAAGGGTTTAGTCACTCACTGACTGATATGTAACAAAATAGTAGTTTCAAGATGTGCCCATTCACTCTTCCAAAAGAAGACCATCCATTCACGAGTAATTTCAACGTCAAGGTTTATCTTATTTTATTTGAAAAATAGCCTTTGTTGTCCTTTGTATTAAGGTGCTTTTAGAAGTTATTGTGCAATCTTATAGTCAATGAGGAGAAAATATTAATGCGCAAATCACGAGAATGAAGGGTAAAATCTTACTGTTTAAAAAGATGAATGTCTAAGATTTTGTGGTACATTGTGCTGTATTTAACTGAATAAAGAACTAGAAATTTTATACATACATATATACGAAAGAACTAGAAATTATATCTGTATCTATATATATAGTTTATAAACTTTCTTTAAATGTACATAATATACATGCCAGGCATAGACTTGAAGAAAAAATAGAGGCTTATGAATAGATTGATAGGTGTAGGCATGTAAAGACCATATATAGACAAGCATTTGTATATCAATATAGTGTAACTGTGTTTTATAGGTGTATGTGCACACATGTGTGTGCAAGTGTGTGTGCATTTGTGTGTATGTATATTTAAGAATATATGACAAATATAAAAATGAAACCTGTCCTTAGGATATACCAGTATTTGCTGTCACTACCTACTCTGTACATTAAGTAGCTTTGACACAATGTGCATGTTGGCTATACTGTGTCCCTCTCTGTTGAAAATCATAGTACTCCATCATTGGCTCTTCAGTTTTCCACAACAGTTTTGTATAGGTACAGCATGAGTGAATACATGCATTTATATGTGCTCTTGGTATGGGAGCCTAATTTATATTCCACGGTGCATCCTCGACTACTTATTCTAATTCCATATTAACATTAGCATGTTACATTAAACTGTTTTTTTTTTTTGGATGGAGTAATACTTACTTTCATGAGGGTCCATTTAAATTCTCATGATATGCGTCTTCTTTAAAAAACTGTTTAGTTATCTGTGTTTCTTAGAACTGTGTTTGGGAAAGCTATTAAACTTTTCTTCATATTTTGCCATTGCTGAAATAACATAAGCCTGCCTCCTTAAGACTCCACGTTTTCTATCAAATCAACTAATAACAATGTTTCTTACTTGGTGATTGTGGTTTGGATACATGTTTACAAACAGGTAGACAGGCTATGAAAATTACTGTCTCATAAGTTTTCTAAAGAAGTTTCAAAATAAAAAGATGAAAGTTCCATTTACTCCTTAGCTGTGGTTTCCGAAACTGCTGTAGGATGGGTGGACCCCATACCCTGGCCTTCTTGGTGTGGCTGCAGGCTTTTCATCTGCACATCCCTTCCTGGCTGTGCACACCACTTTCCATCACTTTCTTCTTTTTTGTTCACCGAGGCTTACATAACTTCCAGCTAAATGCTTTTTCTCCCAAGGTGTCTGTTATCTTTGTAGAGCAGAGACTTAAGACACGAAATTTTAATCATGAGGAAGTAGTGGCCTAGGATACGGCTCCCCTAATGACAGCACTAATTAATGCCAGGCTTGCTCACCTGAGTGCAATGCCCTAGACCACATGATGGAAAAACAGAGCTGACTCATGCAAGTTATCCTCCATCCTCCACTTTCACAGTGGGGCCTTATTGTGCTATCCATTCAAGTAAACTAATAAATATAAACATAAAGTCAAAACATAAAAAGCTAATCAATCCTAATTGTCAGTGAACAAAAGGGGTAGATTTGGGAAGAAAGCATGGAGTTAAATCTGGGTAGTATAAGCTGGTATTCTTGTGTAAATGGAGTATTTGGGGTTGATATTATATTCTGAAGAGTTGATTTCATATGTCCCATGGGATGTCAGCATTACTAAACGCAGTCCTAGAACAAAATTTAACTGTTCAAACTAAGAGCAATCTAGTTTGAAAAAACAACATTTGAATAACCTTGAGAGCTTGCGTGTTTGCACTTTAACATTGCCAGTCTGGTAGTGAAATCAGTCATTTCACTTTCCAGTTACTTCTGACTTTTAAGACCCAAGTAGCAATTTCTATGAATATTAAAATATATACTAATCATGTAATTTAACAACATATGTCATATGGTGGCATTCAACAATGTTGTTACTATTTATAGCATTAATTACTTTATTCCTCAACACACAAAACATTCAAAATCTACCAAGTTAATAAAGATTAAGAAATGTAATTAAATGTTTGGAAAATCAAATTAAAATATTGACAAGGGAATGTGGTTTAAAACAAACACACCAGCAGTCTGCTGTGAAAAAGTAAACTATATTCAAACACAAGAAATATTCATATATGCTCAATTATGTTCATAGCAGCATTGCTTGTAGTAGCCAGAACCTGGAAACAACCTAGATACCTTTCAATGGAAGAATGGATGAAGAAAGTATGGAATATATACATATTAGAGTACTACTTAGCAGTAAAAAACAATGACTTCTTGAATTTTGCATGCAAATGGACAGAAATAGAAAACACTATCCTGAGTGAGGTAAGCCAGACCCAAAAAGAGGAACATGGGATGTACTCACTCATATTTGGTTTCTAGCCATAAATAAAGGACATTGAGCCTATAATTCGTGATCCTAGAGAAGCTAAATAAGAAGGTGAACCCAAAGACAAAATATAGTCATCCTCCTGGATATTAACCTTCATCAGGCGATGAAAAGAGACAGAGACAGAGTCCCACATTGGAGCACCGGACTACAACTCCAAGGTCCAAATCAGGAGCAGAAGGAGAGAGAGCACGAGCGAGGAGGTGCACCCACACACTGAGACAATGGGGTTGTTCTATCAGGAACTCACCAAGGCCAGCTGGTCTGGGTCTGAAAAAGCCTGGGATAAAACCGGACTCGCTGAACAATGAGGACAATGAGGACTGCTGAGAAGTCAAGAACAATGGCACTGGGTTTTGATCTTACTGCATGTACTGGCTTTGTGGGAGCCTAGGCAGTTTGGATGTTCACCTTACTAGACCTGGAAGGAGGTGAGAGGTCCGTGGACTCCCCACAGGGCAGGGATCCGGGTCTGCTCTTTGGGCTGATGAGAGATGGGGAGTTGATTGGGGGAGGGGGAGGGATATGGGAGGTGGTGGTGGGGAAGAGACAGAAATCTTTAATAAATAAATAAATAATAAAAAAATATTTTCTGTGGGGTATGCAGAATTTGTATATATAAAAAAGGAAATATTCAAAGTTATTTCCTTAGCCTTTCATACATAAACTAAAGTCTCGCTATACAAATGCCTTGATCTGCCCCCATGACCTATCAAAAGCTTCCTGGAGTTTGAAACATCATCTTCCATCTAAAGGGTATGCAAATTACATTGAGTAGCTGAAGGCACTTTAGAGACAGAGAAAGAAGCTTTTCTTTCCGCTGATAGGTTACTCACGCTCCATTGGTCAGCCCAACACCAATGTGCACTGGAAGATGATAACTAGACTTAGTAGGATATATATTAAAAAATATAGAAAAAAGATAATAATTTGACTGGAGTCCGGGTAGGGATGGGAGAAGTTGAAGGAGAGACATGAAAGGTGACTGTTAAAAGGGAATTGTACTGATGTATGAAATTCTCAAAGAATAGAAAAATAAGACATCCTGAGAGTCTTTCGTGTTCCTTGAATTTCTTGTTGGTACTTTTTTTTTTTTTTTAATGAGTTGTAGGTCAGTGTGAGGCAAAAGTATTCTAGACCTATGTGCTAAGCAACTTTCTGCCTACTATCACTTTGTAAATCTTCATTGCTTGGGTGCCATCTTTCTAGCTTGGCTGCCCCTAATATCCCCAAGGCTCAATTTACAGTCATGCAGGAGAGCTATTCCTAACAACCAAAGAGGAAGAAGAAAAAGGTTTTTTGTTTTGTTTTGTTTTGCTTGGAGATTCTTAGCAGACATTCTTCCTGAGTTGTCACTAGCTGTCGCTGGACCACATGCCCATGCCCTCCCTACCTTTGCTGCCTTCACTACAAGAATAAGTGTTTTTCAAATTGACAAAATTTGGTAGCAATAAACACTATCCTGTCCATATCCTCTTCCCTCACTGTCAACTGACATCCAATTGCAACTCTGTCTCCTTTGTGAGTTGTTCCATTCTGGTATTCTTCCAACAATGCACAGATAAAGCTGTCATTGAACTCATATCACATTAATGTAAATATTCATAGTTAACCAACTTTTCTCATAAGTCAACAACTAGATGTGAAAAGGGGACCCTGTGCATTAAATAATGAATATGTTCAGAACCTTGAAAAATAGGAATGGACAGTTTAACAATGTACTTTATATCAAAAGAAGAATTTGAGATAAGTCAATTTTTTATAGTGGTTAAAACACAGCACAATGGGTAGGAGACGCTACATAGTTCCTGAAGAGCTTAGCCATCTGCTTCACTTCTCAGAGAGGCAGAGATTAGAAAAAGCATGTGAATTTTGTCATCTCCTGGGAGACTGGATAAAGATCACATAGGATTTAGTGAATAGAGCTTGCAAAGAAACACTAATAATTTAGGTTTTCTTTTATATTTTCAAAGAAGACATTTCAGAATTTTATCCGTCCTTCACACTGTATATAAAATAACTCTGCCTATTTGTTTCACTGACTGGGCTTTTGAGAGAGCGCTATTAGAAAGCAAATACAGTGTTTTTGCTGGCATATCAGGGGACACAGAACTGCAAAGCACTAATTCAGTAGTAAGAACTGGAGTCAATCATCTTGAAGTGGTGGCTTTATTTCACTGAATTCCTGTATCCTGTGCCTCATACTAAAAAGACTTCAGGAATTTCCCTGGTGTGTGTTTGTGTGTGTGGTGAGGGTATGTGTGTGTGTGCATGCATGTGTGAATTTGTGCAAGGGTGTGTGTGTGTGTGTGTGTGTGTGTGTGTGTGTGTGTGTGTGTGTGTTTTTTTTTTTTTTAAGTTCGGAACAAGTCACTGATTTTCTTTTTGGAAATCATAACAAACAAATAAAAAAAAACAAAAAAATACATGAAGTCCATCAACTTTTAAATTGTTAAAGAAAAAATTCTAACTTTTTATTTGGAAAATAACACGTAGAATAAGAATGTTTATAGAGTAATTTCCTCCTGCTCATGAAGATAGGCAGGACATAGGAGCATGGCCTCTTCTTCCTAGGAATAATGCAGTTCCTTAACATTCAGCCTCATTTTGGTTGTATGTAAGATGTCTGCATGAGAACAAATGAATTGCCATTTGCATCTCCAAAATCACTTGGTGCTCAGTAAGGAACAAAAGACTTGAGAAACTGGCAATAACAATTGGAAGCACAAAGACACAGGACTTATTTTTTCATAATAGACATTATCAAAATTTTGTATTTCCTCATCTACAAAACTAAAAATGGTCCATGTGCATACATACACACCACAAACACAAAAGTGCACACACACACACACATGTACATACACTTACACATATATATGCACACACAAATATATACATGTACATCTGTATAAAAATATGCACACACACAAATACACATACCCTTCCCCAAATCCTGGAGATAGCGGTTATTTGAATATTCTAATGTTTTTCATTCAGTTCTGTAATATGCTTCCAAGAAAGTCATTACTGACACCCATAGTTCTGGGTCAATGTATTTTAACTGATATTTGACATCAAAGAGAAGAAAGGGAATCAATTTTAGTGTTTAGACAAGAAAAAGTGACTAAGTAGAAAATATCTCTAAATTTGTGTTAAAATAGCTACCAATTTTCTGTTTTCTGATAACTTGCTAAGAGTTACTTTTTCTGTGTCTTGACATGCCATGGGCCTAGGGCTTGTTTGGTTGTTGTTTCATAGTAAATTACCAGAAACTCAGTGTCTTGGTGCCACATTGGTTTATAGTCCTAGTGGTCTGAAGTCTAAGTGACATCCCAAGACTGAGTCATTTTGAAGACTCCAGGTAACTGTCTTTGCTTTTTCCAGCTTCTAGAATTCTCCAGCAATTTTGTTGCCAACTTCCTCAGATTTCAACTATGAGTTCTCATTAAAGTTCTTCTTTTTATTCTAATCTGCTATAATATACTTCATGATTATGTGTCATCTTCCTCAATATCCAAACACAACTTCCTACCTTAAGAGTTTTTTTTTTTTTAAATGTGCTTGCTATGTCTTTTTTTTTTTTTGCTATGTGAAGTGGTGGGTTTGTAGGTATATGCACAGAGGATATGAATTCCTCTGCAGCGCTATTAGTAATCAGCCAACCATTGGGGGTCATATTAAATTTCATTTCTTAAATGACTTGTCTCTATTTCTTTTAGCCTCAAGGATGAGTCTGCTCTGGCGTAATCATAAGACAGTTTTGATTTTAGGAACATTTGTACATATTTTATGTTGGCTCATGCACATATGTCAGCAAAATAGTTATGCTCCTTGATTATCACAAGCTTTCCAAATGACAAGGAGAACTGAGAATTCCAACTCATGTTTCATATCCTGCTGTTGAAAAGGAGACATTCTTCAATATGCAGAGTTCTCCCAGTTCTCACCTAGGTAAAGCTTGCAGAGTGGATTAAACAAAGACAGACGATAGCCTGCCTTATGGCTGCATGCTCTTTAAGACTGGCATTTCATTTCATTGACTATTCATTTTCCTTCACAAAACAAAACCACAGACCATTTTTAATGTATCTCCTTCATCTACATCCTCCAAAATGTATATATCATAGAGCTTAAAGTGGTGAACTACATTTTATCTCAATTCACTCTTTCAATATTCTTAAAAGGATACTTCAAAAGCAACAAACAGAGCCCTCTGATCAGTCTTTACCATAGTCATCTAAATTGCTATTGTTCGCTAGTTATAAGAGATGTGGATGAAAAACACCAAGTACCTTGGAGATGCTTTTTTTTTTTTGATTTCATGGATGCTTTAATTTTATACAGTATAATGTGCACTATTTAGCGTATTTTATTATGACCTTGGGAGAACTTAATTTTATTTTACCGATTGAATAAATATTTCCATCATTCCAAATGTAAATTCAGCACTGATTTATTTCAGCTTTTGTTTTTCTTTTTCTGTGCATAATTATGCTATAAAAATATTAAAAGTGTTTATATTTTATATTAATGTCTTTTTGAAAATTTAATTATCACATGATTATACACTATAGGATGTGATGCGACTTTTTGAAACACACACACACATACAGAGTTTTGGAAGCATGGCATTATTATACCTATGCCCACAAGGTTTCAACATTTCCTCATATGGATATCATTTTAGATCCTCTCCTGCACGAATGCAATACATTGTTATTACCTATATTCACCCTACATAGAACAAAATATCAGAACTTATTTCTCCCATCCAACTATAACATTTTACTTGTTGGCTGACCCTCCTCCGTGTTTCCATTTTGTATTTTCTGGTAACCACTATTTTATCTTTAATTTTTATGGGACAGCTTCTTGAGATTCCACACAGAAAAAGTACGAGCATTATGTGTTTTGACAGTATCTGTCTTATTTCACTTAGCACAATGTTCTCCAGTTTTGCAAACGATGTCTTCCTTGACAAGATTTTAGTATTTTTAGTATTATGCATGAAAAGCATTCCGTTGAATGTGCATACCATAGTTTCCTGTACTATCGGGTGGATCTTAGCTTGGCCTATTCCTTGGGCATTGTCACTAGTGCTGAGTGAAGCCAAGTCAGCAGCTGATCCCTCCTTATCTTCTTAGAAGTACTAACAGAGAGTCAAGGGCAGCTATTACCCAAGAGTTGCAGCAAAGATAGCAAGTGAAACTGGAGCTTTGGAGGTTTCCATTAGAATGTTACATGAGGATGGACAGTGGGAAAAAAAGTTGTTTCTGTAAGAGAAGTGTAAAGAGATAGAGGTAAGACTGCCACAAGTTTGAAACCAGATGATACTTCTAGCAAGTACAGGTCAAACATGGCTACACAGTGAGATCCTGTTTTACAAAACTAAAGGAAGAAAAAGGTATTGCCATGTTGGTCCTGGGATCCAACTTGGGGTTTACAAATTGATGTCATGTTCCTTTACTGGCTGAACTGCCTTTCTGGTTTTCAAATATTTTTTGAAGGTTATAACTAGCATTACAGGCCACAAAGCATGCTCACCAGGTAAGCATTGCATATTAGTAAACCACTATATTTAATATGGGCAAAGACTTTCCTTATAAGCAAAACCACCTCAGTTACATAGTGACTTTAAGGCCAACATGAGGGCTATTTGAGACTTTGTCTCAAAAAACACCACTGCCAACTCACTACCAAGTGGTGAAATGATAGAAGAATAAACTATTAAGAAAGAAGCTCCAAGGGACTGGAGATAGAGCTCTCCTGGCACTTACAGAGGACCCATCCATGTTCAGTTACCATCACAAACATGGCAGTCCATTACTGTCCATAAACATAGTTCCAGAGGGCTCCTATGCCTTCTTCTGACCTCCATGGCTCATTTGTGCTTGTGGCACACATATGTTTATGCAAGAAAACATAAATACATAAAAATAACTTAAAATACAATTGAACTATAAAACAGTAAGAAGCCTACTACACATATTATTTGTGATAATTAAAATGTTCTACTGGGGAATTTGTTCTTTGACCTTAAGTATACATATTATTGTTAGAAGATAAGAAAAGGGGTTTAGGTCCTTCTGAAAACTCAAAAACTAGAATTGTTCCTTTAACTTTACATAAGCGTCCTCAAAATCTCAGGATGAACTAGTAATACCCTTAAGTATTTCTACAAGTTCTCTTCTGATAATCAGTCAGCAACAACACACAAAAAGCCATTAAGACCCATTTCATTTTAGAAACGATGGATGTGTGTTTTCATATGAATGGTGTTAACCACCCCATGTTTACACTATCAGTAAGGTATAAAGAGAACCAGTTATTTTTAACTAAATTCTGAAAAGCCATAACACCTGTCTAACACTGTGTTATCCAAAGGTTATTTCTGTTCTTTAACTTAGTTACCCCCTTTAAGCATACTTTCCTGTGTACCTGGGATCATCAGCTGTTGAATACATTTGTATGCCCTCTCTACAGCTTAGACATCAAAATTTAATATCATAGTTAGCAACTCACATTGGCTCTAAATTTCTCTGTAACACCTTGCTAAAAATAACATTCTCAATAGTGTAAAACAGTAATTGTAAGGGCAATTGCGTGAGATTATTGCAAATTGATATGACAAATTAGTCAAGGATGTAGGATACTTAAAAATCTGCATTGAATTGCTAGATAAAAATATTTTTGATTGAGGTGAGAGCCCCAATTTAAAAAATCTGATAATAAAATATAAATTAACTACTGTTATGGCAATTAACTTATAATAATCTCTCCATTACTAAAGTTTATCAAAAAAAAGAAATTGCAATACAATTTTAAAAATGCATGCTTTTATATAAGCACAAGCATTATCATATCAAGCTATTACTAAGAACACAATGAATTCACATTCTGTGTAGACCAGCCTTCCTTGTATTTCCACATTTGAATGCAGACCTGTTCTAAGGGATGCACAAGTGCTGACTGCTGGCTTTTCCCTTTGGGATGTAAGTGAGCAGCCCTCGCATCCACATAAGCCTCTTGTTTTAATTACAATGAAAGACATTGTGTTTTCTACAATAGAGAGGATATTTTACAAAGATCTGTCTGACTGTCTCGCAAGTGTGGGTTGAGGCATTAAATGGGATGAGTGGAAAGCTTACAACCATATGGTATGGTGTGCTTCTGATTAAAAGAACTGAAATAAGGAGATGTATTTTTAAGTGCTTGCTTCAAAATATTGAAAAATATCTTAAGGTTATGTTCAGTGTTTCTACAACTGAACTTGAATTATGTGACTGAATAATAAGCAGATGGGTTATAATAAATTTTTAAATGTCATTTCCTAAAGATATAAAACTGTCTGTCAAACCACACCAAAATAAAGGTATTGTCTTACACTATATCAATTGTGTGTATTAGTGTGTATGTTCCATGCATGTGTACACATCCACGCTGACGTGCGCTTGTGGAGGTCACAGGAGACTTTTTCGCCTTGGTGCTTGACTTTTTCTCGAATCTCAACTACTTTGATAGAAAATCCATACTCTTTGTCACTCTGACATCTCTCCTCCCTTCATCTTCACACATATTGCTTCCCGTAGCCACATCTTCCTGCAGTTCCAGCTTGTTTGGTTTCAAGTTTTGATCATTCCTCTGAAATTCAGACTTAAATATTTTGCCGTTCATGTACATTCCTCCTTGGATGTCTCCCAAGTATACCAGACTATGGATATATTTTGAAAATGATTGAAATGTCTAACATTTTTGACTCAAAATTTCAATCAAGATTCTGATATTTAATGAGACAGTGGATATGGTGTTGTATTTCAGTTCTTCATAAACTATAGTGTTCAAATGCTGTTTTTTATCCATGTCTATATCCAGCCAGCCACCTCACAGATCTTCCCATGCCATCTCTCACTTTGCAGAGTTCACTTGCACGCCAGCAGCCAGAGAATCCTTAGAAAATCCTGGGAAAATCCCACCGTTCTGTTCTGACCTCTCCACTAGTCTCACATAGTGTCTGTTGTTGTTTTAGGTAAAATGCACAAGTTTCATTTGTCTCCCCGCATCCTTTACCGTTTCATTTTGTCTCTTTTTACTTTATATTTTTCTTCATCACCCTGACCTCATCGCTCCTTCAATTTATTTACTCCCTTTTCCTTAGACTATCATCTTTAACACATTGCCTTTTATTCAAGAGAATGCCAAGATCAGCCTTGAAAAGCTCTGGTCTTATCTGTGGCATCACCTCCGGACCATCCTTAGAACTATTCTTCACTGCCCCCACCTCTCCATTCTGTCTGTTTTCCAAAGAACGTACATCTTGTAAACACAGTCAACTCATTTCCCTGTTTTGTTCTATCCACATAAAATAAAAAAAAGTAAAAATAAAAAAAGCACAATTGAAGCTAAACAATGTTCGGTAAACCAAAGTTTTAGTTGTTTATAATTTTGGTTTCATTTCCCCCTAATGCCTACACAAAATTAAGATACGATGACTATCATAGTTAACTTTGTCAGCTTGACGTGTAGTCTTGTGGGAAGAGAAAACCTCGACTGAAGAATTGTTTCCATCAGACTGACCTGTGAGCACGTCTTTAGAGGCATGTTCTTGATAGTTACTTGATGCAAGAGGGTCCAGCATTCTGTGGTCAGAACCATCTCTAAGTCATTGGGCCAGACATTTTAAATAGTGGTTGATGAATGTGAGCCTGGTTGCTAGTTTGTAAGCGTATTCCTCGATGAATTCTGCTTCAGTTCTTGAATGTTTTCCATACCCCAATACTGGGTTCCCCCAATGATGCAGTAAGTCAAATGAGGCTGAATTAAAAGTTCAGGTTTAATGAGCAAGCACCCCCAGGTGATTCTTGGGGGAAGAAAGAAGAAGAGACCATGCTGTGGGTCCAGGGGTTGGCTCTTAAACACCCTGTATGCATGGTCTTCAACAGCCACAGGGGAGGAGCCATCACTGGACAGGTTTTCTGAGGGTGGAGTTTGGAATAGGTCCTGAGATGGAGATTCCCAACAGTTCTTGTCTCCAGGATTTGAGTTTCTTCCATGACTTCCCTCAATAATGTACTGCAAACTATAAGCCAAATAAACCCTTTCCTTCCCAAGTTGGTTTTGGTCAGTGTTTTTTACAACAACAACAACAAAACTTGGGCAGAGGTAAAAATGCTTTAGAAGTATATGTTTGCATTATTATTTATTTACTGTCTATGAAAGACAGACTTCTGTGAGTCTAGGCACTATTTATTTTTCTAACTTTATGACTTGCCTTGATTTTTAAGACACTATCCCTCTAACCAGGCCTGGAGGCACATGCCTTTAATCTCAGCACTTGGGAAGCAGAGGAACACAGACCTCTGAGTTCAAGGATAGTTTTGTGTACAGAGTGAGATTCAGAACAGACAAAGCAATATAGAAAATCACTGTATTGATAAACAAACAAAAAGAAAGAAAGAAGAGAGAGAAAACAAAATAATAACAAATAGACTTGATCCAGACATCAGTTTCCAAGTTTATATACATGAAATTCTATAAAGCATTTGCAATAGCCATAAATCCTTAACTCTTAAACTTATGATTTCCAGTAGATTAATTTGTTAAGTTCCCACTATGTTTTGCTCCATCATCCTGGCCACTTATCTGAACAGAAAGTGCACATCTCTGAACAGAAAGATACAAGGCCTATGTATGATTAATCTTTGTTGGATGCTTCCTGTGGTTCTAACATTCTCTCCCCAAGAGCCAGCGTGACCCAGCTCCTCCATTGACCAATGCTTCTGAGATGCTCTGCTCCTATTCTCCAAATGGCTGTTCATGCTCCTGAATACTTCTTTATGCTTACAATACAAGAAGTGACTAATGTGGACTTAGTCATAGGCTGCACAAATAGATAAAGCCTTTCCGTAGGTACTCCTATCCTTCTCCTTATGACAATTGTTCGCAGTTTGACTTCTCGAACTAAAGGAGAATATCTGTCACTTGAAGGTAACAGAGTAGTGACAGGCCCTCAAACCATCTGTTGTGGATTTTATGGAATAAACAAGATTAATAACGTTTGACCCACTGTAATATTTTGAGCCTTTCTTAAAAAGTTATATGGTTATTCACAACTATTTAAATTATTCTATCATAAATCTGATTTTATCTTTATATATAAGAAAATTACTTTGAACTTCATCCCATATTTTTCCTAAATGAACTCTAAATATTATGTGACTGCCTGAAACCAAATCTAACTCTTACACTGAAACATGTGATCAGATTTATAAGTACCATATACTATTATTGAGTGAAAAAATGCAAGTCTAATTTGAATGCAATTTAATCTGTATTCACTTGAACTCTATTAGAATACCCTATTGGTCATTTACCCAGCACATGCCGTCCTATTAAGAAATGCTTAAATTTTATCTTTCAATCTGTGTGCATGTGTATGTGTTGGAACAATCAGTCTGTCTGTCTGTCTGCCTTCATATATATATATGGTGCCTGATGCTGGAGAACAAACACATGGCCTTGTAGACATTAGGTTTCTGTGCTAGCTGGTTTTATGTCAACCTGATACAGTATTCTGAGAGGAGAGAATCTCAACTGAAAAAAAAAAAAGCTCCATAAGATTGGGTTATATGCAAACACGTAAGGCATCTACTTAATTAGTGATTGATCAGGGAACAACCAGCTCATTATGGGTAGGTTCATCTATGGGCTGGTGGTTTTGGGTTCTATAATAAAGCTGACTGAGCAAGCCCTGAGGAACAAGCATTTCCTCAAGGACTGTGCTTCAGCTCCTGCCTCCAGATTCCTTTCTCTGTTTGACTTCTTGTCCTGGCCTCCTTCAATGAGAGACTATGATGTAGAAGTATAAACCAAATAAACATTTTTCTTCCCAAGTTGCTTTTAGGTCATGGTGTTTCATTGCAGCAACAGAAACCTTAAGCCAGTTCCTTTTCTATCCCTAAACTGTATGCTGTTAGTGCCCAAATACCTTGGTACTTTTATTTCTTTTGTAGCATTGTCATTTATTAAGTCTAAAACTTCTGAGTAGACATATATATTATCAGATCTTTTCAGGAAAAAAATGAGTTTTACATCTTTGAATATGTAGCATAAAGCCTCTGGCCAACTAATAATGTATCCAAGTAAATCAATGCTAAGTCATGTGATGATGGTGAAGTAGGTACTGTTGATGAACTGGGTAAGCATGACAGGGTATTGTGTTACTTCTCAGACACTATCTAATATATGAGAAAGGAAAATAAAATAAAATTTACCAGCATTTGGACATTAAAGGCTGTGTGCTTATATCTGTTAGTAATAAATTTATTGATACTTACACTTGGAGAAAGAAGGAAATGAAATGTGAGAAAAGGAAAGACACAGGATCTAAGATAACACTGTGTGCAAGACGCATCAGGGTTTTGTAATTGCTAAGGGACAAAAGTACAAATGACAATGACCCAGAACGACTGTTATTTTAACTGCAGTCACTAGCCATCAATTCTAGGAAACATTCCTAATTCATGCATGTTAAAATTTTTTCAGGTATAACCATAAATTAGGAGTAAATATAGAAAGAAAAATCAATATTCACTGAATTCATTAGCACCTTAGGAGAGATTGGCAAACCCAATATTAAAAATATTAAAAGCAAAATAGCAAATTTTGTACGTGCAAACAACTCCAAAAGCCATGTCAAAAGAATCATGATGGAAGTTTTACTATCCAGAAGCAGAAGCAGCCCTGTTGTCTTTCAGGTTTCAAAGCAGGACATCAGTTCTATAATACAGATATCTCATTCATAAAGACGTGGTGCATCATATTAAAATAGATAGTTAAGAAGAATGACATTTAATTTCAATATTAAATGACTATCAAGTTTTTTCCTGTTTGGGGTAATGATAAAGCTGAAATTCTAGTCATTAGCTGTTGTTTTGATGCAGCATGGCCTCTCAAGCTCACGGGCTGGAACATTTGTGCACCATATTTGATGTGATAAGGCCCGCAGTCATAAACACAAACAGAATTCTTAACTCTTTTCAGAACAGACTGTGTGCACCTACAATGGAGTCAAGCCTGCCAAAGCAATGTGCTCAAGCTGAACAAGTAAAGTTGGAAGAAATGCTTGCTGTAGCTTTGCTCCTGAGCAGCGTGGCTTAGGGTGCTGGTGCTAATTGCCTTATACTCCGTAAGCTCTTCGGTTCATGGTCTGACCATTCATTCTTGATTTCCAAACATTTTCCTTTGCAGATCAGCAGTCGTGTGATCCTGGTGAATTTCTCTGCCATGACCACGTGACTTGTGTCTCTCAGAGCTGGCTGTGCGATGGGGAACCTGACTGCCCCGACGAGTCCGATGAGTCTTCAGCCACCTGTGAGTAGAAAGGCTCTTGGCTTTTGCATTTGCTTCCATGTGAAACCAAATGTCAGTTGCTTCCACAGATCACTGCTGTTCTAGCTGGTTCTATTTATATTTCCTTTAAAGCATAACCTGACCGATCTAAAATCTTTTGTTTCTATTTTCTTCGGAATTGAGTGTGTGAAAGGGAGATGAAGCCCAGTTGTAGAGTTTGAAGTAACTTACTGTAACTGTGCTGATACTGGAAAACTTACTTGCTTAGCAACACAGAACTTGCTCCTGCTTGTCACGTGTACCTTGAGATGCAGGAAAGTATAGAAGATGCATCATTAAGGAAATTCACCTCTACCTTTCACATCACTTACATTAATTTTTATAATTCTGCAGATTACTGAACATAATTTCTTTAGAACCTAATCTTATCTGTGATTAGATAATCTTATCAGTGAGGGTCTTAACCTTTATAAAAGGAGACTGGGACACTCTTGGTGTCTGGGGGTTCTAATCCCAGTTGAAGCATTGTTACATGAAATCCTCTGAGGATTTTACCACACTGAACATGTCAGTATACCAAAACTGGGACTAATGCTATGATCACTTCTGAATGACACAAAGTTTTATGAATGCTCATCTGTTCCTCAGTGTGTGAACCAGACACTACTTTTGATATCAATATTTTTAGAACTTACACCTGCAGTCTGTGGTCCTTGTGTGTCCACATTTGCCTTTATATCAATATTATCCCCGAGACAATCATACAGTTCTTTCTGTAAAGGCAAAGTGAAGAAAAAAAAAACATATTACAGTTGATTGATAATGTGGTGATAAAACCATAAAAGGCAAAGCAATGGTTTTAACTATGCTCTCACTCATGTTGCAAATAGAACTAATGCATTAGTTATTAAAATCTTGCCAGTAAAAATGAAATCAGTGCTCTTTAATAATCATTGTGTTTGCAAGTCCTATTAAAGTTTCTCAGCATAGATGAAAGTGATTGTGTATATGCGAGTTGCTCATCCTGACTTTAAACCCATCTTCACAGGGAGAAGTTGTAGGTATTTAATAAATTTCCCATTTTTACCAATTTTACATATAATTATAAATTTTTTCATTGAGGTTTTTGTAATCCTGGGTGAGATAGATTTAAGATAAGAAAATAAGAATGCTATAATGAATTAAAAGTTCTGCTAATCCTTACAAATGTATTTTTGTGAGTAGAAATGAATAAACTGCTCACCTATGATACAACACATATGAACCTTAAAATATTACATAAATAGGAAGACAGTAGTCATAAAGGAATGTTCATTTTATAACACCATTCATTGAAGGACCCCATATAGACATTTCCAATTTGGATTTCTTAATCTAGACTTTTACAGTTACCACAGTGGTTCCCAATGTGTTTTGTGAAGTTCCTATGAGTTTTCACTTATCTCCATAAGATAATTTTACAATACTATAACTCCAAAAATGTGAGCATTCAGTGTGAAAGTTGAAGGCACTCAGGATGGAAAGCTGTGAAGACTGATTCCTTATGCATACAGAGACGTGCTATCGTCTGTGATTAGATAATAAAGCACATTGTTTCATAAAATTTAAATGAAACTATATGATGCAATGTGTTTTCCCCTAAATCTACTTAGTCTTTACAAGGAGAAGAATGAGTGAGGATTTATGATGAAATATGGAAAATCTGAAGTGAAATATTCCAACAGGAATCAGATACTGCTGAGTAAAAGTAAGATATTAGCCTGATAACTGAAATGCTTTAAAAACAAATGCACAGAGGACAAAAAAGAAGTTTAATAAAACCAAATATCAAGGGAGTTTAAATGAACCCATGATTTGATTTATTCCTCTCTTTGGTTTCTTTGGGAATATTTTCTCATATCCGTTTGGATGGAGTTAAATATTACTACCAGCTACTAACTTACAAAGCTTGCCTGAGTTCAACATGCCACGTGGTCGATTTCATTTTGGGAAGACTTGACTAATATTTGGGAATTTTAAATATTTTTAAATATTTCTGTCAGATACGAGAACAAATTCTTTACCATGGAGATGAAGTTCTTCTTGTGTGTAATTTGAAATGTGTCTTCAAGTATCTAAACAATGATTAGAACCACCGTTAGTTCCTATGAGGTAAGGCGAATGGGAAATCAGGAGACTCTCCAGCTCTGTGTTCTCGGCTTTCAACCCACTGTTGTCAATTGTAGCATGCAGCAAGGATGAACGTAAACATGGGAAAGGTTTCTTTGTAAAATGCAAGCTTGGCACCATCTGTGGCGAGGAAGTCGTCCTGAAAGGCGCATTCTTCGGAGATATTCAAATCTTAATTCCTTCCCAGAATTATTCTGCTCAATGCTTAATGAGTCTCCCTTTCCAACAATCAACTCCAGCTGGTGTGTGATACTTTCTGGGGAGCTGAAGTTATCATAAATAACCTCATTTCTTTTTTCAGCCAGGAAAGTATTTACTCTGCTGTTTGTCCTTCATTCCTACTGCTTTTATTAACGTTCAGAAAAGCCCTTAAAGAGTTCTTTGACTACAGACCAGAGTTTGTTTATATTGCCATCTTAGTGAGCAAAGTAGCAGAGTACAAAAATGGCCTTAGTGAATATAGATTTTGCAACCTGGATAGTTGTGACAATTTGTGCCTTGACTTTGTTTGGTTCTTGTGTAGGGTGAGTAAGGCTTTTGTGTCAAGGATTCCGATAATCACTGCTTACATTTTAGAGGCTTCCTGGGTCTCCCCCGTGTATTATCCTTTCTAATGTTTGTCTGTTTGTTTGTTTAAACTATCTGCCAGCTTTCCCTGTGGAAAAGAAATTACTTAAAAATAATCAAAAAGAAAAGAAGGATGAAGTAAGCCAAAGATCAGATTTTGTTAGCAAGTTACGTTTTGCCCTATAAATGTCAAACTATGATTTCTGGAACATGCCGGATGCACAGTTGTGCTTGCAGGTCTGTGTATGCTGAGGTACTGTGGTGATGTGGGGGTGGCTCAGACACACAAAGCAAGTACATATTGCATAGACTTGTGTATGAGCATATATCCAGCCTGAAGCAACATTAGCACGGTGTGCAAATTCTGCATTTCTTCTGTATTCGCAAAGCTGTTTGCCAGGGCTGAATCTGAGTACATGCTCTAAAATTGGTGGTTTACCTAGCAGCTTACTTTTCACAAGTAAAATATATATTACAAAGATGGACAAATGGGGGCAACATTAAATTAATCTGATCATTCCAGGATGGACTGGATTTCGTGATTTTGTGTTCTGCCATGCTTGGCTTGCGGTTGTCAGTCTTCCCTTCACGGGCTGGCTGCTCCATCTTCTCTAACTGACAGTTGCATTCCAGACACAAAGAAGAGAAAAAGGAAAGAAAACAGGCAAATGCCTGTTCACTCACTCTGTTGGAAGAGGAGCTTCTTTTGGAATTAAACGTGATAGGTTTCTGCTCAGAACTTCTGAGCTTGAACTGATCATATGGGTCATGGGGCAACAAATATTCTCAGCAGAGGCTATTTTCTGGGTGAGATGTGAAGTAGAGGTAATTGCCTCAGTTCTTTTTTTTTTTTTTTCTTGATTTGATAAAATACCTACACCAAAGCCATTTCCTTTCTCCCATCTATACAGTCCAGAATATCAGTCAGGGACTGCTGCCAACTACTCTGTAGATCTTCCCCTCTCAATAACCATAATCAAGATAATTCCCCCACAGACTTTATCTGGTTTAATTAAAAGCACTTGCTACTCTTGAAAAAGGCACAGGTTCAATTCTCGGCATCACACAGAAACTTGCAATCATCACATCTTCAACTGCAGTCCCAGAGCATCTGACACCCTTCTCTGGTCTTCGTGACCATCACACACATGACCGATTAGCATACATGCAAACAAACCCTCATATATTCATACATATATGTTTCAAAGGTAATCTCCACAGCCGTGTTCAGAGGCCCATCTTCCCGCTGATTCTCAATTCCGTCAAATTACGACCCTAAATGCCGTAGTGGTAATAAAGGTAAAAGGAAAGAAGTTGAGTGGCAAAGCCCGCTGGTCGCATGTCCCACGGTATACTTGCTTCCTCTCTGCCCACTTTCTGCCTATGAGATGGTATTACTATGTTGATAGTGGTTGCAGGCCCAGCTCAAAATCCCAATTATTTATAAATGTCTTTGCTGTTCTGCATCTAATATATTTTACTTCCTAGAAATGAGAATAACTGCTTCAAATTCAAGAGCCGCATATTAACTATCAAGGTCTTTTCTCCACCTTGCACCCCTCCTGTTTTCCTGGTTCCAAGAACAATGTGGGCCACTTTTCCTTGAAAGCCTTTGATAGGACATTACTTCCCCATCTGGCACACTCTTTTGTGTCTACTTCAAACATAATTGAAAAAATAAGCTTTATAGTTAGGGATGTGTCCGGGAAGAGGCATAACCTATTACATAAAGCCATCTGAGTTGAGTTTGGAACAGTTTTTATAACTAGATTTATGACACTCGTATATTTGGAAAACTTTGATGTAGAAATTTTCCTGGAATAGGTACCTTTTTGAGCTATTGCTCAACAAGACACTATGCAGACTGTTTATTCAGAGTTAAATATAATGTTATAAGTATATTCGTGTAAAACATCACTAATTGATGCTAATGTCATGCCGTGCATATCTTGTTATCTGGTTTTATGAAAGTCAGGACACCAATATTTTGGTCTTTCTTGTATTCATCCACATAGACTGAGTAGTAAAGGCACAGCTTGGGTTTCTTTGAAAATGCCCCCTTTCCCCAAAACATCCTGAGGTGAAGAAAGAATCAGTTCCTAAGAAGACCCCTCAGGCCACCTAATTGTAAAGTGTAACATCATTAGAGGATCATGGAATGTCATCTCAGTAAAACTGTTTCATGCGGCTTCGGGAGTGATCTTATCTAATTGAACAACGTAGTAAAAATAACAAGTCTCCCGGGTCCTAGGAACAGAGACACTTCTGAAAGATGAGAATGTCTGTTCATCATCATGTTAGATGTGACTCGGCATGAAGTGACCATCATTTCTATTGTATTTCTGTTGTTGTGGGATTTAACTTTCTTTAGATGAGATGTTAATCAAATTCTTATATTCATGAATGGGCTTTCTCCTGTGGTATAACATAGAAACCCTTTTGATAATTTTTTTCTAACTTCCTCTGATGCTGGTCAGAGGAATAAAATGATGGGATTCATCTGGGACATTATTAGCAAACACATGCTGCCCTTTAAAATGTATGGTGAAATAAGGCACTGAAAATAGGCTACAAGAACACTAATACGGATAAAAGTGTGGTCCGTGTTCCCAAGTAATCGTGATTTAGAGGTCACTTTGCCATGAGCTCATCTATGGGAGGCTCAGAGCTAAGCTTTCCGTTAGGTAGAGAAGCAGAAATGATCTTACAGATTAAAGAGAAAGCAGATGAGACCCAAGAGGACAGTTTATGTCTCTTTCAATTCTTTCTGTTTTGTTCATTTTATTCGGGAGCTCCTCTGCTTAGCAGTAGAAAGGCCAAAAGCATTGACCCCTCTTTAATAATAAAAAACACCCACTAAAGAGTTTGATATGAAGGGCTGATGGGAAGGTGAGGAAAGCACTGTGAATTAAAGGGCTGTCTAATGTCAGTTCATTTCCCTAGCACAGTGGGCAACACGATGAGATTTCTCCTCTACATCACTGTGAGATAACAGTGTCTCTGAACATGTCATTGCAACTCCAAGAAGGTCAATTGGAGGCAGAGGTGACAGTACTGAGTGTCCTACAGACTCACAAGGCAGTTTCAGTTCCAGAATGTCCCCAAAGCTCACTGTTTGCTGCTCTTGGGTCCTCTGATGCAAGATTGCTGGTCCCAGAATCCAAAAGGTTAGCTGTCCTTAGCCAGAACCCCAACTTCAAGAATGAAACTCTGCTGTGTGCAAAGAAAATGGTAGAATAAAGCACATGCTTTCTAGAGACTCTGTTGCGCAAATCTTCACGGCTTAAGGGATGATGTACTGTAAACACAAGCCTTGGCAGGCTCTGCAGGGACAAGTCTGAGGCTGAGCTAGGAGACTTCCTGGAAACATGTGAATCCATCACTTACCCCCAACTAATTCTGCATTGTGGGTTGTGGATGAAGGCTTCTTACTTTCTGTGGATGAGTACATTTAATCCTTGAAGATCTTCTATTCCTTATAGTCAGAGCAAAAAAAAAAAAAAATTGACTTTCACTCAAAAGTACTTCTAAAACGACACATGTTTGTAAATGTGTGGCTTTAGGATGCTGTGTGTGCTAAGAGCATATTTCTAATGATGATTCTAGTCTCCTCTTCCACTCACTACTTCTTCCACCCCCAAACTTAATAATAAGACACAAACTTGGGGCCTAGTCATTAAGGTAAGGGTATCACCAGCCTGCTAATTGCTACATTGGCTCCTTTCAGATCTATGCAATGAAACTGACTTTTAACTGAATATTTTACCTTAAAAACTTTCTAACATTAGCTTTCCTGATTGGAAGATGGCAGAACTTATTCACAAAAGAAAAATAGGCATAATACCTTATGAAAATAATGTTAAATTTGTATAGATATATAAAAATTTATGCCACTTTAAAACATTTGAAGCTAATAGTTGCTTTATGGTTAAAAAAAAGATTCAATAACCTACCTTTTTATCCTATCATTCTTATATGCCCCAATTTTCTTTTAAGAAAGATATCCCTGAATGTAACCTCTTTGGCTTAGTTGTTTTTCCCCTGACTGTGACCAATAATAACTTGCAACCAAACCCCTAAATGATATCAAACATATATAATCCACCAAATGACCAAAAACTGCCTACCCCACCTCTTGGGAATGTGGGTGTCATGTTCTTAAAATTACTTCTGCAAAAGCATCCTTAAGCGACCCTGAGAAATTTGAGATAATGGTTAGTCAAATCCCGAGGGAGCTAGCTGTATCATTTGTTGTCCAGACTCTGTGTGATGGGACAGTGCAGTCTTGACTGGAACAGTCTTTGAGGCAGGACCATCTTACCTAACTGCTTTGACATTTTTCTGGATGTAGTTTTTAGGAAACTGCAACAAGAAATTTTGAGAGATTGGATCACCTGGGCTACTTGTCTTCTTCATAGGAATCTGATCCTTTTGTTCCTAAATCACACAAACTTTTAAAGGTAATATACATACCTGCGTTACCACGGGTGCGGAATATGTTGTATGTACAATTCTGCTAAAGGTGATTTTCTTTTTATGTTTCAAAGGTAAAACCATCTGTCAGCTTGATAATTCCATTTTGTCTGTATAACAAAACTGTAATATACATCCCATCCATGCCATATGAAAGAATGATATGTAATAAGTGCCATAAGGACTCTGTAGTCTTATCATGTCTCATCCACTCTCAGAGCTGTTCCCAAAGAAGAGGGATTATCATATCTTTTGAAGGAATCTCTATCATTTGCTTCTTGTGGAAACAAAGGCATAATCCCCCGCCCCCTACCAATACAACACATTTCCTGACTTTCATATTGAAGTTAAAATATCTTTAAAATATATAGGCTAAAGTTTAATTCAACACTTTTCATGATCTAATGTTTCTTAGCAGCTGTTGTTTTTATTCATTAGAAATTAAAAATTTAAAGTTAATAGTACTATACAGGATCCAGAAACCCTGTGTATTTCCCATCTGTATGTAGCTTACTCCTTTTATATTACTTATCTCTCTTTAAAGACTTCATTTTATTATTATAACTATTTATTTGTTTCAATGGATGTCTGTAGGTAGAGGCTGCTTGTTTAATCCCAGCCACCCAGACCTGAAATAATCACATAGAAATTGTATTCATTAAAACACTGTTTGGCTAATCACTTAGGAATCTTGCTAGCTAGCTCTTATATCTTAAATTAACCCAGTTCCACTATTTCATAATTTACCATAAGGCTCGTATTTACCAGCAAGTTTTTGGGAAGCTCTGGCTGGCATCTTTCTACTTCAGCGGCTATATGGTATCTCCAAGTCTCTGTCTTCTTTTTTCTTTTATCTCTGCTTGGAATTTCTGACTTGCTATATTCTGCACTAAAATAGGGTCCAAGCAGTTTCTTTATTGATTAGCCAATAAATGCAACACATATACAGAAGAACTTCCCACATCAGTTCTTAAACCCATTTTCTTTTCTTTCTTCAAAACAAAATGCATTTGAAAGCATATTACACTAGTTCAGAGGTGATTTTTTGATATGGGCCTGGCTATCTGCTAGCTTTTGTAACTTAAATTAACCAATCTATATTAATCTACATTCTACCATGTGGCTCGTTACCTCTCCTCCATACTTTAATTCCAAGTTACTCCCTGTGACGCTGGCAAATTCCATGCCTCAGATTCCTTCAAGAGTTCCTATCTCTATCCAGAAGTCCTATCTATCTACTCCTGTCTAGCTATTGACCATTTGGTTCTTCATTAAACCAATCAAAAGGTATTTTGGCAAAGACACAGCTCCACAGTACACAAAACATTATCCGACAATAGTGGGTGAAAGTGGATCCCTTTAAATTCCATGTTGGGATGGGGGATGTTCCTAAAGCCCACCATCTCAGAAATGTTTTTTCCTGATTTAAAGAGCTAATTAGGTTACAACAAGGTCAGTAGCATGCTGATGAGAAGAGTAATTCTACAGTTCAGGAGAGCTTGTGCAAGAGATGACAACACTGCTCATACTTTACAGTAATCTGCTGCCATCTATACAGATTATTATTTAAATCCAAGTAGAGGGTTTGCTTAACCAAAAGAGTAACACACAATTCCATAATAAAAAGGAGCATTATTTTTTTCTACATGGGTTTTTTGGAATTATGTTACATTTTCTTTTAAATGTGTACATAATAGAGACTTACATTATTTGATTTCAATAACATGCTGTACATTTTCATTTAAATAAGAAATAAAATACCAAATTCATTTATTATAATAACTAAATATAATTAATGAAACTAGAAACCCATCATTCGGCAGCTATTTAATGAGGGTCAATAGTGCTGAAGGTTCCTCTGAGACAGGCCTTCTGAATGCATAAAAGCAGTAATAATATGAGTATAAACCCATGCTGTTAGGCCATTTCTCATTTTGTTTATCCATATGAACTGTTGTTTCTTCTGCACAGAACATTTTCCTCTCTGATGTCAAGACAGAGAGCTAATATAGTTATTAATGTTAATTGTGAAAATTACTGGATGCTGGAATATGGAACCATGTTAGAAAACATGGACAGAGTTAGAAAACACTGTCCTTTGCAAATGTTTTGCAAATGACAACATTGTTATTAAAATTCTGACAATGTAGGTAAAATTTGCTTTTTCTCCACCACAAAAGACTCATTAGCATCCATAGCAACTACCTTGAAAATGCCATTTGATCTCAGTGATGTTAAGAAAAACAAGAGCTAACATATGTGAGGTGTACGAGCAAAGTGAATTGAGACCAAAACCTCTGCAAAGCGGTATGCTCCTCAGTTCTCCTGCACTTTGCAAAATTCAATATTCTCATGATTTGAAGGTGATTGTGAATTGTTACTCAGATGATGAAACCAATTGACCCTGACAGACTCCATATATCTCACCTTAAGTTTGCTCAAATATGAATTTATAATCTTGAAAAGAGACAGTGTCTTCCAAGAGGATTTTGGGAAAAATTACTGCCTTTTATAGCAAGCTCAAACATCTGCCACACACAATAGGTACCCTAGATTGCTTTTTACATTAAAAAAAAGATGTTTGTGATAAAGATGATGATGCTAACGGAAGTATTTCTTTTTTACCTAGGTATCCAGCTGAGCATGGTATCAGGTATAGATGTTCTGGTCAGGAATATGGCATCAGTTTATTGCATACAGCCTGCTTTTGCATCACTTTCCACCACCATTTCGAACAAAAGTTCTTCTTCTAATTTGTATGAAGGTGTGATAGGATCTACCATGACCTTGTCAGTGACACTAGTCATCATCCTTCTTCATGGAAGATAAAGAAAAACAGTAGGGAAATCAGTCTCTGGAGATGTTGAATCAACTGGTTGAATACTTTGCTATGGAACTGACTGTTCCACACCAGGCAGAGGAAGCGAAGGTCTCTTACAGAGATGTCCAAACTGAAAATCAAGACTCTCAGTGGAAGCCACATTCCTATTCAGACTTATATATTTATTTAATTTATTTTTCTGTTTCACCAGTGGAATGATTCAAAGGAAGAGGTCACCCTGAAGGCTATCTGAACATTTAGAACATATAAAATGTCAAGGTTGTCAGTATTTGAGGCATCAATCTTTGGTGAGAATGAGAGTCATTAGAATCTGCTAGTGAGTTAGACAGACCCATAAAGCTAAATGATTTGATAAGCTTCACAAGTTACTAATTGCCTGGTTTCCTTAGTTTTTTCTTTAGAATTTGCAGGTGATAGTTAAGTCATAACACATCTGTTAAGTGGTGGCCCTCCACATGTGTGTGTGTGTGTGTGTGTGTGTGTGTGCATACATACATATGTGTGTGATGAATACTACCCTATAACTGGACTTAGGTTCTTTTGACCTTTATCCTCCTTTCGTCCTTTCAATTTTAATCCCTTTCATTCTAACCCCTCTATACTGATTGCCTTGCACAATTTGTCACAAAAGCCCCCTGAAAGTCCTGAAATAATAATTCTTAATTAATTGCTAAATTTAAAATTAATGCGAACCACAATAAATCCAATAGCACTGAATCAGTTGACAAGCACTTCTAGCTTTCATTAAGAACCCATGTGCATAAACACTACACACATTTTTTTTTGTTTAAACAATGATTTGTTTACTAAATAATGATCTGTTTACTAGGTGGGAATGTGGGTATATTTTTTCTGCAATTGCCTAAAAAAGATTATGAATAGGGAAAAACAACTTGAGTATAAATGGCTCTCACCTCACTTAGTTTCCTGGAAAATATCCTAATACAAAGAATCAGTATCTATTCAAAACTGGCTTGAGTGCTAAGTTCTCCAATAATTTCAGGCTGTTTAGACTCAGTGGCAGTCTCCAGAAAGCCTGAGTATCAGTTATTTGTTCTTTTCTTTTCTTTTTTTGGTGACATAAAAAGTAACTGACTTGTCTCTTGAAAGATCTATAGATACTAATTTATATTTAACCCAAGATGTACTTTTCAGATTGTGGTCCATAACTATACAAGGCTATTCTGTTCAAGAATCTCACAAGAAGTGTACAAGAATCTCACAAAGAAAGTTTACAGACACTTCTTGAATAGCCCAGTTACCCATGGGAAAATTCCTTACATGCTGGCAATAGGATGGCAAAAATTCTAAATATTTATTCCTGAGGTCTGTTATATAGATGATTTAATTTTGTCAAAAGACTTTATTTTGATGGTAGTGTGCAATCATGGAAAATACATTATATATGTATTCAAATGTGATTGGATTTGTAGAATTCTTCTCTATTTGCTAATATGGGCTATGGGTCAAATCTCCACACCCACAATCCCAGTGAAAGACTTTGGTGGTTAATAAGCCAACTAATCTACAATTATGAAGAACTGGGTTGAAATTTAGAGAATCCATACATCTGGTCAAATTCACACTCTACCAGGACTTTAGATAGAACTTGGCAAAGATTAAAACGTCCCGATCTGAATAGGTTTCTGTCAGGTCTCATAGCAGAAGACCATCACATTTTTATTTAATTTGAATTTATGGCAGAAGATCTGTCAGAGGAGGTTTACCTACGTTAAGGTAGTAATAAGCCCTCTCAGGGCCACCTGGTGTCAGTGTTCTCCCCTGACGATTTCTGTAGAGATGCAGGGAGCCTCAGTAGCTCTGTGGCTCAGCCCTGGACTTCCATGATGGCTTCTGTTTGTAAAGGCTCAATTCCATTTTGGAATCCAGGCCAATGTCAAGGTGTAAGTAGATTAGGAAACAGCCTCCTTACAATACTGACTACAGTCCTCATCCTACAGAAGGTGATAAAGAATGCAACAACCAGATGGCTTTTAATTAGACTCAGTAGAATATCTAAAATACATACTTTTATGATATTTTTGTTATGTAATTTCTGCATTATCCATACCTGTTCTAATCACACAGGAATCTTTCTAGTTCCTTTTGTCTTTGCTTCGTGATTACATGTGGCCTGTTATTAACTATTCCATTGGGCCTGGTGTTAAGCATGGCACATGTGTGTAGGTCACAGAACATCTTTTGAAAGCTTGTGCTTGACTTTCTGTATTGTTCTAGAGGCAGAGTCTCTCTTCCTGATGGCTTTTGTTTATTTTTGCCATTGTATACACCAAGGTAGCTATACAGATATCTTCTGAGTGATTCCCCGTCTCTCCTTCCTATTTCTCCTTAGAGTGCTAGGCTTCCAAATACATGCTACTACAGAAACTTTTTACATGCCATGAATTGATCAAACACAGATGGTCAGGCCTATACAAATGGATGTGTATCTCTGGTAGTTATTTTAATTTCTTTTATTCTAGCACCTGCTAATCACATACTAAACTTCAGTTAGTTTTACTTTATAAGTATTTTTTTTTGCTCTTTTTTTCTCAGCTTTTGCTTCCTTCAAATAGACTCATGGCATAATACATAAAACAAAGCTACTAAATCAACAGGTTTAATGATAGTCTAAGTGAATTGCAATTAGAATAAACTGACAAATTAACTCCATTTATACATAGAGAAACAGATAAAATGTCCCAAACCTTAAAGAGCTACATTAAATTATAGCTTAATTACAGCATGTAATAATAAGTCAAATATAAATAATACAATGTGTCTTAAAATAAGTGACTTTAAAATCTCTAATATTGAAGAACAGATTTTTAGCAAATCATTCACATATTTTTAACAAAACCAATTATCCATTGTGAAGAGTTTGATTTATTTTTCATTATTAAAAAGTGGGTAAAGTTGAATGTTTGGCAGGATTAACTTTTATATAAAATAATTCTGTTAATTGAATGGTTTTGAATTATAAATTTTTATCTGATATCTATTTGCTGGAAAATTGTGATGCTGCCTCTTTTGTGCCTTGGTTAGGCAGAGAAATGCTTCAAGTGTAACAGGCCCGGTCTTGAGAACGACACAAAACCTATGCAGGGTATTTAGGTAGTAGTTTTAAAGAGAAAACCAACAAACAAACCAGAGAAGCCTACCCTTTTCTTCCAGCACAAAATGTGTTAAAGTTGACTGTGTTTGTCTGTTCCGTGACTCACGAGCGTGTCGCTGCTTGAGCACAGATGGTATTTTTGAGAAAAGAGGGGATCATTCTTTTATAAGAAGCAAAGTTGTGATTTAAAACAAGCGTTTTGGGATTCTTATAAAACAGCAGTGTGAAGCTATTTTAATTACCAAAAAGATAGTTGACTATGGACAATGGAAAAATATATGCATTACCCAGACTCTAAACATATAAAGATGAAGTAAAAATGCATCTTGAGTAGCCAGCACTGGAGTCAACCTAAACATAGCTAAGTCTTCTTTAACAAGGCAACTATTAAACAATTAAAATTGCAAGGCATGTAACTGGTCTTTTAAAACCTCAAAAAAGCTTCTTTTAATGTGTTAACGAAGGAGTATAGAAGAATAGAATCTTAAATACATACTTTTTATTTCAAAAATGACTTTGCTTAACCTTTAGAAAAAATAAAATCCTTCTCATAAGCAATTTATTTCTCCTTTTCTTATACATAACGACATAATAAGATCTATATTTTGTTCAA
This sequence comes from Microtus obscurus, assembly GCA_963919715.1. Lineage (NCBI taxonomy): Eukaryota > Metazoa > Chordata > Mammalia > Rodentia > Cricetidae > Microtus > Microtus obscurus. The sequence continues at coordinate 6,022,413 of CAWTZC010001616.1, read as the reverse complement.
TACAATGCAACTTTAATATTTGATTTCTGTGACCCAAGGTCTTATATCATTTTTGTTTGTGTCCTATACAATAGGTCATTTAGAAGGAGAGGTAACATGCCCAATTATATAATATCTGGGTAATAAAACTGTTGTTTCTACTGGAAACCACAGTCGCCACAGAGCAGGGAAGCTTGTTAGCAAATTAGGAAGGGAGCTAAGTCAGTCTGCTGATATTAGCCAGTGTTTCTGCCACAGGCCCTATTATACTCCACAACAAGAAACTCTTTTAATTAAAAGCCAAGCTCTCCACTAAAGCTAATCATAGATAATTGTTCCTGATAAGAAAATAAATGCAGAGTACACAGATTTCTCCCCCATAATAGTGACTACATCATGTGAAAGGGGAAATATGTACTAAAACCATTTTTTTCAATACCACTGAAGAGAGTGTGACTATTCAATATCAACAGTGTGAAACTGAAAATAAATGGCCCTGTCTCAATATTTAGGTTTGATATTTTTATTTTTGATTTCTTTTTATTCTATGCTATTCCCTGGCTGCCTGACTAAATGAATAACAGAGCATGTCTTATACTTCACTTATGATATCCAGACATTTTTTAAATCTAGACTGGGTGAGTACAAATAATAAAAATGAAAGTTTTCAGGGGCTGCAATCTTTTAAAACTTGGCATTTGGCACTGGTACCTGGGAAGATAGCAAAATGAATGGGACCCGAACGTATTTAGCATGGAGAACTTCATCAGAAGGCAATGGCCAAATACATCAAACGACTGGATTAAGATTTGCTTTCTATTTACACAAATCTGTGTACTTTGTAGGAAAAGATCAGAAAGCATGAATATCGATCACGAGCTAGCTAGATGACCTTTCGTTAAGTGGATGTAACCATCTCTGAGCATAATATAATTGATTCCTGCAGCTCCGCGGAGAAGAGAAAAGACTGCTTTCTGGCTCTGCACTTTGGATGCAGGCTGCATCTGCTCTGTGTGTCTTTTCTCACTGATTCCCATGACACGGTCTGTTCATCACTCTGAAATCACTCATGCAGTGCAGAAAAAGAACTTCCACCTCGATGCTAATTTGCAATTTTTATTCTGATAATGCCCCCCAAATTAAAGTGAAGATGTAAGAATGATTGCAAGCACTGGGAAGAACTAAGCTTTGGTTTGTGTTTATTTGGTTCAAAACCATCCTGTCAAGAAAGAGAAACATTTGACTTCTAATTTGCTTTATATGATAAAATTTAACATGATGAGAATATTGCATTTTAGAATGTATCAGATATTTTTATACAGGTATCCAGATTGCATATGAAATAATAACCAGAGTATTAAGAATAGGAACAGAGATAGGAAATGACTTTCAACATTGTTGCTACTATTATTTTTGTGAATTGTCTGCACTCAGATAACTAAGCAATACTGTCTTCTGATACATGTCTACATTATTTTCTCTGTTTTCAAAGTTTGTGAGTGTCTTTGGAGATAGAGCTTTCTCATTTGGGTGGCTTTCTTAGAAGGTTTTACATTTGTGTTTGTCTAAAACGCATTGTGTCTTCTGACATTGGTAATTTTTACCATATTTAAAAATTACTTAAGTACAAACGATGTTGTTGACAGAAATTAAAGTTTCATAAAAATTAAGAGATAAAAAATAAGAGATAACTGTAAAACAGTAATGAGTTAGTTTTATTAACAATTTTATATAAAATGCAAGGTTTTAAAAGTTTATTTCAAGTTCCATCAATTCTTCTCCTCATTAAACTCCATCATAATGCATAAACCATCGTTATCCTTTTCCTGGAACTCAGTTTGTGAAACACTCCTTCCTGCTAGTGAGAAAGGCAGTTATAAAGAGGAATGTAAGATGTTTCTCCTGGACTTTTGATTTCTTAAATGTTTATAGTCAAAAAACATTTTCTTCCTTTGGATTAGTGATGGCATTATGCAAATCTCATAGGCCCTTGACTATTGTTTTTAAGCTGAGTGAAACCACTCCTCTCCTCTTGCTTGCCACCTACCTCCCTATGCAGGTTTGTGTCTGCACCAGTCCCTAGGGAGAAAAATCTAAAATTCCCAGCCTGCATTAGAACACAGCTTGAATTTACGACTCTGGAGTGTAACTGAGATTAGACAAATTATACACACGATAATTAATTCTTTGGGGAAATTAAAAAAAAAACTTAAATACAAATAAAATCTAAGAATGTGTGTTGTCGTTTTAATTCTTTTCATTAACAGAATACATTTACTTTAATTAAATAACTGAATCTCTACCGGGGATCTTTTCTTGGTAATTCTGCACATTAAAACGTATATGAAAGTAAATGCTGGGTTTATCTCCAGAGACAGGCTACACATTGATAACAGTAAAGCAATGATTCTGTGTGTCCAAGCTATTTACATTGGAAAATGAATCTGAAAGAGCAGTAGGGGAACATTGCTAATGTGGAAATCTACTGGGATTCAACTATTTCTTTATTCCTAACTTGAATTATTTAATGAATTTTAGCCATTTCAGCTTCAAGGACTACGGCGTTTGGAGCTAGAATGTAGCTTATCAATGCCGATTAAGTCATTCATACAAGGGAAAATGAAGGGCATTCTCAGCCCTTTTCATTTCCTCCAAATAGAATGCACCTCGTTGAGGCAGATCAGAGGAAGGCTGCACATCTTTGAAAATTCAAAAATTATTATACCAGCTAAATCGCAAAATCAGCCCAAGTCTCCTTGGCCTTGCTCACTTTATCAATCCCACATCAGGAGCGATCTCGCCTTTATTCTCCTCCTGTTGCCATCTAATAATCAAACGGACTCATACCTTTCTACAGCCCAGCACTCAGCCATTCACAGAAAAGGAGTTTGCATCTTACATCACTTGTGAGAGAAAGCAGGTTTTATTATTTTGGGGGGGAGTGGGGGTTCTGATTTAGATAGAGCTAGATTTATCAGGACCCTCTAGTTTCTCCCAGGCTAACATCTGCAATTTAGACAGAACTAGATCTTCTTGATATGTGTGAGGCCCCAAGGTTTGTGTATTCCTCTTTCTTGATGAATAGAGGCATTTCTCTTGTTGTGGTTGATGGTGTTGTTATTATTTAACAAGCAAGATTTATTGAACTGTAACTAAATGGCCCACTACAGTAAGAAAGTTCTGAATTTTTTTGAAGCAATGGGATTAAAAAAAAGAAAGATTATAAAGTTCCCCTTGGAGTATTGAACACATTAGACTATGAAACGAATAACTGTCTTGATTAACTCTTCACCAAAGTTGACTATTAATTTTTTAAAGAATAAAAACACAATTAGCAGTTGTTATTAAATAGGCCTAAAATCCAGGTTGTGATTTTAATTTCTAGTATTGTCATTTAAATCAAAATACATAGTGACATAACACAGCAAGAATATTACTGTAATTCCTGATGTGAAAAAGTACCATATAACCCTATCACAAAAAAGTAATAGGACTAATTAAAAAAAAAACACTCAGGTTACCCCACAACCATGCAATGATATTCAGAATTTACTACTTCTATGGTTCCCATGCAATGAATTCTGACTGTACGTGTGTAGTACAAATCCTAACTTATTACGAACGCTAAGAGGCACTGGTTTTAGCTTCTTTGTAGTTATATAGTGAGAGACATCATGTAAATATCAGAGTCAGGAATATTATATTGTAGAGTATTTGTCAAATACAAGTTTATCTCTATCTCAGAGATCAGGTTTTTATGGCCAGCCATGAAGAACTAGCCATATAAAGTGTCTTTTATAATGAGATTTAGAAGATAATTCTGTGTCTTCAAATGTGTTTAAGAGTACACAATGAAAATGTTATTAAACTTGATCCTTAGTGTCATGGAACTTCTGAGCTGGATCAAAGAAAGCATGCATGCATAGTGTGTTACCAGGCAAATTTAGGTTCTTCTTAGGTTTATTTTATCATTTATTTATGTATTTCTGTGTGGATCTGGGTAAATGTACACGTGTGTGTGTCTGTGTGTGTGTGTGTGTGTGTGTGTGTGTGTGTATGTGTGTGTGTGTATGTCTGTTCCTGCAGAAGTCAGAACAGGGTACTGGATTCCCTAGAGCTAAAGCTACAGATTTTAAACCTGTAACATTTTGAGTTTGGGAACCACTCCAGTCTTCTGAGAGAATAGCATGCTCTCTTAAGGCCCAACTCATCTCCCTAGCACCCCATTTAAGGTTCTTAGTTCCACTAATAAAGTAATTTTAAAACTCAAAAAATATTTGATTAAACAAGTGACTGAAATAGTAGCTGTAAATAAACTTACCAAAGAGTAAGACTAGGTGTGTGGAGGGGAGAAAGGGTATTGTATTGTTATTGGAAATCAGTAGCTTAATTGTAAGAAGAATTTAAAAATACAAAAGTAACAGGGAATACATCATTTAAAAGAACAGAGGCAATTGTTTGGACTCCAGTTCATTGAGGCATAGTTTATGTCCAGAAAAATAAGTGTTTTTCTGTTTTGTTGTTTGCTTGTTTTGATTTCATTGTTGTTATTGTTTGGTATACAGTTAAATTTGACGGATATGTCACTTTGTGTAGCTTTGTCAATCAAAATTTAGAACACTTTAATTATGTGCTGCATTCGTTTTTCTACTCCAGTTAATCTTCCTTCTTCAATGCCTAAAAGTGAACAGACATATTTTAAAGACTTGGATTTAAGAGTCATAAGCAAACTCATAAATAATTGATAAATCGTAAAAATATTTTCCTGTATTGCCACAGAATTTTCCATGCCCATAACTAGTCCATAAGAGTTCATCATTTTTAAAAAGACTTCTTTATTTTTATTTCATTTGTGTAAGTGGTTGCCTGATACTCCCCAGGGGAGGATCCTGAATCATCAGGAACTGAAGTAACAGAATGTTGTATGTTGACATGTGGGTGCTTGTAGTCAAACTCAAGTCCTCTGCAAGAGCATCCAGTGCCCCTAAGACTGCATGCAACCATCCTCCCATCTTTCATTCCTCTCTTTTTGTATTATCAAAACAGTTGACAATCTTCTCTGTGAACAAAAATACCCAAATCACCAACAATACATTAGTCAATTGAATCCCACAATGGAAATAGAGAAACACGCCCCAGTGATGTTGCTGTGAGAATACTGAATCGTTCTGGGGTTGTGGATGGGGTAATTTACTGCACCAAGAGACTGAAGCTGAAAATCTATGGGGTGATTGAACAGACTCGACAGAGCAGAGGCACTTAACAAATCATCGGTGACACCTCAGAAAGCTCCGAGAACTCTGTTCCCATGATGTTTACTTCTGCATTTCACCCTTGAAATGCCAGCATCCATGGTTTTGGGTGTGTCTTCTCTTGATTTCTGAGCACTTTTTCTCTTCACTCTTACCCTTAAATCTGAGTTAAACCCCCAAGCGAACATCACAAAAAAGGAAGTTAAGAAACGCACTTAATCTAGACATGAAAGATGACATTGTTAAAAGATGACACAGATCACGATGCTTCGGTGTGAAAAATCCAACATTTTACTCCAAGAGGAAGACAAAAGTCTCGGTCCTCATCCCATTCCCAGCAAACTGATGTTCCGAGTCACACCAATAATACAAGAAAACTCTAAGAAAAGGTAGGTTTGGAAGAAAGAATCATTTTCTTTATTTTAAGAAAATACCACGTTCTTCACAGAAAATCACCCGAGAAATTATGAGAAACTTTCAAAGAGCAAAATCCCAGCAGGCTTCATTATTGCTGTTGCTTTTCCCTGCTTCAGAACAACTGTAGCTGAAGCTACATAGGCAAATAGTTTAGAAAAAGAGGAAACTCGGTTGCAATCCAGTGGTTCAATAGATCTGGAAGGGCTTTTTGTCTTTGGGTTTGTTTCCTTTTCTTATTGGTGTGGCCCCCAGGATAAGTCATACCTGCGAGGCATTCAGTTCTCTAGGATGCTTGACATCTTGCCCATTTGCTTTGTCTTGTAGCAGAAATGAAAATTCAATTTAACAACTACAAATTTTATTCAACTTTAAGTAAAAGTTAGAATTAAAGCCAAAATTAAGATTCGGCTTTAAGTATTTATCACTTATTTAAATTACTTTGTTTCATGCGTCTGTGCAAGTCTTATTTGGCGGTTCAATACTGAAGAAATACCAGCATACATTTTATGTACCTGTTAATCACCAGAAAGATTGAGCACCCAGCTCAATTTAGCATACATGATCTGAGTGTTTCCAAATGATTAATGTCTGACTTAATTTTCAACTATCTGTTATGCTTGTGAATTTAATCCACCCCAGTGTGTCCTCATTCGTCCTGCAGATTTTAGTTCCAAAGCACTATTTCATATAACACCATTGAACAGAGTAGAAATAGCCTTTTAATGTGTAAGAAATTTGTATTTGCCCCATTCCCATAGACAAACATGGTGCATATGGTATATGGACATGTCAATTTGAAGACTAGAATAGAAACTAGCCAAAAAGTCCAGAATAATTAGAGCTCTAGCTCAAATAAATAAAAGCAACAAAAGCCATTGGTTGTTTAAGGAAATAATGTTCAATCAGGCAATGTTATTACATGCCTTTGAACCCAGCACTCAGGAGGCAGAGGCAGCTAGATCTTTATGAGACTGAGGCCAACCTGGTCTACTGACTGAGTTCTAGGACAGACTCCAAAGCTACACGGAGGAACCCTGACATGAATCTTCCCACAAAAAGAAAACAATATTCTCCTGGTTTGGATATTTTGACATCCTCTCCGTATTTTTACCATTACTCTGATTAACTTGCTCTCCATCTTAGTAGTTTGGGTAATTATTTCTGCATCTTGTAACATAGTTATATGGACCAAATTTTGACAAATAATATTTTGTTAATCCTTTGAAAGCTTTATAGATTTATTCAATATATTATGATCTATATTCACCCCATTTTTTCTAACTCCTCCCAGATCCTTTAAGCCATCTCTCTAGATACTATCCTGCAAACTACATGTCTTCCTCTTCCTCTTCATGATTTCCTCCTCTTCATCCTCCTTTTCTTTGTCTTCTTCAAAATATTATCCATTCAATCTCCTTGGAGCTGTTTCAGACATGGTATCCTTAACAGCTTACTCTTACATTCATCATGTCTCCTCTATGATTGTCCTTAGTCTTTCAGTTCAGGGTGTCATACAAATGAATACACTATGGACACTTATTCTCTGAAATGTTACAACTTGTGAATTTCTGCATTAACCACTATCTACTATGCTGTAAAATCTCTCTGATAATATTTGAAACCTGAAATATTGTATGGGTCTAGAGATAAAATTTAGAGGGAAGTTTTATTCTTTATCCATTTAGCAAACTATTCGTAGATGGTTCATTTCTGGAACCTATGAGATCCCTAGCTATGGATTTTTGGGCAAATTTACAGTATAAAACATGTATTTCATCCTATGTAAAGACCACTAAATTCAGCCAGAAAGTGACTTTTTATCTCACAACATTAATGGTGTTGTTGCTTTCATGAACATATTTTGCTGGTCTGCCATTATTATAGCCTCCTGGAGTCATATGCTAGTCCTATCCCTCAACAGCCTGCATAACATTTTCTGGTCAATATCAATTTTTTTCTCCATGTCCTGTGACTAAAACATGTGGTGTCTTCAGCAATACATTATGGTGTGTGCCAAAATATGCAATAATTTGTCAAATATATGTCAAATAAACAATATGCATGATATCTTAAGCATTAAGCTCTGGTTAACAATGAAGAATAATTGCAGTAGCTTGTATTACTTTGGAAGAATCACCAAGACATCTGTGATCAACAACATGTGGAAATGTATCCCAAATGTGAAAATGGGTTTTTTATTTGGCAACTTCATGGCTTCAGTAAGGGGCATGATCTCCTGAAGAGAGTAACTTCAGCTCATCTATTTGTATGGTACAGACTTATATATGATGCTTATTGTAACACCCGATTTTGGTGTTACACCCTCGATACAGTTCGTGCGCAGCTGTACCGAATGCAAGTCCAAGCAAGGCCTGGAGGTTGAACAAAAGAAACAGAGACCTTGGGTCATTCGAAAGGAGATCAGCCAAATGCCCTGCAGCTAATCACCAGGCCGGGGGGGGGGGGGGGCAGGAGGAAAACAGGAACTTAACCAGGTGGGGCAGGAGGAAAACAGGAACTAACAGAATGCTAGTCATCTGACTAGAAACTGCACATGTCCCAGGAATAAGGGCTAAATGCTTAGTCATGCTGACCAGAAATTATCCTCGAGATGCACCCCAGGAATAAGGGAGGCCAGGGCCCTACAGCTTATAAAGTAGCTTCCCACGCAATGTTTTCAAACATCCTTATGTTGTTATCCCTTCCCTCACCTCATCCTATGTCCAAACCTCCCAGTACACCTAATTTAACCTTCCTTTCCACCATCTCCTTTTCTCCTTTGTACCACCTATATTCTACTATTCCCTAAATCTTTCTCAACCTCCCGTCCAATGACACTTTTCTAGTTCCTTGTGTCTATAGGTGCTCCAAAGTAAGCAAATCTCAAGATTTGATAAAGAATCTGTACATGAGGGAGAACATGATGAATATGCCCTTCTGAGTCTGGGCTTGAGATATACATTATTATCAAGTTTCTCCTTGAAAATTTATAATTTCACTTTATAGCTGAATAGAATATTTTTGCACATCTGCAACACAATTCCATTATCCATGCATCAATTGATAGACATTAAAGATGATCTTATATCCTACCAATTGAGAATAAAGTAGATATATCATGAATTAGTATGTATTTCTAGAGTAGAATTTCTAACTGTTTGGGTATATGACTAGGAGTAATACCTGGAGCAAATGCTAGTCTATTTTTCTTTATTTTGATACAGCACACTAATTTTCACAATGGTTACACTATTTTTACTACTATGAGAAATTAATATAATTTTTAAGACAATATCTATATGGCTGTACATACATATATAGGACCATATATATGAGCATATATATGTATATATTACATATATTTACATATCTATGTAAATGTTTATTTTTATTTTATATTACTAGTCATGGAAAGACTAGATTATTTAAATGTACGTAAAATCACAGAAATATTGTTTCCATTTGAAAATATGATCATATAAATTCGCTCAAATTTTCGATAAAATGTTGGTCTATATTATGAAAATGTGATTTTATTACCTGTCCCATTCGAAGTTTATAGTTTTTTACGTGTACCATTTGTGACTTCCTTCTAATAATTATGTAAATATTAGATACCCATTTTCATCTTTAGTCTTCTGCTCACCACCTATATCTTTCTTATAAGTCAAACACAGCAATCACAATTAGTTATGTTGTTAATTGCCTATGTTTATTTTTATATTTATCAAAAATAATTTGTATAGTGGTTAAAGCAAAATTATTTTTAAAATTGTTTTAAATTATTATGAAATATTACTAGTTTTTAAAAAGTCTACTAAACAAATTGGTTATTATCATTTCATCTGTGGTTTGCATCTCTTACAGCAGCTCTCAACCAGTAGATCACAAACCCTTTGGCAAAGCTCGATCTCTGAAATTATCTAGATAATGATTCGTAACAGTAGCAAAATCACAGTTATAAAATACAAATAAAGATAACTACTTCTCTGCTCCCATATCCACCCTTCCTCCATCTCAACCATACCATTCCCCCAAGCTCTCCCCAATCCTCTCCTTCTCTTTTCTCTCTCCCCATCTCCCCTTACCCCCACCCCACCCCCACCCCTGTGCTCCCAACTTTTGCCTGGAAATCTTGTCTACTTCCAATATCCAGGAGGATAACTATGTTTTTCTTTGGGTTTGCTTTCTTATTTAGCTTCTCTAGGATCATGAATTATAGGATCAATATTCTTTATTTATGGCTAGAATTCACTTATGAGTGATTACATATCATATTCATCTTTTTGGGTCTGGGTTATATCACTCAGTAAAGTGTTTTCTATTTCCATCCATTTGCATGCAAAATTAAAGATGTTATTGTTTTTTTACCTCTGAGTAAAACTCTAAAGTGTATATGTGCCACACCTTCTTTATCCATTCTTCTATTGAGGGGAACCTAGGTTGTTTCCAGGTTCTGGCTATTACAAATAGTGCTGCTATGAACATAGTTGAACGAATGCTTTTGAAGTATGGTTGGGCATCTCTTGAGTATATTCCCAAGAGTGGAATTGCTGGGTATTGAGGTAGGTTGACTCCCAGTTTCTTGAGAAACCACCAAACTTGTGCAAAGTAGTTGCACAAGTTTGCATTCCCACCAACAATGGATGAGTGTTCCCCTTACTCCACATCCTCTCCAGCATAGGCTATCATTGGTGTTTTTGATTTTAGCTATTCTGACAGGTATAAGATGGAATCTCAAAGTTGTTTTGATTTGCATTTCCCTGATAGCTAAGGAGGTTGAACATGACCTTAAATGTCTTTTGGCCATTTGAACTTCTTCTGTTGAGAATTCTCTGTTCAGTTTGGTACCCCATTTTTTAATTGGGTTAATTAGAGTTTTAATGTCTAGTTTCTTGAGTTCTTTATATGTTTTGGAGATCAGACCTTTGTCTGATGTGGGGTTGGTGAAGATCTTCTCCCATTCAGTAGGTTGCCTTTTTGTCTTAACGGAGCCATTTTAGGGTTGGTAAGAGACTTGACTCTAGAGAAGTTCCCAGGTGTCCAAAGAGATGTCCCCAGCTTGTTCCTTGGGCAGCAGAGGAGAGGGTGCCTAAACTGGCCTTATCCCATAGCCCACACTGATGAATATCTTGCATATCACCATAGAACCTTCATCTGGCGATGAATGGAGATAGAGACAGAGACCCACATGAGCACTGGACTGAGCTCCCAAGGTACACATAAGGAGAAGAAGGAGGGAGAACATGAGCAAGGGAAGTCAGGACTGGGAGGGTGTGTCCACCCACAGAGAAGGTGGGAATGTTCTAATGGGAGGTCACCAAGGCCAGCTGGACTGGGACTGAATGAGCACGTAATCAAACCCGACTCTCTGAATGTGTCTGACAATGAGGGCTGACTGAGAAGCCAAAGACAATGGCACTGGGTTTTGATTCTACTGCATGGCCTGGCTTTGTAGGAGCCTAGTCTGTTTGGATGCTCACCTTCTTAGACCTGGATGGAGGGGGGAGGACCTTGGACTTCCTGCAAGGCAGGGCACCCTGACTTCTCTTAGAACTGGAGAGTGAGGGGAAGGAGTAGTAGGGGGAGTAGGAGGAAAATGGGAGGAGGGGAGAAGGTGGAAATTTTTAATAAATAAATAAAAAAATACAAATAAAAATAATTTTATGTTTGGGTTCATAACAACACAATGAATTGTATTAAAGAGTTGCAGTATTAGGAAGATAAAGTACCATTATATCAGAGAGTAAAAATATTTAGTTTTTAAGAGATTGACAGTTTTTAAAACCATTAGTTACATTTAAGAATGTAGCAAGTACATCACTAGGAAAATTATATTGGAGAAAATCTACTTAGTGATGATTAGTATTATACTGGTAACTGATACGCTTTAGTAATTAAATAGTTCTTCACTGAAACAACTTCTTAAGGTAATAATTTTAATGTTATGTGAAATATATGCTCTAATATTTAATCCAATCGTCATATTTCCTCAATATTCAGTTGGTTTATATTTCCTCAAAACTGCAGCAATTTTTCCTACCATACAGGATTGTACGGGTAGGAAAATCATAGAACAGACAAACTCAATGGTTCTACAGGTAGGCAATCATAAAACAGCACAGGTCAGAAGCTCAGAGTCGAAAAGTCTCCGAGGAGGTAGCAGAGGCCCTGGTTCTGTTGTGGTGATTCAGCTTGTGAGCTGTGGCTCAACCTAGGCAGTTGGAAACACTTGCAGCCAAGAGCAAGCATGAGTTCATATGCTTTGACACAAAGACATTTGGATACTCTAGGGTTATGGGACTGTAGAGTGCATTCCTCTGTATGGATTCTACCCAGCTAGCTCTGAAACACACTTTCCTCTCTCTGACCTTTACTCAAGCAATAGTTCAAGGTGTACAATTGCCTACCTACAAGAAAACCTCTACCATCCCCTGCCCACACACACTTTAAAGGATATTAGTTCTACTGTATTGGAGGGGAGAAGCCTCTCACTCAGCATGCTTGTGGGTCAAGGGTCATCTATCATTTCTCTATTTGCTCTTCTACACTTTGCTTCACACAAAACCTGTCACCAAAGGAGTAGCCAGTAAATATTGATTGAATAAAAGAAGAGAGACGTGAAATTTGTCAGGTCTACTTTGCTGCACAGGTTTAATTCTCTGAGTCTGTGGCTGCCTGAGAAAGCACTCTCTGGCAAATGAGCATTGCTTTGTGTTCCTCTCCTTGTTTGTATCTTCTGTCATGGGGGAAGCACCTCCTACCTTGCTTCAGGAAGGCTCGTGTAACACAGACTGTTGCGAGAGGAAATGTACAACACAACGTGTTGACAGGAATTGAAATGGGAAATACTTTTGTGAAAAGCTGACATTGCAGTTCCTTTATCTAAATCGTGCATTCCTCATTGGCCATATGTTCAGTGTTCACAAACATATGTTACGTTTGGTTTTCATAATTTTGCTCCCTAACTATTTCATAATGGTAAATTTTACACAAAACCCATATGATCTGTATCTGAAACACTGGAATTTTTCCTTTCAGTGATCATTGCCGCAGTTACAGAACTGAATATCTTTTTAGGACAATATGGTACTGAAAGAGAGCAGGGGAGCATTGCACATGCAAATCCATGCACTTGCAGAAGAAAGAGATTAACCTTAACAAGGAAAATGGGGGTTTCATGATGGAAGGGAGGCTAAAATTACAAAGGATAATGTCCCTTTGTCATGAATATGCTTAATCTGAAATTGTAGCAAACTATTTTTAACTGATTATATATCTGGAATGAAATTCATTCCTGCTTCTTCAAACTAGAATTGACTCATCCTGAAATTTTGCCTTCTGGAAAACTTAGAGACACTTTTAAAAAAAAAGACCTACTTCAGGAATTAGTCTTGGTCTTTGACACTAAAGGTGCCATATCTGATGCATCATATAATCTGTGGTTATATGACTGAAATCCAATGTGTGAGGTACTAATTACTTAGGAAAAATACACAAGCCACTGAGTGAGGTGGCCATTAAGTAATTGTAGTCACCCTTTAGGTGTTTCTACTACAAAATTTTACTCAGTGAGCCATTTCCACCAGAAGAGGTTATACACCTGAGGGCCAGAGAAATGATGCTCACACAGGGAAATCAAAGCAAAGGGATATTGTTTTATGACATAGGAGATCATTTTAAGAGGTCAAGTCGAGAAAACGATGATCATAGTTGACACCACTATAGTCATTGGTACTTACATCCATCCAAAGCAGCAGCTCGATTGTTTAATGAAGAAAAAAATGACTCTGTAGCTCATTTGGAGAAGGTAGACTTTGAAAGTTTGCATAGATAGCCTTTATTGGTCTGCACTATTGTAAAGCATCCTCATGAATTCTGAATAGAGCCATCTGGTGCTATTTATACCTCACAAGAAGGGAATTTCAAATCAAAGAATTTATTCAAACTTCCTTCTGCATTCCAACACCCTACCCGCTCCCCTGGAAAAAAAAAATATCTGCTCCTTTCTATATTGTTTTCTAGTTTTTAACATGGCTCTGTCAACCAAACCTGTGAGGAGAATAAAGAAGTCAAGATTTCAGAAGCAGCAATGCTCTTTCTTTATTCTTGCTGAGGGGCTGAGTTTCAGCATTCCTAGACCCTTCAGGGGGATGTTCCTTTGCTTGAATAAACAGTAGGATTGGTTGAGCAGCTAAATAATGGGCAAACACTTGAATATCTCTTTTTCAGTACCGCAGAATCTTATGCCTTTCACATGATTTTATGTATAACTTAATGCTTAGCCAACCCTAAAGCAGTTAGACTCATCATCTGATTTAGAAAAAGGGAGCTTTAAGTGGGTGGCAGCTTAGTTCAGAGCTTAGGAAACAATGGTTTCTGGAGAAATCTTTAATCAGACTCTAAGTAAACTCAAGAAACCAGAAAAAGATGGTTTCAGTGTTAGATCTCTCTGATTCCACCACATTCCTTGGCTCTCACTCTGTTTTGCATTTACTGCACCTCAGCCAAATTCTGTTGCTCATGCCCTCATTCTTGCTGATAGGTTCTTAGAGACGTGCAGATTCAGAATTATAGATTCTAAATCCTCATAAGAAATCCAATCTGTCAGATCCTATAGCCTAAATTAATATCCTGTTAGTGTTATGGTAATGGCTTGGATGTTTGAAAACATAATCTCTGATAAGGGAAAATTACTAACAACAATAAGCTCCAGAGAGGTTTCAATAATAAACTGCAGAAACCTGTAATGAGTTGCCTCTGCTTATTAATTTAAAAGAATCATTTTGAATTCATTTTACTGCTCAGTAAAAAAAAAATAATAGACACAATACTTCTGGCTTGCATCTCCGAATAAGCAGCATAATACAAATGGTCAAGTGGTAATTACAAGCCCAAAGACTCTGGAACATGGAGACAAAGTATGATAAAGAGCATAAGGCACTTGACACAACTGTTTCCCTTTTATGAGTAATCTTTGTAGTCTATACCTTCTGGGACTTGTATTAAATAATGTGGCTCTTGATTTAAAAATAGCTCCCCTCTTCCTGTGTGTGCATTGTTTTCTGTGCTACATAAAAACAAGAGCTTCTATCTTTGCCAGTCAGAGAGGCTGTTTGAATGGAGATGTTCCAAGTGTGTGGGAGGCAGAATAATGTGTGTCTGCGCTTTCTGTCTCACTACTTTCTGTTGTTCGTGGTCACAGCGCACATTTGTTTGGAAATGTATGACATGCCCCATGGTGGACAAAATGCATCAAATCTTTGTTGTCATGAGATAGGAAATGCCTGTGGCTAAATACAGGTCTGAATACATGTAAGCTGGGAGTGAGGCATCACTCCCAGGTCAAGAGTTCTCCCCCTATCTCTGAGTTGCAGGCAGTGGAGATGAGCTGATAACATGTGTGCTGGATAGAAGGACTCTGATGCATAGGCAAAGACTTGATAACGGAATCTACCGCTTACCTGGTGCCTTGGAACCTCCAAATATCCTGGTATCGCCGGGACACTTTGTGAAAATGTCTAAACCAAGTTTCATGCTTCATAACTACTGATAATTCAAAGATTTTCTTTATCACATGAATACAGAGTGCTTTGAGATGGATCCAGCCATATAATCTAGTCATGTATTCTTTTTCATGAAAATGGAATTTTTGCTAGATGTTTCTTTTAGAATATATTAATGCTATGGGTATTAAAGAGAACTTCTTGAAAAATGGGAACATAAGAGTTCTCAACTCTCTTAATATTATTAGGTTTTCTCTTTCTAACTTAGTCCTTGCCCTTTGTATTGTGCTTTCATAGATGAATATGTTACATTATATCATACAAACAGAATAATAAATTTTACAAGCGTTTAGTTTTTTATGCATGTGCTGTTAACACATAAAAACATTCTTGACTAGAATTTTGAGTACTTATTTTAAGGGTACAAAAATCAGTCATAAAATTCTGAAAAATCTTATTCTAGGAAGAGGTAGTCACATATTTTTTCTGCAGCACTCCATGGAGCCAAAGGGAGGCTCAAATTCACCCTTACCTACATTCAAAAGTCATTTGTAGGTTTTTCTTCTGAAAATTGGACCAAACTAATTTTGTTCTATTTCCTATTTGCTTCCTATCTCAGCATAACATATTTAATAGCTTCTCTATCTACTATGTGAAGTTGAATTTTCTTTATTCATTTTTAAATTGCCTTTCCCACATGTCAGAAGGTGCCCTCATCCTGGTAGTTGGGGATTTAATGAACAAATCCATGTCTGCTAAATCTGTCCAATTGTTGTTAAATAGACGTCAATCATGCCTTCTTTTAGACTGCCACTGCAAAGAGTTGTTTCTCTCTTTATTTTGTCATTGTCAGTTTCCAATCCTTTTAGTCTGTGATCATTCAACAGTTCCAGCCCTTGTCAACTCCATTTATCCTTGTAGGTAGACCTTTCTGAAAATTCTGAACTCTTCTCTTCATAGCAAGAACCAGGTACAGTAAAACATGCAGAGAAATATAGTTACACCCTGAATAATACTGTAAATGATAAGAACTAGTTACAGAAAAACATATGTAGAGAATAAAGCTACACCCTGCACATAACTATAAATACCAGGTACAGTAAAGCATGCGGAGAGAATATGGTTACACCTTGGATAATGTAGCAAGGAGAGAGGGCCCCTTGTTTGTCCCGGCTGCCTGGCTAGCTTAGCTCCCAAAATAACCACACAGTGTATTCATTTAAACACTGCCTGGTCATTATCTCTAGCCTCCTATTGGCTAACTCTGACATATTGATTTAACACATTTCTATTAAATCTGTGTTCACTAAAAGGTCATGGCTTACTGGGAAAGATTTAACATGTCTAACCTGGTGTCTACATGGTGGCTCTCTCTCTGACTCTGCTTTCTTCCTCCCAGAATTCAGTTCTGTCTTCTCTGCCTACCTAAGTTCTGCCCTATCAGGCCAAGCAGTTTCTTTATTGATTAACCAATGAGAGCACACAAAAACAGGAGGACCTCCTATACCAGGATAATACTGTAAATGATAAGAACTAGGTACAGTGAAACTTGCAGAGAAAACATAGTTACACCCTGCACAATACTGTAAATGATAAGAATGATGATGATGAAATGCATAAAACCCAGAGCAATATCAGCTGGTTTCTGGCACATAAAAATCAATGGTAGCTTTTCTTTTCTTCTTTCTTTCTTTCTTTCTTTCTTTCTTTCTTTCTTTCTTTCTTTCTTTCTTTCTTTCTTTTGTTGTTGTCACTGATTGGGTCTCACTCTAATCTGAACATTTATTTCATACCCAGAGTTCATTTGATCAGATACCTCTCATGCAGTATCTCATCTAATGTTCCAGCCACTCTGTCAAAAGAGACAATTTTGAAAGAGGAGATCGTTGAGCTAGGATCCTGGCAATTAGCAGGCATTGATCAAAATCTTATTTTTCTAATGAGAAAAGATTGCTATATTTGGTATGCTTTTTGATAACTTATAAATAAGAAATTTTCTTTAAGATGCTATAAAGAAGTATGAACCAAACTAAGGAAGCTTTTCATCAGTAAAAATAAGGTCATTTCTAAAATGTGGGAAGAGGTGAAAAAATCAAATCTGATTGAAAGAGACACATGTATAGTAACAGGGTATTTTCTGTTGAGACAATGGGAAAAAATGGAACATGTGAGTTTTTGTGGAAACAGAGAAAGGCAAGTCAACAGAGCAGTAAGGATCAGTAACCCTTGAACCTTTATTGGATGATTCAGTGACAACTAGTTGAGTTAACATCTACATGGTTTAAGAAGGGGTAACTCAAAGGTACAATGATCCCAAGAGACCCACATTCTGAAAAGATTGTTACATCATAGGCTTCCTGGTAAAAATTTTCTGAATTAATTACTGTCCCAGCTTTTTTAGGTCATCTTTTGTGTTAATAAGGAAAAAATTATATTTGACTTTTAAAAGATCATTTTAATATCTGAAAAATGCTGTTAAGTTCTGACACAAGAGGTATATTAAAATCGATACACCAAAATTCATGCTCATTTTTTATTGTTGTTTTTTCTTTAGCTTAAACTACTGTTTTTTAACCTATTATTTGAGACTAGCAAAATACTCAAAGTTGTGAATCTAAAACTGATATTTGGCTTTGCAGTTTTCTGTTTTGATCTAAAGCAGTAAACGTCCTTTTTTTTTCTGCCACATCACTGTACTTTTCAGTATTCTCTGTTCTACATGATCGCACACTCGTGACCTCCCATTGCAACTGCATATTTCATGTCTTGGAAAGCCTTTTTTCCTCTATGGAGGCATATCAGGTTTTGTTTACTTTTCCTCAGCATTTCAGTTCAAAGAAGACATTTACAATTTTTTACTTATTGTCATATTTTTACTTATTGTCATATTTATAACTGATCATAGAAACCCCAAATTATGTTCATTTTGTATAATGTAATATTTGATACTTAAATACATTGCATAATGTTTCTATCAGGTTAAACATATTTGACTCCTCAAAAGTAGTATCTTTCTGGAGAGATGGCCCAGTAATTGAAAGTGCTTGCTGCTCTTCCAGAGGGCCCAAGAATAGATTGCAATACCCTAACTTAAAAGCTGATGACTGCCTATGACTTCAGCTTCATGCTGCAATTCTCTCTTCTGACCTCAACAGGCCCTGCATGCATATCATACTAGGATATGTGGTCTACTAGAACTCCTACATCTATCATTCTTAACTGAGTATCATTGGTAGAACAGCCCCCTCTCTCCCCTTTCAAGTTTTCTCTATAGACTCTGGTAACTACCAGCCTATTCTCAACTTTTATGAGACCATCATTTTAGTTTCTACATGTATATGATAGCACAATGTAAAGCTTTAAAAGGCTTCCCATTAAAGTTCCTCTCACCAGATTTTGAATGAGTTCAAATTTTGCAGTGTGTGCAGAGGTCAACCCTAAAGTACAATGTCAAGAAGCATAAAGGTGTTGCTATATCTTAAGCTTCTAGCAGTTGATGCCATAGTCTCTTACATTATAAAACTCACTGTTTTTCATCCTTTCCGACTTTTTTCTCTGTTTTAAGGTTTATTTATTTATTATATATACAGTGTTCTGCCTACATGTATGCTTGCATACCGGAAGAGGGCACAAGATCTCCTTATAGATTGTTGTGAGCTACCACGTACTTGCTGGGAACTGAACTCTGAAAAGCAGCCAGTGCTCTTAACAGCTGGGCTGTGTCTCCAGCTCCAGCGTTCCTGCTTTTTAACGATGAAAAGAAATCCTCAGCTTGGATTCCTTAAACCTGCAAAATGTTCTTTTATTCTAGCAAACCATGTTTGAGCCTGTTTCGATTACGCTGTTTTTGTCTTTGTAATACATTCGTCTTAATAGACTAGGCAAATCCAGCCAAGGTGAGTTCAGGGATATGGTTGCTGAATTTCGAATTTCAAAGGCAAGTTAAATTAAAAGATTAAAAAAAAAAAGTCCCTGCAAATAGAAGATCAGCTACTTTAAACTATGTCATATTGTGTGGCTCATAACAATAAAATAAAGAACAGTCTAAATTGTGCTAGTCTTGCCTGACTTAGAGGGTCACAGTATGAGAGGGAATTAAAGGGATAAAAGACTAAACAACCTAAACTCACAAATGGAAGTAAAATAGTTTTGTCTGTTTGTCTGTTTGTTTGTCCTAGTATTTTGTATATATATATTTGTGAATCTCATTCTTTCCTGTTTCTTTCTGGGTTTCTATATTCCACTCAGCAAAGATGAACTGTGGGTTCTCTAAGGTCGGATGAGCAAATCCAATCAGGCTGAAGTAAGTGAAGAACTTACTTCATGATTCTCATGCAAAAATACTTGGTGGCTAACCCTGGGTTTACAATTCTATAATCCCAGCAGCTTGGAAATCTTAGCCAGGAGGATCACAAGTTTAAGACATATCTGGACTCCAGAGCTAGTTCAAGGCTAAAATAGGCCAAAGACAAGTTTCTAAGGAAAAAATAAAAAGCCTGGCCATGCTTCTCAGTGATGGAGATCCAGAACACAATGATGACTGACGTGCTGCTGGTTCTATCCTGAGTGTGAACAACAACAAACAAGTGAGAAAAAAACATATGCAGATGCCTCTAAGGCCTGCAAACCCCTTATGAGACTTCAGAGCCCAGACTTCCATGGCAACCTTGTCCCTCGGAGTTGGAACACTCCAGATTTTGAAACACAGACCATTCTAGCATTTTATTGATGAGGTGCAGAATGCCTTGTGTTGTGTCGTCATGCAGATACAGCTAAAACACTGGAGTCTGAGGTGGGGAGAAGAGGGTCAATAATTCCCAATCTTATCTTGTTTTTGTATCCCTTACTTGTGTGTTTGCTCTACTTAAAAGGTTGAAACCAGGGGCTGGAGAGATGGCTCAGAGGTTAAGAGCATTGCCTGCTCTTCCAAAGGTCCTGAGTTCGATTCCCGGCAACTACATGGTGGCTCACAACCATCTGTAATGAGGTCTGGTGCCCTCTTCTGGCCTGTAGATATACACACAGACAGAATATTGCATACATAATAAATAAACACTTGTTTTTTAAAAAAAAATGGTTGAAACCAGTGTTTCACACATGCCTTTTCCATAACTGTACACCAGTTCTCTGTCGAGTGAGTAGCCTGATCAACTTAGGATTGTTAATAAATACATGATCTGGCTTACACCTTTATTCCCAGGATCAGGAAGCAGAGGCATGTGAATCTCTGAGTTCATGGCTAGCCTGGACTACAGAGTAAATGCCAGGACAGCCAGTGCTGTCTAGGGAGAAACAAAATAAACATGCAAACAAACAAAAAATCCTTGTCCTAGAAAGAAGCAAACAAAAATGCTTGTGCAGGATGAAAACAAACCACAGAATTACTGATTTACTAAGTCTTAAGTAAGGCCCAAGAATTAGATAATTTTCATTCATCTTGATGCTACGAGAAGTAGTTTTATGAGATATGAGGAGTAGTTTTTCGAAAACTATCTCCAATTTTTTTATTCATATCCAAACAAAGAAAGGTATATATTTCTGTATACTTCTAATGTGTGTTCATTATTCTTCGTCGAGAAACATGAACACATTAAAAATGAATAGTTTCCTTAGTCTATTAGTGAGGCCTCATCATGGTATGACAGGCAGAGCAACATCAACTATAGAATGGCTTCTCATATTTTCATAGGCTCTAAAGTTCAATATCAGGGTTAAGGCAGATCCTAGAGAAGGAAGTCTTCATTTCAGACAATCCTTTGTCTCTCATACTTCCGCATGCATAAGGAAACAGTCAAGTCTTTAGCTGTCACGATAAAAAGAACACAAATTTCACCCCCATGTGGCTCACAGTCATCATCAAATCACCTACCATGGGTTCCCATAGAAACACTTCTTACAGTTTTAACATATGAATTTGGGGAGGGACACAGGCAGACATTCCACAGCAAGGAGGAAGTCAGTCACTTTCCAGAAAGAAAACAAATCGAAACTCCTAAGAACACTAATCTCTCTTAGGCAAGTGGTTTTATCTGCAGCTGCGGCCCATTTTAAACTCGGTGGAGATACCTTTGTGGCTGAGCAGCATGCTGTTAGGCACATGTGTGGAGATCAGCAACCAACTGAAGACAGTTCTCTCTCACCACTAAGTGGGTACTGGAGGTTGAATTGAGGTCATCAGGATTGGCAGGAGTGTGTTCATTCTAAGAGCCATCCTCCTAGTCAACCCATTATTTAAATTTGTTTTTTTCCCATGTGAAAAATTTTATGCCTGATTATAATCCCCACGGGAATGAATAGACTGTGGCTACATTAAGAAAATAATCTTCTCGGGTAGATTAATACATGTGTAATCATTTTCATGTAAATTTTGGCGACATTATGGTTTTTCGTGAAGACCTTGACATTTGGGAATGTAAGTATCTGTCTTATATGTACATTATTATCTTGTTGTATAATGAATATTAATCAGAACATTGCAAATTTTATGGATCAATGGTAGCCAGAACTATTTATTTATTTTATCTAATACATTACATTCCCATCAATCAGTAATATTCGGAGATCTAGCTATCAATGGAAAATATAATTGAAACGAATGTAGTCATACATGTTCTTTTCAAAGGCCAGCATTTTAAAACAGTGTACTTTAGGACATGTTACTAGGAGTAAGCCGGAGAGTTTCAGCCATTCTTCTTGACTTCACTGTTTATAATTAAGCAGCAGCGACCTGCCTGCTAGTCCTCCAATAGCTGTTAGCAACCTGCTGTTGAAGCTGAGGGCTATTTTTGCAATTATAATATGTGAAGATTGAAATACATTAAGATAAATAAAGTGTCTACCTTATTAACAGTCAACTCATTTCCACACTTGAGTACCTGTCAATAGGCGTTCTGAGTTCAGTCTCCCGCACTGATGAGACTTCCACGGTTTAAATGGAGCCAGGAAGGTGGTACCTCACTGCTCTTTCTCCTGGGCTTTGCAATTCAGTCTGAAGAGGAGGGAGGAGGGTTACAGGTTTTGAAATAATGGCATAAGACTAAAAGCTTTTAAACCCACTTTGAAGGGAAACATGTTCAGACAAAGACAAATGCATTGCTGGCATAAAAAGAACCTCTTCGTATTTATAGCTGTGGCAGTCAGTTGTGATGCAGGGTCTGTAGCCAGCAGTCTGGATATTGGTGGAGTAGCTTAGGCTCCAACCATTAGGAAGTAGAGTTAGTTTAAGATTCCTGAGGAGCTTGCCATGTGCCTCCTCTTTGAAGTGAACTGGTGTCCCTTTGATCGTTAACAAGTAAGGAATGTATTTGTAGCATACTTTTACTTCAGAGGTGAGTACACGAGATCGGAATGAGAGGCTGAATTGTTTCTATGGAACTGAACAAAATGTTACAGAATAATATTCAGAGACACAAGCTTCCAAAGGAGCACAGATCTGTATGTACACAGCCTTGAGGATACAGAAAGGGGAAAAAAAAAGGGACAACTCTCTGGAAAATAACAGACCCTGGAAATTGTTGTGAGAAAGGGAATCTGAAATAAGTAGGAATCATCAAAAGAGCACGGAGTTATTTAAAGACTGACTTATCCACCTGACTCTTTATATTTCTAAATCCCATGACAAATATTTTTGCAAATGGTCTTCCCCAGGACGTAGCTGGATAAGCACAGAGCTTTTCTCCACGAAGTCTCTCGGTGTCAGAGCACCCGACCATCTGGACAGGAGTAGCCAGGCTGATGCTTTAAAGAACGAGAACAGATTGTCTTCAAGGATCCAATTTGCTCTACTTTCAGGTGGAATCAAGAGTTTAACAGAGTGACGAATATTTCAAAATGCGTTTTCAATAGAAAGCCATTTGAGAGTGCCCATTACACAGCTATAAAAATGTGGCTATTTTAACGTCCCACTTTTTACCGTAAACGTTGACAGTTACTTTCATGCTTTCCCTGCCGCCACTCCTAACTTCAGTAGAAGCTCTAATTGACATAACTATCCAAATCCATTATTATTGTAACCCACCTCTCACCTACATTTCAGTGTTAATATGTCATATTCCACGTTGGCCTTAAAACTCATCCTCTCCAAGTCAACACTGCCTGTGGCATTAATCTTACCTGCTAAGAACTGCAGGCTCTCAGAAGCAACCATCTACTGAAAAATCATATTTCTTAATTGTCAAAGGAGGCTGACGAAGACCATGTAAAGGCATGCCAGGGGCATGGGTGCCAGGGTTATCCATTAGCTACAGCATAGTTCCAGAAAGGTTTGTGTGATGGAGCAGAAAGAGACCTGTGGGCTCACCTACTCATACCATCCACGAGCAAGTGCTCGGGTAAGGGTCCACATGAGGAGCACCTTTTGGTTCAAGAGATTAATTAACTGCCAAAATCAAAATGGGTTAAATTAGAGCAATGAAGGAAAAACGCTCTCGTTGTCAGCATCCTCTCCTATTAACAACGGCAGCATCTGAACTACAGGTGCTTCTAATCTGTCTTCAGGATGCAATTTCATTGTTTCTTTATCTATAACACTGAGAGAGTCATAATTCTTGCTTCTTAGAATTTTTCTTGGAGAAAATTAAATGAAATAGAATATATGCACATAATAGTCAACATGACTACCACAAATATGTGTGTTTCTCTGTCTGTTTGTGTGTATATCTGTAAACATAATTGTACAAAATTTAACCGTAGCAGTGGAGGTACTGGCACCCTAGTAATTAGCAAACATAATTATCTATTCAGCCAAGAAATTATAGTAGAACTCTGAAAACTTCATAATAGTCAGTGAAAACCAAATAGATACATAGCCTCCCTTTGAAAAGTTTTCAATTCATTTGCTTTCTTAGGTTGCAAAGCCAGGAGTTTAAACTTGTCCCAACTGTCCATCAGTAGTATCGAATGCAAGCAAAGGGATAGGCTGTCTTTAATGGAGAGCAATGAAGGAGCATCTCCTCATTTCTCAACCACTGGGTTACTAACTAATTAAAATATGTCAAGATGTAAATGAATGTATTAAGAAGATGAACTGCCTTTACATTTTTCAAGGAAAACCACCATTTAGATAAAGCATGGGAAACAAAATGAGATTCCATGTCATTTGTGTTAGTTGAGGAAACATAAAAATGCAGACTTAGAAATGAAGCACAATTCAAGACCAGGATGGAAAGTGCTCTTTGGAATGCCTCTGGCATGTAGATAAATATAATTTTTGAAATAAAATAATAATTGATTCATGTTGTCAAGCCACTGAAGTCTAAAGGACATGTAAAACCCTTAATGATTCGTTTTTTATTAACTAAATGTATTCATTTATTTTACTTCTGGTCTGCAGTTTCCCCTCCCTCCCTCCTCTCCTCTCAACCCCACTCACAACTTCCCTCTGCCCCGCCCCCCACATCCACTTCCCTCTGTTTCCCTTCAGAAAGGGGCAGGCCTCCCATTGGTTTCAACAAAACATGGAATATCAAATTGAGGCAGGACTAAGATCCTTCCCTCCAATTAAGGCATGGTAAGGCAATCCAGTATGAGAAATCGGTTCCTAAAACCTAGCTGAAGTGTCAGGGACAGACCATGTTCCCACTGCAAGGAGTCCCACAAGTAGCCTAATCTATATAACTGTCACACATATGTAAAGAACCTAGGTTGGCCCCATGCAGGCTCCTTAAATCCAGTGTCCGTGAGCTTCTATGAGTGCAGATTGGTTGTTTCTATGGGTTCCCTTGTGAAGACCTTGACCCTCCCTGGCCTGTACAATCGTTTCCCCTTTTCTTCAACCGGATTCCCAGAGCTTGGTCCAGTGCTTGGCTGGGGATCTCCACATCTGTTTCAGTCAGATACTGGGTGAAGGCTTCAATGATTCTTAAAATGAAGTACAGTTAGAAACACATCACCAACGTAGTGTTTGAATGCTATTTTGAGGTCACTCACCTGCTGAGAAGAATTCATTGATATTCTTTGGGTTATGTCCAGTCTGCTTCATTAAGGAACTAAGATAAGCATTTCAGAAATATATGGTATTCATATTCTTGTTTCCCTCTGTCTCCTGACTTGTGGGTTGTCATCTTTTGATTTGTGAACAGAAAAACAAGCAATGCACATAATTTTGGGGAACATGCCTATATGGCCCCATAGAAGGCAAATTAGCCATATTGTATTCAATGAACATTAGTTTGTAAGAGAAAAAGAAAGCAAAGATTTTGTACTCAGATAGCAGAATTCTTGTTCCGTGTTTTTCTCCTGTTTATTAACTTTAAACAGGAAAATTATGCAGAACTATGTATTCTCAAATCCTTGGCTCCCAAGGTCATGGGTTGATGCTACATTTCCCTGGCCCTTTGTTAATTTTAGGCTATTATCCAATCATATTGCTCACTCCCAAGATTTTGTAGTTCAACTATTTTATTATATTTTATTTTAGTTCAACCTGGGAGAAAGCTTGAGTGATATATTAAAGCTATAATATTAAGGTCAGGACACAGAGCAAAGTAACACCCAGGGAAATATAATGGAGTCCATCCATCAAATCTGAAAATACACACGAGTCTTAAGAGAAGATAACAATGTGCGTCAATTGAAGTCTAAGGGGTGTAGATAGTTGTGCCTGTATCTATCTAATAACCTCAGCAATTACACACTTTCTCTCTCTAGGATGAGAAGTCATTGCAGACGAAATGCAGTTTTTTTTTTTTTTTTTAATGAAACTGCTTACGCAAGCCCTGTCTTAAAATAAAAATGGTGACTCACACAGCTCTGCTTGACACCGTAACTCATTAAACTCCCTGTTCTTGCCTTCCTCACTGTCTGGCCAAGTTTTAAAGGTTGAAGGATGGATCTCCAAGGTCCTTGTGGGCAGCTCTAACCCTGAGCCATGCTGCCAGGATAAGCTGGTTTTGTGTTTGTGTGCACATATTATTCTCTGTCCTATCAAAGTTTTTCTCCTAAGGTTTTATTATTTCCCTGGCTTACCTCTATTAAAGTTTCATTAATCTCCTTAGATTAAGTCTAATCAGAATAAAGCTATTTATTGGTTCTATTTTGTCTTTAAATGGTTGCTTTTTCCACCCACTGTGGGTATGAAGGGGAATTCAGCATAGAGTATGCAGAGGCTACCAACCTTCCTTTGGTTCTGCACATTGATCTGTGATGAACAGTTAGGAGAGAAGTTTACTAGAGGAAATAGGGATGTGGGGGCGCCCAGTGTGGTGACTGGAGCTTGCATTAGCAGCCCCAGGCTCTTTGAATATGCACTTCTCCCTGTCTTGTTCTGCACCAGTTTTTGATTCACCCCCTCCAGTTTCTAATAGAGAAAAGCAGCTCTGTTCTTGAGGGCTCTCAGAGAGAAGTGAGAAGCTGACGCTATTCTTCCCTGGAAGATGAGTTTGAAATGAAGTCCTCCAGAAATCTAGCCCCTGCTTTGTGACCCGATTCTATGGAGCTAACTACTTGAGGTGATTTTCTGTGAGAAGAACATTAAGTATAATGCAATGCTGTTCTCGCCTTGCCAATGTGACAGCACTCATTTCTTCATGGTGTCCGTAACACAGCAGCTTCTTTTGTAACCAGAGAATCGCTGGACATTTCACATGACCCATGCCACATAGAACACTGCTCTTTATAGTCTCTAATTGATGTACATGCAGTCTGCTGTGCCCGTGTTTTCTGGTTTCCCTTGGCTCTTCTTCTTCTTCTTCTTCTTCTTCTTCTTCTTCTTCTTCTTCTTCTTCTTCTTCTTCTTCTTCTTCCTCTTATTGCAAAGAGTCTCACCAAGAATAAACTGCCTCTAAACTATATTTCTACAATATTTTTTGTAGCTCAACATGTCTTCCTATCCATGTTTCATTATTTCTTTTGAGCATTGACTATATATATAAAATCTATTCTGTGCTTATAAGCATGAAAAATCCATCAATAAACCACTAATGGGGTGACATGGACACGGAGAGGTAGAAAAGATGTAGGGTGATTCTTTTTCACATCTTCCTTTGCCAAACAAATGTGGTTGCCTGGAAATTTCAATCCAGTAGTCCTTCCCCAATGCAGTGCTGATAGGAATCGCTCCTTCTACATAGTTTCTCTGTCTAGAATCATGGGTCATAGAGTTCTGAGATTTGAACTATCATCCTGAAGAGGATCTATTGTTGCAGGTAATGACTATTTGGGGACTAGCAGGAGCAAGGAATAAAGACACCACTGGCTTAGTAGGAAATGGAGAGAATGCCCCAGATGAAACCACTTTTGCTGTCTTTGGACCTGAACAGGGATTCTGGGGATGGAGAAAGTGCTATATAAGTAGATTTTTTTTTTTAACAAAATGGCAACTTTCCTCCTGACAGGAGGTACAATGTGTCCATTATCTCATTTCTAACTAAAGTTGTGCTGAGAAATTTTAAACTGATATTTCTTCCAGGTCGTGTGGAATTTGACCTGGTGTCTATCATTGTCAGTGTAACCTGCTGTGGCTGACTTTCTGGTGCCTTGAAAGTCAAGAACAATATGGCCTCGGCTAATACTCTAGAAATTATCCATGAGTTAAACAAAGAGAGTTTGAAACCATGCTGTAAGCTGAAGAACGCATTAAAGAAGTTACTTGTAAGTCAAGAACATTTTGTTGAGAGAAGTGGTTCAACAGCTAGAAGCACCTGCCATTCCTCCAAGCAATGCCATGCCCTAACACCAAGCAGCTCACAAACACCTGCCACTCCAGCTTCAGGGGAGCTGATGCCCTCTGGCCTCCATGAGCTCTACACGCAGGCCATGCACACAGGCATCAATCAAAATGAATCTTCAACATTTTCATGTAACCTAATCCTACTTAAGTGGGAAAAGTATGAAATATTCAAAAGATCATAATGCTGCAGTTAGTTATACTTTACTTTTAAACTCAGATGATTTAATTTTAGAAATATTGTAAACTGCATTCCCTTGCTCTTTTTAGACCTTCTACTAATTTCTGGATACAAGTTTTCAATATCGGCGTTTCTGAATGGATTTTATGCCTCTGAAATAAAGCTTACCTATAAACCCAGCCTCAGGTTCACTGGCCTCATTCCCTCCTAGAGGATTCATGTCTCCAATTACTCAAAAGTCTCCCAAGAAACTCATTTTATCATCTAATAGCAGTGGAATGGCTGGAGTCTAATTTAATGTTATTAGATATCCCCCTGGGCAGCAATTTCCTAATGGTATTGATAAAATGTAAACACTATGCAAAAGAGAAGTAGATAATTGATTTGGTCTAATAACTAATTTGGATTCTTTTGTTGTTCTCTCAGCCTTGCTAAGTCGTAGTGATGAGCATGCACGCCACTTTATCAGATTTTTATTTTTATTTAAAATATTTCCACCTTGATGCATGGTTATAAACACTTAGAACAAGCAGGCTATGTTAGATTTATGGACCGCCCTAACCACTTGGAACACCTGCCTGTTATTTGGGCAACAGGATTTGGGGTTTGGCACAGAAGTTTGGTGCTGAGAGCAAAGTGTTATAAGTATTTGGTTCTATTGAAGCCTCTCTCCTGGATCATGGAAGGCAGCCTCTTTGTGAGCCCTCCAGGGAAAGAAGAGAACAGTTTCTGGAAAATTCTCCCTAGATATTCTGAGAACGCAGTCTTCTAAGACTAGGTGTATACTCTTAGAATCATTAAACTTTGATTATCTTCTTAAAAGTCCCTGTCTCCAACCAGGTAATGATGTGCAGCAAAACACATGGTGTGTGGGGGGACTTAGAAAGACAAAAAGCTTCCTTTGGCTCCAGGTTTCAGAGATTCTCATCCTCTTTTGGATGGCCCAGTTGCTTTGAGACTGTAGTGACAGAAAGAGTGCATGGTGGTAGAAGCATCTCTCATTGAAGATTCCGTTACCAAATGGTGCCAAGAAGAAAAATGGAAAGCCTTGGCTCCTCCCACTGTCTCCACGGCATGTATCTTGTAGCATGACTTCCTCCCTATATTAGACCACACTCCTTAAAGTTAACATAAGCCCTCATAACTTTACAAGTTGTTAATGTAACCTCTAGTAGGTGTGTGCCCTTGCGCCACATTTGAAATGAAACACTGTAGCCTACAGCTTCATTGTAAGAAAGCTTAGGAAAAAAGGAAGGCTACTGGGCCCAAACACTAACTTATGTATGTTTCTTGCAAAAGCAGAGCATGCTAGTGACATGAAAAGTATACTATTGTGGGAATGGATCAACAACTAAGATGTTCTTCAACATCCTCCAGATGTAAGTGCTCCTATTATTCTGTTCTTCCTGGATCAGCAACTGTATCCATTTTAAACATTCATTCATTTTCATTCAGTGGACATAAGTGTTTTGCCTACATGTGTATATCTGCTGAACACCCAGGGAAGCCAGAGAAAGGTGTTGGATCTCTTGGAATTGGGTTTAGAAATGGTTTGGAGATTCTGTGTGGTTTCTGGCAACTGAAGCCGGGTCTTCTGTAAAAGCAGCAAGTGTGTTTTTAACTTGCAAGCCATCCCTCCAACTCTTCAAGTTTATTCACTTTATTGTGTAGTCCACCATTTTGCCTAAATTTAGACATTCCATTACATTCCACCACAATATTATTTACCAAAAATAAACAAGTAGAATTTTGGAAAGTTCTTAGATTTACGAGTGATTTTTATTTATTTATTTATTATTATTATTATTTTTTTTTTGATTTTCAAGACAGGGTTTCTTCGTAGCTTTTTGTTCCTGTCCTGGAACTAGCTCTTCTAGACCAGGCTGGCCTCGAACTCCCAGAGATCCGCCTGCCTCTGCCTCCCGAGTGCTGGGATTAAAGGTGTGCACCACCACCGGCTGGCTACGAGTGATGTTTTAATGATCTTTTTTGCATATTGTTATTCTTTTGGGTAGATTATAAACTACATGTACAAACTTATGGAAAAGCATTTTTCTTACACCTGCAGCATATCAAACTGTAGCCATACCACTAGGTGTGCAGCTACTCCATAAATTAGACAAAAGCCAAAAACAACATTATTATGTTACAGTTATTGAACTGAGATAAAGATATTTGTTTTCTATTTTCTGGGGTCTTTTGGGGTATTCATTCTTTAGTTTTTAGCTATGGTTATAGTCTGTGTAATACATAGCTTCAAGTAGGTACTGGGGAAAACTTGCTGAGGTAATGAAGCCATAGGAACCAACAACAATTAAAACCTCTGGACAATATGTTATGACTTTTTCTCAAACACATCACTTCATTTGGATTTAATTAAGATCTTTTTCCTTTGTTGCCAAATATAAGATCAACTGATAATGAGCATGCATTCTTTCTTTATTGAAGTATAAATATCATGTACTTAACAAAGTGTTCCCCCCTAACAATGAATTCAACCTGCTGTGTACACCTAAGCAATGCATTGTGGAACTCACATGTTTACAGGAAAGAGATTCAGGTATCAGTGAATCTGAGGAGCCCACCCATGCAAAACAAAGTAAGAAGAGAGAAAGGAGATACCAGAAAAACAAAAGAAGACCAGGACTACAAGTGCAGGAAACTTTAAACACATCTAGAATCCTTGGCAAACATATTGTGGTCATTATTTTCTGAAAGTGAGGTAATCATTGCTATCTTCTGTGATAATTAAAAAAAAAAAACCCACAACAATACTATTGAACAAGGAACTTTCACTGCAATATCTTTAGTATTGTCTTAGTTACTTTTTTTTATTTTATTATTGCTCTGTTAAGACACCATGGCCAAGGCAACTTATATAAGAAATAACTTATTGAGGTCTTATGGTATCAGAGGGATAGGGTTAATAACAATGATGATGCAGATTATGGCAGAGGCTATAGGCACACGGGCATGACACCCAGCTGTAGCTGGGAGCTTATATCTGATTCCACAAACATGAGATGGAGCTGGAGGTGGGACTAACTGGGAATGATGTGAGTTTACAAAATCTCACGTCCCAATCCTTGCCAAACGGTTGTTCTACCAGCATGTACTCAAACACACATGTCTACGAGGGACATTCTCATTCATACCACTACAACCACCACCCATTAGAAAACATTTGAACTTCCTAAGGTTGTGTGTTATAGTGCTTGTGTTCCAAAGTGAAGAAGTGCTCTTATTTGAAACAATGGGAGTAAGTGTAAGAAGCCGTGCACAAAGAGGCCTTCTTTTCCTTTGCTAAACACGCAGTCTAGTAGAACATGCGTTCTGATAGGTTCTCTTCACCTTCTAAACTTTTTATCACACGTGCCTTCTGTGTAAGTGAATTACAAAAGCTGCTCTCCAAAATCTAGCCTTAATGTTCAATTCCAATAGTACTCTTTGTAACAGATTTACTATGAAATACTAGTATCATTTTTAAGTTCATAGAAAAGGTGACTTGAAATCGCCTGATAAATTAACATTAATTTTGTGTAATAGAATCTATGAAGAAATAATTTTCGAAATGATAGGCCAATATGTAAAGAGTTGATCTTATGCATGTTGTACTCTATGATTGTGTACTATTTCCTCCTGTTTCTCTTGCTTCAGTAAGAGTCCATCAGAGTGACTGCGTTACTTATTTGACCTTCAAACTGTGGTTCAACTTTAGGTTTGATTCAGTTATGATTTTTATCAATTGGCAAGTGAGCATCATAGAAGATGTGTTTTTGCATTGATTTATCATTTATTTGAAACAGTTCTGAAAAGTACAAGTACTCTAGAACAGAAGTAAATTTTCACAGAAAATGCAGAGATTTATGAGTGGAATTCCAACAACATGCAGACTGCTCAAAAGATTTTCCTTCATCTATATTGTTAAGTCAAACTGAAGAATATTTCTTTTATATATAAATTCCTAATTTAATCCCATCATTTATTGTATATTTAATTACATTTATCACTTTTTGCTTTAAAATGGGTTTAAATATATAATTCTGTCAGCATATATATGTATATAAAGTTAAAGTTTTAGATATTCTTCTAATTTAACACAAATTGAAAGATGTCTATTTTTTTCATGATTTACTTGTGTCTACTATGAACAAATATGGGCTTGAGATTAAAGTGTTTATACTAGAAATAAAACTGAATTTATATATCTTTTAAAAATAATATTAACATTGAAAAATATTTTGTATGTATATATAGTAAATACTTAAGCAAAAATTAATATTGTATTTTTGTGCTTATATTGCTTGTTTAAAGAGGGGATTTTTTTGTTCTTTAATATGAATATTTTAGGATTTTTTTTACTATGTTTTCAGTACAAAGAAAGGATCTTTTCTCCTTCCTTTCTTAACACTGAAGTAATTCTTTAGAGAAATTGGCACTATTTTTATGAGTGTAAATAAAAAATTCCCATGGAAATATATAGGTTACTGACATACCTGAGCTAATAAATAATTTCCAAATCTATGCTTGTTGGCTTTGAATACTTTTTAAAATGCACCTCTACTGTTTCATCTACTTTGCATCTTTATCTAAGACTAAAATAATCTCAGAATGTTTGTATCCATACTTTATCATCTCAAATAACACTGAAATTAAAAGATAGACTAATAAGCCATGAGAAGTAAAAATTATAGAGCAAAATATTAGAATTATAGATCATTTTTCTACCACTGAGATTATAATATTATTATTAAGAATAAATTTTATTTATTGTCATTGCCAGCTAGCATTTCTCAAACTCTTATGTTTATCATTTGGTTCTCTTAAAGATTTGTAAAATGTAGGCTGGTCATGATGCCTGAATCTATGTAATCTATGAATCAATGGGATCCTAGATGAAGGTGATGCTACTGAGGAAGGCACCATAGAATATTCACATTCAAGGTCAATTGACAGACCATGACACCACATGGGATTCTTAAATTACCTTTTTATGAGCTAATAATATAAACTCTGGTGTGTACTTTTAAACTTACATAAATACATTTTTTAAAGGTTATACTGGTACTTCATTCAGACTGTTTCCTTTCAACTATCAGTATGAAGGTTGATGTGATATATCTTGAAGGTTTGTATTTATAATTATGAGGACATAAAATGTATAATATAAAATAATGCGCAATACATATTCCCAAATGACAATGTAATAGCTTTCCTCTCTAGTTGATGCTGTTTGAGAAATGAGTATGAGCATATGTGTGCGTGCGTGTGTATTTCTGTAAACTTATATGTATACATTTGCATTGATATGTAATAATGATAGATTTAATCCTTGTTTAGGATTTGATAGACTATTTCAATAATAGTGCTTATCTTAATTTGTTTAAAATTTTAAAACTTGAAAGTTAGGTTTTGTAATAGTAAATCCAAGGGTAATTGTTTTGGGGAAATTTGACTTAGTTCCTGTTGAGTTCAGCATATTTTTCAATTGCATGGTACTGGTCAAATCATTTAATTTGAGCTTGTTAAATCAAGGACTCTCAAGTCAGTTGGAGGAAACTGACTGCTTGAGTTATTAGGGAAAGGGAGCATACATACTTGAATAGCCATAGTTTAATAATCCAGCTAAACTCCTTTCAAATATCGACATACTGATTCAAACACTTAACATTTCATAGTCTTGTAGACTCCAGTAAAATATCTCAGAAGGAGGTTAAAGGGTGACAGTCATTTATTAAAAAGGGTTTTTGAAAGAGATAATGGTTTTTTGATGAAAAGGGTTTGGGGTGATGACTGACGACTGTTATGATTATCAATAAATATCTCCTTAATTTTAGCTAATTGAACATATGTTTATGTATTGAATATGTATCTCTATCTATTGATATATTAATTATTAGTATTTAGAATATATTGGTAAAGATTTTTATCCTTGGTTGAGTTAGAAAATGAATGTTGATTTTCAGTTATGCAATTTCACCTCCAGATTCCATAAAAGAAAGGCACAATTTTAGTTATTATTAATAAAGTTTTAAATAGCACACAATCCTCATTTTGTATGTTAAGTTTGTGTTTTATATACAAACCTATTCATACCAATAAATTCACTGAGTTTATGTATTTTTAGTTTATGGCATATGCAATTTTCCAATAAGACATTTGTAATGGTAAGTAGCATTTTCTTGAAATATTTTATGTCATCAATTATTATTTTAAGCCAAAGACTATAATCAAAAGTTGTGGCTCATTTCACTTATATTTAGTTAAGATTTTAGCTGAGCGGTGGTGTCACATGCCTTTAAACCTAGCATTTCGGAAGCAGAGACAAGCAGATCTCTGTGAGTTCAAGGCCAGTCTGGTCTACAAGAACTAGTTCTAGGAAAACTAGGGCTGCTATCCAGAGAAATCCTATCTCAAAAGAAAAATGATCCTACTAAATATTGGAATATTTAAATTGGAAGAATCATATGTTACTGACTTACACATTAAAATGATTGACATTAGAGGTATTACTTAGATGATTTAGAGCCTACGATATTTTTTCTCCTTAATGTTTCCTTTATAAGGAAATATATGGTGCTTAACATATCATATTTTCAAATTATATAATTTTTAAGAAGACTTCCTGTATCTTATTCACAATAAGAGCTTTTCTCTGAAAGTCCTCTTTCAGAAAAAAACAATATAATAACCAGATAAGGACTGATTCAAACAAAAACTAGGAACTTGGGACAGTTATTGCACACTCTTCATACGCACCTCCTATGAGAAGATATACTAATTATGTATTGTTACCTAGGTGAAAATATGATCCAAAATTTCCTTAAAACTTCATACTTCTTCATAGAAATTGGGTATTTTAAAGCAAATCCAATTAAATTTCACAAGTGGAATCCAACTCCTCGTTGGATATTTAGCATGTGTTTTGTTAGGTTATATGATCTCATAGTTAATTTACTTAAATTCCATCCACTATTACTGAATAGCTAAAAGACAAAACATCTCTAGAACACAACTGGTCTCGATATTTCAAGTTCTTTTATATGAGGTAAGAGAAAAGTTAGAATCGCATATTAGTATCTTTAGAAATATAACTAAGAATTGTTGAATTTCTTAGCATACGAATGCTGAAGTTAAGTTTTATTGAAGTCCCATGTGGAGTAAAAGTTGTTGCATTTAGTGCCAAGAAAAGGGGGATTTTATTGACTTGGATTTCTATCACAGGAGAAATGGTGGAGAATTCTGTCAGTGAGAGTATTACTGAATGCGAGCGTGGGGAGGTTCTTCCCGAAGCCAACTGCAGATTTAGGCATATCCCTTTGTATGTACTGCCTTTGAGAAGCTGGGAGGGGTATGAAACATTGTTCCTAAATGGGCACTGTTTTCCATTAGCAAGAAGATATTTTTTAAAGATATAAAACTGGGTCAGAAAGGTGCTTCAGTGGAAAAAGGCATTTTGTTGCCAAATTTGATGGATTTCTATCTTTGGGATTCATTTGGTAGAGGGAAATAATGCACTCCTGCAAGTTAAATTACAAATTATAAATAGCACACTCTGACCTCCATGTGAGAGATATGGCATGCGCATTTCCCCAAACATATCAATAAAGAGCTGTAATAAAAACATATATTTAATGAGATAGAAATACATAACCATAAATGTTAATTGTTTGGTTATAACTTGCTAAGTAAATACACTCATGCATTTTCAGCTCTGTAAGATCGTTTACATTGTTTGAAGGAATGGCCTACTCACAATACAGAATAATGGTGGTTTCTTAACCTTCATTTACCCACAATAATACACAGTAATCTGTGTGGAGATTTTGTTCCCTCTCTCTCTCAGCAATGCTAGATAGCAAGAATAAAAGCAGAGTGGGATCCATGAAGGATGAAGGTCTCGGGGACACTCCTGGGATGTAGCATATAAACTCCTTTTATTAATTTGTATTCACAGATGAGAACAGTCATGAACCTCCCTCTACATTTCCTCCTGTGACCAACAAGTGGGTGTTGGTCACAGTTACACAAGATGCATTAGAGACACTGTGCCTTAACTGGTACCCTTCTGGGGAGGATTCTGAAGTCAAGATGTTTTCCTTTTTGGTGATAACTTAGCTGTGAACGCCCATTTTTTTTATTCAGCTTCTTTTTTTATTAAATTTTTTTATTAAAAATTTCTGCCTCCTCCCCGCCTCCCTTTTCCCTCCCCCTCCCCCCACTCCCCAAGCCTCACTCCCCTCCCCCTCTCTCTCCAGTCCAAAGAGCAGTCAGGGTTCCCTGCCCTGTGGGCAGTCCAAGGTCCTTCCCCCTCCATCCATGTCTAGGAAGGTAGGCATCCGAACAGACTAGGTTCAAAACTCAGTGCCATTGTCCTTGGCTTCTCAGCAGCCCTCATTGTCCACCATATTCAGAGAGTCCGGTTTTATCCCATGCATTTGCAGTCCCAGTCCAGTTGGCCTTGGTGATCTCCTAATAGATCACCCCCACTGTCTCAGTGGGTGGGTGCCCCCCTCGTGGTCTTGACTTCTTTGCTCATGTTCTCCCTCCTCCTGTTCCTCATTCGGACTTTGGGAGCTCAGTCCATTGCTCCAATGTGGGTCTCTGTCTCTATCTCCATCCATCGCCAGATGAAGTGAGCGCCCATTCTTAAAACTAGGTTGTGAAGCTAATTAACAAACAAGATAGTCACCTGAGATTTCATTGGTGTTAATAATAGAATGACAAAGGAGCAGGAAACATTTTAAAGTGGTAAGTACAATTAAAAAAAAAAACAATAACTAGTAATGGTTTTGTCAGCAAATGACAAAGGTAACTATGTGTGAGACCAGCTAGACTGAATAAAATCGTACTGTAAATCACTGGAGATTTGCCAAAGGAAAAGTGAATCAGTGTCGTGTTCACTTAAAAATATTTCCATGGAATACATGTGGGTAGTAGAGAAGGGAAGAATGGTACAGTTGGCGTTAAAGGAAGCTGCTATAGCCAGAAGAAATCATCTATCATAGTGATAAGGAAATCAACTGCTTTTATGGATCTAAGGAGCCAGGTCTAGCTAGGCCTGATCCACACGGGGCCTGAGGATGTGCACCAGAAGAATGTTCAGAGGGAAACAAGATCTTGCCCTCTGTGAAGGATAAAATGAAGCAGGTGATGGTTGCTCAGACAAAGACAGTATAAGAAAGAGAAGTAAGCAAACACAAATATGGCGTGTCTAGTGCTGTGGCCTTCAACTGCACATGGGAATTAGTGACTTTTTGCTTTGTTGCACTTACTTATGTTTTAGATATTGACCTCCGCCACCTGATCATCCTCTCCTTCCCAAACACATGCAAAAATTCTGATTTACTTTGACTCTATCCTGGACATTGAGTTTTGAAAAACTACCCAAGTCATTCTAATAAGTAGACACATTGAAAAATCACAGCTCTGGACAGAATCTAGTTTATGAGGCCAAGGTATGGCTCTGGAGGGCAGAATAAGCAGGGAGAGAGAGTGTGGACAAAAGCATCATGCTTTTGCTTCTTTCACGACAGCCTGTAGGAGAGATGCACATCCTCAACACACTGACTTTCC
The DNA here is from genome assembly GCA_963919715.1 of Microtus obscurus. Taxonomy (NCBI): domain Eukaryota; kingdom Metazoa; phylum Chordata; class Mammalia; order Rodentia; family Cricetidae; genus Microtus; species Microtus obscurus. The sequence continues at coordinate 5,984,838 of CAWTZC010001616.1, read as the reverse complement.
ACAGCCAAGCAAGTGTCTCCATTTTCTTACAGAAAAGACGTCTGCACTTTCGAGAAAAATCCTTGACATTTATATAAATAATACCTTTCCATTGGCTTCTCCCCTTTTAACATTCTCCCTGCACTTAAAAATGCATTTGTAACTACAGAACAAAAATCGAACTTCCTGTATAAAGACATTTACGGATCCCATTAAATATAAAATTAGTATTGATTTGTAAATACTTAGGTCAAGATTAGGACTAATAAAAAACAAATTATATTCCTTGATTACATATAAAATTCCAGTTCAATTTGATTTTTACTGAGGTTAATGTATATTTGGAAAAACTCATAATCTCTAATTTGGTTTCTTTCAAAAAGCTTGAAGTTTATTTTAATCAGTTACCAAGGTTACCGTGTATTGTGAAATTTGAAAATGTTGTGGACAAGATGACCATGTTCTAAATAAAAAATTCATTTATAAAAGTTTCAAAACACGACAGAGCTCTTTACTAAATACAAGCTAGTAGTGTTGGGATTAGCGTAGGAAACACCTTTCTGAATTTTCAGGATGTGGAAGTATTGCACTTCTATTCTGGCCAGCACACACTCAAATCCTCCTCTACTTTATTTTATTTCTGTTTGAGTCAATGTTCTAGCAATGCATTTATCTACTTTAGAGAGCTGTAAGGAGAACTTGACCTTAAAACATTTTGAAGCGGGGGAAGGTGATGTCATAGTGAGTGTTCAAGTATATCATGGTTAGTGTTTATCTTTGTTAGGGTTTCTATTGCTTAAAGAGACACCATAACCATAACAACCCTTATAAAAAATATTTAATTAGGATGGTTTATAATCCAGCGGTTTAGTCCATTAAAATTATGATGGGATAGTGGTGTGCAGGCAAACATAGTTTTAGAAAAGGAGCTGAATTTTCCATTGGATTTGAAGGCAATAGGAAGTGAACTGTGTCACTGGGTATAGCTTGAACATAAGAGAACCCATATCCACCGCAACGGTGATATACTTCCTCTGACAAGACCACACCTTCTCTAATAAAGCAACACCTCCTAATAGTGTCACTCCCTATAAGCTTATGTAGGTCAATTTCTTTCAAACTACCACAGTGCCATAGGTGTGTCCATCACCTCCAAACTCCAAGGATACTCTGTACTTTACAATTTATTGCAATTGTAAAGATCTTCTTTCATAACACATTTTGCTTGATTATTAATATTATTTTGTTTTAAATTTTTTGATAAATATTGAATAAATATGTCTAAAACTTTCACTTTTAAAATTTAGTGTTTAACCTTTAAGCACAGTTATACAATTATAATTTTCTAAATTTTCTTTTTGTATAAAAATTTTTGAATGGTACACAGTCAAGTAAAAACTAGAATAGATAATTATGATGCTATATATTGGCATAATTTCTAAAAGAAAATATACTGTTATTTTAAGACATGTTTCCTTTCACCAAGCTAAAAGCATTTCATCATATAGGAAGAAAGAGTGAAAAGAAAATGTCATTTTGATATAAGAATATAAAATTTTAGTAAGTGGTGAATAACCTAAAGGATGGTGATTACAATACAATGTTACAACATGTAAGAGTCACCAAATAACCTGAAGGTTGGTGATTACAAAACAATTTAACAGTGACCAAAGCAAGGCTGTACCAGGATTTATGGTGGCATTCATTTGAAACTTTCAAAATTTATGTTCCTTCAGCTTTTATTAGAATCTACTTTTTATGTCTTTTAAAATAAATTTTCATAAAATATATTCTATATATTCTGTAAGGAAACAACAAAAATTATAGATTTTATAAAATTGGCTGTCATTTTACAATACAATTTACAAGTTTCACTGTTGCAAAAGGAAGTATAGAGCCACATTTATCTTGCACATACATTATTATTGCAAGTCATGTTAAGAAAATAGTAAAACAGAAAGCTTATAATATTTAGGACACTGTAACTTTTCTTCTTTAGAATCCTGAATATAGCAATAAAATTATGATGCTACTAGTTGGACTTGTGAAAATCTGCATCACACCTTTGAGAGGCAAGAAGAGATGAAAGACTCCCCTCCACGCACACCTTTTGTTTCCTGAGAGTCTCTCACTTGGTTGGGAATTAATATCCAGCATCTGTCCTTGAGACAGTAAAGAGGTGGACAGCAAGGGAACTGCTAACATTCCCTGAAACTTACTTAATCAAATGCATCTTTTCAGAAGTAGAAGGATAATTATTGTCACCAGACTCCAGGTATTTTCCAGTAAGTATGAACTTAAGAATTATAGGTAAAAATCTCCCCATGAATAAATCCTCAAATTATGACACATACTGGGACTCTATGCAAAAAAAATTATGCATCTTCTGGAAATCAGAAAATCACAATGTATTTATGTCAGGGCACATCTACAGGGGGTAGCTAGCTGTTGTCTTTCAAATTCAGCAAGAAGCTACCTTGCCATTGCTCTGATGAGTTCTTAGTGACTAATGATTTGATAAGCTAGATTTTGTTTTTAGCCACCAAGGTGCATTCTCCCTCAGGTGACTAATTCAAGGTCATGGGAGTGGTACAGCACATCCATGCACTACATTTGTGGTAGTCAAGGGTATCACCTAATTGCATTCTGCTTTAGACAGTGACAAGTTTCTCAATCACTATTATTGAACTAACTCATTTTTCCACCTCTCTGTATATCCTATTCCTGTATATTTATGTCATTACATATTCACACATTCATAATGTATAGCTTAACTCTTAGGTCCAATTTCAGTTTTGGAGCATGCCTTATTTTGGGCAAATTTTGCTAAGTAATGGACATGAAAAATAATAAGAATGATTTCCTAATGATTGAGAAATTGTGAGTCCCAGGAATTTCATTAGTGGAAATAAGAGAATCCTTGGAACTCTCTGCATGATTGTTTGTATTTGAAGACTACAAACCAAGCTTTGCCCTCTTTGAAGAAGGTTAGATGGCTTCTATCATGGAAGACTGCTATATCATCCCTTCTCATGATTAAAAAAAGAATATGTTTTGCAATGTGGGTGTCACCAGCACATGAGATCTTGCTCTGAGCGTACTGTACAGAAAGCCCAAATACAAAGACCGCAATTCAGGTTGGGCGGTGGTGGAACGCAGATTTAATCCTGGAACTCTGAAGGCAAAGGCAGGTGGAGGTCTATGAGTTCAAGGTCAGCCTGGTCTACAGAACTATACAGAGAAACCCTGTCTAGAAAAGTCAAAACTAAAAAAAATTCAGAAAGACATCCAAAGTACTTAGAGTGCCTACAATAAGAGTGAGTGTATTTAAATTTTGCATTACATAAAACCAACGGGGTGTGACTTAGTAACTAAAATTCTACTTAACAAGATATACTTTACCTATGACTAATAATTCACAGAAATATTAGAAAAATCAGAGTTAGCAAATTTATTTAGAGAATTACTAAAATATCATTTTCCCACAAAATAAAGACCAAACAATAAAATTGAATCAGGGGTAGACTGAGGCTAATTGTATGTGTTATTTCTAATTACCAGAAATATTAAAAGCTATTACTGTAATTTTTAGATGAAATTAAAAGTCATTGATTCAGGAGCTGGAGAGACAGATCATCAGTTAAGAGTCCTTTCTTTCTTGGGGATCCAGATTCGATTCCCAGTACTCACATGAGTACTATGTAAATTTCTGTTCCAGAGGATCTGATGTTCTCATCTAGCCTCTGCAGGTATCAAACATGAATATGTTGCACAGACATACACATGATGGCAGTCAAACACAAGTTCTTTCTGTTTTATTAAAAATAAATACAATATATTTTGATCATATTCCTTCACCTCCTTCAGTTCCTTTCTATCCTCCCCCGTTCCTACCCAATTTCATTCTCATTCTAACTTTTTCTATTCCTTCTCTAATCCTCTCTCAAAAAACAAAGCAAGACAGAAAACAGCAAGAATGGAAGTCAAAGCCAACAAATATATATATATATATATATATATATATATATATATATATATATATATATATATATAAAAAAAAAAAAGAAACACAAAAGTCCAAGGAGTCTGTTTTGTGTTGGTCCTTCTACTACTGAGCATGAGGCCTGCCTCGCTGTATGGTTGGTTCATCCAGTGACACTCCATTAAACAAAACTGACTTCTCCTTTCTCAGCAGGTATCAATAGCAAATAACTTCTTGTTCAGGGGTAAGACCTTTTGTACATTTTCGCTGCTCAGTGCTGAGTGTTTCATCTAATATGAACCTGTGCGTGTTCTTGCAAATGCTCAAAGTCTTTGGGAGTTTCTGTGTGTATCTGTCCTGTGCCCGGAAGACACAGGTTCCCTGAAGTCAACCACCACCACCTTGGTCTTTTGCAATCTTTCTGCTTCTTCTTCTGCTTAATTTCTCAATCCCCGAGGGGCTGGTGTTGACAAAGACATCTCATTTATGGCTGAGTACTCCGAAATCTCTCACTCTCTGCACATTGTCCAGGTGTGAGTCTTATCATTAATTACCATTTATTGCAAGAAGAATCTTCACAGATGAGGGCTGAGCTATTCACTGATCTTTAGGTATAGCAATATATCATGAAGTGTAATTCTATTGCTATGTTTCTTTAGCAGAAGGAATGAAAATCCCTACGTATATTATTGGTATCCAAGAGCTAGTCCTCACATTAAAAAAAAAAACATCATTTTCATCCACGAATTTAGATAATACATAAGACAAAATGAAGGCAAAAACTTCTACCTAAATGTAGTTTTACAAAGGTAATGCAACATGTCCCTTCCAAATACTCGAAAACATGTTTCAAGTACTCTAAAATATTATGCCCAATATTTTGCTCAGTTTGTAAATGTGAGCTTATAGACCAGGTGTAACATTTTATTTTGATATAAAAAGAAACTGAAAAGCTTTGTGCATAAAACAGTTTTTTGCATTTGGAGCATGTTTTTAGTCCTTGACCTAAGATAACTTAGTATTTCTCCTATTCTAGTCAATCCTACTCTGGTATTTTTTAGAGTCTAACAAAACCTGTGACTGTTGTAGTTGAGCCCAACTGTACCTGGGACACATTGCAGGGATTTTCCTTTCATAACATAGACTTTATTTTCACTTTTGCATGTTTCTAGCTTTTCAGTTTTTACAGAATGCTTGCTAACAAGCATACCATAATGGAGTCAAGGTCTTTGTCATTTGCAGGAAGTAGCAATGTAAAGCAGCATTTGCATCATGTATGTAATAGAGGCCATTTCTCAAGGTTATTTTTCTCACTTTTGAGTTGTGTTTTTACAGAATCATACATTTCATTACATTTACCCTTATTCTTGGTTTGTATTTCTTTTCTGCAATTTGGAAACGTCAAGAAATTTGCTGGGAACCAAGCATTATATTGGCTGAAAATTTGCTCAGCATATTTTCTCCATCCTCAGCCATTTTATTATAAGGTTATTATACAGATTAGTCTGAAGTCTAAACACCATGAAGGGCATGCTAAGGAGCACTAGCATTTACAGTTTCCTTATTCCAAACACTGGCTTCTAGACAAATTTTGTAACCTATAATGAAGAATTCATAGGAAACTTTATTAAATATTTTACTGAAACCATAAAATCCTATGAGAAATCTATGATCTATGTGCCAACATAGCATATAAAAGAAGGTGGTGGCATTTGGCCAGTCAGATAGATGCTAATCACTGAAAAATTCACGGTTCCAGCAGTTTAAGCTCACCTCCAAATATTCATATACATTTTTAGTCTTTCTTCTCTCATTTTTTTTTAGAAATAATTACACCTTACCTTTTTCCCAAAGAGATTTGTCATAAAAGTTGAAATATAAGTTCAAGTAATTCATGGAAACATTGTCAAACTGCATCCACAAGCAGTGGCCTGTGCTTTTTGAGGAGAAAGGGAGCTGACTATGCTCAGCTGGAAAGAGATGAATAATGTAAATTACTGGACCCAGGCTTGATAGTGTATACCTTTTCAAATAACTCTTCTGCATTCTTCATCCCTTAGCAATTTTTTCTAACAATGATACAAAGGCTTCACTTAGAGCACGTACTGATCTTACGCTCACAACTGTTTGTAACTGCAGCTCTAGATCCATCTCCAGGGGGATCAAGCATCTGCATGGATAACAACACTCATGTGCACAAACTTACTCATGGATAGGCATACACAAACAAACATGATTTAAAATACAAGCAATTTGGGAACTGGAGAGTTAGCTCAGAGGTAAGGAGCACAGGTTGCTCTTCCAGAGAACCTAAGTTAATTCCCAGCATCCAGAACTAGGGTTCTCAACCACTTGTAAACCTACTTCCCAGTTCCAGGGAGTCTGACATCATCTTCACATGCAAGTGGTGCTCCAACATACATGAAGACAAAACAAATGTACATACTAAACAACATTTAAAATATGATAAAATAATAGTAACTGTAAAACAGTAGGTCGCATATTAATAATGTACATTTTCTAATTATGCCAGAACCTGTCCTTTTTTGTTTTGTTGTATTTTGTTTTTTGAAACAGGAGACAGGGTTTCTCTGTGTAAAACCCTGGCTCTATTGGAACTCACTCGGTAGGCTAGGCTGGTCTCGAACTCACAGAGGTCCACCTGCCTCTGCCTCCCGAGTGCTGGGATTAAAGGTGTGTGCCACCATCTCCTGACACCAGGAACTTCTCTTATTTTCCATTTCTTAAAAAATTTGAAAGGGAAGACAGTATTCAACCATTTTTTTTTTAAATTTCTGATACAGAAATGAAGTTCTAGTTACAGGGAAGTGAATTCCCAGTTAGTCCCACTGTGTGCAGATTAAGCTAGAAAAACCAGAAAGAAAACCTATTCTGACTTTCTGCCTAGTTTTGTCTTTATTGGCACAGCCTCAAAGGAGATAATGAGTGAGCACTCACCTCTGTTCTTATGCCACCATTTTGGTGTCCTTTTATTTATCCTGAGTCTAAATGCTGTTTGTTTTTCCAGTACAACTTGATGTTTTGTTTAATAAATTATTCAACCAAGTAGGATAAGCCCATCACTGGGGATACCCTGGAGGTTACTGACTAGACATACATGTAAAGAAAGAAACAGGATTAGCAGATAAAAAGATAAATTTTAAAAGGCTCATTTTTAACTAGATATCAGTAAAATCTTTAAAGTTATTTTAATCTTTCCCTGAAGGTTTTTAAATGCTACTTTGGAATTGGTTTCACCTAGCAGCTCTGAGCTCCCTGCATTCCTGTGTTATGCAGAGGAGCACGCCTGTGTCCATGCGGATACACATGTGTAGGGATTTGTTCTACATTTTTTAAAAAAGTCTAAATCATGCCTTCCCTATTTCTACATATTTTATTCCTCTTTTATTCCCCGTGTAAGTATTTATTAAGCACATGTTGTTTGACTAGAATAACACAGCAAGAGATGAAGAATATCAATATTTTTCTTTAGGCATTTTCAGTTGTTTAGTCTGGCAGACTGTTTATCTAGTTTTCATTAAAAACTGGGGCAGCAGGGGAGAACTCCTGGGCCAATGTGTTCTGACTGCGAAAGACTTTTTTACATGACAATTAGTAGATTAATGGAACACTGATGTCACTAAGAGATACAGTGTTTATTAGAGTTCTTTTTTTCTTTTTGCCCAGGTATGCAACGTACAGGGCTCTGTGTATTTCATACTTTTTGTAGACCTCAGAGAGAGCTGTATCTTTTTCTTTTTGTGACATAAATGATGACATTGAGCCTGCCCAGCCATTCTTAATGGGTCTGCAGTGTGAGTGTGAGTGTGTGTGTAAAGGGGTGTAGGCATTTTATAAATATATTTTTTATAAATTTTTATAAATATATTTTCTGATTGCATCTGTTTATAAAAGCATTTCTTTACCATCAATGGATAATATTTCCATGAAAACAGAAAAGGAGGCACAGAACTGAAGGTTTTATAGTAATGTGAGACAATTGGATTAGATTTACATAAAATAACATTTTTTTCTCTTGATTTTACGGTGGCTAGCCAACTGTTCATTAACATAACTAATATTACATTCACCTTGCCCTGCATACATAGTATAACAATATATTTAAACTTTGTTGTGACTAGAATGATGTGCATGTGGACTACCTCATGCAGAGCATAGTCATGACTTTTGGGAGATTTATGCAGCTTTGTATAAAGCATCCACTGGAATGAAGAAACTGCTCTCATTCTACCTGAATTTCAACAGGAGACTGAAGGAAATGTTTGGTAAAATATTGTAAGTTGACCAAAATTTGTGGCGAGGACAGCAAATCCTCATCACTCATAACCAAAATTTTTCAGAGTTCCAGTATGGTCCTGAACTTGTCCCTCCTGCTTTCCCCCAGCTTGTAGTTCATCCTAGGAGGGAGAAGCAGTATCTCTCAGTTACCATAGCAAGAATCACAGGATGCATGCCTCCAAACAAAAGCAATTTATTGTGTGATGGTTTTAGAGGTGAGAAGTCCCTGAGCTAGGTGCAAATGGAGCCTTCCTTCCCCTTTCAAAGTATGAAGGAACATTCTATCAAAATAAACACAAACCTGCTCTACCCTAGTGAGTTATGCATGAGAAAAACAAAGAATTGGGCAGCACAGCCTAAGCCACCAAAGCATTATGAAGTTCTAAACATATTTATTACATAAGGACTATATTTTACTCTTGCCTTCTATGGGTACTGTTACACTCTACAGCATGTTTGGTCCGGGTTCTACCTTACTATTAATTTGTTTTCTTTTACTGAGATCTCCACGTCTTCCACATAATGTGTGAAGTGTATTCCAGCTTTTTAATATCTTACCCAGAGTTTATTATATTTTTTCAGAGATAAGACAAATCTCCACAGGTCTTTCTTCATGGTATCTCTAGTTTCCATCTTAATATTTTAGCTCTCTCCCCCAACTGTCATCCCAACTGTATTTTCTTCTTCTAGATAGGAGAATACACCTTCTATATAGCTCATCCCAAAAGACCTAACTCTTCTGGGCCCTGCCTTTCAGATGCGTAACTCTCATTAGGCTTTTGTAAGGCAAGAAAACAATTTTTTAATGGTTCTCCAAGCTCAAACTCTTTCCATCTATAAATATGGATTACCAAATTTCGATTGGCTACAGGAAAAGACTTTACAATTAAATGGGTGTTTGGGGAAAGGGTAATGTTTCAATTGTTATAATTTAAATTAATTTCTTTTACCTGAAACAAGCAAGCCTGGTTTCTCAGGAGAGGTGAATTTTGTTCCATAACTTAGATTTCCTGTCTAAACAATCCAGCCTAGGAACTGGAGAGCAGGTGCTTAATACTTCATTCATGAGGACTCCCCAGCCTCCAGATTTGTTATTACAAAAGGCTTCAGTTTGCTGTTTGTGCAATTTGAAGGCCCATTCACCGGCAGTTTGCAGCCCTTGTTATCTTCCAAACAGCTCTCCAGAGCATTTCCAATGCCAAGGAGAAAGTATGAAGGGCCCTTAAAGAATGAAGGGAAAAAAATAAAAATAAATAAAAACAGAAGAGTTGAGACTTTCCTTGAAACACAAATGTTTAGAAATGAAGACGAAATAAATGCTATTAAGGAATAAAAATATGACCTCATTTAAAATGATTGCAGGCTAAAGATGGTGACAATACAAATTTCATTTAAACCGTTTTCTTTACATTTCTTTGTATCTTGTTCTCTTCCCTATTCATTGCCTTAAGTGGTTAGTTAACTGCTTAAAACGTATTTTTTTGTAAAGAAAGATTTTGGCATTAAATAAATAATAACTGCTAAATATAGAACCACAAATCTGTACAATGTATACAGTATATAATTGACTTAATGTACTTTATTGCTCATATTGTTAGTATTTATTTCAGTTTGCTAGATTGTTAATATAATTGTTTATATTAGTAGAATTTTCTTTTTTTATTTTTATTGAGCTCTATATTTTTCTCTGCCCCCCCCCGCCTCTTCCCTCTTCTTCAACCCTCTCCCAAGGGTCCCCATGCCCCAATTTACTCAGGAGATATTGCATTGAATGTATTTCTTTATCTCTATTTGCCTCTCAAGTAATCTGGGGATTAATTCATCAGTTAAATGACATGAATTCGGTGTTGCTCTTGAGCTCCTCCAAAGATTTTTTCAAAACATTTAATACCTGCTTGTTAACTTCAGATACCCATTCAACAAATGGCAAATATCATTATTGGCAAAATTTTATGCTAGATAGATACTTCGTTAATATGGCAAGCATTGTATTGTCATTTAACTTTTTAAGAGTACAGTAAAAGACGGGCGGTGGTGGCGCACGCTTTTAATCCCAGCACTTAACAGGCAGATCTCTGTGAGTTCGAGACAAGCCTGGTCTACAAGAGCTAGTTCCAGGACAGGCTCCAAAACCACAGAGAAACCCTGTCTCGAAAAACCAAAAAAAAAAAAAAAAAAAAAAAAAAAGAGTATAGTAAAATGAGGGCAAGTACGTAAATTAATACCTAGCAAACTTTGATCAGTTCTAAAAATGATGCTGTATGTAGGTGCTTACATCACTGACAAAAAGAGCTTCTGAGTATCTTTTTCATAAAGGCTTTAATAATGGCCTAGAGTGCCACCCGCAATACAAATGACAGTGTAGGTTTGCCTGAACTATCTTCAGGCAAAAAGAGAAAAGGAAAGCCAATCAACTAATATGGCCTACTACAGACTCAAAAAAAGTCACAGCTGTATAATGTGAACTATTTGTAATGGACAAAGATCCACAAGTAAGATGTGTGTGGTGGTGTAGGAGCATGAAAGTTCTGTCAAGAGAGATAACTGGGAAAAAAATGTGAGCAATAGATGTATTGTGATGAACCTTGAGCCCAGCAAAGCAATTTAAATTTTACTCTATGGACAATAGGGAGACATTAGAGGAAGCTAAGCAGGTGGATAAGAATGACAGGATTTGCATTTGAAGTAGGTCATCTGAAAACACTGAAGATGATGGGATGCAAACGGCAGAAATGGCCTATTTAAGAATCGTGATTTATATGCCCAACTATTTATTGTAGAAGAGAAGGTTAAAGATTACCAGAGCCATAATGCTTCAGGAAAAGTGAGACATGTTTGAGTCCCATAGAGGCCTTCTATTCTGCCTCAAAATGAGCTTCAACTCTGGTTAGGGAGCTAGAGGACCCCAGTCACAGGAATCTTACTCAGAGTCTGTAGCTTCAGGGTCACTGTGTTGCAAATTCAAAGAATTAAATTCAAGAACCATGGGATACTATCTCTTGTGTAGGAGAGATGAAAAGAGCAGAAGGGCAGTGTGGCATCCCTGCTATGTAGATGAGCTGTCAAAGGGCAGAAGTGCAGTACCTTTGTGGATTTAGTGACAATGTTGTATAGGTGATAAAACCTCAGGATGCGTGCACTTCCAGCTGTGGGCAGATCTTTGCAGGAACATAATCATAACGGCATTAATTCATGAGAATAAGTATATCCTGGGGAACAGGCACACGGTGCCTCTTGACCAAACTAAATTCTCTCCAGAGAACAGAGAAAAAAATCACAATCAGGCTATTGTTCTAGAATCAGAATAGAGATGAAACAAAGTAATGCTTAATTTCTTCCAATGGGAATAGCCAAATATGACTCTTTTGTGTAACTGATTTCCAAAGGTATATGAATTCATAAAGCCCTGGTTTCAGTATCTATTCTCTATCCTCCAAGGACATGGCTTTGTTTTGGAACTAAAAATATTCTTTACTAATGTTATCTGACTTAGAGAAGCCAAGATTTGTCGCTTTGACATTTTCTTGCCTTTTCCATTGTTCCTTAATCCATTTTATAAATTGGCACAGTTTTCTTTTAGTTACTTTAATAATCAATCATTTCAAAATCAAATCTCCAAAATTATTATCTTCTTTGGCTCATTAGGCTGACTTCATATATCCCTATTACAAGGAACATAATACTATCTGCCTGATCATAGTAGAAGCATTAGTGTAAAATATCAGAATAAAATATTATGTGGCTGCCCCACTCCTTCTCTCTAAAACTTCTTCCAATTCTTTCACGGAGGTTTTCTGGCAAATCGCTGCACTATTATTATCTTTTGTATTCATTTCTTCTGATTTCTCTGTTAATTGACTCAATCAGCAGAAAATAGTTACATAGGGGATGCTCAAAGTCAATATAATCTCAAATATATTTGTCCAAAATAGAAAAAAATAATGGAAGGAAGGAAGGAACGAAGGAAAGAAGGAAAGAAAGAAAGATAAAAGGGAGGGAGAGATGGAGAGAGGGGGAGAGAGAGAGGAAAAAGAAAGAAGAAACAAATAATAATAAAGAATAGTGAAAAGGAAAATACTGTGAACATTCACAGAACATCTAAGCACTTTCTAGTACTAAGTTCTCCTTCACAACATCTGAAGAAGCCTAGTTTTTCCACTTCATAGATAAGAAATCTAAGTAATATTATCTAATGTCATAGAGTCAGGAGTGCCAGAGAAGAACTTTGAGCAAGACTGTGGGATTCTTTTAGTTTGGAAACAAAATAGTATATCTCAGATCAAAAAGGTCAACAACTTAGCTTTGAATGAAACAGAAATGAAATATTTTCCAACTATGTTTTAGCTGAAAAATAGCTTTAATTGCTATTCCCCCTCAACCTAAGATCAAGTGAAAATTAGCTTTATATTCTAAAATGGAAAAATATAAGGACTAGAATAGGGTACTAAAGGGAGGTCATTTTCATCTGGTACCCTCAGTTGTCACATGTGTGTAAGAAATTAGTTTGAGACAGAAAGAGGAAGAAGGGCTAACGGCCATGTTGGAGACTCAGGCAAGAGCTGAGTAAGAAGAAACAGTGGTTATTCTACCCTAGGAGTGTATCTCTGGGCTTCCTGGAAGCTTTTGCCAATGTTTCAGTGGACACAGAACCGTCCCTGGAATTTGGAGTCAGGTGAGGGAGGACTCAGGAAATCTGAATTTATGGTATACAAAAAGAATCAATATGTTCTCCATTAGCAAACTACAGGTCACTGAGCAGCACGGTCTTTTTGGTTCTCTACCTCTTCCCAAGGCAGATAGTGTTGTGACCTGGTCCTCTTGTCAGCATTTCTCCACCTCCACCTTGGTGGCACCTGTGCTAGACAGGACTCCTCCCTTCAAGCTACTGTGTTCTATTCCTGGGCAGGATAGTCATCTTGGATTAGTATATTACCACTAGGGGTGCATTCTTGTCCAAAGTAATTCTTTTCTTGTGAGAATCTTATATACATCTCCTCACTCCCTAAACGAAATGTTAGCAAGCTTCATTCAGGAGAAGAGTATTATTATTATTATTATTATTTTGAGATACTGTCACTGCATGTAGATCTGGCTTTGTACCCGTGTTGCCTCCACCTCCACACCTATGTAGGATTAGAGCATAGAGAGCATTGCTTCAACCTCATGTTACTGGGCACAGACATGTATTGTGGTGATGGTTTCTGAAAATAATTCTGAAACTCAAAACCGATTTATCCAAGGATAAATAGGTTAGCATTTTATCACCTAACTCCTGAAACACTACTTTCTTCAGATTCATTAACGGTATAAGTAATGATATCGTTTAAGCCTGGCTTTACAATTTCAGCATATAGTATAGCTATAAAACCCCAGAGCGGATGAAGGGAGAACAGATAGGCAAAAACAGCTAGCTTTGAGAGAAGCTCGGGGAAGCGCGTATTAGTGCATAGGGATAGAGCAAATGGCTAGTTTCAAACAGTTTAGCAATGAAAGCATTTCTTTTTTCTCCCCGGTGTTCCGCAGTTAATCAGACTGCAGAAGGCCCAGCTCTCCTCTTGGCAACTTCTCGGTGCTCTGTCGGAACTGGTAGTGACGATGCCAGCAAGGAAGCGTCTGGCATCCTGTGCCCAGACAGGGTCCACGCTCAGCCAATTAGAACGCGCTCCCATCTGACCAGCACCTTTGTACTGGTTTTGTGCTCAGCATGGCTGCTGCATCTGAAGCTAGCTTCCTCCTACTTCGGATTCTAGCAGGAAAATGCAAACTGACCAAACCACATGCTTCACAGAAATGGACTCAGTTAGAATTTGATCTTCTCTGCTTAACAAATGCCCGCTGATGGTTCTCTTTGTGTCTTTATATGCTCCTAACAGGGTCTCCATGGAATGCACAGTTCCAACTAAATGAATACACCCTGATAAGAAAAAAAAAAATGAAAAAAGCACACTTTCACACAAGTACCCTTGGGAAACATCGTGACTTAGTATCCCTCAGCGCCTTACTAGCTATCAGTCCCTTTTGAACGGGATGCAAACAATTTCTATGGTTGTTTTTCTGTATAAATGGTTACTTTTCTTCCCTCATTTCACTCCCCACACAGGAAAGACCCACACATAAACCAAATAGGAATAGAAAATGAAAGAAATAAAATACGCTTGCTGAGAATTTACAAATATAAAATGTCTAAATCTAGCATACACTAGTCCAGCAACACAGGCAACTGCTTTACTGGTTGGCTCAAAGAAGCCTCTTTCAAAATGCCAGATTCTGACATTTGGACCACAGGTCCTGGAAACATCCTTACTGACGTGCTAACCAGTGTGACACCTCCTGAGATGGCACTGCCACAATGGTCACTGGAAGCCCAAGACTTTGCCGCTTTTCATCCTGTAGTTCACCAAACTTATCGGCTCTCCTCGGGAAGAGCTTATCCCCAAGACTCTTCAGAAAAAAACTAGGAGCTACTAATCCAAGATGCTGATAGTTTCCAAAGCATTGTTCAACTCCAAATGAGCTGAACCGTCCAAACAAACAGCTTGTCATAAGCATCTTGTTTGAGGTTTTGAGTGCCCTCCGTATGCCTAGTTGATGTCCAATGACGTCCTGTGGAAAGCTATCAAGTGAAGCTGTAGGTTAGCACTTGAAAAACATAGGGAAAACAGATTCCAGCTGAGTCAGTCTTAGCACAGCGCCTAATGGCCAGACTCCCTTTGGCTCACCTTGTTAAGCATCTGCTGGAAGCTCACAAAGAATGAGTCTGTGGCTCAGCTGCTCTAATACGTAGAATAAACACACAGAGATACCAGCAGACAGATGGGAACTTGCTGACTGCGGAGACTAATCTAGTGTCTGGCTACCTGTTGGCTCACATGGCTCTCCTGGCACCTCCCATCCAGCAGATTCAGAGAGAATTGTGTAAGTGTGTGTGTGTGTGTGTGTGTGTGTGTGTGTGTGTGTGTTGGAGTGTACACACAAGGCATGGGAGATGAGGATGGGGGAAGGTATTTTCTTTAAAGGAATATATGCAAGGAAAATATTTGTTAAGATGATTATCATGAGACAGCAGATAGGATCAATAAACCAACAGTGTTGCTTTGCCACAGCCTATAGGATCAGGGTTGTTTCTAAAGCAAAATCAAGCTACAGTTAACAGCCTAACGATGGTACCTTGGCTATATGTTAACAAGATTGGATTTGAATGGTGGTGCTTGTAGGTGGCCCGAAAACTGTTCTGCCCTTTCCTTTGGCTCGCTGCTGTTGGCAATGAACATGTCTTAGCATCAACATGTCCAGCAATCGCCAGATTCTAGAATTTCCAATTCATTCCCATGGTAACTTCATACAAGTTTGGTTTAGGAAAACAGGTCCTTCCTCGCAGCCTTCTACCTGCTTAAATACAGAAATACAGAGAAATAAGACAGAACAGAATGCACAAGCTGCTCTTAGGCATTTCTTGAAGTTTATTGAAGTCTTGGATTCATGACCGACTTCCAGGTTGGAGGCTAATACTGATCTCAAGAGAGTAGGATTGACATCCTCACCACAAAAGAAGAAAGCCTGGGTCACCTTAACCGGGCCTCCCGCTCAATCCCTTTTCAAGTGCCAGTGAAATTTTTACACTTGAACAGAATGCTAAACACTGCGCACAGCTGGATAACCAGCTGACCTTTATTTCACAACTCCTTTCTGTCTCCACACTTCCTTGTAAGTTTCTCTCTCCTATGCCCCTCCCGCAGCTAAAGATCTCACCTTGAGCTGCAGCTACACCTCCGGAGGATCGCTGCTAGTCCCTGGAATAGCTTTCTTTTCTTCCTGTTAGGGTGCTAAAAGCATTTACAATCTTCTGGGGCAAAGACAAAGTAGAGCTTCAGAACACGGAAAAAAGTTAAAAAAAAATTAAATAAAGAAAATAAAACAACGACAACTGCAAAACCACTTACCCACTCTTCCTTTTGTTGCCTCCCTGTTGTAATAATGTGTTTCTTCTGCACAGATCGATGGGCACTCTCTTCCCCACACCTCAGACTGTCGAGTCAAGCTCATTTAACCTATGTTATTTGTCTCATCTTTCGGGCTCTATCTCCCTGTTTTGCTAGGCTGATCTCAAGCTTATCTCGTCCTCTGAAGCACTAGGTTTGTAGCTGTGAACCATGCTCCCTTTCAACAGCCTGACCTTCTCTTTCTAAATACTTTCCCACAGAACAACATATTTTAAAATTAGTTAGAGGTAAACGAATGATTGCTTTTGAGAAGTAAAGTCGATAGCGGACTTAGAAATTACAGTGGGATTCTTCCGTTTCTTTTTTTTTTTTCTGACATGGAAACCAAAATCAGATTTTAATAAGTGGCCTAATCAAAGTCATATGTCTGGAAAATGAGTAAGTGGCTAAACAATTCATTTCCCATGCCAATGTCCTTACATCCTCTTTTCTTAAATAGGGGAGTTTTTTTCATTGTACTGCAAGTTCCATAAAGTGACACTGCAGACTCAACCAGCATACTCAATAGAGTGCCAAGCGCTATGGAGACTTGGTGCATTTTAGATAAGGCTAGATTTTAGTTCTGCATCTTAATGTGATGTATGACTACGGGCCAATTATTTAATAGGGCTCTACTCTTCCATGTTCCCATCAACAGAATACAATAAAATTGGCCACCCAAGTATGCCAGAGATTGGCTTGTCTCTGTAGAGCTGATGGTTAGAGTTCTATTACCATCCTAGAAAACAAATCATAAAGTTCCCATATGATTTCCCATCTTTCTTCCTCATAAGCAAATCAGAACCCAATTCATCTGCCATCACTGACTCTGCAGGAACAGTATTGCCAAGTTTCTCTGTTGTCGGGGTTTCTAATTAAATTAGCATAAACATTGATTTTACAAATATACCACTTATTGTCCAATAACACATCACCTACCAGTTATGAAAACTCAGAGCACAATTTTGGCTCAGGTAACCCTAAGAAGATTTTCAAGTGATATTACCGTCTTTCTCCAATGTGTTACTTTCATCTACTAATTTTTTAATTTCCTTGGAAGAAATATGTAGTGAATTTTACTAATTGAATTTCTTTTTCATAAACAAGGACCTTGCTTTTTATTCCAACTGGATTTTCTTGACACATTCATCAGCAGATCAAGAAATGATGTTTCTAGAAAGGAATCTGTAGGTGTATTTCTCTTCAAACAATGTTTTAGATGAATTAGAAAGTTTGAGTTCACACATTACCCTAGTTGACTGTATCTTTAAGAATAAAAATGTTTTCAAACTGTCCAAACATCATTCTCCCTAGAATACATGCTTAAGGAAACTTGCCTTTAGAATTTTATGTGACTTTTAAAAGTATGTATTATGATTTATTGCTATGAAATTAATATATTTTAGATAATAATTTAGTAAATTGAGGTGTTAAAAATGCCTTAAAGAGAAACAATGATATTTTGATTATGAAATTGCAGGTATATTGATATATTTATGGACTTTCTATTTTAAAATTATGATGACATCATATTATTTATAGATTTTATAACATTTTGCCTAATATAAATATATCATCAATGCAGAAAATATTTTCAAACCAATTATTTTTATTCATTCATGGTAATGGTTAAATAATTTTCTTTAAAAATCACACATTTTTATAATAAATAAATTATAATTCATGGATATAAATCTTAATTCATGTATACATTGCCCTTAGTGAGTCCCCGTAATGTTCTAAACAATTCCTATACATATTATCCTTATCCTATTTCTCTCAGTTTAAAATATATAATTGCTTTTGTTCTATATCAGAGAAAGAAATATATAAACACCTTGAAAGTAAACTATTTAATATTCCAAACTAGGTAGGATAATGATAAGGACTTTGTCATCTCTTCATCATTATGATTGTGCATATATTGCATGTGCAAAAGCCAGGCATTTTAACAGGAAAGAACATCCAAATTTGTCACTAGAATATCACCCTCAAAAAGACTATTTCAGTGCCCTACATACTCTCCCTTTTGCAAAACTTACTCAATAATTTTGAGGAACATATTCTCTGATCAATAACACTCAGCAATGTCTACTATGCTGGTCTCTAACAACTTCTGAATCCTGCCAACCCTTCCCAGTGATTCTAGCAGAGACTATTTCTAAAAAAAGCAGACACGGCTTTTCACAAGGTTTCTTTTTTTCATAAAACTTGAAGAGATTTTAAGTTTATCTTCCAAAGACCAATTTATGATTAAACAAAAACCTTGTATTCAGCCCCATGGGGAGAACGTTGTACCATGGTATGGCCGAGGATTAGACTTGGTTTTGCTGCCTATGTCTACCACTATCTGCCTGTACCAATGGAAAGAAAAGCATTACTTAGCTTTGTTATGTTTTCAACTGACACATATTTAGCTTGGGACACAATGTAAATTTCCCTTACAGTTATAATTTTCTTAAACTCAATTTAACCACTTTGAAATTCTGTTACTGACTAGGTCAAACCCTGTGACATGAGGGCTACAGGGAGTCATTTCCATAGCTTGCATTATCCTCCTATATTGCCTCAAAAATAGTTTTTAAATTAGCAGTTTTAGATATTTAATGTAATTTTAATTGAAAGGAAGTGCAACTAATTCTGCATGTCAAAACAGAAATTTATGACTTTTAAGAAGATTCAGTTTTACAAATTAATAATATAGCTTTGATGAAATTGATAAAATCATCAATCTGAATACAGTGAATTATCATTTCCTTGTGTTTATACTTTTTTACTCTCTTTTTTCCCATCATATGACAATTGAGTGGATTTGCTGAAAACAAAAAAGATTTAAAAAAAAGAAATAATGACTAAGGGACTTTAGGTAATAATATTTGCATTTTCAGTGTCGATTATTTGAACAATTCAAAGGTAATCCCTGTTAGGAAAACATTTGTGATATTAGCATAATTTCTTGCCCACGTGGGAAAATTTCCCCGTAAAATTATTATTTAGTAAAAATGGAAGGTATGCATGCTACATTAATTTTCGCTCCTGCCAGACCCATTTAGAACTCAAAGTTCAAGGCGGCGTTCTAGAGAGCGACCACATCAAACTCATTAGTGGTTTCATATTACTTTTGTAAACATTGTTTCTCACCAGGGCTACCTCATGCCCTTGTGAAGTGGAAAGTCACCCTGCCCTGACTTTCCTTAGATGATGTAACCTTGAGACTGGATGAGAGTTTAGATTCTTTTGTTCCCTTTTCTAATTTTAGCTTCTAAGCCCTCATGAAGAGAAGTTTGACATGTCACAGAATCATCAGCAATCATGGCCATTGTCCTTGCTCTTCTGTGTTTGCTTTGGAGTTTTTGGATGATGATGGAGAATCTTTCTTAACGGAAAAGTAGAGGGAACAAAAAGTCAGCTACACCAGTGACATTTTATAGTATGAACAGTATGACTGTATCCTAGCCAGAAAGGTTCTTCACAACTGTCAGCCACTTAGCCTTCCTCTCCCATCTTCAGTTTATTCCTTAACTCACCCACCTCTCTCAATGGTTAAAAATGTCATAACTCCTACCCTCTTTATTTACCCTAAACTAGTACATTTGATGAGACATTGAATTCAATAAACATAGGTGTATAATCAATCTTTTCCACAGAGAAAAAGACTATTAGCCTTAGGTTGCCAAGTTTTAGAAGACAAAATGTGAATTTCCTTCATATTTTCTCACGCAGGCTTCCCACACGTTTAGTTCATATACTCTTTTGATTGTAATGATGACTAGTGGTGTTGTTTACCTCGGAATAGTCACAGATAAGGGCTGTAGCTATCACTTAAATAAAGGAATGTACTTTGATCTTTTAGTTTTCTATTTTTCACATTCATTTATCTATAAATTCTAATCATTAATTATTGCTTGCCCAATTTTTTTCAAAACCTTTGTAATATGTCATTAGGAATTCAGGCAAACCAAAGCTTTTAAAAGTTCAGTTAAACAGAACCCACACTTTCAAATAAGAATATGTTATCATTTTCTCACAAACTTTGAGGAACCATGAATATTTACAAATACTACTTTTATTATTGCTTGTTTATATCTAAAAGTTGATTATTTAAGAGAAAACATTTTAAAGATATTTTATATCATAAAACAAGTCTGCTCATGAAGCATATTTAGGTCACTTCATAAGATTTTGTTAAACCACTATGGGGAAGTCTTATTATCTATTTATTTTTCAGTGTGGTAAATATATTATTAATATTGCATCTTCCAATAATCATTTGATCTTTCTTTTTTGTTCTTCTGAGAAACATGAGCTCTTACCATAACTGAAAGCAAAATAGAATAAAGTAATCTTTCACTGCAATTTAGACTAAAAAGTGTTGATGTCATTCATGAATTTTACGTTTATGTTTTAGGACACTTTGGAGAAGAGCCTGAAGGAGAGAATCTAAGTAGAGATATTAAGACCTGAAGAACAGTCGCAGAAAAAAAAATGTGTCTGCCCACAAAAATAAAATATCATATCAATTTCTATTGGCATGCATTTAAGTAACAGTATTCATAAAAATCAGAATTTAGCAACAATAAGTTGGACGCAGATTACACAAAAGTAGAAACAGATAAAGGCATCCCAAGTTGTACTTGGTTTGTCCTTTTTTTTTGGTCTGTAATGTTTGACCATAAACACTTCATTTGAGATAAAATATGTTTACACTTAATATCTAAGAACGTTATTTATTGAATTGGATGGAGATAGATATAAATTATATAGATACAATAAAATAAACATCCTAAATTAAGCAAGTCTTATCTGTGTTATCTGAGAGCATTTTTCTTTTGTATTGGTGATTATTATCTTTAAACACATAGCACTAATTGTAATCTGTATATGTGTGTGTGTTATATTATATCTTGCCAATTTTTAATCAAAAACTTTGTAGCATAGCACTAGGAATTCAGCCCAATCAAAGATTCCAAAAGTTCATTCAAATGTTTACAACACACTGTTTTGAAATAAACTAAGTAAGTTTTATCTGTGTCATGTGAGTAAAATATATGTAGCATATATATGCATGTAAGTCAACAATAATTATACTAGAAATCATGACTGAGGAGAGGTGATAAAAGCACATGAAAGAAACTGAGGGGAGATGGAAAGGAGAGAATGATACAAATGCAGGCTACTCATGAATGAAATTAACAAAAGAATTTTTAACAAATTCTACAGACTGACAGTTTTCAAAATAAAAAAAGCACAGTAGGAAAAGGTATAACATTAGGGCCTGCTTGTTGGGGTTTCTGTCCTGCCCAGTTCCCACAGTTGTTTGGTCCCAAAGAATCACACAGAAATCTATATTAGTTATAAACTGGTTGGCTCATTAGATCAGGCTTCTTATTTGCTCTTATAAATTGTATTAACCCATTATTCTAGTATATGTTAGCCACATGACTCAGTACCTTTTTCAGCGGGGCAGGTCACATCCTGTTTCTTCAGTGTCTGGACAGGACTGAGTAAAAGAGCTTCCTTCTTTCCAGAATACTCCTGTTCTCATTGCCCTGCCTCTACTTCCTGTCTGGTTGTCCCACTTATACTTCCTGCCTGGCTACTGGCCAATCAGCGATTATTTAAAACACGATTGACAGAATATAGAATCGTCCCACACCAAAAAGAGAGAAATAATTTTGCCAATTGCAAGTTCAAATAAAAGGGGTTAGTAAACCTTTAAAAACTCTGTTTTTGATTATTTTAAGCCACCAGGTGGACATGAAGTAAGTCATTACTTACGGTGTACTCCTATCATCTGATGGTGAGAACCAGAGCCATCAAACATCTTGTATTGTACCCTGTCAACACATATACATTTACATAAGAAATATCTTACAAACTTTGGGTCACTTTCTACAACATAACCACTAACATCCTTTAATATATATGCCTTATTTATTTATTTATTTATTTATTTATTTATTTATTTATTTTAATAGTGATAGAATGGCAAAACATGCAAACAAGAAAATAACCTATACACAAGGAACTTGATAACATGGTGATTCAGTGAAAACCATTTAATGAAGGCATGGTAGTGCAGCCCACCATTCCAGATATTTGGAACTACATGTCAAGGGATCACTTGAGAGTAAGAGTTAAGACTATGCTGGACAATAGAGCCAGGGGGAGAGTGAGTGATAGGAAAGTGGATGGAGAGGAGAGATGGGGAGGGTGGAGAGAGAGAGAAAAACACAGAGACAAATGTAAAATAAACATGAATCAGAGCTCTATGAGTACGGAAACACACATATGAAATGTTAAAAGAATGATTAGCTCAAGAAATGTGACAGGTGTGATGTAATGAGACATTGGTCAAAGCAATGGAGCAATGTAGAAAAATTAAATTTTGCTTGATATACTTTACATTATGTTAGCAGTTATCACGAGGGGTGCACCCACACACTGAGACAATGGGGATGTCCTGTTGGGAACTCACCAAGGCCAGCTGACCTGGGTCTGAAAAAGCCTGGGATAAAACCGTCTTGGGAAAAAACATAGAGACAATGAGGACTACTGAGAACTCAAGAACAATGGCAATGGGTTGTTGATCCTACTGCACGTATTGACTTTGTGGGAGCCTAGGCAGTTTGGATACTCACCTTACTAGACCTGGATGGAGGTGGGTGGTCCTTGGACTTCCCACAGGGCAGGGAACCCTGATTGCTCTTTGGGCTGACGAGGGAGGGGGACTTGATTGGGGGGAGGGGGAGGGAAATGGGAGGCGGCGGTGGGGAAGAGACAGAAATCTTTAATAAATAAATAAATGAAAAAAAAGAAAATGGGAAGATAACATGGATACAAAAAATTAATCAACTTAAATGAAATTAGTTGAATCAGTATGGACTAAATTAGGCTTCATAGATATCTAATTGCATCTTACCATTACATGGCCTTAGAATTTTTTAATAGAAGCATAGACTTGCCATCTTTAAAAACAAAGATACACAAGCAAATATGATAAAAACAGAATATTGTATCTTGTCTTCCTTTAGGAACCTGAGTTTTATGTAAAGAACAAAAACAATAGAGAAATACATGTAGGTATCCATGTCTAAATATGCACACATTCACAAATGAACACATATGTGCAC
Source organism: Microtus obscurus (assembly GCA_963919715.1). Lineage (NCBI taxonomy): Eukaryota > Metazoa > Chordata > Mammalia > Rodentia > Cricetidae > Microtus > Microtus obscurus. Next base: position 5,961,466 of record CAWTZC010001616.1, on the reverse strand, counting down.
ATACAGGATACAGAGCCACAGACATATGCACATGAACATAAATACACATATTGGACATATAAGCACACACATTAACATATATGCACACATAAATTCAGGACACATAGGCACACTCACAATCACATGCAAGTACATATATGCATGGTTTTAATTAATGAAAACTTAGCCATTAATCCTGAGGGTCTGTATTTCACTGCAGCCTGATGTTGGTCTAATGGACAGAATCTAGAATGGACAGAATCCAGTTTGTTTGTTTTACGGTCCAAGTTTAGGGTATGCTTTATTTAGTATTTGAATATACACATTTTGTGAGTACAGGGTACTTTATACCAGGCCAGTGATCTTCACATTTTGTTTGTACCTAAAAATTTGGAAACTGCCAATCAGTTCAGTTTCTCAGAATAGTATTTCTTCATAATTTATTTTAAGAACATAGAATAGTTTTGCTTAGTTATTCTTTTCAGGGAACAAATTTTAATAATCTAAGAAAATGGTGAGTTTTCAATAAATATATTTTTAAGTTTATACTTTATCTATATTTTTATGTAATTCTTAGTTTAAATTTGTTCGTATCTTAAGTTGAAGACAGTAATATATATTAAGCACAAGACTTTAAAAATAACTATCACTCAATTAAAGAATGCATCATATTGAGAGAAGTAAAAAAAAATCTAATATCTTTAAAGGCTGACTAATTTGGCCTTGTTTCAGGAATATTTTACAATCTTCCTGACAGTAAAGAGACCAAATAGCACTAACACCACCACAGAAGCAGATTAAGGCAATTAGCATCAATCCATCTATACCTATGAGAACTCAACTGCTTGTTTAAGAAGAACATAAGAAACAGTGGCAACACTAAATAATTATTTGTCATGTTTGCAAGGAAATTGAATAAAATTTGCAACATAAGCCCAAGAAAAGTGACTTTCATTTTGTAAATAATGAAACAAGGTGCAAAAATACAAGACCAATGAATGCATTTGTGGTAACTCATTCACAGGCAATTTTAGCATTCCACTTGCTCATGAAGTTAAAAAAATTAACAGCTGCTTCATATATAATGAGTGATTTCACTTTTAAGAAATAAACTAAGCTAATAAAAATTATACTGTCGCAATATATACAAACAATGCAAATTAATGTTCTTCATTGATCTGCCTATAACATAAAATTGAAGATATAGTTTCACCTTTATATCTTAGAGTGATGACAAGATAGAACTTATTGATCCTAAAGGTTTATTTCTATTTCTTATGATTAAGATAATATATGTACATATACACATATATACAATATATATTCACTATATATTATGTGTATATGTGTGTGTAAAGTAAGTATAAGTGTGTACATACGTTAATGCAGTTTTTTCAGAGGGAAACGTCCAAGAATGGAAGCAGCCTACAGTCAGAGCAGTTCAACAGTCAATGAATTTTTTTTTTTTTGGTTTTTCGAGACAGGGTTTCTCTGTTAGCTTTGGTGCCTGTCCTGGCACTAGCTCTTGTAGACCAGGCTGGCCTCGAACTCCCAGAGATCCGCCTGCCTCTGCCTCCCGAGTGCTGGGATTAAAGGCGTGCGCCACCACCGCCCGGCTTAATGAATCTTTAATGTATGGAATGTGTGAACAGCCCATCCTTGATGGTATTTCAGTAATATTTAGTTTTGCAATTCAGTTTATTTATTGCTTTACTCATGGAGCAGGTTATCTGTGTTTTACAGTCATATAAATTCATGTGTAGTTCATAGCAAAAACTTTGACTCCTTTACTATATAGTTTTTCTCTGCCAACTAACCATGTTGCATACATTACAATACAACATTCTGAGAATCGAAGGACAGAATGAGCAATGATGAATGAAGCTCAAGAGATGGGTGAGCAGGACCAAGTCACACTCTGGGAGAGGGAGTGATGATATGAAAACACAGTCCTTTTATGACATGTACCCGGGAAAGGGCAAAATATAGCAGATTCAAAAATCATTGATTCTACAACCCATTCTGATCAACTTCGTATAGAAGGCTTCTTTTCTGTCTTTGTCTCTTTCTTCGAGTTTTTGGTTTATGTAATTTTGAGACAGGGTTTATATAATGAGCTCTGCAGTCTCAGGTGGGCTCATATTCGCAACAATCTTCTCGCCTCACCCTCTCAAGTTCTTTAATTACAGGCATGAATCATCACAGCTGGATGAAAAATATATTCCTTACAATTGTCTAAAAGAGAAGTTCTATAAACATCCCTCCACATGGTTTTCTGTAATATTCATTCTCTTTCTTCAAGGATACTATATAAAGAATTTTCCAGCCGAGCGGTGGTGGCGTAGGCCTTTTATCCCAGCACTGAGGAGGCAGAGGCAGGAGAATCTCTGTGAGTTCGAGACCAGGCTGGTCTACAAGAGCTAGTGCCAGGACAGGCTCCAAAGCCACAGAGAAACCCTGTCTCAAAAAACAAACAACAACAACAAAAAGAATTTTCCTGAGGTCAACTTTGCTTGCTGTTCCTCAGGCAATATCAGTCTTGCTTTTTGGTATGTGTCTCTCACTGATCTGGAGTTCCCTAGTTATGCTACCCAGTCATGAAGCCCAAGCCTCTTTCTGTCTTCCTCTTCCCAATATGGAGACCACGAATACATGAAAGCATGACCAGCTTTTTTTATGGGGGTTCTGATGATCAAGCTCATGTCCTCATGCTTGAATGTCAAGTGTGTTACCGTGGGAGAGTTACCTCTTCAGCCCTTAAAATTAACTCTTGGTGAAAGAGGTAAGAAGAGTAATTGTCTTTGGGCGATGGCTGCGATTAGTGTAGACCGGCTGTGAGAGGTTAGTGGGAACTGGGTAAAGCGGTGGAAATTGTCTACATCATGAAGGAAGCATGAGCTATGTGGGTGGCCACGTTTGTCGGCATACAGATAACCTAGACTTACATCTATACAGTTGAATTGGTGTAAATTTCTCAACATTAAATGGAGAATATTCTCGAGAGCACACATAAACACAGGAGCACCCTGTTAATGCCGCTATCCATCCATTTATATGGAGGAACATCCCAAATTTTAAAAAAAAAAACTAATTAAAATGGAAAAGTTTCTAAACATTGATCCTTGGTGACAGTTCTCTTTAATCCTGCACACTTTTCTGAAACTGACCTATATAGCATGGATAGTGTGCATGCAATTCTTTTCTCTACACATTGTCAAACATGTTATGTTTTTCATATTAAGATGTCTTGAAATGGACAAAAGTAAAATTTTTATAAAGAACTCAATAAATACTGATTTATTTATGTTTAGACTGACCTATTTCTGCGTTTCTAAGATAGTTTTAGTTCTCTTTTATCATTAGGGATGCATTAATGTAGCGTCCTATAAATATCAGGTTCTTACATCAATACAAAAAAAAAATGAACAGTGTGAAACCTAGTGAAGGCCAGGGAGGGTTTTGCAGTAACAGGAAAAAAAAACATATTGTTGGGTATGGGTTGTTCTGCACATTTTCTGAGCTATGTGTTACTGCATTTCTGTCTTTCTTTTAACATGAGAAGTACTGGTAAAATTATATGAACTTTGAAGAAAATAACACATGAAAAATAAAGTTAGTGGATAATAGGCCATGAAACAGAGTAAGAAATAAGATTATAGTGATGTTTGTTATCCATCTCCTGAAAATTCTGCTTCTTATTTCACTGTAAAACCATGCAGGTCTCCCAGTGGCACCTTGTGTCACTGAAGCTAATATTGGAGTTAATAATAATGTCTGTCAGAAGCAATATTCAGTCTCTTTCTGATTGACATGGCTGCTTTGAAAACTCAGGAAATATGTAGGGGAGAAAAAGGAAGCTTTTAGTTATCATTAACTTATTTTTCAACTTTAATTAAATTTGCATTATTAGAACTCAGCAAAGTATTCAGTACTTACTTTTGCAGTTTTTAATATGACATAAATGTTTACTTTTTCGCATTGACAGGATTAAAGTTTCCACTTTGAGTTTGTATGTGGAAACTCTACTTTTCCCTTTATTTATCTGGAAATGATTGGTAAATTGTTGAATTCCTTTTTCCTCCAACTAATTACAAAGATGAGAAACATTTCACCCTTCTTGCAGTGGTGCAGACTTCTTGCCCTTGCCACAACACAGCCAGACTACTGTTTTTGATTGACTAATAGGGTTCACTGTTTTTCTCATTTCTGACTCTGTTAAACTGTGAATACAGGAAACATTGAGTAAATGGGATCTCCTGAAACTGAGAAGCTTCTGTAAAGTAAAGGACACTGTCACTAAGACAAAAAGGCAACCTATTGTCTGGAAGAAGATCTTTACCAACCCCGCAACAGACAAAGGTCTGATCTCCAAAATATATAAAGAACTCAAGAAACCAGACTTTAAAAAGCTAAATAACCCAATTAAAAAATGGGGCACTGAACTGAACAGAGAATTCTCAACAGAAGAAGTGCAAATGGCCGAATACAGTAGATAGAAGGCAAAGGTGATGAACTAGCATGTGTCCAGAACTCCGTACCATAAGGACTATCATCAGTCTTCACCAAGTATTAAAACAAAGATGGTCTAGTAACTGACATTGAGTATTATGCCTGAGGGTAGAAATAAAAGTTCACAGATTTTAATTTGAAACAATATAATGAACCTTAAAGAGATAAGCCTAGCATGAGAGAAGTATTGTGTAAAATGTGTGTTTAGCATAGCACTAATTAGACAGGTGATGCCATGCGTACCTGACAAACACACTACTAAGTGTTATTAAGAGTACTCAAACACCCAGACAATGCATGACAAAGTGTCAATCAATCTGAAATCTAAGAATGAGAGACAAGGGAAATAGAACTGGCAGTTTGTAGGTGTGATGTCCTTGGACACTTTGTCCCCTCAAATGAGGCTCCTGAAAGGAATGAAGGCTTCTGATTCATTCCTCCCACGTCATATATTAACAACATAGAGCAGCAGCGATGTGAGAAACAATGACCTAGGTAACTTAGACCTTCCTAACTTAGAATCCAGTGTCACAATAAGTCTTCGACATAGCTCTGCACAGACTATGATGTCAGCATCTACTTACTATTCCCTTCTCTGCTCTCATTGTTTTCATTCTCAGTTACAACTGTACAGTCGTTCAAAGAGATGAGAATAACTCATCCACTGTGTGTTGCAAAAAAGACTATTACCAGCAATAACTGTCTTTCGTTCCACTTACACATCTCTTTCTCTTCTGCAAACCTTTACTGTTTTGAATCTTTAACTTAAAAATCATTGTTTCAACATTACCATGAGACTTTAATATTTTATTATAATCATCACTGTGCAAAAAATGTCAAAGGACAATCCTGTTGAATATAGGTTCTCTTTGATAATATGCTGCATTTTTTTTAATTGAGCTGCTGTCCAAGGTCCTAAACCAAGGTGACATTTTAGCATCAGCAGATTCCTTTAATGAAAGTCTCAGAAGAGTGGTCCTGGATTAGGTCAACTGTAACTGTTGTTTCTATTTAAATTGCATTGAGTTGTATTGGCAAGCTAGAGCAGAAAAACCTCAAGCTGCCACTTACTGTAGTGTCTGATATTTGGAAAATCCAGGAGTCCTGTCACTGAGATGTAATGTAACACTATGGATTAACTTGAAACAGTTTAGAGGGAAAGCACCCATTCACCTGTAAGAAGTTGTTACCTGACACTATAGTGATGATTCAAGGAAGCTGCAGTGTTCATAATATTTGGAATTGTCAACAAATAGATTCCAAAAGGGCCGCCTTGGCTCACAAGAATATTAATAAGTAGCAAATAAATAGTTACAAATTAGTTGCTGAGAGAAAATTGCTCTCTGTGCTATTAAGACAGAGAAGGTCCTTTGAGATTAGTGTTGTTGACCAGATATTAATTTTTATTGACATTTATATTATACCTCTGAACATCAGAAAAAAAATAAAAATGGAATCAAATCAGGTCAAGCAAATACAAATGAGGAGATATTGCTGAGAACTGTATTAACATCTAAGCATCTAAACCAAAGTTAAAAATGAACAACCCTACCTGTGAATCATGCTGTGGGGGAAAATACAGAGAGGTTATTTAGAAAATCTTGGTGGTAGACAAGAAGGGTAACAAAAAGGGTTCAAATTGCTAATTTATTTTGCTTAAAGAGCTTATCAAGTCACAGGAAGGATTTCAGACATTCATAAAGTGGCTTACAATCAATTTCAGAGCCTGGCATATTTGTCTAGAATCAAAGCCCTGTTGCTTTTAGTCGCCGAACAGAACTGGGCACAGCATGCTATAGCAAGATTTCAGGGAGATATTTGCCTATCACAGTTTGTTTTTTATTCTTTTTTGTAAGCGACTAAAACATATGTAGGATATAAGATTTGATTTGAAGCAAGTTCTAGCTAAATTACAACTTAAAGCTTCATTGCTCTCTTCTTGTCCTCTCTGAAAATTCCCTTATTCTTTTAAGAAATGTATTTCTCAAGGAATGTCGTAGGGATGGATATAGGAGTCCTAGTATTAGAACAACAGTCAGTTTATTTCACAGGGGGAAATGTGAATTTTGTCAATTTTGCAAAATGTATTTTCATTAAAACCCAAAAATCCATGCATCTCAAAAGTGAAATAAGTTTGATGCTTGCTTAGGCATAAAAATACCTGTTCTCCAAATTATAGGACCTATGCACTACAGTTTTGCTGCTGAGGTTGTTGAACATTTTAGGGAGTGTAGATTTGAATCCCCTTTATAGTTTCTGAACAGAAATAAGCTTCTCTGGAAAAAAAAAAGCAACGTGATTTGGAAAGTTTTTTAAAAAGTGCTAGTTTGCATCTGCAAGGTTATGGGGATGTTTGTAAACTTTATTTTATGGTCCTGTTCCCTACTGGGGGTGGGTTATATCCATGCAGTACCTGAGGCATCCCATTTGCTTAGAGGAGGGACCTAGTTCTACCTATATTCTAGGTTTTACCATCAAACCGAACATTTTTTGTACAGCTCCATGTTCTCATACAATAAGAGTAACTTTGCTACATTCTCTGTACATTGCTTTAACAGACACAACCTTGTGAGCAATAATTATTTTTATGGAAATTTATAGATTAACAACACGCAGAAGTGACTAACCTCTAAAAATGCTCATCTAATTTCGTTTCTATTATACAGATAAAGTATCCAGGTACAAACTGGGGTCCTGCTTGTCTGGTAATATTGATCTTGCTGTTGCTGGTCATAACTGATTCCAAGTGACTTTCTCTTCAAAACTAAGCAAAATCAAAACCATACCATTATACTTCATCCATTTTGAAAGTGTCTCCTATGTTGCCTAGCTGCTTCTGGAAGCAGTACAAACAGAAACAAAGGAAGACATTAGTCTTCTCCATGTAAAATGGAGTCAATACCATGATTCTGAGTATTTCTGGTCACTTTTATAAGAATGGCAAGGCCACAGAAGCCTGCATTTGACCCTACTATAATTCTAAAGCCTTGGGCTTTGTCCTTATTTTCTACCCAAATAGTAGGCCTAGCTTTTTTCTCCATCCATCTATCCATACATCCACCCACCCGTCCATCATCAATTTGTCATCTACTCATCCATTCAAGATAAGCTTACTATGAACAATTTCTCGTACATGTTCATTGAGTGCTTCCAAATAAAATGAATTAACATTACCATGATAACAAATATGAAACATTTCCTGGACTTAATCATCGGCTGTTCCTATTTCTCATTTACAACATAGTTCAGATGACTGTTTACTGATAAAGATAGCAATCAGAAAGAAAATTGCAATTACTAGGGAAGCTTAGGGCATCTGAGGGGAAACAATTATCTAGAGTTTATGGTGCTAAGACTGGACAATAGTGAGACTATGGCTAAAAAAGCTCAATTAATTGGCAGTTTCATTGGTATTCAAACATGGAGTGAGACAAACACATCAGATTGTAAAAGTAGTTCCCCAATGATCATGAATCAAATGAATAATATATTGTATAATGTGCTCAAAATAAGCATATACTCTTTATTATTCTGTTTTTTTCTTGTGATAGCTCAATGTCTTTAATTTAAATGTGATTGTTATTTCAATGGCTATTTCTAGCAACTTGGTAATTTTCTAGGATAATAACGTCTCACAAAAGCAATATACATTAGAGTGGACTTTCATTGAATTTGAAGCATGTCTATCTTAATACTGGATTTTAATAGCTGCGTCTACTATGTGATACCATACTTCCTGTTCAAAATTCACTTAAAAGGTGTTTAAGGAAGTATTTACCTGAATAGAATGGAGCATAGTAGTTTTTTCATATAATTAAAAGTACCTTTAAAACACGTATAAATATCAAATTTACTTTTTTTCAAACTGGGTTGTAGAGAGAGCTAAGGAAGTTTCAGAATTAATTAAACTTAGATCCAACCTCTAATTTACATATGTGTGTATGTAATAAACTATTTATTGAATGCTCTCACAATGATTAGGTCAATGACCCATTTCTTGTAGTCTAAGGGTGACGACACTAGTGACAGTTTCTTCCCTTTTTAAAACACCTTTCAACTTGAACAGACATCTAGGATATATATTGGAGGGGAGCACAAGCTACCATGGCCTGCAGGACTCATATTTCTATTTCCCTGTATGCTTTCAACCCAAGGGGATGGTGATCATGTTACACCACCTTAGTTTAGCTGAATCCACTTTTTCCCTGAGGGATCCCTCATGAAGGCTTCCCTGTGTATCAACAACTGTGAGATTTAAGGTCTGTCCCGGCAAGCCAAGGCTCTCGTCTGGATACCACATTTCTCTATCTTGTTTGAGATTAAGAAGAAACTTTAAGAAAAAATAATTTGAAATATTTTTAAAGAATACTTGTAATACAAGTCATTTCATGTGGCTAATTGAAAATAAATTTATATCTGCCTAGTGTATTTGCACACTGAAGCACTGTGAGGAAATGCAATAATTTACTGAATGGAGGGTGGGGAAAGAGTTGTGGCCCTAATCAATCAAATTACCAGAACAGACAAAAGATAGTTAAATCAGGTGAGTTAAGAGAAAGTGCGGTTGTCCCAAAATCCATGATGTTCTAGAGCTGTCATCCCCAAGCTTCCTAACGTTGCTATACTTTAATACAGTTTCTTATGTTATGGTGACCCCCAACCATCAAACGATTTTCATTGCTACTTCATAACTATAATTTTGCTACTGTTATGAATTGCAACATAAATATCTGATATACAGGCTATCTGAAATGCAGCCTCAGTAAAAGGACCGTTCAACCCCCAAGACATCGTAGTGGCCAACAGGTTGAAACACGCTGTCCTAGATGAAGGTCAAGACTACCCGCAGCTTGTCCAGCAGCTGCATACACTGAGAGCAGCTCAGCAAGGAAACACATAATAGATTTCTCGGGTTGCTTCTGGGCTGATATAAGAAGGAATTGGATGATAGGAAATCAATATAATGGACAAACTGTTTCTTTTCTAACTTTGTTGATGGTTCGTCAATAGAGACTAGATGAGAAAAATCATTAGATCAGGTCAGATTTATTTTGGATAAGTCCTCAAGTGAAGGAATGCCCAGGTGGCCCCCACGTGGCTGTAAAAGAAGGTCATTTCCAAATGAACTCCTCAGGAATGTGTGTCTGTGCCTCTAAGTCTAAACACAAGTCTGTTCAATATGTGTATTTCTGTGTGTGTATCTGAGCAATGCCTTTAGCTTCCAGTTAAGCTTTTATTCTGCAACTCATTAGCTTGTCTTCAGTGACACAGAGCTTCTTACAGCATCCAGATGTGCTGATCTGCAATGACCTTACTTTAACCCTTGTTTTAAAAAAGAAACACAATAGGTGGAATATACTTGAATAGAAACAAAAAGCCAAGAAAACTGGAAATGTTTTAGATCCTATTCAATGTTCAGATATCCACTGGATTTCTTTTCCTATTTTAATTTTTATTTTATGTATTTTACAAACTAACCAGTTTCCCTTCCCCTCTCTTTTTCCTTCCGCTCATCTTTCCCATCTACCCCCTCTGCATTCACTCCTCCTCCACCTCCATTCAGAAAGGGACAGGCCTCCCATGGGCTTGCCCAAAGCATGGTACATCAAGTTGAGCCAGCACTGATTTCTTCCCCTTGTGTCCAGGCAGAGCCAGGTAATCGAGCATGGAGAACAGGCTACTAAAAGCCAAATAAGCACCAGGGAGAGATCCTGCTCTCACTGTTAGAAGCCTTGCTAAGAGACCAAGCTACATGATTGTCACATACATAAAGAGGGCCTATGTCAGTTCCAGTCAAGCTGCCTGGCTGTTGGTCCACTATCTGTGAGCTCCTGAAATCGCAGGTCAGCTGCCTCTATGGTTTTCCCCTTCATGACCTCCTGGTTGGTATAATCTTTCCTTCCTTTCTTCCTCAAGATTCTTAGAGCTCAGCATAGTGTTTGTCTGTGGATCTCCAAAATATTTAAATAACTCAAGAAACTAAACAACAATATACCAAATAATTCAGTTAAAAATAAATTATTTTTAATACAGATCTAGGCATAGAGTTCTCAATAGGAGAATCTGAAATGGCTGAAACCCCACTTAAAGAATTGCTTAACATCTTCAGTCATCAGGTAAATGCAAATCAAAATGACTCTGAGATTCCACCTTAGAGCTTTCAAATAGCTAACATCAAAAACACTGGTGACAGCTTATGTCTGAGAGGATGTGGAGTAAGGGAAACAGTTCTCCACTTCTAGTGGCAGTGAAACCTGCACAGCCACTTTAGAAATTGGTAAGGCAGTATCTTAAAATTGGGACTCAATCTCCCTCAAGACCCAGTTATACTAATTTTCAGCATATACCCAATGAATGCTCAATCATACCACAAGGACACATGCTCAACTCTTTTCATAGCAGCATCATTAATAATAGCCAGAACCTGGGAACAACCTACATATACCTCAACTGTAGAATGGATAAGCAAAATTCGGTACATTTACACAATGTAGTACTGTAAGAAAAAATGACCTAATGAAATTTATAGGCAAAGATATGTAACTAGAAAAAATGTCATTCAGAGTGAGGTAACCCAGACCCAGAAAGACAGTCATAATATGTACTTACTCATACATTAGGTTATTAGGATTAAAGCATAGAGCAACCAACCTACAGTCCATAACCCAAGAGGGGTTAGATAACAAGGAGGGCCCAACTAAGGATGGATGCATAGATTTCCCTGGGAAGGAGAAGTAAAAGAGTTCTCCTGGTAAACTGTGGGGTTGGGGAAATAGAGAAATGTAAGCTAGACGGAGCAGGTTGGGTGGGCAGGGTGTGGGAAGCAGGTTGGAGGTAGAATGGAATGGTAACAAAAGAGAGGTCTTAATGGGGGAGCATTTGGGGTATAGGGATAAACCAGGTGTCAGGAAAAAAACCCAGGAACCTACAAGGATGACTCCAACTAAGACTCTTAACAGTGGTGGAGAGTGTGCCTGAACTGGCCATCTGTTGTAAGCAGATTGATGGTTTTCCTAATTGTCATCAAAAATACTCCATCCAGTCCATTGGATTTCTGTATTTAACAGGCTTTCTCAATACAGATCATCAATATTTCCTTTTCTACTTGTATTTAAAAGTAGAGACAGGTATTCCACTGCCTAACAATGTGCTCAGACCAGATACTTGTTCATTAACACCAATAAAGTTGTCATAATTTACACACTAATCTTTCACCAACCTATCCTTCCCTTTAACCCCTGACCCCCACCTACAGTGTACACCAACAGTCTGTTGCCTTACCATTCTTCTTTGCATTTTATCTCATCAATTTACTCTCTGAAGAATGTCTCATAATTGATATATACCTTAATAGCTTACTAATAATTCTTAATGCATTTTCACCCCAAAATATTTCAGCAAGTGACAGCCTTAAACTTAACAAAGGAATTCCTGCCTCAAGATTCTAATAAAAACTCCTTTTAATTATTATAAATAAAAACCTGTAAGTTGCATTCATAGTTTCTTGAGTATCTCCATGAGTTTTTTTGAATCAGATTCACCAAAAGCCTAGCTTGGACCATGTTCAAGAGCACGTTGTCTTAAAGTGTCACTTTCCCATTGTTTCCCATGGCTGTATGCTGACAGAATTTAATAATTGTCATCTGAAGCTGCCATCACAAAATAGCATGGGGTTAGTGAGTTGCATGGTGAAGATTTATTTTCTCATATTTACAACAAAAAAGTCAAGATCAAGCTGCTTGTAGATCTGGTCTCATCAAAGAATTTTTCGCGCCAGATCCTTTCTCAGTACATGCAACCCTGTTGTCACTCAACATATCCAGTGTTTTCTGATAACGACATTACCAGCTTGGGTTTGAGTCTACACTTAAGACCTCATTAGGTGTATTCACCTCTTTGAAGAGCCTGCATTTGATTGTTTACTAGGGTCTTAAAATTTCAGAGTGATACAGTTCAGCAGATGACCATTATGGATCTGATAGAAACATGTTAAAAGAAGTAGAATATGATACATAACCAGATGGTCTAGAAGGAACAGCCTTTGTCATTTGGTACTTTTTAATTCAATTAAAGTATTGGTGTGTGCACATGCATCTCCCCTCCCCTATCCATTGCAGTTATTCCTCAAGGGAGAACCTCACTCTCAGTATTTGGCTACTACTAGAAGATACCTGTGTGAAGAGACTTTCTCCCTTCCAGAAGGGAGCTTAATATGATCAGGAAGACAAGGGTCACAAACCCAACACTAGAATATCTTATAATATATTTAACTTTGAAAGAGATGCTTATTTAGTCTTGGCCTGTTGATAAGGCAGAACTTAGGTAGGCAGAGAGAACTGACCTAAATGCTGGGAGAAAGGAGGGCATACATAGTCAGGGAGATACCATTGAGCTACCAGAGACAGACACTGGGAATTTTTCCCAGTCAGCTACATCCTTATGGTAATACACAGATTAATGGAGATGGATTAAATAAAGATATAAGAATTAGCCAATAACAAGTTAGAGCTAATGGGCCAAGCAGTGATTTAATTGATACAGTTTCTGTGTGATTATTTCAATTCTGGACAGCCAAGATGAACAAGTAGCCTCCTTACAACAAAATATCCACAGGAGCATCAGTTGAACTCATTTCTCCTTTACCCACCCAGCCCCAATTTCTTCACATTGAGGCTCTGAAAGTTGCTTAAATTAACATTAGCATGGCACCTAAAAAGCATTCCTTTTCAACATTTCAGAACTGCTGACTGAAGCAACATCATGTAGATACAAATGCGACGTAAAAATCTCTGGCAGGCATTAGAGGATTTGCACTTTCTAATTTAATATTTTTAGCATGTAATTTAAACACCTGGAACAAAGACCTGTCACTTGGTTTGGTCTTAATGAATGCCTGTTAATTGATTAATCATTCATCTCTTGTGCTTCCCTGGCAGTCTGCACTTATCTTTGTCAGCACTCACGGTGCTGCACAATCATCACACATTCCATTTGTCTCCCAAACAGTCCCTTGCATTCACTTCTGTGTCCGCAGGACATCACAAACACTTGGCACATGGCAGGTAATAGATGAGTGTTTCATGATCAAAAGAGTCAAAGATTTTAGCAGGGATGCTGATATCGCTGGTTCCCGTGGTAACACATATGCAAAAAGTATCCATGTCTCTAGAAACTTCCTGATCTTTTATTTTATGACCACGTCTCTTGAGAAGGTATAATTCTAATATTGAGGATAGTCTCCAAGAACTCAAAATTTCCCACAGTGTAGACAGTTGGGTTGCACCCTTTCCTGGAAGAAGTCTGATGTCTGAATTAAGAATACTGCAATAGGAAAGCTCTTATGTCTTATTATTAGATATTTTCTTACAGTCACTAAAGAGGTTTGCTTCGCTGAAGTCTAGTGATGTTGTGTAGAAGAAACAGTGAGGAATAATCCAAACCAATGAAGATTCTAGAAGGAAATGAAACAGTTCCATCACCAATTAGGTTGCACTGATTTTTCTTAGGACTTGCACACCCTCACCCTAAAATTGGTTGTTTATACGTGTTTAATCATTTCCCACAACTGTTTGCTTGTCAGTAATTTGGTAGTTGTATCCCCTACTGATCAGGGAGAGGAAATGAAAAAGAAATTTGAGTTACATTGTGCAGTGTGTAGTTTCGTCTATTAAAGTTCTAGTGATAAAAAAATATTTTGGGCCTAATATAAGGAACAGAAGTTATCAACAGAATGCAATATTATAAGATTTTAAGCAGTTCCAAGGATTATAGTGTGTATACACAGTTTAAAATATATATTCCTTATTATTTTTCATTTTAACATAATAAGAATTCTTATAATAATCTGTTTTAAAATAACATCAAATAATTGGAAAAATTATACTTGCAATATTAAGATTTCTTGGATTTCTACGCTAAAATGTTTTTCTCTTGCATAATGGATCTAGAGGTAGCTATAATTCTTTTCAGTAAGAAATGAAACACGAAGTATAGAGAGTTAATTTTGCACACGCTGCTAGAGGATTGGAAACAAGTAACATGTAGAATTTCTTTCTGGTCTGTCATTACTGCATGACCGGAGACAGTTTGATTGAACTCAGATTGTGTTTGCTGAGAGTTTATTACTTGCCTAACACAGTGCGAGTACTGAAAGCATAAAGATGAGATGGGTGCTGAATCTTTCCTGTGTTTGTTCTTAAAGGATACAAGCAGCTTACAGCACAGAGAACAAAATCTAGGCAGACGGTAAAGCCTGAACAATAGGAAGTCTTGAAACTGTTTAACTTTGAGAAATTCCTAATTTTCCCCACATTGCTGGGGCAAAATGGGTATTCACAGAATATGAAAGATAGCATGTGATAGTTATGACTGCACCACAATAAAGAGGTGAAGCATGATGGGGCCTTGAGATTTTCTCCAATGGTTTTAGACATTTTTCCCACAAACTAGCCTGTTTCAGAATGAGTTCATAAAACAGTTGCTAATTATTTCTAAGTATATACTTAGTCGTTTTGTTTAATCCAAACAGTTTTTTTTCAACTTTTCTAAATTTAAAGTTTCAAATTGTACTACTAAAGAAAACCCCTCCTGCTAAACCAAGTGAGTTTAGGACAGAATATATAAGGCATTGAATGTCATTATTGAAAGGCTTTTATGGCTTTATTAAGTACTTTCACCTTCATTTTTATGAAATACCTTAGAGAAATGACTTAGAAGGTGAAGTATATTTTAACTCATGGTTTAAAGGAATTCCAGTCTATAAATCAGAAGTAGCAGCAGGTCATCTCAGTCCATCTTAATAGACATGGGAAAGTGTCAATTTTCACATGGTAGGGTCCAGTGACAGAGAATTCTGGCCAGAGCAAAAATGCATGTATTGTTCCAGATCATCACCCAGCAAACTTCTCCTACTTGGGACATAGTTCCTAAAGCTTCCAAAAGTAGTGGTGGGACCATATGAAAAGCACAAGAACCTGTAGAAGACATTGATTCAACATACAGTTGTTCACATGTATTTATGGATATAAAATATCACAACTCAATGGAAGTGTGATAACCATGGACGGACACTGATAAACAGAGTCTGTAGTCAAATGAATGTGCATTTCAGTCTGGGTGTCACTGCCTCTTTGATGAGCCCTTGGAAACAGATACTCAAGATCTTTAAGCCTTAGTAACCTATCTGTGAATAAAGAGAACATTTTAAGTTTATGAGTTCCACCTTTAACACAGCTTGTAGCATAGTGATGTAGGAGGGTCATCTGTCTATGTGTTACCTTCATTGGTTAATAAAGAGACTGCCTTGGCCTTTTAATAGGGCAGAAAATTAGGTGGACGGAGTAGACAGAACAGAATTCTGGGAAGAAGACAATGATGCAGACACCATGCTTCTCCTACCCAAGACGGATGGTGGTTAAAATCTTCCCGGTAAGCCACCAATTCATGGTGGTACAGAGATTATTAGAAATGGGTTAATCAAGATGTGAGAGTTAGCCAATAAGAGGCTAGAACTAATGGGCCAGGCAGTGTTTAAATGAATACAGTTTTTGTGCTGTTATTTCGGGTGTAAAGCTAGCTGTGCAGGAGCCAGGCAGGACAAAAAGCAGGCCTGCTTGCCTCATCACTACAGCATATGCCAATTCTAGATTCATTCCACCTGTAGACTTGGACAAAGACTAGGGGGGATTAAAGTAAGAATTGCTACAGTTGTAGCCTAAGTGCTACAGGTTTGGGCCAATGAATTGAGTGAGATAAAAGCATCTATTGAGTGCTACCACTTTGTAGTGGTAGAGGTAGCTTCCAAATTTGTCCAGATCAGGAGGTTTCTGTGACACAAAATATTTGGAACTGATAAGTCACTTTTTTAAGATTCTCAGCTAATGAACAGACCAACGTGATATTTGTACCTAGAATCTTGTGATTGTAGAAGGAAGTAATTACAATATTCATAATGATGACCATGTGAAATTTCTTGGGGCATTACTGACAAAATTAACTTACCAGATGACACATCTTTAGGAATGTTGTTTATTTGGAGAATGTGTATGTGTGTGTGTGTGTGTGTGTGTGTATGTATGTGTGGTGTATATGTATGTACATCTTACACAGATGACTGTGTAAGAAATGTAAGTAAGTGTATGAGTTGGTTATGAACAAAATGTTTTGTCTTTATTCTCTATTACAAGGACTCTATAAGATATTATTTAAAAACTGGAGGCACCAAATGGATGAATTTTTATCCTTTGAGCTCAAACCATCAGATGAATAGCAAATAAGTAGCTGAAATAAGAATCTGAATGTCATCTAACACCCTGTGCTAGTGATGCATCTCATTACATCAGAGAGTGGCTGGTAACATAGCAAGTTGTGAATAGATGTTAGAAGATTTTTGGTGAGAAGAGACCGATTCTGGGACAACAGTGGTGGCAGGGACAAGTCATCAAGTGATACCTCCAGTATCCAGCCAGATAAGATGGCTAAGTTGCTTTCTAACAAGAAAGATAAAGGACAGACTTTATATGCATTATGCATGTTATACAACACATAGGGCATGAGAGGCATGGCTCCAGCAAGGGAGCAGTGGGGAGCAAGCACTAATTGAACTTAGGCAGCTCTCCTAGGGCTTTAAGAAAAGTTGAAACTCTTAAAGTTCAAATTTCAAACTCTGGAGGGTTTGGAGGACAGTGTCTGATAAAATGAGGTAGGTAACAAAAGTATTTGAGTAAGAAGGCACTTCAAAATAATGTGTAGTGTGGGAAGATGATCGTCTAAACTTAAGGAGTTGAGAGACTGCTTAATAATATATTTTAACATATACTGTTGGAATAAGAGAAAGACTAGTAAATGAAGCAGAGCTGGGCACAATGGCTTCAGCTTCCAAGGCCTCAGCACAAGTCATTTACTGTCAAAGCTATCCCTGACCTAGGCATTAATGGAAATGAGTCACAAATGCATCACGGCTCCGGACAACCCTTTGAGCTCACCATTTTTCCCCGCTTCTTATTAAAATTGACTACTGTTTTTGGCTTTTCTTTTTATTTGAGCCCTGAATGTCTGCCACTAATATGTGTAAAATCTCTCAGCTGAATCACCAGATAATTGGCATCTGTTGAGGTATCAGGAAAATATTAAGGAGGAAATGATGAAAACAGATAAAATTGGACAGGCCACCCCAGACACATGTGTAATGAGAGATTTTCTTGCATCAGAGTGTGTCAGGCATACTTGAGAAAAATACATAGGAAAAGAAGCTGGTATTTGAAAGCTGGATTCAGCAGAACCAGCTAATATTCGCATGATCAAAGCAAGTTAGGCGCTCTGCCTCCCTCCTGGGCACGGGGCTTCTGTCCTTTGCATTCCCCCTGCAATCCTCTGTGGGAGATGCTACATTTGGGGTGCTTGTTTGAGGATGAAGTGGCTCTGGTTGAGTTCTCTGCTCGCAGGATTCATTTCAAAAAGCTCAAGACAGGGATTGGTGTGTGGGCGTTGAATGAAAGGACTTCAAAATTAAAAATAATATTCTTCTAAAACTCCAGAAATGAACTGAAAATCCAATGTGACCTGGCACACATCCAGAATGGATTTTCTCTCCATACCGGGAGTAATGCAAATCATATCTAAGTCAAATGCTGAACCCATGAAAGCTTTTAATTTTACATGAAAGAGAATCACCTATAATAATTGTTATTAATACCTAAAAGCAGACTAAGATGAGCCATAGATTAACCATTGCTGTTTAACTTAGCACCCTAGAGGGGAAAACACCATGCAATTATGCTTAATCACCAAACAGTGACACATATTAGTCTTCCCTTGTTGTCTCTGCAACAGCATGCAAAGTCTGTGGTAAGTACACCCTCATAACACCAGGAATATATCACAGTCCTGTAGCCTGTCTTGAGGTTGGAAATGTTAACTACTTGTTCTACACCTTAATGTTTTAGAGTCTGAATGCTAAGATGACTTTTCCTGAAATCATGGAATTGTCCTTGTTGGGGGACATGTAAGAATCACGGAGGAGTCCTCAGTACCGATGTTGAAAATGTCCTGTTTATCCAATTATATACAAGCAGATTAACCTTTCCTTGTGTGTTGTAATTATTGCGCAAAATGGCAAGGTTCACCTGGTGAGACTGTGGCATTCTTTAATGAGCTCACTTACATAAAGCCTTTGATTAAAGCAGAAAACAAGAGAAATGGGAGCCATTAACCCAACTTGAACAGAAAAAAAACAAAGCAACCATTGGAGTCAGCTCAAAGTAGAGAGGTGAGAGTGCTGTCCTGGGCGTAGCTCCTGGCAGCCTATGTATGTAAACAGTATTTTATCTCCGGTCTCACATCTTCCTCCTGGATTAGGACAACCACTCTTGAACTGGCCATTTTGTGTCTTGATTTTTTCCCCTTTCATGTGCAAATCCCTCCCCATCAATAGCTGAAAAATTTTATTGAGCACTTTTGCTCAAAAGGCTTCTAAAACTCCCATCCTAATATGTACCTTCTTTAGCTCATCTAATCATCAACACCATTCTTGCAGGGAGCTCTGGGGAACCTATAAAGGGAGGGACTTCTCCAGGGGCATATATCTTAACAATGATCGTGTTGAGACGTAAAGGCACACACTGCAGGGAAGGATATAAGGAAGGTATGCATGATTCTCCTGGCGCATCTCAGAGGAGTCTCAGAGAAGGAGATCTGCAGGGCTGCTCGGAGAGTCTTTGGAGTTTACCATCTAGAGAAATAAGTGGATGCTATGACCAAAAACAGGGTAAGGAAAAAGCCCACGTTGTGCCCATGGCTTAACCCTCTGCACGTAGAATGGAGAATATTGTGCAAAGAATGTTACTAAGAGTAAAATGAACATTTAGAGGGGGCCTCACTGGGAGAAGAGCCATGTAAACAAGATGAATGTCTAGAGTGGTTTGGATAATGCCTCAAGTCTGGATGTGGGGGCAGGAATAAAGCCGGCCACAGTTCAAAAAACACTTTACAAGGACATGAGCAGTGTTTGTCTGTTCAGATACCAATTAGGAAAAATACCAATGCAACTGATATTAGAGTTTAAGAAATTTGGAGAAATGTGAAGAGACATGGTGTCAGTCGAGTAATGTATTAACAGAGAGAAGACGACAGGGGAAGAGATCAGTAGTCAGTTCTTAGGAACACTTCTTAAGGACCTTGTCAGATTCTCTCCCCCTTTTCTCACAGTAGCTCAAATGGAAGCTATAGTTCCCTGAGAAATTTCTATTTCCTTGTGGATTCAATCTCAAGTTCTCCTTAAATGCAATCATACCTTCTCTATCTGTTGCTTGTAGTTTCATGTCTGAACCATTCAAGCATCCTTCAGGTACAAATCTGCACATAATAGCAGCTCAGGAGTCAGCCAATCAGTGTCTTACATGTCGGAGCCATGTAACATCATAGCACATTTGTTTCATTTAACACATTATGAAATGTAGTTCCAGTGTCTCATATGAAAGTTGGTTGTTGTCTGAGCTTTGGTTTTAGGTTTTTTTTTTTTTTAACTTTCCTTTTGTAGAATTATGAGCAGTAGAACAGTGGAGGTAATCTTTTCGTAATTTCTAATAAGACCTCAAAGTGTTTGCGAAAATCAAATATCTAACAATGTGGATTCTCTAGGTGATAATATAATCCTTACTACGTGTCTTGAACTTTGACCCCAATTGATTATTCTCCTAGGTCACATGAGTGTCAGATTTCAAAGAAGTGAATCTGAGCATCAAAATGAAACCCCCTCCTCTGTTTATTTCTTTCAATAAATGACAATGACATGCTCTGTGATCAGTGCTGTTCAAAGCGCTGTCGCGACAGATTGAACAATGTGCACAAGGCATGCGCTGCCTGAGTTTACAGTACACTAGTGAGACCTTTGTCAGCAAAGAGTAGTTTCTCTCAGGCATATGACTATAATATTCAAGTATTATTGAAATGACACCTTACCAATTCTTTGTGTTTTGAAATGTGAATAGAAATTTAATGAAGTTTTCCTTCAAAAGCTATAGCCTTATCAGAAATATAGTGGGCTGGCAGATTTCAGGCTGCAGGTGTATTTATTTGTGTTTATTCAGCAACATGTAATGTTCTTTCTACTTCTTCTTTCACTAAAAATAAAACCTTAGTAGGAACCTCAGCAGCGCAGCTCTTCAATATCATGTCTTTTGGGTTGATTTTTTTTTTAATTTTCCTAACAGATATTCCTAGAACAAATAAATAAAGTATCTGATATCAAAGCAACATATACAAGAGACAAGGACACATTTTATTTAGCCTGCTGATAATGTCATGTTTGCTTGAGTTTTGCCATCTCTAATGTCCCAACTTTCTTTTACTGTATGTCATGCTTTTAGTAGGTGACAAAGTTCAAAGTACAACCGATATCCATTCTTGCAATTCTCCGGTAGGGAGGGTTTGTGAAACTTGCCATTACTGAGTGCATGCTCCACAGCAAGCGCTATGCACTAGAGAATTGCAAAATTTCTCTAAGGCAGAACATCTGTTGAAAAGCCATACTATCTCTCTAGAGGTCGTCTGTGGTGGCGTCAGAGTACAGGGCACACAAAATAGGGAACTCTTTTTTTATTTCAGTTTCAATAAAATGTAACAAACTATGCATAAACACAAGAATTTAATTAATCAGATAAACATTATAATCCAAAATTTACTTTTGAGACCTTAGAGGCATCAAATCATTAACTTAAAAATTAGATTTGTAAATTGTACGACTATTAAACATATCTATCCAATAGAACTGGAACAATACATTCTGAGAGTTTCTTTTTACTTTACTCACGGTTGTTTACCCTAGTGCATAGTCCAATCACAGAAGGGAACTGAAAATAATGCTAGAGTCACATCTCTACCAAGCAGAGGCTTTGAGGTTGGTGCCTGAAAATCGCTAATTTCTAAGATCTCCCTGATGATTCTGATGTCTGACCATTTGGAAAGCAGTTGCTTTTCTCTTTTACTGATAATGGCAATGATTAGATTATATTTATTCTCGTGGCTTGATTAGAATTATGGAAGGAAATAAAGAGAAGGGAGAATAAAGTAAATTATTTAAACTATAATCAACAGATTTTCTACTTTGTTTCTAGCATTCTGCGACTCAGTGACCCTCAACGTGTACATTTAGAACAAACACTTGCAACAAGATAACTCTAAGTTCTACTTGGAAATATGTTTTTCTCTCTCTTTAAGTATGTGTGTGTGCTTGTGCATACATATATATATATATATATATATATATATATATATATATATAAATCTATATATTCATATAGTAATATATACATATATATTTAGTAGTATATTTATATAATATATATAATATATTATATATCTACATGTATATAGAAATAGTTTGTAATAGTAGCAATAAATACAGCAGCACACAACTACTGTATTTGAAAAGAATAAGGGGCCCCTTTTCTCCCAAGCTTTAGGGATCATTGCAAGAAAGAGTGCAAGAGTTTGAAATAGTGGATTTCTTTGATGAAAATTAGTTCGAAAGACATGAAAGTCACACAAGTGAATCCACAGCATCTTTGCCTGCAGGCACAAGACCTGTGCAAGATCAAACCATCCCAGTTTCCACAATCGGTGAGGGAGGGGCTCAGAATGTATCCTGCAACAAATAAAATGTGCATATTTATTGTATATTTTAGTTCCCACTGGGCACAGTCACAAGTTGCCACATGGAGGCTTTCACTAATCATGGAAATAAAGCTATTAATTGAAGCTTAAAGATGACATTTGGGTTAAATAACTGGCTAAATCTATCCAAAATCAAAAACAGAGTTAACTTCTTTAGGATCACACGAGGGGTGCACCCACCCACTGAGACGGTGGGGCTGATCTAGTAGGAGCTCACCAAGGCCAGCTGGACTGTGACTTAAGAGGCATGAGATAAGACCGGACTCTTTGAACATGGCGGACAATGAGGGCTGATGAGAATCCAGAGACAATGGCAAGGGGTTTTGATCCTACTTTATGTTCTGGCTTTGTGGGAGCCTAGCCAGTTTGGATGTTCACCTTCCTAGACCCTGATGGAGGGGCAGAGACCTTGGAGTTTCCACCGGGCAGGGAACCCTGACTGCTCTTCGGACTGGAGAGGGATGGGGAGAGGAGTGGGGGAAGGAGGAGAGAAGTGGGAGGAGGGGGAGGGAAATGGGAGGCTGGGAGGAGGTGGGAATTTCTTTTTTTTTTTTCTTTCAATAAAAAAATAGTGAAAAAAGCAGAGTTAACAGGTTGTGGTGAGCGGAGAAGTCTTAATTAAATGTGGAAGGATCACACAAAGTCCTGAGTGAAAGTACATTATTGACAAGGACAAATGGCTCAGATCTATGAGAATTGGCAGTCTCCCTATGCCCTATGTGTGGATACTGGCAATGTGTACAAAACCTATTAACTGCAGCTCCTGCCTCATGGAAGCTTACAGCCTGATGCTGCTTGCCTACAGGCACCTCCTTCTAAGATATGGTAACTGCTCCTCTGCTGCGTGTGATAAAGGTGTTAAGCTTCTAGGTTGTGGCATTGTTGGTGCCAATGCACCCCCTGCGTCCAACTTTTCTTTATATGCGTCTGTTCCTTCTTCACATCCATCACCACCTAGTCAGGTTGCTGGAACCATGCTGTAGTCCACGTGACAGCAATTTGTAAGACTATATATAGTATATAGTCTATTGTCTCACGTGGAAAATGACTTAGTTTTCCACCATCCAAATTTGCTATTCCCCAGGCCAATTTTTCAGACATGATGCAGGATTCATCACTCTGTGGCTAGACAGATGAGTGAGAAAGCAAAGCCTGCTTTGTCTTGAACCTGACAGGACAGGTTCCAGTAGAGGTATGTCTTGAAAGATTTTTTTTTTTAAAAAAAAAATGCTTTCCCAACAACATTTTTTAAATGATTGAATGTGCTGAGGAATGCAAGCACAAAGTGAAGATTTTTTCCATAACCTCTGGCCTTTCAGCCTTTCTCCAGAGCAGCAGTGCATGGACTTGGAAGAAATACATTACAGCTACTCCTCACTTGTCTGTCCAACTCAAGCGGAGGGTTCTCTGTTTAACTACAGAGGCCTGAAGGACCTTGACAGCAGACATATACAAGTCGGTACAAGACGATCCTTCTCGCAAATCAACTGAATATATTGTGTTCTCATAGGTGTCTCTTTACACTTATTTCTCAATACTTCTTCATGCAGTCCAATATTTTTTTTCAGAAATAAATTTTATACCATACACATATGTAATTGTGATATGAAAACAACCAATGCTATAATTACCACCTCTCTCCCGAACATTTACAGGTAGTGTAAATGAGGTTGATTCTGATACCAAGCTTGCACCTTTGAGACAGGGCACCTGCATTAAAGTTTGGCTTGCACACCATTATCTAACTGGCCAACTAATACACATTTGTTTTTAAGCTGGAGCGCTTATGGTCACAAATTTTATGCTGGTAGTGGTGTTTATTTTTGGATGACTAACATGAAGCAGGAAGGAAGTATGTGACTTTATCAGCTGTAGACTTTTAACTCTGGCAAAACAGAAAAAAAAATAAAATGTTTCTTTCTAAATAGAGGGACAAAATAATATGTGTAGTGATTAACAAGTCTAATTACCAAAATGAAAATTAGAACTGTATGTGCTTATCTATTTAATTATTTAAAAGCTGTCCTGTAATAAAGTATTGGCCCAAGCCAGAACAACCATGATAATCATTATATTTTTAAATAAAGACAGATGTCAAACACACAAAAGGTTATCATACGTTTGTTTTACTGTTATTGATAAATATATATATTCTTCCCTTCTCCATCCTTGGATTATCATCCACATATGATAGCTGTAACCCATCTGACTCTGTCAGTTGTAACTAAGCCAAGTTATACTTACTTATCTCCTAGTGTGCCATTATAATTGAAACTCTATGGCTTAATTATGTGAACGGAATTCCAGTTCATCTGCCGAGAAGGAGAGTGAAGCATAAATTGCCTTCTAAAGTTTCTGAACACAATGACATAGCCTGCCTGCATGGCTATTACGTTTTTAGTAAGAGAGCCTGTGTTAGAGCTGTTCTGAGCTACAAGTTACTGCCCCAGAATGGTGCCCTGAAACACCAGCGTGAAGATGAAATTCTTAATTAAAAGATAATGTGAAAAAGTTTGAAGCAGGGAACAGTAAAAGGTTGTGGAATTATTTACTCAGTAATTAAAGCAGCTGATGCAATTTGTTTTCATAATGACAGCTTGATGATTTCATGTAATTATTTTCATGATTATGTTGAGTATTTATATTTGTATTTTAAATATTAAATTAAGCATCCCACACTCATTACTAAATTATTTTGACAATATTGCACTTTATTTCCTGCTTATTCCTCATTGCAATATCTTTTTCTGACTAAGCACAGTCTTTTAAAAATGTAAAATGTGAAAAAAATGCTGTAAATTTACATCTAGAGTACTTATACGAGTAGACTTTGAGTTGGATGTTTCTTTCCTAAAACTATCCATATGAAAGAACATTTTGGATACTGAATATATTGAAACAAAGTTTTAAGATTTTGTAAGTAAGATCATTTACACTGTGTAAATTCAAGTTTATATTTCAATTCAGAAATAGAATTTTCCTCCACAGCCAGGGGGCGCCACTGCATGCCTTTAATCACAGCACTTAGGAGGGAGAGGCAAGCTGATCTCAGTGAGTTCTAGGCCAGCCACATCTACAAGAGCAAGTTCCAAGACAAGCAACTTAGCTACAGAGATACCCTGTCTCAGAAAAAAATAAGATTTCATCCATAAAATGAAGCTATGCTACATTGCAAAATAAGTGAAAGAAGAGTTGACAGTTAGTTTTACTGTGAACTTGACCATATTTGCTATCTTTTTAGCAGACCTTGTCTCGCAGCTTTGTTATTGATGTGATTTAGAACTTCAGATTTTTTTTCAATTTTTCATGATATTGCATTTCTTAAGGGGATGTAAGTGTCTTGTTATTATTAATATTGAGACGTTTGCTACTGCTCAAGACACTGGCTTTTATTGGTCATAACATCTTCATGAAATGTGAATGAAATTTGGTTAAAGTCATAACTCCACATTTATGAAGTGTCTTCATAATGACAGTTCCTATCACTTCCACATATTCGTTTTCCAAGGTTTGAAAGCAGCAATAAAAATACAAATCTCACCGTGGTGAAGGACATTAATCAGAGAATGTTTTTAATATTGTCACAATATTGCAATGATTCTTTATTTTCTAAATTCTTCTGTTATACAATACACCCCAACCACAGGAGTAAGAGGAAAATGCAATGACTCTTTTTTAAAGATTAAGCATCTTCGACATTAGATTTCAGGAAGTTTCCCAAGGGGACAGAGGAAAGCTGGTCTTTTTTTTTTTTTTCTGCCTCAATATAAAAACAGTAAATTCCCACATCAGGCACCAGAAACATGCCAGTTTTAGTTTTACTTCTTCTGCACCTTTTCAAGGGAAGGATCCAGCATAAAGCTGAGGGAGGTTAAGTGGTAAATAGAATAACCATAGAAAATTATACTCAGTGGGGATAAGTGTGGAGAAAAATAAATTACTCACAAAAAAAAAAAAATCGTCTTCATGGTGCAAATTAACAATGCCCTGATCCTCAGGGACAGGCATTCCACAGTGAGGCAGTGCTGCCATTAAATAATCAAACATCATTCCTAAAGTATTGCTGACTGAAAAATTTAAAGTTATTTCAATTATTTAGTCGCTTGAAGAGAGACATGGGGGATTAAAGGAATGCTCTCAAAAGGATCAGCAAAGGTGATGAACCCACAGAATAATCCTCAGCAAGAAAAATGAAGGATAGAAGAAAGTAGCCAGCTGCAGGGAAATGCACCCTGGGAAAAAAAGTACCAAGATGCTTCCCCACCCATTATCACCTAAAAGAAATAACAAGATGTGTTCCCTACCCATTGTCAGTCACCTAATGCCCCCTTTCCTGTTCCAGACTGGGGAGAATGACATATCTCACACATTGTTCCCCACAGATGGCTAAAAGAAGGATTGCCCTGTCCTCCTCTCTGTCCCATCTCCCTGTCTCTCTTCTTTGCTTCTCATACAATCAAAAATTCATAAGACCGAATTTTCCAGAATGCCATTCTGAGAATTTCATAATAATGTAGACTCAAAACCAGCACTTAGTCAAAGTGAATGATTTCAAAGTCCAGAATCAATCAGTACCCATGGAATTTAATTCCCTATATCTATAAAATATCAATGAGAATATGATGGTTGTCGCTAGTGAAGGCAATTCTTCATTGATATGCTAGACGCTTTTAGGCCATAGCTCTGAACATTAACTCTCTGGCTGTTTGCTGTAATCTGGCTAAACCTAGAGCAGGCTCAATTGCAGCCCTAGAGGACAGGAAGTAATCTTTATCCAGGCCCTGCTGATTGTCATCTCTCATTGCCTTCCACTTATCTGAGTTCTGATCATCCCCAAATCCTACACTGGGAGGATGATGGAAGGGTCAATCAGAAATCTCCATGCCAGATAAAGAAATTGTGGTGCACCGAGGTATTCAGAAAGGAAGAAGCCATTGGTGGAAACTTGGTAGGCAACAGAGAATATCCCATTCCACAGCTTTGTACTAGACTCAATACTTGCACAGCCTTCTTCAAGCCAGTAGTACAGTACTGGACACAGCTGCAGAGCATTGGAATCAGTTGCACAGTACTGGGCTCAGCTGCCCTTCAGTGGGCCCAACTTCACAGTCCTTAGACAAGTTCCATACTATTGAAACCAGCTGCATAGTTTTGGGACCAGTTGCATAGCCCTGGGAGCAGCTGCACATCTCTCAGCCCAGCCCAGCTGCGGAACACTTGGACGAGCTGCACAGACCTGGGGTCAGCTGTATAATACTAGGATCAGCTCAAGAGGATGTAAGGAAGACAATTTGAAACATATATGGTGTTCATAGTATGGTGATAGGAGTCCATTCAGATTTGGTTGTTTAGGTAAGAAATATATTCAGGAAGGAACTAAGACAAAACATGCAATACTCAATTTCCCTATTTATATAAAACTAAATACCCCTTGAAGGTTTACACAAAATCTTCTGCTTCTGGTGTTGATGGAGCCTCATATTCCAATCAATGTTTCAATATTCCATCAAAATATGGAGAATGATCAAAACCATCCTTCATATTTATTTTTATATAAGTTTATATGTCATAGGTAAATTTTAATGTTTCTATTTCATAATGATTACCATCAAAACTTGTTATCATGTATGGCTCATGATTGTACTAACAAATTTAGGAAGCCTTGTAAATGAGACGCAGCTTAACATAATCCAAACCCGGGACGCACCACACAGCAATCTTGACACAGTCTTCTTATTTTGCAAATATTTCCAGAAAACTGAGGCCTACATTGGGGATGAATAATTTAGAGTGAATAATTGAGGCAACATTACTGTTTAATGCTTATTCTGGATAAAAATCCTATATCCTGTAGTAACAGTAAAGAGTAGGGCAGCATATAGGTTCTGCCTCCAGGAACTGACAATTAGATGCGGTTTACATGAATTTTCCAGGACAGACATAAATAAAAGACTTTCAGCCAAGATCGAGGCTAGATTCTATCTAACTTCAGCTTGGATGACTTACAGGAGCAGGGATAGCTTACAGCCACACCATCAAATAAGCCCCAATCTTCTTCCTCTAACAAAGTATCCATAAGACATTCAGGGTGTGTGTGAAAGGAGGGTCCCCTGTAGAGCACACAGTTACCTCCTAGGCCACTAACCACTTGAGTGTCTTGAGATTTTTGACTCAACTCCTCCCTTTATGGTCTCACGCAGTTCGCCTACCATGGTTCTGATTCATGATGGCAAAGGACATGCCCAATATGGAAGAAGGAACTATATTTGAGAAAGCATACAGAATACAGTAAAGGGAATAGAATATTCTCAGAGTATCATGAACCACGTCATTTTATTGTTGCAAAGCTCTTTTTTTTTATTAAGTTCTGTTGTTATTCTCTTGAAATCCTTAATGATTTTTGAGTAAGAAAATTCACCCTTTCATTTGGCAGTAAGCTCTGGCAAATTTTGTGTTTGGGTGTGAGCACTCAGGTAAATACTGCAGCATATCCCAAGCAGGCCTTCTTTGTACAAAGCACTTAAAATGAAAACTGTTAGCCTGTCTCCCAAGTGAACGTCAGAGAACGATGCTATCAGTAAATTACGACAAGAGTACACTTAAATGCTGAACAGGAATTAGTTCAGCAGGAGAGTTTAAAAGTGGAGTTTATACAGTCCTCATGGTAAACAAAAGCATGGAGAAGGCCCATTAGTAGACTTGAGCTTGAGAATAAAGCAGAAGAAAAACCAAGAGAGGAAGAAGGGCTCAAGTTAAAAAGAACTGTGCACACTGCCTGGTAGATACCAATTTTATCTTGAGAGTGTAACAGTGATTGAATGACTTTAAGTAGAAGAACAGATTTGTCAAAGGCCTATTTTAGGAAGATCGCTTTCTGTTGTTACTTAGAAAAGTCAATGAAGGGAGTAGTTAGTCTTTTTTTTCAATAATCTAAGCAAGCAGAGATGAATTCAACCAAGAGTGACGGGAAAGACAGAATTCACATGGTGCACAAGTGTACAGGGATCTTGATGGAAGTGGTGAGAGGCTGTAGAGATATTTTCAGTTACTTAAAGGAATGCAATCTTATTTGTTGAATTTCATCTATAAGAGAGGGAACACGATTATGCAGAGATCATGATTTCTATGTTAGAAATGTTCAATTCAAGGTATACAGATACACAAAAAGTCAAAAAGACCAGGGATATTGGAATAAAATGGATCATTTCATTGATGATTAAGCTTGAGAAGGATTTAGAAGACAGAGAAGTGGTAATGTTTGTCCAGGTTGTGTGAAACAAACAAACAAACAAACAAAACAAGGAAAATTGGGGGAAAAATCTAAAGCATACATGTTACAAGAAGCACAGTAGTCAAGACTGTCATTTTTTTTTTTTTTTTAGGTTTTTCGAGACAGGGTTTCTCTGTAGCTTTGGTGCCTGTGCCCGAACTAGCTCTTGTAGACCAGGCTGGCCTCGAACTGATAAATCAGGATAAATGCACTGTGGTGCAATATTAATTGGTGCCATATACTACAGAGGCTAGTTAGCTGATTCCTGCACTTGTTCTGACATTCTTAAAGTCTAGGCCTTTTAATTACCAATAAATCCTATTTTGTTTTTCTATGGTTACCTTGAAGAATCTGGCAGTGCCTTCTTTGTTCTCTCTCTCTCTCTCTCTCTCTCTCTCTCTCTCTCCCTCTCTCTCTCTCTCTCTTTGTGTGTGTGTGAGACGGAATGTGTATGTGTGCTCACATGTGCAGACACATGCGTGGGCACCTATAAGCATTGGTTAGTCAATTGTTAAGTCAATTTTTATTTGTTTATAACTTGATTAAGTAGGAATCCTATTTTTGTTTGGTAACTAGTATAGTTCAATGTGAAATCACTATGGGAATGTACCATAAACTAAGCGACTAAAATCAGGGGAAAGCTAGAAAATATTTGAAGATGTTTTTGCTTTACATTTCCTCTCTCAATATACCTGCTTCATATGTTTAAGTTGCCATCTAAAATGAGTATGAGGAGACAAGGTTAATGATGTTGGCTATCCATTAAGTCAAGAGACAAGTAGCAAAGTACTTCAGCAATCAATGCTTCATCCCTGACCCTTGAAGTTCCCGATATTCCTATCATAAATCAATTCTTCTTAAATATATGTGAACATTCAAATAAAAAATAAATTGTTGGATTTCCTAAGAAAGACACACCACTGTGTGTTTTCTCTGTATGTGTCATCTCCTGGTCCTGATGTTGTAATTCATAGAAAACTTCACTCTAGTACCCATAAGGCTCTTAGAGGAGGAAGAAGGGAGGAGTACTTCATTTCATTTTATTTAGGAGCCATATAAATACAAACATGCAGGTCATGGAAAAACCAGAAAAGATTTAATGTCTTATTTGAGATCTAAAACTTGTCTCTAAAATTCCATATCTTATTTCGATTTGTTTTTTGTTGAAGCAGAATCTCATGATTTGTCTGCTCTTGAATTTGCCATGATCCCTTTGATTCTGATTCCTGTTCCTGGGGTCACAAGCATGTGCAAACTCTCCTGGCAGAATTATGTATTTTATGTAATAATTTGCCACCAACACTATACCATAGTTTGCTGTTGAAGGTACTTTCATGTTTAGAATAAAACTGATCACATATGTCTATTGGGAAGAGCAAAAAACCATACCTGTTGATACCTAACGACACATATGTCTCCAGCATTAGCACTAACTATATCACCCACACCTCATTCATCTAGCACTGGATCTCTGTCTACAGTTGAATTCATATTTTCCTGCTCCTCATCCATAGAATCCATGTTGGAAAATGTAAATATAAATTATCTTGAAAAATAGAAAATATTTCAGGATAAATTTATTTATATCTTTAACTATGTACATTTATATTTAAAAATAAATACCGGTGTCATGCATATGTAATATATGTAAATTTTAAATTAATGTGCGTATATATTAACAGGACCGATCTTTATATCTGGATCTGCCATGTTTTCCTTTAAAACACAATTAAGTTGAGCATATGGGGCACTTGTAACACAGCATGGACTAGGGAACTTCAAAGGGACATAATTAATTGGAATAGCAAGGAACAGCATGACTGTATAAGCAGAGCAAAACTCAAGTTAATCATTTTAACCTAATTTATGTGTTCTAAATATTTGAGAGTTAAAGATGACTAAAAGACAGCTGGAATT
The DNA here is from genome assembly GCA_963919715.1 of Microtus obscurus. Lineage (NCBI taxonomy): Eukaryota > Metazoa > Chordata > Mammalia > Rodentia > Cricetidae > Microtus > Microtus obscurus. The sequence goes on along the minus strand of CAWTZC010001616.1, from coordinate 5,930,121 downwards.
CAGATGTTTGCCTTCCAGCTATGTATTGAATTTCATTGATTATACAGTTTTTATAAAACCACAACTCAAATATATAAAGTAGAGAAGACTATGCCTAAAGATCAAGGCAGGGAATCTGTTTTCCTGTTGGGTTACATTATCAGGATTCATTTCATTTCAGAATGTTAGGTCAGTTGTTACTATGGCTTGTCACCCCGGCAAGCATAAGATCAATTTCTTTATGTTTTCCTAGAACTTCATTTAAGTGTTTTTGAATTTTGTATCTCTCCATTGCTTAAAGTCCTTAAAAGCATTTAATAATGCATATAAGTATATCTGTTTAATTTTGCTGGGTCTGGGGTGATAGCTTAGTGGTTAAGTGCTTGTCTGGGGAGATATGAAAACCCGAGTTCAGTCTCTAGAACCATGGAACAAAATTCCAGGCTTTGTGTATATGTTTGTGAGTCCAGAGCTGGGGCAGGAGTGTGGATATAAATAAATTTCCTGAACTCACTGAACTGAACTCACTGAACTGGAATCCCAATAAGATACCTTGTCCTAAAAAACAATGTGTATGGTCCCTGGAAAGCAATGCCCAAGGTGAACCCGTGTCCTCCACAAACACACAACTATGCATACAAATACAGAAAGAAAAACTGTTGGTCAAGTTTAAGAACACGATTGCATTCTACTTTTTATCTGATTCCATTCTTTTCCTATTCTAGCCAGTCATTATCAGTATTGGTCAAAGAATTATATACTTAACTTAAAGAATTATATGGAGCCATTATGAAGGCATCACATTGAATCTACACATTCATTTTCTTCTTTTGTTATAACTTTTATTCCTATGACTTTCACTTCCAGTTTCAATCTATGAACCCAAAAGGAAGTACCTGGCAACAGGAGCTAGACTTCAAAGTACAAAACAGTGTTGTCAAAAAAATTGTTAACCCTCTCTGCAGGCTGCCTGGTTGGGGGAATTCCTTATTGTTCAGTAAGAATGGGAATGATTATGATTCTCCAATCCCATTTCTAGCAAATAAAAGAAGGTTAGAAAAGTTGAAACTAAGAGTTGAGATATTTGGCTTCTCTAAGAACCCGAATTATAAATAAATAAATAAAATAAAAAATAAAAAAAAAGAGTTGAGATATTATTTAACTAAAGCCCCTACTTTTACAGATCAGCAAATCTACAACTCAGAACTATGTTTGAGAAAATATCGAGAAAAATTTTATCTTAGTGACTCAATCACACAGTTCCCCAAAATATCTTATATTTCCAGTCAAGTAAGGATAAAATAAACTTTGTCTACTCTATGTTCTATTAGAAGATATCTTTATAGGTTTTCGCCTTTGAGAAAGGTCACATACATCATAAAATTTATTTGCTGACATATCTGAATATTATAATAAAATAGAAAATAAAGTTATTAAATTAAGAATATTAATAAAATAGAAAATAAAGTTATTAAATTAAGGATATTACTGAATAATGAATTCTCAAAAAAGCATATATTTTTCCTAGCAAAACTGGAAACAATGTAGTTTAGGTAATGATTTTTACAAGTTAAGTTATCAAAACTTGTGTTTTTCTGGTTATCAGTCATAGCTCACATTTGAAAAATATATGTGGGCCATAAATGTATCCTTTGAGAAATATATACTCAAGTTTGAGGCTCATTTTAATAATTAATACTTTTTTAATTATATGTAAATGTGTGTCTATATATGTGTAGGTGCATGCAAGTGGTTACAGAGGCCAAAACAGAATGTCAGATTTAGAGCTATAGATGGTTGTGAACCATCAGAAGTGGGTGCTGAGAACAGCATGCAATCGTATGCACTCACAACTATTGAATCATCTCTCCAGTCCCATAATCCACTCTTTAATTTAAAATGTTTAGGGAGGGTTGTTATTGAGTTATACGTATTTCTTATAAATTCTGTATATTATCATTCCATTAAAATTGCATACCTTTTAGAAAACCTACAAGAACTTGGAGAAGTCACAGTAGATTAAACTCCAGTCCATAAAAGCAAAATCTGTAAACTGCACTCATTTAAAGACTCTCAGACATGATCTCACACAACTTGAGAGAAGAGAGATTGTCACCAGGCCCTGGAAGAAGTAGGCAGGTCTCTCATTAGCGGTGATAGTCTATAACCTAAAAAGGGGAGAGTGTCAGCAACAATGTATTTGTGTATCTCAAATGTAGAGTTTTAAACTATTTACTATAAATGAATTTTAGGGTCACAGGTATGCCAACTGCCCTGATTTCATCTTTGTATAAGTATATATAGTACAATAGAGTTTGCAATATGTATATATATATATATATATATGTATGTATATATATATGTGTATATAATATATTATATGTAAATCAAAACTCCTTGAGTCAATAAGCTTTGATAAGCTTCACTACAATAAATTTATTTTGACCTTTAAAACATGATCAAAAAGCTCAAAATTGTTTTAAACTGCAATAGTTTTGAAGTTATGAAAATTATCCTTTTTTTTCTAGAAGCTGGACTTGGGGTAATATGCAATGTGTCATTTTTCTTACATTCAGGTTGAACATTTGTCTTTGAATAAATACACACATTAAGTAAAACATCATGCCAGTCTTCCAAGATAAGTAGATTACCAGTTTAAATAGAAAGCTAATATTTACTGGTTACTGGGATTGGTCTTTCTCCATGGACAACTGAGAAAACTGATGAAGACACAGGAAATCCAACAAAATTCATGGAACTCTGATGAGGCAGCCTGTGCTGCCTTCTTGGAGCTATAACCAAGGAGGCTCCATTGTCCCTACTGACTTCTCAGGTACTAACTTTGCGACTGTTGCCTCAGAGTTGTGTTGTGGTGCTCAGGCTGCAGACCTTTCCTTCTTAGTCCTGTTTGTGGGTGCACCACAGACCTCCTGCATGTCATAAAGTCCTAACAGGTAGACATTTCCCCTGACTTCGCTCCATCCTGCCTCCATCCACCACATGGTACAACAGAAGTGAAGTCCAAAGGACTATTATCATGCAGCCCACTTCTTTCCCTGCTTTCTTGAACTTTGTGTTCCTCTTTACTCCCTTCATGGTGGACTTTATATAAGTTTCAGAATAAATCCCTTCCACTATCATCCCAGAGACTCTGAAACTTCTTTCATAACTTCATACACTCTTAAAATACCCCTGATTTTTATCTGTCTTTTATCACCAAGATTCTTTGAAGCGTTTCTTATAAACTTTGTCTCCACACGGGCCTGAACTAGAGCTCATAAAGTGTAAAATATTATGAATGATTCCAAACAAACAAAAAGACACAGAGAATTCTATGACTTGTAGCCATGTCACAACCAATTCCTAGATATCATCAATTTGAAACTTTGTCATAGACTCCTTAAAAGAAATATCATGAAAATGGTTATATTATTTTACTTTTATATTTTTATTTAAAATTTTGGAACATGTTTATATGTTATATAATTTAAGAGAAATATGTAACAATGATTACATAACAGTTATAAATGATTAAACTCATTCTAAAGCTTAATTATTATCCTGGAGCAGGAATGAATTATTCCCATCATAAATTTATATATAATATCTTATACCGACATAAATATGTTACTAAAGAACTTTTGTATCTACATGCATTATATAACATATTTTATACATTATATTAATACAGGCAGATACAGTTCACTTATGTTACATTTGCTTAGTATTATGAATAATAATTTATCAAAGTATATTTAGTCATTCTCATATTCATTGACATTCAATTAGTCCAGCTTCTTCGCCTTATCATTTATAGAGCTCTGTAGATGATTGCACACTCAGATTTGTTAGGTCACTTAGAACTGACTCTCAACAAGGATGAGTGTCTTACATTGTCACTAACAAGCACGTGGCTTCTTCACCTCTCATCAGACATTAACAATACTTATTTTAATGAAATTCTCAGACAGTTGTTTCTTTAAGGTCTGTAAAATGTTTCCTATGTTTGTTATTTCCCTCTAGATAACCATTTTTACGCAAATTCAGTGACTTAAAAGAATGATCTGTCTATACCAAGGATAGGTCTTGACTAGATGTGTCTCTGCCTCAGGTTGCCTCAGGGGTATCACATAAGGTGATCATGAATCCATAAATAGGTAGGACAAATCTGTGATAAAGCCCACAAATATGGAGGTAACAAGGTTTGATTATCAACTGCTGCCAGTACCTAGGAACGTTGGTGTCTGGAAGCAGATTCTATTCTGTTCCTAATATGCATTACTCCCCCGGAAGCCAAGTGATCCTATAGTTCAACACTGAAGAATATGAAAAAAAAGGGAAGTCAGAATTTTTGGATAACCTTATCTCAGAAAGACACAGTTTCTTTCTGTCAAAATATCTTATTAGTAGCAAGTCAGTAGGTCCATTTTGCCTACAGGGGAGGACATCACACAAATGCAGAACCAGAGGGCAAATGTTCTTGGGGCCATTTTTCGAGCTCTGCACTGTACCATTTTGCTGTACTGTAACATCATGGTGTACTGACTCTCAGTTGAAAACCTTTTTATAACTTTTGGAATAGAGTTCACTGTTTTGTTGATTATCATTAGTATTTTTCTAAGTCATTTATACAGCATATTATATACATATATTTAGTATATAAGTTACTCCTGAAATACAGCATATAAGAATAAAATAGATAAGAATGCAGAAATGGTAATTAGTATAATATTAATACTTTGTGAGGTTTGAAATGGAATAGATATGGTATAATTTTCTGTTGGTTTGTTTGCTTGTTTTTTTTTGTAAGATGAAGAGAAGCATATATATATATGCTGAGATACTCAAAAGAGAAAAAGTGCCCACCATAGTTTTATTTCAAGAGCAACTGAAGTTAACACATAGCTTAGATTGGGGGTATAATCCTAAGTTTTGCAAATTTTGTATAGCAGAAATGAGAAAATTAGAAAGACTATTGGTAGATATTTATTTATGTATTATAAACATTGATTTTGGGCTTGTTCTTATGAACTGTAGCTCCTTCACTATTAAAAACAACTATAATTTGATGTAAGTTTCACTACTTTCCCATCACTGTTATAGAAACCAGTCTCTTGAGAAAACTGGGTGTGAGGAAGTGGAGATGGAGGGATGGGATCTTGAGGCAACAGGGTGGGCAGCCTGGATCATGGAGTTGGGTTGGAGGCAATATAGGGTGATGGTAACAATAGAGATAACCTGTTATTTTAGGCTGTTTAGGGATTAGGAAAAAACCTGGCCCTAAAGAAACCCCTAGGAATCCTCAAGGATAAACCAAGCTAAGATTCCTAGAAATAGTGGAAGGAGTATCTGAACTGGTTATTCACTGTAAGCAGATAATCACTACCCTAATTGTCCTCAGAGATACTCTGTCCAGTAACTGATGGAAGCAAATGAAGAGACACACAGCCAAACACTGGGCTGAGCTCTGGGAGGCTTGCTGAAAAAGGGAACAGGAACTGTACAAGCCAGGTCATGAGGGGGGAATACACAGAGATAGCTGACGTTAGCTTGTGGGAGCTCATGGACTCTGGACCAGATGTTAGGGAACCTGCATGGGGTTGAACTAGGACTTTGCATGACTGTGACAGTTGTGTAGTTTGGTCTCTTTGTAAGACTCTTAGCTATGAGATCAGGACCTATCACTGGCTTTAACTGGTTTTGGGGAGCCCATTCACATGCTGGATAATGTTGCCCAGCATTTATGCAAGGGGAGAAACTCTGTCTTGCCTTAACTTTATGTACCATGTTTCCTCAAGAACATGGAGGATTGCCCCTTTCTGAATGGAGACTGGAGATGGAGGAAGGGTGGGAGGGGATGGGGTAGATGAGAAGCATGGGGTTGGGGAGACTTGAAGGAGAGGAAGGAAGGGAAGCTATAATTGGTATGTAAAACAAATGAATAATGTCCTGTGGAATATACTCTTTACACTGTAAAGATTTGTTACTCAATTGGTTTAATAAAACACTGATTGGCCAGTAGCCAGACAGGAAATATAGGTGGGGCAACCAGATTAGGAGAATTTCTGGAAGAGGAAAGGCAGATGCAGCTGTAATTCAGAAGCAGAGAAAGAGGTACCCTTAGTGAGGAAGGGTATCAAGCCACATAACTAAATATAGATAAGAATTATTGGTTAATTTAAGTTGTAAGAGCTAGTTAGTAATAAGCCTGAGCTGACAGACCAAACAGTTTATAATTAATAAAAGCCTCTCTGTATCTATTTGGGACTAAATGGCTGTGGGACTGTGAGGGACAGAAATTTCTGTCTACAAAAATGTTATTTAATTAAATAAATAAAGAAGAAAAAAGAACCAATTTCACTAGTTCACTACTGATGTTCACAATGTTAAATTCAATATGTATTTGCAGGTCTCTCTTAATTGACTTATTGGGCAGTATTCAAAGTGGGGTTGGGAGGTTTTGTCTTAACATTACTGTTATGTTGGAAGGAAGAGACACCAAAACAAGGTTAATTATAGAAGAAATAATTTAATTTGGGACTTGTTTGTAGTTTACAAGGATGAGTCCATGACTGTTATAGCAGAGACTATAGCATCAGGCAGGCATGCGTTGTGCAAAAGCAGAAGCGGAGAGCGTATATGTTGAGACAGTGACTATGAGGCAAAGAAAATAGACACACTAGAAATGGTTTGGACTCTTGAAACTTCAAAGCCCATGCCAGTAGCACACTTTCTCCAACTAAGCCACACCTCACAATCCTTCCCAAACAGTGCCACCAACTGGGAATCAAGTATTCAAACATGTGCCCCTGTAAGTACTTATCAAGGTGGTGTGCATTGCAGCACATACTCCTCACACATAGCTCCTTTTGCTCACAACTATTCCCCAGCCTAACTGCTACCTTCATTCACTACTAGTGCTACAACATTGTTTACACATTCTATTTTTCTTAGCTTCTCCATTTGTACAAATCAAAATATATAGGAAGATTTTAAAATGGAGCCAGTGCATACAACTGCCTTGAAACAATTCCCCTAATAGTTTCTGTGGTATAGGGTAAGATATGAAATTGTCAGGGATGCACTTAGATGATAACTTTGCACTGTTCTTTTTAATGCAGACATCTCTTTATGGACATCAGCAGCTCTCTCCTCATTAGCCTCTCTAGGAACACAAGGTTTTTCTTATTTTCTGTAAAGTCAAAACTGCTGTATGCTCAGTATCTTAGAGCCCAGAACTTTCTATATGAAGAGTCTCCCTTCTTTGTGGCATAAGTGCATTCTTGAAATTTTGATGGCATGCCATTGACTTAGGGAATTCTTTTGCCCTCCCAGATTTGACTAAAGTAGGTGTTTATTTGTATGTTCTTATTTCAATTTCTGAGTTGTTGTGATTCTAATTACTCTCTGACAACTATTTAAAAATGATCTAGTTGCTGCCTTAATGCACAGACAATGCACATATCTGAACAATGCTATAAATCAGTTGTAGTTTTGCATCTCTAGGAATAGTGATCAGTCCAGAGATGCCTTCACAAAACATTGTTCAATAACGTGCTGAATGTATGGCAAGTCCAAATGCCAGGGGAACTCTAAATCCCATCAGCACAGAATTAAAAAGAGATTCAAAATTGATAACTAAAATGTGAGACACGGTCATTAGGAACACTCCAAGGAAAATCTTTCTAACTTCGTTAGCATCTGGTTCCTCCTTATGAAGCACAGGGTTTAACCTAGATCAAGTAAAAGATTGTTTACAGGTCTAAAATTAAACACTTTCTACTGCTGGCTCAGGATAAAGGAGAATAAACGTGCCCCAAGCATTCAAGAAGAGCTTCGTGTAGTTTTGATGAGAAAAGCTATAATGAATAAGGACCAGAAAAAAAAAAAATCTTGCAATTTTAATTAGCCTGACAAGGTTTTAGTGGGAGAAATGACTTAACATGGAAGTGAAAAAGTGAAGAGGGGCTTAGTTGAAGCAGATGCAGGCATAGGATTCAACATGACTGCTTTTTTTTTTAACATTTGTAGTTTCAAGAAAGGTTCTCACCTTTGGCTTTAGCCTTGCTTCGGATGGCTTGGCCCTGTTTCTTGTGTCTCAAATATGCAATGGTCACATGAGTGCACAGGTCTAATCAGGCATCATTTTAAACATGAAGTAATTTTCAACACAATAAACATGTAATGTATAGGGCACTGTTAAACACCAAGAATAAAAACGTATTGGAGGTACAATTTCTACCTTTGGGTACGCAGATCAGTGGAGATGTAGTCTAAAAAGCAGTTACTTGCTATGTCACAGCAAGAATTTGTTGAAATAGAGAATGTATTCTGACCCACAGGGCTGTACTTTTAAGCATTATAAAAGATGCTTAAAAGTGATGAGGAACAGGGAGAAAGGTTCACTGTGCATATCATTAAAACATGTGACTTGTCTTCAGAGTTCTGTTATTAAGTCAGCAGCTTCTTTTACAGTCCACATGCTCTATCTGATTGTGTCACTTCTCCATGTCTCAGGTCCTTTGTGTTTTAAAACATAAATCATTAATCTAAGAATTAGAAGCAGAAATGTAACAAATGCTGGAAAAAGATCGGCACATTAGTGGGATTTCAGAATAAAAAGATAAAAGTCATCGTTTATATATATATAAGGGATGACATTATGAAAAAGGCAATCATACAGAAGATAAATGTGTCTCCATGTTGAAACAGTATTAATACATTTAAGTTCAATAAAAACAAACATACATACTCATATACAATTAAATTTGGTATTTGAATATTAATGATGGCAAAAGTATGTCAATAGACGTTTCTCTTTGCTGACTTTAACCTAAACTATTGAAAAAACAGTATAAGTGCCTCAGTCAAATTCACCTGCTGCATTAATGTTTGAGCCTAAGAATCTGGGTTATGAGCATGGATTCTCAATACTCTGCTTCATAGATTGAATTAAAAACCTATAAGAGTTACAATAAAAGTAATGCTTGAACTAGTGTATAATAATTGTCTTTAATGACCCTAAAGTGGGTAACACCACTATGCCAACAGTCAAGCTGCTCAGAACATGTATATTGATGTGATTTCTAAAAACACTTTAAATATTTTGTCAAAGGTACTTTACATATAAACATAGAAATGACAATAAATATTTGCAGTACACATTAACATAAAGAATTTCAATGATTAAAAAAAATTCTTTACAGAAAAATTGCAGAGGGAAAGTGGATGTGTTAAGTTGTTTGACAGTGATAGACAATTCACTGGGTGTATGTGTCAACATATATGTGTGTGTGAAAATGTTGTGCATGTACTAAAATGAAAAGCTGTAAAAGAGAAAAGTGATGCTAAACAATTCACATGAAAATTAAGACAAAATATTTTTAAGGATATTACAAACACCTGAAGTCAAGTGTGGGATAAAATATCAATTAAAGCAGAAACAAGCCCAGTGGAACATGCTAGCAAACACGGTGCAGCTGCAGGCAATTATGTGACTCCCTGCTGGGAACACACACTGCTCTACACTTCTAGAAAAGTGATTGCCAGTATCTGCATAAGGTCACCACATCCATGTACTAAAGTCAGTTTTGTTTCTGGAAATGTACCCCTTACACTGCTGTGATTCCAGTCTTCAGAACAGGCTGAATTCTGGGCTTTCCATCCACACCCTTGATGCAGGGCTCACTTTTACACACATGCCTTTGATGTAGGTCTCACTTTTACACACATACCCTTGAGGCAGACTTCACTTTCGCATTCTCAAGTTGTTCATTTGTAAACAAGACCGTCAAAACAAATGTGCCTTGCGGGGCTGTTCTGAAGATCAAGGCAATCAGACATGTAAAGCAATTAGCACATTTTAGGAGTCGATGCATGTTAAATATTGTAAACATTATTAGACTATATGTGTTTCATGTGAAATTGTTGTTGGAATGCGTATTTTACTATAAAAATATAAATCTCTCATGGTACTCCGTGCAGTCTCAGAATGACTGCAATTATGTTTCTAAAATCATGGTGAGCAAATTTGTCTTCAGAGGACCGGAGCTGAGCACCACTCTTCACGAGCAAGGCAGCAAGTGAATGGGCACATATTCCTCCAACAGGCACATCTTGACAAGGTTATTAAGTAGACACTTCTGAACACATGACCCTCCTGACACCCTAAGTGGATGCTTCTGGTTCCTGAAAGCATCGCAGCACTTGCAAGATATAAACAAAACTCATAAAAATACCAAGTCATCTTCTATCGCAAGTGTTAGGTTAACACTCTAAATCTTTGTGTATTTTTATTTGGGCAGAACTCGTAGCATTTCCCCACTCATGGATGATCATGTGCTGTGCCAACGGGTGACAGTGTGGTGTGACTGTTGGAGTTATTCTTAGCTGCGAGGAACAGAGGATTTCAACAGAAGGCTGTTACTTCACATGTCAGTCTCAATGTGACCTGACTTAAAACTGCCCCAATTTTTTTCTTACCATTGACAAAATTTTGGGGAGTATTTTCTGTTCAAGTGTTGACATAGGGATTAAGCAGAACATGACTGAATTTGCGGATGCCATAAGCATAAACAGCTCCATTTGGGTAGCTGCTGCCATCAAGATTTGACGTGATTTAAGGAGTGGAAGCTTTCAACCCACTGAGTCAACAAGATTCTATTGAACAGCTGTAACAGCTTAAAGTTCAAACTATCGTTTGCACAATTCCTGAAGTTTACATAAAATATATCACATGTACGTATGCTTCTAAACGGTGACATGCTGTTTACACATATTCTCATATGTCTGAACAGCTTGCTATTGTTTTCACTGCTCAGACTATTGTACTCCATCTTTTACAGCAAATTAACAAGAGTGACATTGTGAATATGTTCAGAGGGCATATAAAACATATTAGAGATTTAAGAATTCAGAGCTGAAAACATTTCCCCAGTGAAGAAGAAAGAGGGAGAAAGCACAGCTCTGTTCATAAATGAGGAGGTGGTCTCTGCAGCGTGAACACAGCTGCGTTCCTTTAGAGAGTGGAGGTGGCAAGAACATGTGTTGGAGCCCACAAGACTATTCAGGAAATGCACAGCTGACAGATTCATAAAGGCAGACCCACAAGTGTACAGCTTATGGGACTCCCCATCTTGCAGAGCTACGGGAGTGCTTGTCTTTTGGAAAAGTCACTGTCGGATCTGTAAAAACCTTGAGAAGCCCTGATTCTCCTGTCAAAATGGGATTTATTCCCAAAAGACTTCAGCAGTGTAACTTCTGAATGTGCAATGGAATGACCTTGCTCCATTCCCCGACGCTATGAGGCCTTAGAGTGACAACATTCACTCTTTGTTCTTATAGTCGTAGTTACATAGAGTCAATCCCACAAAATTATCTGCTAAGAGATCACATAGAAATTTCTAAACAAGACAGGCCCTGAGCAGGATGGCAGCATGTCCCATTTGCTAATCTAGTTATCATAAGGGAGATTGGATGGAAGGATGGGTGAGTCCAGGATTCATGGATATTTAGTAGCTCTATTTAATGGTATGGGATGTCAGGTACTTCCCCTTGAATGCTATTTCCTGGGTCAGGCCATGTGTTCAGGAGTACTGCCTTTTTATGTGATTTTGTTATGCATATTATCATTGTCTTTGACTATAAAGTTTTCTAACTATGGCTCTAAAAACTAGAAACCTCATGGAGATCACCCCTTACTCTTCTCTTTCTTCTTCTTCTTCTTCTTCTTCTTCTTCTTCTTCTTCTTCTTCTTCTTCTTCTTCTTCTTCTTCTTCTTCTTCTTCTCCTTCTCCTCCTCCTCCTCCTCCTCCTCCTCCTCCTCCTCCTCCTCCTCTACTTTTTTTTCTACTTTTTCCCCTTACCGCCCTTTCTTCTCTGTATTCATCCCCTTATTCTTCTTCTCTGTGCCCCTTCCCTTCACTCCCCCCCACACACACAAAATTAAAAAATAAAGAACATGCAGAGGTAATGTATTAGAGTTAATTTTTCACCCTCACGTTATCGCTTGCCATAGACAACCTATTCTGAGCCGCGAGGGTGTACTGAGGCTGGTACTCAAGGCCCCCGTTAAACATGTCTTTCTGGCGGACATCTTCACACTCAATGAAGTCCACTCTCAGAAATATTTGGCACTAAAATTCTCATCGCTGGAAGGACTTAGGCAAACACTAGGAAAACAGCTTTCAGGGCTGCACAAGAGGCCCCGTATATGTGAAAAATTTGAATTAAATTCTTTAATTTTCTTCAAAGATTCTCAGAAATTTTCTTCTAAGATTCTCAGAAAAGCAGAAAGAATGATAACTTTGAAGATAATCTTGCTACACCATTCATCTGTGTTTTAAAGAAACTTAATGTATGTGTCAATGTCTCCAATATTATATTTGTGTTAGCTGAAAACAGTTTGTGTTCAGGAGACTTTGGGGGGCGGGCTTCAGAGCAAGGGCTCACAATAGGGTGAAACTAGAATTCCCCTCAATATGGGAGACAAAGAAAATCCCAGAGATGGACTCCTTGGAGACAGATACATTTTTTTCTTTACTTTTCTTTGTTTGGTTTCAGGAACTTAAAATGCATTTAATCCTCCTTCTGGCTCATTCTGCTTACTTTTATTCTTTACTACAGCATTATAGAATCACAGAGGGAAAAAAAAAAAAAACTCTGGGGGGGGGGTCGGTTTAAATCCCTTGCTCAGTCACCATGCCCTGGGACTTTTATTCATTTTCTCAGTCATCGCATTAGTTATGCATCCATGGAACATTTTGTTGGCTTCTGGAATCCAGAGGCTGGAGACATGATGTGCTTGACTCGAGACACTTTTACAAAGTAGATTATATAAATCTAGACAGTGCGAAGTTTTTCATAAGACTCAAGCATTATGATTTTAGCCCTCCAATCATAAAGGGTTTATTTCATTGGATTTTGCCACCTCACTTTCAAAGGGAGGCTCAGAAAGATGGAAACAAAATGACGGCGTAGAGCAAATTGGAATTCAAGGCACATCCGTCCATCTCATGATGGTCTTTCTTCTCCTTGTGGACACAGCATCACCCCTACAAATCAGTAGAAGCCTCGAGCTCTCTTCCTCTATCTGCAGTGTCACCAGATGATTATTGTGAGAAATGGAACTCTTTTCAACTTGAGATGGCCTCTTACTGGGACTCAAGGAAATATTAGTTATTTTTATTTAGCTGTATATAAAAGAAACTGCCATAGAGCCTGGAACACTTGAGTTTTGAAACTTAGTATTGCTATATTTTTAATTTTTTTCTAAAAGTCCTCAAATTTCAAAAGAAATTTTACCCACTATTTATGTTTCTCCAAATAGAACTTAATTAGTTGATATCAATATCCTGTTTTACCTGTTTTTATTAAAAAGTGCACATTCCTGGAGATAGGCCGTGTGTCTCTCTGGCCCAGGACTGCCATTCCAGCATACTTAGGACTCTTATGTAAGAGATGTGCATTCAGAATAAATGCTCAAGAATGCTTACTGAATGAATGAATAGCATTTTGTTCATAAATAAAAAAGTAAAATTGAATGAGCTAAGAAAGGATCTATGTGCTTGTTGACAGCAGTCATACGTGTGGAAGTGGACACCTATGTTTACACATACACACAGACACAAACCCACAGCAACAGACACACACAAATACACAAACACATAGACACAAATATATATATATATATATATATATATATATACACACACACTTACACAAAGACAAATGCATACACATGCATATAGACATACACATGTACACACAAAGACAAATGTACATAATGCACACAAACTCACATACATATACACACACTCATACACATATATACACAAGACACACATACAACAATACACATGCTCATATACACATAAACAAATCCAATTTTATTCCAGAGAATTTGCTCTCTCCTGCTCTGAGTATTAGTTTAAGGTAAGGTTGAATATTATGAGATATCTTATCATCAATTCCTTCTGTAAGTATGGTGTAGCATGAAGTTCTCATTGCCCTTCTGCAATCTCTACCACTTTACTGCATCCCAACTCCTATCTATCGTCAGGTACGAGTAACTGGTCCACATTTCACTTTATGTAGGAATCACTCAAGGTTAAACTTACGTTTCTGATGTCCCTAGAGGATCAAACTAATACTGTTCTCTGGGGCTTTGCCTTGAATTCATTTATTCTTGGCATTTTCCTTAGTTTGCGCTACCGCTTCCCTTCTTAACTTATTCACAAATTGAGATATTATTCAATGAAACATGATTAAATCTTCATGTCCTGATAACCTCTGGAGAATTCCACTGAAGGCTGTTTCTCTTCCTACTCATTCTATCTTGATAGTCATTCACTTTTTCTGTAATCAACAATTGTGAATGAAATTATTGCTCGACATAGAATATGCGAAGAAGCAAATGCACTTTGAAACCCTTATATCATTACATATTGTAATTTTATCAATCTCAAGCATTGCTGAATGCATTGGTCCCTGCAATATTGATAGAGTTCATCAAAATTTATCTTTTCTTAATTGGACACATACACAGCTTAGATTAAATCCTGATCAAGCCATAGCACATGGCAGCATCATGTAATAGTTTAATACAGTTGATTCTGCTGACAGAGGCCAAGTTTCATTGTAAATGAGCTATATTTACTTTAGAATCATACAAATGTAGCAGTCTGGATATTACACCCAAGGATCTAAGTAGTCTGACAAGCTTGTGAACCTGTCGCAGTGAATGATTCACTAGGACTGGGCTGAGAAACCACATTTATTTTCAATTTGGAATGAAGTATCAAAATCTTACAAATAGGCCTTTGTTTTTTATCCCACTGGGCACCTGATGGGCATTTTAATTAGAGTATAGTTATTGTTTCATTGTATACTTAGAAGACTCTGATTATTATTGATTGAACATGTTTTTCAGCCAATCACAATTTTAGATTAGCAACTAGCATGCTTAGCTTGTTTAGATCTGTTCTTTGATTCCATTTTCTGCTGCTTTGTATAAATGTATTTAGGGTTGATCATGTGGAATTAGATAACCCATCAAGGACTTGTTGATAGAAAAGTTAGTCTCTATCACTCAGCCGCCATTAATTGCACTGTAGGTATTCATCAAGGAATGGGGCCTTTTTTTATTTCCTCACCTATGTTGGTGTGTCCAGTGACAATGTCACTGTGTATATCGTATTTACGTGACAATATTGTTCAAATGGCACAGGTGCAGTTTACAAGTCATATGTATCTTTCAGAAGACATTTGATCTTCTGGCTGTTACAATCGTTCCACTTCCTTCTTCTACTGAGTGGGCCTTACATCTAAGAAGAGAGCAATTGTTATGCCAATAAATAAATACAACTATCACACCCTTTGGGATAACTTGCCATGCTGGTCATTGTTGTCTTTTACAAGGTTTAATAAGACTATCAATTACTTTTCTTTTTTGGAAGTTTGCTGAGCATCTACATATACTATGAGAAGCTGATCCTCAATGAGGAGGCTACCAAGTCAGTTCCAGTTTGATTTCTCCAAGTCCAGGGTTCCAAAGAGTCTCCAATGGTACCTTCAATTCTGGAAGCATTAGCCTACGTTGTTTGGGCTTCCAGGACCAACAATTTGAAAAGTTTCCCATGCCTGGCATGGGTATTTATTAGACTGCCTATGGCTCTTATGGAGAAAATTACCACCCCAAATAATCTAACATCATTTAAAATTTTAAATTATTTATCTATGTATATACAGATGTTTTGCATGTATCTTTAAGTCAGCACAGAATGCTACATTTCACTGGGGTTTTATCAATCCTTCTCAGTATTTGTTAACCTTCCTCTCTTTCTACCCCTTTGTTTTGTTTCACTCTGTCTTTCCTAGGTAAAGCCCTTTGTATGTTTCTGCATTTTCCCTTCAGAGCACCTGTGCCCTACCGTCTCCATCTCTAGATCTCCATCAAGGGTTATGTGCTTGATAGGAAGTTTAAAAAAATCTGTTGAGCTCACTAGATTCATATGGAACCGGACAGCCATACACAGTTTAAATAAACATTGTTTCATTCTGAAGTATTATGTAAAATAAAATGATAATTGGTTAGGAACTTTTTAAATGATGGACTAAGGACATAGAAACTTCAAGGACCTCTGGTTCACACACACACACACACACACACACACACACACACACACACATTCAAAGGCCAAATATGCATATGGTGGCTAGAAATTTGATATTTATTTAATAATAATAAGTATATTGATATTTAAGCCCTGACTTATTAATTGCACTCAACAGAATTGTGAGGGTGAAAATAAACCCATTGAAAAGTTACCAATGTGAAACATGTGAGGCTTAAGGGAGAAATAGACGACTTGAGTGTCTAGTTTTCTCCTCATAAAAATGGGAAGTCTTGCCAAAAGTCCTGTCCCCCCCCCAGAGGAGGGGGTCTTAACCTAGAACTTGCAATGCATTTATGGGGATTGCAAATCACCATAACATGCTTAAGCAGCAGCCCTTGCTTTTCTACTATTCTTGAATGTAGAAGTAAGAGAGTATTTTCTTGACTGAGTCAACTTCTTGAGAGAAGGCCTTTGGCTTTGATCTAATCTGTGGTCTTCTGGTCGTCTTCCTTCCCTGGGTCTATGCAAGGCAGCTATCTACTTATAAAGGCTTCAGTCATAGTGGCTTAATGGTAACCCTAAAGACATCATTCAACCACAATTACCTCTCTAAGGAGCCTGTCTCCAAACACATTTTGTTTGTATTGGATATTTGAGGGAACTCAATCATATGTGTTATACACATGTGATTGTAAGTTACCTAAGGAAAAGGATATTAAAATAGTGTCCATTGACTAAACAAACCAAGGGATACTGACATGGATTTGTGTACTTAGAAAGAGTGAGCTATAAAAGTTGACTAAAGCTAAAAATAAAGCTATGTGATTTCTCCATAAATGGCATTACTGCTTAAGACCGGTCCATTATTGGACATGGACGCACTATGTTTTATAGCTACCATCTCAACCGTATTTCACATTTAATAACACAGTTTCTACAGTTTGAACACATTTTTGGAGCTATAATTCCAGGTTTCATCAGAAATTTAAGGCATTGTCTTCGTGACAAGTGCCTATAAAGTACAAAGCATGTTGTGTTCTTCAAATGTAACACAGGAAAGACTGAGCAAAAACAAAACCAAAACAGCAAGTCTTAAAGTTCCGTGTCTGATCTCAGGGGATTGTGATGGAACTGCCTAGGCTTCTTAGGACTTAGATAGCCCCTGCGCTGCTTCTAGTTCTGTTGTCTGCAGTGTACATAACCTCTCTATTAAGCAGGCTCTACTGGGTGGCTGCAGTTTTCTCAGAAAATTCTCCAGCTCCCGGCATCTCTGGCATTTGGAGTTCTACACTGCAACATAGGCTTCACCTTCACGGCTCCTACAGAATCAATAGCTTGCGGATAATACTGCTAAATTCTGCTGTCAGCTTAGGATGTAGCATAGACCCTTGATCCAGGTTGGCATTTGGCCAGTGTGCACTGGCTCTAGGGAAATACTTTGTTAAGTCTCTGTTTATAAAACATGGATCCTCTTCAGTGGCATTCTCAGATAAGAGACTCTCCTGATTTCTATATTTCCCCCAAAATGCTGCCCTTGATGTGTCATTGACCTATCTAACTCTTTTGTCTTTTGTATAGTTTGGAATTTTAGACCATTACTCAGGTTAGAAGAAAGATCTTTACTAATAGATTTCCAGAGAGCCCTGATCATGGTGACAATAACAGTTGTCAGCCCTGGAAAAGCTTGTTTTTTTGTTTGTTTGTTTGTCTTTTAATTATTATATATTTAATTGCTCTTCAGGTTTTCTCAGATGATGTGTATGACATGTCTTAATGTGTATATATGTACTTGCATGTGTGTGTATGTGTGTGTGGTTACCTGGTATACACATATATGTACATGAGTGTCGAGGACAGATGTTGATGCTGAGGGTCTTCGTCACTTGATTTCCATCTTATTCATTGAAAACAGTTTCTGACTTGTACCTAGAACTTACCGATTCAGTTAGTTTAGCTTGCTAGGCTGTTCTGGGGATTCTGCTGTCTCTGCCTATCATATATGACATTATAAGTGGGTCACCATGCCTGTTTGGCATGTATTGTTAAAGAGAATTGCAAGGAGATCGATCATATCTACAATGATACAATTAAAGGAAACTATTTTTGGAGGCACCCGGAACAGGACAGTCTAGTTGCCTCTCTTTAGAATGAAATTTTAGACAGTAGACCCTGCTGGCCCATTGAGGTCCCTTTTAAAGGAAAGATGAAGAGATTCCATGTGTGTTTTAGTTGGCTGTTCCGTGGTTAGGAAGAATCAATGAAAGGGAAGAAACAAGGGCAAGGGTGTACATCATGTGGTTGTGGTTGCAAGTTTAGGGTAGAGTGAAAAACATGTTTTCAGTTCACATCTGATCAAAGAACCAGAAACCTTAACTTGCAAGGACTTAACACAGGGCAAAAGGAAGTTTATTCTTTAAAAAACCAAAACCTTAACTTGCATTGGACAAACTGGAATTTATTTTTGCCTTAACTGTAAACAGGAACATGAATATTCAAGGTATATTATACCTGTTTGTTCTCACCATATATGTGGGTGTTGGGCGCCTGAAGACCCTTCCTTATTACCCAGCAAGTACTTCACCAAAGGAGCCATCTCCTCAGCCCTCTGTTGTTTTTTTTTTTTTTGTATCATTTTGAGAGTTTATTTGAGTGATACAGTGTTTCACTTTAAGATAATCAATTTAGCCAAACACAGTGATGTAATCTGATTTAAAGAAATAACACTAAAAAAAAAATGAGAAATGGTGCCGATCTGTTTGAAATCCAAAAATTTTTCTGACTATTAATTTTTGCAGAAATGCTGGTTTGCTATCATTGCTATCAGTCTGATAATTTCTCTTTTCTGACTCCTAAAATGGGGCCTGGAGTATTGACCTACTAAGCATTTGCTAAGTACAGTAAGGCAGTTCATTAAAATGTAAATTAGGCTAAGTAGTCAGAAATATACAAGCAACTATGTAAATAATGAAGAACAATGAGAAGCCTGCTTTCCCTCAGGAACTTTGTTTCTCTTAATAGTCTGAACCTTATCCATAGTCATGATCTAGCAAAAAAAAAAAAAAAAAAAAAAATGCTCCCAGAAAAAAAGGAAAATAAAATTCTGGAGCTAAAGCTAACAAACAGGCTGCTGAGTACAGCAGTGTGAGACTTCAAATGCCACCGAACGATAAGAGAGCCACCTGGGACGCTACTGTGTTTAATGAAGAAAATTGTCCTGGGATAAGTGCAAGCCATCGACTCTGCTGTGTTAGATTTGTCTGGCCAGATCAGTATGTCACAGTGTGCTCAGCTCAAGAAAGAGAAACCCAACTGCGTAGAATTTTTAAAATGTGGAGAGAAAGTACTACCCTTTGGTATCAGAAAAGCATCTCTGTGGAGGGTCTAATTAGGTTGTATACTTCTGTATGGATCATTCTATCCACACAAGGGTGAGTTAATGCCACCTCCGCCAGGACATAGGCAATAACTGGAGACTTTGTCTTCGTTCCTTGGCTCAAACCCCAATAATCACCACAAAAACTGTATTAATTACATTTACAATACTATTTGGCCAGTAGCTTAGGTATAGTCCTACCTAGCTCTTATATCTTAAATTAACCCATTTTAATTAACCTGTGTATTGCCACGAGTTTGTGGCTTACCCAAAAGTTTCCAATGGCATGTTTCTCTAGCAGCTACATGGTATCTCTTTGACTCCACCTACTCTCTCTGTCTCTCTCTCTGTCTCTCTTTGTCTGTCTCTCTCTCTCTAGAGAGAGAGAGAGAGAGAGAGATTTCCCACCTGGCTTTGCTCTGCTAAGCCATTGGCCATAACAACTTTATTCATTAGCCTATAAAAACAAAACATATACAGAAGAACATCCCACACCATGAGGCAAATTAGGGTCATTAGCAGAGGATGATGGAAGTTATATGCAGTTGTTTGAAAGAAAATATTTAAAGAAATCACTACCCATATTATTATAAAATTATAGAGCACCCAAAAATATAGAATATTTTACTCTATAACTTAAGGTTTAAACTTAAGGCTTTTAAAGTGTTTGGTTGTTGTGATATAACCTAACTCCATCTTTCTTCTGCTATTGATATTCCCTTGCTCTGGGACACACCATGCAAAAATAATAAAAATCATTTGTCCACTTGTCCTAAAATCAACAAGTACACTTTCTACATGGTATATGGTAATTTTATATTTTCTGTGAGGCTTGTATTACAAAACCCCAGTAGGTAACTGAATCCTCAGATGCTTATAACCCTTTACAGAAAATGTTTTTATTTATTCACATATCTTAAGGATAAAGTTTAATTATAGCCTATCTGAATAAGTGTTTACCAGTAGCAACTGACAAACAGAACAATATTGTCACAATTGTAATGTGAATATAGTTTGTCCTTAAAAAAATCTTAATGTATTATGATATGATTTGTATGTATATATGTAAGTATGAGGTATGTATATGTTTGTTTGGGTATGTATGTGTGTGTGTGTTTAATTTGTGTAGGCATGTGTGTGCCAAGGACAACTTATGAGAGCTGGTTCTTTCTACTACGTAGGACCTCAGGAATCAACTCATACCTTTATTTGTCAAGCACTTTGATCGTGAGTTATCTGGGAGCTTGGAGGAATTGACTCTTGTCTTTTTGGTGGATCATTAATCTCCTTTGTAAGACAGTATTTCCTGATCGAGCAATGCTGGCTGGCCCATGTACTTCAAGCTTTTACCTGTCTTCACCTCCCTAGCTTGAGATAAAAATCTATGCATCATCATGCCCAACTTCTTAATTGGCATTGAAAATGCAGGCTCGGGTCCTTCTGTTTCAGAAGCAGGTATTTTACCAACAGAGCCATCTCCCCAAGCTACAAACTCTTTTATTTGTAATAAATGAGAACATGTGTCTGTGAGAGGAAATAAAGTGAAAGATACAGGCAAACTGGTTAAACTACTCTGTAAGGGTCACTAGAAATAGCTTCTTTAATTCCATTATTTCCAATCTGGTAGCCTTCAGAGTGACTGATACACAGAGAGTGTTATGGTGAGTACGTGAGACAAAGCATCATTTCATTGCCTCACTGAGTATAGCTGGTATTTTCACACCTACAAATTGTTTACGGCCGAAATTTTCTATTTAGAATTTTATACCACTGTTCCCTGTAGGTGACTGAAACCACGGAAAATAAAACTGTGGATAAAGTATGAGACTGTGCACTCTTTATTCATCATAGAAGACAGCATTCTCAACGGAGTTTTCATCTGTGACTTTGCCGACAATTCTATAGCACTTCAGACCATTACTTCTTTGCTCTCATAGTCAAAGCCCTGTGCACAGACATTTCATAAAACAGATAAAACACTTGCTGGTGGCACAATGGCTTATATATCACATGGCCATGTATAGGGTATTAATGACAATGGATGGCTTATCCTATATGGTCTTTGAAGGAACACTAACCCAATCTAGCCTGTGGTTCTAGCAGGCCTTGCCCTTCCCCCTCCCCTGCCTTGCCACAAACCATTAGATCACATCCGTAAAAGTAGCCACCAAGGTCTTTTCCGTTATTTGGCCACTTCCTCCTCTTGAGCTTGACTACCAAGATCCAGTTATCAAAGAATTAAAGGCCAGCAACCAAAAGCCCTGTTAGGTTCAACTAATTTATTTGCCTAATTAAAATATATGATTGTACCCTAGTGCATTCTAACATACACTGTCCGTTTTTTTTCTTAAAAAAATTACTCCTGCAATGTCATTTGCTGAGGTTTTCTTCTTGAGTCAGAAAGCAGCCACCTTAACTTTTCTTTTTTTTCAGTTTAATGAAGGTTCTCTCTTTGAAAACAGGTGTTGGGGGTGCTTTGTGCCCAATACAAAGAGACCCACGGGGGTCTTTTTTTGGCTGTTATTGTTTGTCTTTCTTTACTGATAATTTTTCTTTACTGATAAACTTTCTTTACTGATAATTTAATTGAAATCAGAATCATGGATATTTCCATTGTTGCCTTTTTTTCCAGAGTTTTTTTTTTTTTTTTTTTTTTTTTTTTAGCTATAGCTATGTGCCTAACCTGTCCCTATCTCATTTAGGTAATTTTGATGTTTCTACTCTTAACTTCTCTGTTATACGATAATGACTTCACTTTGTATGCCCCCTGTTCTGCTCTATCATATTTAGATTTCAGAGGAGTACATATTTCTCCCAAGCAACTCTCCTGAAACTTAAGCTTTCCCAAACAAAAGCCATCAAGCCCCTGCTTTGCCCTCAAGTCTTACTGCAATAACCACTCGTGTAAATTTCCTGATTAAATGAAGTGTAAATCATTGTTCCAGCTTCCCTTTTCTTAAATGGCCATAACATACTGAGTCTAAATTGCAACATAGTATCTGCTTCCTATTTTCTTGTTTGTGTTGATATTGTCCAGGGCATCATGATTGCTAAGCACTAACTCACTCAGCTATATATCCAATATGTCTCCTTTTGCGCCTTTTTTGTTTTCTGAGACAGGCTTTCTTTGTATAGCCTTCGTTGTCCTGAAAATTTCTCTGCATACCGGGCTGACCTTGGACTCACAAGATCTGCTTGCCTTTCCCTCCTGAGCACTGAGATGAAAAGTTGCCACTATATTATTATTATTATTATTATCTTTACAAATAAAATTCACTAGCCATATTGTAATGTCACCATATTGGATCACAGTCATGTACATACACTGATCAATGGTTCATGCTTTCAACCTGTGACAGGAGGATTGAATAGTTGCAGCGTACATCAAGAAAAGTCATATTGCAACAAAAATCTTTACTACCTTCTCTTCTACTAAAAATATCCATTATGCTTTGGACCCATATAAAGATGCTGCATTTTTCCTCTCATTATTCATTTATCCAAGTTTATACTCAGCTAACATTACTTACAATTGCGAAGTCAATTTTTGTCATAGTATATCACTACATAGTAAACAAACACTTGATATCTATCCAAAACATAAAAATGTTGTTTTGTACTGGTTATATGCTATGGTAGAGCATAATATTGTAATATAAATTTCATTTCATTAAATTATTTCATACCACTTTGCCTCAAGCAAGATTTGTAACGATGGGATTAATATGGACATGTTTATTAGACAAAATTGTGTAAGCCTGGCATATCTTTCTTCATGTGCACTATACTACATTGTGAAAATATTATACAAGATCTATGCTACATAGTGAAAATAATATATAAGAACAATATTCTGTTCTGATCAAAATTTTATATGTATAAACATAAAATGAAGCTCATTTTGAGTTATCTCCAACTCTGTAAGTGACCAGAACGAGGAAGTGAACCTGTCTTTGATATTGCCTCCTGGAAACAATGTAAGTAAAAGGCCAACTTCTCAGGACTACTTTCCAATTATGTGAGATTCTTTTTCGTGTTACATTGTATAACGTATGATGGTAGGAAAAGAGGAGAAAATACTGTGTTTTATTTCAAATCACAGGAAATGGGCATGTAAATAAAAGCATTTGCACATGAAATAAATAGGATTATGAATGCACTCAAGGTGGGAAGATCACTTTAAAAGCGATAACACTGTAGTGCCCAGAGAAGTAAAAAGGACTTCTTGCTAAACAAAATGGACATTGAAAAAGCATGGCTTTTATAAGGGCAAAGTGGTTTGTTCTCTCTTGTGTAAAGTATAAACAGAAACATTGAACTCAGCTAGTTCACTTAAACATTTAAACAATAAGCACTTCCATTAATGTGTAGTAATGAGGCAGTCCTTGGGAAAAAACAGAGAATGCTTATACATGCTCACACAAACACATATAAATCTACAGGTATCTTAGTATATTTAACTAGATAAATGTATCAATGATCAAAAAATTACTTGCACATCTTGCGATCTCATTCTTTGAGAAGCAAATTTGGCCAATTATTAGTATAGGGAAAGCAAAGAGAACATGGTAAGAACTGGTTAAGACTCTAATTCAAATGTCTTCGATTTAAAGATAAAAATACAAAACAATTCACAAAAATTTAAAAATTTCAGCTAAGTCTATGCTATTAATTTTATTTCTTTATTTATTTTGGGACAGGTCTCACTGTGTATATCCCTAGCTGGTTTGGAGCTTGCTATGTAGACCAGGCTGGCCTTGAACTCACAGAGATCTTTCTGTTTCTGCCTTTTGAATGCTGAGATTATAGGAACTCTACCCTATGCCCAGCTAAATAAGCAATTTTAAATTAGACATCACTTAAAGCCTGCCTTCGGTAAAATATAAACTAAAGCTATGTCTGGCTCTGATACATCTTATTGACTCATTAATTATTCAAAACTAGGGAGGTATCAAAGAACAACTTGAACTTCTGATCTATTTTAAGATATTAAAATCTTGGAAATGTAGCATTCATATTCATGTATGCCAACACCTTCACAGATAAATGTTCCCTCAGGCTGCTCTTCTGACCTCCACCCTATTGCATTGTATCTACCCCTTTTCATTTTATCTCCTTAGGTCTCAAAAGCAAAAGGAGTTAACAAGCCAAAAAAATAGTTTAAATCTAATTTCCATTTTGAAAATTAACTTCTATGGAGATGATAACATTAACATATTTCAAATGTTGAAACATTTTTAGATATGGTTATTATTACCTGTTGTGTGTGTGTTTGATACCAGACCTTCTAACTGGGAAGCAAGCAGTAGCAGGCAGTCTCAAGATGTTCATCTCCTTTGAAATGATACTTCTTCAATTATACTCCTCATGGAGTGAATCTTTTTGGGAAGTAAGTTAGTATTTTGGCAAGAAAATATTTCAATTTATTGTATTGTACTTGAAGCAGTTGCTAATCAAATTTGAGGATTATAGGGCATTCTACAAAGTCATTTAAACATGCATCCGTTATAGGTGTTTGTGAATTCTTACAATAATATATTCAGATATTTTTGAAAATACAGAATACTAATTTCATCAAAAATAAGTGAAGATGTTATGCTTTTAATAAGATCATTTCTTTCAGCATAGAGTGGGGAGGAGCTCCAGAGGGCCCCTCTCTAGTAGATCTACTTGTAATTGATAGCTGTTGAGGGTTGACAGCTGCAAAGGAAGTGAGAGAGCCATTGCATTGGCAGGCAGGGTAAGCAACTAAGAGGTTGTACACATCCCAGCAGATAACACCATATTCTTGAACTTATGGACAGTGCTAATTGGAATTAAAAAAATAAGCAAAAACATTTACTTTATATTTTTATTATTTGAAACAATTTTTAAATTTAAATATATTTTGATCATATTCTTTTCTTTTACCAAGTTCTTCCAGATTCTCTACCCTCCCCACCGATCCAACTTTAAGCTCTTTCTCAAAACAAAACAAAACAAAAAAAGCAATATAATAACAAAGACCCTCACAATGAAGAAAACAAAATAAAGTACCACCCCCCCCCAAAAAAATAGAACAAACAAACAAACACGAAACCCAGAATATGACTAAACAACAACCAAATAAAAACATACGCACACTCTGAAATGGAGTTCATTACAGGTTGATCAACTACTGAACATAAGATCTGCCCTAGAGTGGTTGATATCCACAATAGACCCACTGTCACTCCATTGGTGAAACCTGATTTCCCTCTCCCAGCAGGTAAGAATGATAGTTCAGCTGTTAACCATTAGCCTAGCAGTTAGGTTTCCATTCACTCATCAATTTTTCAAAAATATGATGAAGTAAGATAAAATAAGATAAAGCAGAAACAATCATTTTTAAACTTGGAAAAGATAAACCAACAGAAGGAAGAGAGCTCAAGAGAAGACATAGGAATGAAAAACTCACTTGTTCACACATTCAAGAATCCCATACAAACACAAAACTGGAAGCTAAAGTACAGAGGACCTGGTGGAGACCCAGGCAGGCCCTTTGGATGCTGCTCAGTCTCTGTTAGTTCATGTGAGTTTTGCTCATGTTGATTTAAACGGCTTTGTTTTTTGGTGTCCATCATCCCCTCTGGCTCTAACACTCTTTCTGCCTCCTGTTCCAAGGGGTTCTCTGAGCTCTGAGGGGAGGGCTGTAATGGAGAGTCCCCTTTTAGGTCTCAGTGTTCCACGTTATCTCTCTCTCTCTCTCTCTCTCTCTCTCTCTCTCTCTCTCTCTCTCTCTCTCTGAATAATGTCTGGCTTGGGTGTCTTTATATGTTCCAATCTTCTGCAGAACTAAACTTCTCTGATGATGTTTGAATAAGGTACTGTTCCTCTCTGGTGAGTTAATAAAAACAAGTAGATAATTAAAAAAAAAAAAGCAGCAAGAAACTGGAAGGGAGCTATTGTGAAGAAAGCCAGGGACAGCTTGAGGGAGGAATAGGAGGTGGATAAGACTACGTTGCAATGTATATACCTATGACATTTTCAAAGAATAAATTTAAAAACCATTTCAGAAGTACTGACTACATGGGGCATATTAATTTTAAAGATTTGGGCTGGTCAGGGGCCATTGATGATATAAATAAACATGCTACACACACACACAAAGAGAGGGAAGAGAGAGAGAGAGAGAGAGAGAGAGAGAGAGAGAGAGAGAGAAGGGGTCTGTAGATGATACTAAACAGACTAAGACAACAGAACTTTCGTGGAGCGTCTACTGATGGTCAAGTTTGACTTTTTTTTTTTTGTTTTTTCTTTTTCTTTCTTTCTTTTTTTTTTTTTCTGAGACAGGGTTTCTCTGTAGCTTTGGAACATTCCTGGAACTAGCTCTTGTAGGCTTGTAGGCCAAGCTGGCCTCTGCCTCCTGAGTCCTGGGATTAAAGGTGTGTGCCACATCATCTGGCCAAGCTTGACTTCTTTATCCTCAAATTATTACCCTTGTTTCAGGTCATATTAATTTGTTATAAATTCCTGAAAAGGTATAATTTTGAAGCCGAAGGTCAGGTTCTTGATAACTATAATGTGAATAACTTGACTAATCTGAATTCAAATGCACCATTGCACATATGGAATATAATTCATGTGATGATAACTGTGTTTCATAATAGGGACTCTGCGAAAATTTATACGAAGTAAACCGCATACCAAGAATAAAATTAATTTGCTGCATAAAAACTTTTTATCAAGAATTACATGTTCACTCTTCAAAACTTTACATCAGAAAATG
Source organism: Microtus obscurus (assembly GCA_963919715.1). Taxonomy (NCBI): domain Eukaryota; kingdom Metazoa; phylum Chordata; class Mammalia; order Rodentia; family Cricetidae; genus Microtus; species Microtus obscurus. The sequence goes on along the minus strand of CAWTZC010001616.1, from coordinate 5,902,907 downwards.
AATGTAATAGATACTAGGATTTAATTTTTCACCTTGCTAAGTGTGATTTTGTATCTGTTTCAGTGATTTATAATATTCTAATTTTTACATCCATATATGTAAATACTGAGTATGGCTGAAACAAGCATGCTTCAGTATATTTAAGTAGATATCCTCAGTCATTTCAGATCTCAAAGAATTTACTCCTAAAGACAATATATTTAATCATGTGTGCTCCTTAATTTTTATGTAAAGTAAAATTTTTCTATAGAAGGATATGAGGCTTTAAGTTCATTATCCCAGAGCCTTAAAAGCCCAGCCAATTTGGCATAATAATCTATTATGTCATATATGTGCATTTTGCTTGCATTTCTACTTCATATCTCTGCTGAATTATACAATTTTCTAACCCTTCTTATACCAGTATGCCCCATACACACTTAAACTGTACTTCCCACACTTGGAGCATACGACTATTAGTCACTAGATACAAATAAGAGGATTATCAAAACGGAATGACTGTAATACACATTTATGTGCACATATAGACTTTATAAATTTCTCAGGCACATAAATTTGATTAAGTCTGGTTGCCAGAACAATATCAACAAATTTAACATGACATTTAAAGACAATGTTAATATTTAATCCTGTGACCTGAAACAATTGCATTTATTTGTACACAATATGATGCAGTAATTAATGAGGATAAAACTATTACTTAATTAGCACTGTCTGATACCATTAAAAGAATCAGAAACAAAGTGTTTAATTTGAAATGCATTCTTTATTTCTAATATTATGCCAAGTTGATATTCAAATTTCAGACTCAATTGCATGTTTAAACACAGTCTAAAAACAATTTAGGATTTATTACAATATCATGTTTTAAAGTTTAGAAATGAGTTTTAAATTTATTTTGTGTATAAGTGCCTTTCAGGAATATATATATACATATATATATATATATATATATATATATATATATATATATATATATATATGTCGCAAGCATGTGCTATTCTGGATGCCAGCAGAGAGTGTCTGATTCCCTAGAACTGGAGTTACAGGTGGTTGTGAGCTACCATGTGGTGCTGAAAGCCCAGCAAGTGCACTTAACGCAAGGCCATCTCTCCAGCTCCTATTGCAATGCTCCTAGGGAAAGGTAGAATAAAGAGTTGTTGCTCATGTCCCACATAAGATTCTTCACATGGCAGGAAACAAATTTATCCTCCAGTATAAAGAAACTGTGATGGCTTTGGGAAAGGTATTTGTATCTGAGTGGTTGCTTTTGTGCGACAACTATATTTACAGTTATCAACCATTGCGTCATTTCAAAGGAGGTGACACATTGTGATCAAGGCTGACTCCTTAAACTAAAATGTTTGACTGAATGAATGTTTCATTCTATGCCCTATTTTACTTTCCAGTAGAAAATGTGTAACATTTATACCTATTTTATATTCTATGTAAGTAGTGATGATTTGAGCTTTTAGTGTAACATGCACACATACATACAGATCCATACACAAAGTACGTAGTAGCTGGCAATCAGCTCTCTATGTTTAAATAAGTGAAGTCTTTTTGTAAAGCTGTGCTATTGAAAATAAGACAAAATATTAACTATTGTAAGTTTGTAATATATTAATTTAGAAGTATAATATATGGAAGTCAGAGTAATAGCTGAAAACTAAAGTTAACAATTATGCAAACCTGGGAAAATGGACTAATTGTTCTAAGCTCTATTGTGAGCTATAAAATGGCTGTTGCTCTATATGGTTCAATTGTCAAACACATTTTAGGTTATAAACCTGTCCACTAAATAACTTACGTTTCTTTAAAATTATCCTCGCTCACCTTCTGTCTAGGTTTTATAATGAAAATAGCAAAAAAAAAAAAACCCACAGAGTGTTGAAATTGTCAGCACCAAACTCATCTCTAGCACACAGTTATCTTCTGTCTATTTTTACTTGTGTGACACAGAAAGAGCATACTATAAATATCAGGTTAAGACTAAGAGAGACGATTTATAAAACCTCGTCTACCCCTGCCTGTGCAAACATGGAAAAAAATTCATGGAGCACTTGTCTCTCTTAAACATTTGTCATAGAAAATTAAAAATACGTGTCTCAGAATGATTTATGACACTTAATGATGCTTAGGGACATTTCTATTCAGACAAAGTTGGGTCAGCCTGCAGAGCACCTTCTCAGCCTTTATGGGCTATAGGAAAATATGCTGTGTATGGAGGAACTGCTCTAACAAGACTTGAGCAGGTGAAACAGAAGGAAACAGATATGCAATGGCCACTCCTGTAGCAGACACAGACAACGCTTCAAGATTCCTAGACTTCTCCAGATCCACAGTCAGCTCTCATAGCCCAGGATCACACAGTAAATGTTTGCTTTTGTTCTGAGGACTTGTTATCAGGGTTCAGTTACCTTGTAAGCCAATGTGGCTAAACTGAGGTAGTAGTGCTAGCCCTTCTTCTAAGGACTGTGGAGCCTCTTCAGTTATTCAGTTTCTTCCAAAACTCCTCATTTACAGAGAGTCTGATTTACGTGATCCATTACAAATGCATAACTAGGCTGAGAAAACCCATGTGTTAAAATATTTAGGCTTAGTTACATTTCCTCTCTTTAAGATTAATCTCCATTTGAAATTTCCTGAACCTTCTCCAGAGATTCTTAATGAAAAAAAATGCAAAATTTGGAATGCAAATGCTAGAAGTTCACGTTCCAACTCCTTCCTAGGAGGTTCTGGATGATTTCCTTTCTAACACAACCTGTGCTGTCTCTGGTAGTAGTCACAGGGCATATGACGCGTCTCAGACCACTCTGTCCCTCCTGCAAACTTGGAGGATACATGGTCCCCTTAAGTGTTAAAAACTTCTTGTGAAGATGTATTGTGAAAGGTCCATTTTAAAAGAAAAAAATTGCAAACAGCATCCTCTATAGATATTTTTGGTTTTCTGTCCCCTGAGCTCATTGAATTCTCAGGCAGTATTGATTGATTGATTGATTGCCTCACCTAACCCACCATCAAATACATCGAATACATTAGTATCCTGAGGTAACTAATACTCACTGATCTGAGTTTGATTTTCTGCCACACAGCAAGATCACCTGATGCCAAGGAAACTTTTTGGAGCATTTTCAATTTCATTTAAACTCATAGTGTAATTTCAATTGTCTGTTCGTTTGCGGTGCGTTCCACTAGAATACATTAAAAGGCACCTCCACAGTTTAAGGATTTAAATGTTGGTCTGGGCATGTAGATATTATAGGATGTGTATTTACAGTGTTTCTCTGGCCTTGTTGCCAAGATTGCTCTGCCTGTGTTATGAGCAGAATCTGTATGAGAAGTTAGTGCTTTCATTTCTCTGGCATGTACAGATGCAACCTCTCCGGCTTGAGTTTTTTTTTTTTTTTTTTTTTTTCCTTGGGCCATTATAAATTGTCAATTTGGTTCTCTCTGGTCCCCACTGGAAGTCTTCATCATGAACTCTACGCACGATGATCCTGCTACATGCCTGCTAATAAATCCTCTAAATTGCTTCATGGAGAAAAATGGCACAGCTCTGAACAGTCAGCAGCGATGTTCTCGGCAAGCTGGAGAGCTGATTGGTAGAATTTAAGTCTCGGGACGGTAGCTAATAATAGCGTTACTGTGATGTGAACTTCCAATAACCTCACAGGCCTGTCACCTCCCTTTCCTAATTTTAAGCAGGAATCACTGATCGTTAAGGCCCCTCCATCTTTCTGAGAATTAGAATAGAGAAATAACACTTGAACTCACAACCTAAGAGAAGAAAGTAGTTCTCAGCTGCCTCTCACATGTTTCATAGTTTGTATGCAGTATCCTTTAGGTGATGATAAGTTTATAAGAAATCAATTGGCAAGGGATGCTGAGATTTGACAAATGATGACCATTTGACCTTTGACATGTGTTTTATTACAGAATAAATAGAAAGAAAGAGAGATATTAAGCACCAGGAGAATGGTAGTTTGGGGAATGGAAGGCTTGGATTCTATTGGCCAATTTATGGACTTTGTATATGTGCACGTATTTTTTGTTGTGAAACCGACTCTTTTAGGCATGTCTAGCTTGCGAGCCTGGGCTGGTGTATCTTACTGCTGCTGTGAATACAGCCCAACACAAAATTACGAACATGTTTACAATGCTATGAGACTTTTCTTTTTGCATTTTTCCTTTTTTAAAAAAAATAAATTGCTCTGTGTTTTGTGCTTCCGAGTAGATTTTGTAGATGACACTGTGTCACAGTTTCAAATGGTTGGGTACATCTGCGAGAAAGCAGTTGGCCTTGGTGGCTTTTAGTATTTATCTTACACTAATAATCTGTGAATAAGATGGTAGCACATAGGGAGAAAAATGCTCCACTTCCAGCACTGCAAAGCCTATCTGGCAGTCTACTCATCCTCAGGATGACTTGGCAGTGTAAGAGTGTCATCAAATGTTCCCCGTGTTATGTCTACATAGTCACATGAAACACTATTTCACAAAATCATGTTATCAGAGAAAAGACCGTAATAAGCAATTGCTTTTCCTGCTTATATTTTCTGTGTAGACTTCCTAGGCTTAATATGCATATCTAGTTCTCTGGGAAGTAGCTTTCAGATTTTATTTTTCATGAACCTAACTCCTTTTTACTATCTCCTCTTAGAACTGAAGGGAAATGATCTGTATGTTCCCATAAATAAAAGCTCTTCAAGGAGACAGTCGTCATGACTTTATAATGTCACTGTAATGCCAAACAGGGCTCACATTACATAGGACTAGGAGACAGCCTCTCGGGACTCAAGTGTCTATATGTCTGTGCAGCTCTAACACCTCTACCCATGGTAAGCAATGCTATTTTTATTTTTTTTTAAAGCTTTCAACTTCTGACTCTACCGCCTTCATTTTGCTCCTGACAACTGTATAAAATACAATGCAGTTAAAATGCAATGAGATGTTTCTTCTGTTGCACCCTCGGATGTCTCTGCTTGGGTGACTTTTAAATTTTCACAGCTGTCATCCAGCCAGGATGGATCTTGTATAAAAGACAACCTTGTAGACTCAGGCCTAAAGACAGTCTTGAACTCTCTTAACACCAAACAGGTGGTGCCAGGTATGAACCTAGGGAACGTGTTCCAGCTGAGCACAACCCTTCCTGTAAAGACTTCCCACAGGGCAGGGAACCCTGATAGCTCTTTGGGCTGAAGAGGGAGGGGGACTTGACTGGGGGAGGGGAGGGAAATGGGAGGCTGCGGTGGGGAAGAGACAGAAATCTTAAATAAATAAATAAATAAATAAATGATACTGAATAAATATATGTTAAAGATATAAAAAAAAGAATTTTAGTCGTATATACCTTTACTATTTATAATCATATCTGGAACCCTCAGTGGGTAACCACTAAGTTCCCCTAGTTGGTGTCAATTCTCAGTGTCCTATTTATTTTCTACTGGACTAAGAAAAGAAGATTCAAAAGTCCTGAAGACTTTAATAACGTTTTAATAATAAACGTTATTAGTAGAACTGGATAAGATGACACAGTTTATTCTTAACCCATACTCAAGGGTGATCAGAATGTGTCCACAGAATATGTGCAGGGCCAGGTAAGTTTTCTGTACCTAATCTCCCTCCACTCAGCTCCCATCTGCAAATTAGTGTCTTTTTTCCTCCCTCCCTCCCTCCTGTCCCCTGTCCGTCTCCTTCTCTCCTTCCTCTCCTACCTACCAACTTCCTTCTTACTTTCACCCAACATAAATTTTATGGTCACATCCCTACATCTTACTCTAAAAGGTTCTTACAGTGGTATCTACATATGCTCTCTTCCCACAAGTAACCCGCAGAATGACAAGGTGAGCGACTATAGGAAGCAAAATAATCATGTTATAATGGACTGTTAGGCCACAATGTGAGCATACAAAGAACAGAGTAGTCAATTTAAGAAATAACTCATGAAATACATAGTATTTGCATCATAAAGTTTCATTTTCATAAATGACGTTAATAAAAAGTGTAAAATTTCATACGTATTTTTTATATGAATGAGAAAAATGAATCCCTTTGATATAATGTAAAGGAATGTCACCAGAGCTAGAGGTCACAGACAAACTTAAGCTTTGTGGAGCCAAGTCCTTTTACTTCATCCCAAGTTGGATGTTTTCTTTAAGCATAAAACTCAAGATGGCTGTGTTCAATTTAGAAGTTGCTGGCTACACAGTTTTTCCTTCCTGAATTGCATGTTTATTCTACCATAAAATCTTGCAAGACAGTGAAGTAAGAACCCTCTCAGGACAGCTAGCCAGGATTTCTTATTGTCTGGAATTATAATTTATCTACTTTGCTTATTTATGTTTTCTTTTTACTGATTGTTTTCCTCCTTATTTGTTGCTGAAAATTACCTATATTTATTCCCTGAGCTTTTATTTGATAATTCAACTATTTACTTAAGATCCTTTAACATACAAATTAAAATTTTGATCATTTCACTAAAAATATTTAGTTATTTTTTCTGCATGAAAATATTTTTATTTAAAATTTTTTATTAAAGATTTAATTAAGATATATATCCATCTTATTTTTTTGTATACAAAGAAGTTGTATAACTTATCCTCAGACTCTATAATTTTCAAAGCAATGCAGTCAACATGAATAAGTAGGTATATTTTCACCTTGGCAGAACAGTAAATATCCTTAGTATAAAGTGAAAGCTGACGAAGTAAAAGTTGAAGCTCATAGTCTCAACAATACAGACCCTGCTGGGATTTGCTCAATCATAGTGATTTAGGGTTGCTAACATCTTCTAAATCTGAAATATGAGCTCAAGTTCACTATAGAAGCCCTGTTGAGCTTTGTCAAGAGAGATGAACTTAGTTGTGACCATGTGAGCCTATAGTACTTAGTGAAGTATATGGTGAACATTTTCTACAGTGGGCTAAGCTTTCTCTCCCTTGCAGCTGTATGCTCAGACCCCTTCACTTACATGGCTGTGAGGATAATGCGAAAGGCTGTAAATTTCCTCAGACTTTTTTTTTATGCATTTGAAAATAGCTCTTCAGTGCTGTATGAGAATGCTGCTCAATTATTTCAATCCAGTTTCAAAGAACAGTGGAAAGAAGGAACAGCGACAATATGATCTTCCTCAGCTAAAGGTTTAGTTTTACGTTGGCACAAAAAAACACACATCTCCCCTTACTCTATTACCTGCCTGGCATGGCTTGAAAAACCTATCAACAATATGAAAACAAATAAGGAAGTAATAGAAGAGAAACAACAGGCAGCTCTTAGACAGTCAGGCCTCACTGTCTTTGCTTGCATGCCTGGAGATTCTTCTGACCAATAGAGTATCACCTACTTCTGCTGTGGCTCCCGCTCAGCTTCAGGGTTCTGGATGGCTGGCCACTCTTGGCTTTTAATAGTCTGATAGGGACATTCTTCTTCCATCTCTAAAGCAAGCCCATACCAAAAGCCTTAGTCTGGCTTCCCTAACCAGGGAAGCTTTCCCAGAATGCTTGGGCTATCTTCCCAACTCTCTTGATCCTGTGCACCTCTTTACCCCACAGTTCCTGCTCACAGCCTTGCATGCTGTAAGATTTCTTGACATATGAATTACAGCTGGCTTGTTACCATTTCTACTCATTTCAATATTCCCAAAGCTTAACAAACAGTTTGCTTTGTACATCATGCTCACTAAACATTAATTAAATATGTTTATTAATTCATTATGTCACACACATCATTATCTTCACATCAGTTAGCACAGTACCATGGGCACCACAGGGCCTCCATAAGCATTTGTAGGTTGATATTTAAAAAAAAAAAAAAAAAAAATGTCAAGATGAAATTTTGCCCGTGGGTGTTGTGTAAGTTATCTCTTGAGTGCATTTTATCATACCAATTCTTGTTTTATAAATTTAGTTTACTTGAAAGAATCACAATTTTCTACATTGTACACATTTGAATTTTCAAATTCACCCACAGAAACTTCCATGCCAATAAGGAATTCTCTTCCACAGTATGACAAATTGAATATAAAAAACTAAGATGTAACTCTTGGACACCCTCTCCTGATTTCCCATCCTACATACATGTAAATAAAACAAGGAAAAAATGTTAGGGGAATGTAAAATGACAGTGTTTAGAGATTTTTACTAGATATATGTACAAATTTCAGACTATGGTGAATATACAGAAGACCAGCAGAAAGATTTTGTGCTTAAACCCTAATGAGATTACTCATTTAAAAATTAGTAAGAATTTGTAGTTCCAGCCAATTTCTTAGGCTAGTATTCCTCACTTTTTTTTTTTTTTGTTAATGAAAGCACATTAAGTCACAGCAGGCTAAAAAAATAAAAACAAACAAACAACAAGAACAAAAACCCAATGACCTTGGGTTATTTGCGTATTTTGGGGTTCCTGTATTCCCTACTGACTTCTGTTCATTTCAGAGGTGGTTTGAGAAGTTTCCCACCACAGAGAGATTTCTGGGTGTCTACAGGTTAGAACACTTAAGCCTTAATCCTTAAGTATTTGATCAGTAACATCCACGGTAGTGGGTGTATTTGACCAAATAATTTTACGATCAAACTGGGGGAGGAGTGATGTAGATCTACTGATCTTGTCAGGATTAATTGTTTTCCTCCTGAAAGTTTAGTTGCCTCGAGCCTGGCTCACAGTGCAATGAAGTACAATCTACCTGCGGAGCAATGGAAATGAAATAATGCTATAGACAAAATGAAAACCAAGGAATAGCAGTTTGGTGTCCTGTGGAGAACCCTGATGATGGAGAATCTCCTACCGCGTTGCTTTTCATCTGCAGACCTGGTAAATCGCCATGGGGTTGCCATCTCTCAAGGCTAGCACAGTTGGAATCGGTATCAGCTCCCCAGGCGTGATGTGGAGTCAAAGGTGCCACAGAGACTTTAAAGGTCACCCAGTTCAGTGCTTTTTACATTCTCTGTCCCAAACGTCGATTTCCACTGAAAGGCAGAGATGAATTTATTCTGAAACATCTTCCCGGAAAGAGAATTCTGTGACAAGGCACTGGAACTTTAGAATTCTGTGGGTAGCCCACCCTAATCCTCCTGCTCCAATGCAAGCCTAAGTGTTTAGTGAGCTTTCACAAGACCACTTCTATTTATTTGAAGGATATGTATTACATCATCAGGCTCTCCAGACAGGACATTCTTCATTCCTTTGACTTTTCCTCAAAGGCTATATATTTCTCTAAATTTGTTTTTTCTCCTCTAAGTCTAGCCAAGGTCCTGCACTTTCTGTTATAATTAATACTGCTTCTAAGCAGTTGTGCAGGGCAAGAATGCTGAGTCCAAATACCATGATGGTGGGTGGTTCTAGGAAATAAGATGAAATTGGGATTCTCCGTGGATATATATTTAGTTTGTGGCCCGTGACAATTGATTCAGAAAACTCACCCCGTTCACGCTAATTGTGGTCAAGGAAGAGCTGACTTCTCTATGTAATGTAAGATGTCCCAGGTGAGCACCATTCTGCATATGATTGGCAAATACCACACAATGATTAATTAACATATTGTCTGTAAAACTTTATCCAACAATTTAATTTAACTAGTTGTGTTGGTATGAAAAAATGTTGATACAATGGAAATACATTATTTCATAGGGATTAAAGAGTTGATAGAGCAAAGTTGTATTCTGAGTTAATGATTTTCAGCAAGGTTCAATACCACACACACACATACACACACACATACATATACACACACATAGAGAGAGAGAGAGAGAGAGAGAGAGAGACGGAGAGAGAGAGAAAGAGAGAGAGAGAGACAGATAAACAGACAGACAGATATCTGTTATGTTTTGGAAGGATTAAACATATCCAATATTCTGAATCTTTTCTCAATATTGCAACAGCGCTATGACATAGCTACTTTTGTTTTTGGTTTAATTAATGCTTTTGATAAAACTGTTTATAACATAACTCTAATAATAGTTTATATAACATTAATGTCTCTGTTTGTCACTGTTATTTTTAAACTTTTTACAATGTACTTAGACCCTGTAGAATTAGATAATTTCTTTCCATTGTAACACAACCATTATTTTGTTACAGAGAAGGACCCACAGCATATTCTTTCTAATACTCAACCCACTCTAGCAAACTCCACTCTTGCTGCTACCTGAGCTCTTTGAATTCTGACTAATTTTCTCCTCTTTGATGCTGTTGAGCTCAGTTCTACCTCAGTACCTTTGTAAGAAAGAATACTGAGACTGTTTTTTTAGTAGACCCACTTAAAATAAGCTCTTATTGTGTGTGTGTGTTGTCTTTGTATGTGAATGCACGCACATGTATTTTTTTGTGTGTACATGAATGTGTGTGTTGTGTACATGTGCGTATATGCATGTTTGTGCTATGTATGTATATGTATTCTGTGTATGGGGAACTCTAGAAGAAAAAAATCACCAACTTATGTAATTGAAAGAGTTCTCATCTGTGTTTTGGGCAATGTTTACTAGCAGAATATCATGTCTATTTCCCTTCAACTTTAAAATGCATTCTTGTAGTATTTCACTATGTTGTGTGTAGACATGAAGAACAAGCCATGACTGCTCAAGCCCTATTCTTAGTCTACTCTTAAACTACATCGCAGTGGAAGCCAGTGAGATGGTGAGCAGAGGGGTGGCCAGTTCCCTTAATTATGTCATTTGCCTTACAGACAATCAGCCTCCAGTAGCTGCTGCTGAATCCAGGTTAGAGGTTCTCCTGAGGGGAACACATGAGAACAATGTAGTGCACTCCAGGAAGGTCTGCTGTTCTGCCCAGCTGATCGATCGCTCTCGGGCATACCACTCTAATTTCCTGTTCCTTTCAGATGAACATTTCTCTGCTTCGGCATTTTCTTTCATCACATTTTTCAAGTCCTTTTCAATAACTTGGCATTGTGTTTGTAATTTAAGCGTAGGTTTGACATTGTTCTTAACTCACTCTTTAATTGTTTTGGCAATCAGTGCTTTTACTGTATGATTGATTTAGCTTTTTTATGGCTTGAACCTGAGTTGATGCAGTTTAGGTACAAAAAGACTTTCTACAAAATGGACCTTGTCGTTTTAATCATTCTGAGAACAGTTTTACTCTCTGTCATCTCACCATTTGGTCAGTGCTATTAAGCCTTATCTTGTGTTCAGATGGCTTTGCTGTTCCCTGCATATGAGGCGTCACTAATGATGCTTTGTGGCTACTTTCTTTATTTTGCTTAACTACCTGCCTGTCATCACTTGCCTTCATAGTCTTCCTAACTTTCCTTTCTGATTCCAGTTTCTTGCACAAGGTTGTCATATCAAGAAAATATTCATTTCCTAATGACTTAATGAAGTCTACACATTCTGCCCCAACTGTTCTAGAAGGAAGGCTTACAGTAAGTTTTCATATGTTGAAAACATTATGTAGTCAAATAGACTAATAATACCCTCACTTTCCCATCTGCCTGGCTCTTGCCTATAAATATTATGGACTCAAGAACATGTGATTGGAAATTTGTACCCCCACTCCTGTTGAAAGTAGTTCTATCTGATCTCCTCTGTATCAGTCCCATAATATCACTCTCAAGTTGGCATGATTGTGCATCTCCACTCAGATACAGAGTGTTATGTACGGTATGTGGGGTCATACACCAAGTACATGACAGAGGGGGATTCTTTCCTGATTTCAAATCCAGCCTTCCTGGTTTGAATTTTCTGTTGTTATTGGTTCTCATTTTATACCAGCAGGTTTCAAGGTTGAAATATTCTGCCAGGTTGAATTACAAAGAGACATGAGTGGGATCTGGATTTCTGTGAAAGTCAGCCAAAGGAAAACTTTTCTCTACTAATATGAATAATTATAAAATAAAATTATTAGACTTTAAAATGAATCATTATCCATGGGTCCGTTTTAGAAACCTTTATGGTACAAAATAAGAGATGTTTAGTTTGTGATTTCTCATTCAGGCATATGATCTTTTATTGTCTCTTAATACCAGAGGCTTTAGCAACTTTGTGCCAAATGTGTGTGGAATAGATTCCTTGAGTGCTATTTTATGATTGGCTTTCAGGAGAGACAATTAATTGCTGTTGGTTACCAGTATTACAACCTTGCATTTAAGAGCTGAAACTAAGTTTTAAAATATTTTTGGAGCATCCCTCATTCATATCCAGTTTTATTGGGATCTAAAATAGATTCTACAGTCCACTAATCTAAATTACAAACTACACAGCCTATAATGAAAATGAAATGGATAACCAATGTATTGTTCGATTTTCAGAGTTAATTGCTAGATAGACACATTCTTTTATGACTCTTTATTAGCTTAGTTGAATGCTAGGAAAATCTAGAATGTCACACCACCTGAACATGTTTTTTTTTTTTAAATTGATACTTTAGATCTCAGTTAAAACATTTAATGACACCATTATTCCTACTGGACTGGCACTTTGAATAAATTGAATTTTAAATATTTCAGGGGACTTTAATTTTTTTCAATAGAGAAGAAGGAAAGATAATTGAAAGTTAATGAATAATGGAAACTATACTTCCCTAAAACATGTTTACGGCCATTGTGTGCCTCAGTGGGTATTTAGACAACTAACTGTGCTCTGATGGCAGCAAATAATTTTACAAACATTTACTGTGTATGTCAGGCTCTAAAGGTAACAGATAAATGAAATGCTCTCTAGAGCTGAACATTTAGTTCTGACCAAACAACTTGAATGTATAAAAAACTTATGGGGCCACATCATTTGGAGTGTTTAGCACCACCCAGAATTATTTAGAAGTAAAAACAGACAAAAAGGGTGCCATGACAATGGACAGGAATGTGAATGATGACAGTATGGAAACGATTATAGATTTAGGTGTTCAATCTGAATGAGTTCATCTTATATCCATCAGACCATAACTCATTTGTTGAATCAAAACAAAGTCTTATAAGTGTATCCAAAGTAAAATTGATTATCTACATATTAGACTCGTATTAGAAGTATTTGGAGTCATAACTATTTTGTTGCCAAGAACACTTCAGGGAAATATGATCTGAGTTCTCAGGTCAACAGAAGGAAATGAGGTCATTGGGGCTTGCTTTTCTCTTTGGCTGTGTTATATGTTATTTATTTTATCAGAGGTAAAGTAAGTAATTACAGGAGATGATGAGTGTTGGGTTACTGTCCATTTTGATACTTCCTTCTGTTGCTGAATCACCATTTCCAACGATAATCCTGAAGGGAACACAAGATCATAGAGGCTTGTTCTTGTTCACCCCACTTGGCACTGATATAGATACCCTGCATGATGCATGAGTCATCAAACTGGGACTGGTACTAGGCATCCAGAGAACCATGAGTCAGCAATTGGTGGCAACTGCTGATGATAACAGTGACCCAAAATAAGCAATAGTATCTGTTATGTACATTATCATCCTGCATGAGTCTGTATAAACATATCATTGGGGTGAGATATAAAACCTATGTCTTCACCTTTGCCTTGGCAAGCCTACCTGTATAGACCTGTGTGTGCTCATCCAAGACACATGTACCTGTTGGTCTGTGCTGTCGTGTGTAGGCCTGTGTGTACGCTGATACATACCTTAGCGCCTGTCTGCAACTGCCTCCCCATCCACCTATATGCCAGTGAATGAATGATTTTTTTACCTGCCCATGACTCCTTGTGTTTTTTTTTAAACTCCTAACTTCCTAAGGCCCATACCCAGACCCTTCTGTGTTGCTGGCATGAGTTTAGATACAACAAGTACTTCAATTTGGGTTTCTAGACCTTGGATTTTGGTTTAGTTTTCCTTTCTTCTTGATTTGCAACTGCTTGGGACATTACTAAGGCCACTCTGAGAGTACTAGTTAGTTGTAACTTGATACCAAAGAAGGAACAGTGCAAACTCATTAATACCTCCTCTCACAACATCAACAACAAACACTTCATAAAGCACACTGAGCAACAGATGCTGCCAACTAAATGCTTTGCTGTCCATGTCCATCTATACCAGAGCCAAGAAGGAAGGGGGAAGGAGTGTTTCTCTGCGGGAATAACTGGGAAGTATTCCTTGATTGTATCTCTCATGGAAATGTCAAATTAATTATTTCAAATACAGCCTATAGAGTTAGCCAGATGAAATAAAAAGTATGTGCATTTTAATGTTCTTTAATAAGAAAATGTAGAGGTAGATATATAAGGATTCTCGACATTCTAGAATTAATGCCCTGTTTCTGGTCTTTCAGTGGCAAACAAACAAAAACGATCAAAAGCAAAACGCTCCCTCAAGTATGTTTACAGTACTTCTTAGTTTTGAGGGATATTGAACTCTTAGCTTCTAGCACTTACTTGTTTTCTGGGCAGGCTCTTGCTATAATGGTCTCATCTAAAGTCAGCTTTTACTTGGCTAATATTCTGGATTAGCTGTGTCATGGCCTTTTTCAAATAGCTCCCTTGCGTTTACTCATGTGGTCACATGACAAGCTTTGCTTCTGAGGATGCATGGTGCTCTCTGGTCTTCTGGGGCCTTTGTGCTTAACATGTTATCTGAAGCCCCATTTATGCACGAATTATTTACTTTCCGCCTTTTTCCATGATGGCTGAAACTGTCTATCTCTTCCTCTTCACCCCCATGACAGCTGTCTACCATTTATATATGTCAGCTTTGAACATTACATGACATTCAAATCTCAAGATACCCTTCCTATTTGTTTAATGCCCAGTGCTACCTAAGCCCAGAGGAAAGAATGAGCATTGGCAAATGGTGACATTGCAATTCAGTGATGTGCAAGTGAGAAGTAAGGGACTACATTACGTGTCTCAGTCATTTCTTCAAGCCACTGCTTTCAAAATATTGAAAAATGACCCTCATACTTAAAAAAGCATCTTTGTGTAAGGGGCATAGTGAACACATTTCAGGCCTCATGACCCCGACCTCAGTAATGGAATGTAATCAAAGGTTAGCTTGTTTTGACTACCCTGTCTTTTTCTTCTCCCCAAGGAACTGTTGTCTTGTAGAAGTATTCCTTATTTTCTTCCAATCACAACCCTTTTCACCAGAGATAATTTTATGTGCATTTTATTAAATGTATGTATAAGTATATGAATAAAGTACTTAATGATAATTAATACTAAAAAAAATGAAATTTACTACAGGTTCTTGACATGTAAGGAAGTTTATTTAAAAAAAGTTGTATAAAATTGAGATTAATATGCTTATTTATTTTATATACAAAAAAAAAAAAAGCTTGTTCCGTAAGAAGACTCAGTGGGTGAAAGGTCTTGCAGTGCAAGACTGATGATTTTTTACCTCAATTCAATTCTCAGAATCCCTGGAATAAGGGGAAAACTCACTCAAAGTTGTGCTCTGGCTTCTGTTTACTTATGACATGATCTCTCTTTCTCTCTCATATATATGTATATATCAAATATATGTTAAACACCTTCATCATTTTTCAGAGTTGACTGATATTTTAATTTTACATTTGTCAAAGCAAAGAATTATACTTCACATACTGCCAAATAACAGGAATGTATTTATAAGCATTTCTGAATTTTTAGAAACACTCTCCTAAACGCAAACAAAATTTATTTAACTTCTGTTTAATAAAATAAAATCAATGACCATATATATTCTTTAAAAAATCAAATGTTTTAACTCCAAAAAGTACAAAGGTTTTCTAATTTTATACTTACATGCTGAGGACAGATTGCCGCATAAGACTTTACTTTTGTTAATTCAAACGTTACATTTTTTTTTTTATTTCAGTAGAAAGTCCTATGTGCACAGTAAAAATGCTAGAGTCCATGAGATGCAAAAAAATCTCAGTTCTACTCAGAGGGAGTGTTTGTGAATGCAGTGTTGTATTACAGGCTGTAACATGTAGTGAGTTCCCAAGCATGGCTCTCGAGATGTGTTGAGTTTCACACTACACTGTAAAAAAGCCCTATCAGGAGGAGCACAGGTTCACTGCATGTTTGATTAACTAGCATTTATTGTAGGTTCAGAAACATATCCCATCTCCAAACTTTTGTGCTTGCCACCCATCTTCGGTTAAAGAGCATGGGATCATGACTTGATTTAGAAAGCCAGAATCTCCTAGTGGTTTGCATAAAGTTCAAAGAATGTGTGAGATCTTTCTTAGTTCTCAATTCTGTTAATTTTTGAGATTGTAATTTAATTATAAAATATTCTCTTTTCCTTTTTTCCCTACAAACCCTCCGATATATCTGTCTCTGTTCTTCTTCAAATTGATTGCTTTTTCCACTCTTTTTTTCTTTTTTTTTATTATTATTATTTATTGAAGATTTCTGACTCTTCCCCACCGCCACCTCCCTTTCCCTCCCCCTCCCCCAATCAAATCCCCCTCCCTCGTCAGCCCAAAGAGCAATTAGGGTTCCCTGCCCTGTGGGAAGTCCAAGGACCACCCACCTCTATCCAGCTCTAGTAAGGTGAGCATCCAAACTGCCTAGGCTCCCACAAAGCCAATAGGTGCAGTAGGATCAAAAACCCATTGCCATTGTTCTTGAGTTCTCAGTAGTCCTCACTGTCTGCTATATTCAGCGAGTCCGGTTCCATCCCAGGCCCTCTCATACCCAGGCCAGCTGGTCCTGGTGAGTTCCCAGTAGAACATTCCCATTGTCTCAGTGTGTGGGTGCACCCCTCGCGGTCCTGAGTTCCTTGCTCATGCTCGCTCTCCTTCTCCTGATTCGGACCTTGAGATTTCAGTCAGGTGCTCCAATGTGGGTCTCTGTTTCTGTCTCCATTCATTGCCTGATGAAGGTTAATATTCAGGAGGATGCCTATATGTTTTTCTTTGGGTTCTCCTTATTTAACTTCTCTAAGAACCCGAATTATAGGCTCAATGTCCTCTATTTATGACTAGAAACCAAATATGAGTACATCCGATGTTCCTCTTTTTGGATCTGGCTTACTTCACTTTTCGATAAAGGAGCTAAAAGTATACAATGGAAAAAAGAGAGCATCTTCAACAAATTGTGCTGGCAAAACAGGATGTCAATCTGTAGAAGAATGAAAATAGATCCATATCTATCACCATGCACAAAACTCAAGTCCAAGTGGACTAAAGACCTCAATATCAGTCCGAACACACTGAACCTGATAGAAGATAAAGTGGGAAGTACTGTACAACACGTGGGCACAGGAGACCACTTCCTACGTAGAACCCCAGCAGCACAGACAGTAAGGGCCTCACTGAATAAATGGGACCTCCTGAGACTGAGAAGCTTCCGTAAAGCAAAGGACACTGTAGCCAAGACAGAAAGGCAACCCACTGACTGGGAGAAAATCTGCTTTTTTCACTTTTAAATATAAATATAACCTATTGAGCCCATATCATACAATGTTACTTCTGTGTATGGTTCCCATGTCTGACCATTTGGCATGGGGTAAGAGTTGCTGAGCTTTTTCCTGGGGAAGACCCTCCCATTCCCTGCTTTTCTAAGTTGCCTATAGTCCTTTGTGTAGGGTTGAGGCCATGGTTGTTTTAGCTTCATTTTCAAATTTGTTATCTACACATAATCACTAAGCATTTGAGCAAATTTTGTCCTTCAGTGCTAATCAGCACCTTCCCCAGTCCTCTGATGGAGGACTTCAGCTTCCTTGTGAATTTTCTGATGCAGTTATCATTATCTTAAAAAGTACAAACTTATAAATATACACCTACAAGTTCCCCAGAGAGCACAATGTTACAGTGAAAGAATTTTAAGCCTCCTTTTGCTTCCTAACCCACTATGCTTCCCAGAAGTAACCATTTTCAATCATTTGGAGTATTTTTGGATTGCTTCTATTTATGTAAACCTATAATGGCAAATCATCTCTGCTGAATATTCAAAACAAGGAGTCATATAGACAACAATGGGCTATTACATAGGGTGGCTCATGGATGGAATATAGAATAGACAGCTTTATTACTTCACATAACCCTATGTGTTTTTCTGTAATGATGTTATTTAACTGTATTGCTGATATGACAGTGTACACATTTCTACCTCAGTTATTTTAACAATTTCATAGTATGACATTATAGAAACTATACATTCTTCGATCAGCAGCCCAAAGTATCTTAGGTTGTATATGTTTGTCTTCCAAAAGTTAACTGAATGAACATTCCTGTGAAAAAAATGTTGACATTCCAAATGGTGGACTCTTAAGTAAATGTTTCTGATAAGAAATGCCGTGTCAAGCAAATATTCAAAAATTCTAATTTTGATCAATATTGCCAACTGCTTTCAAAATATACTTTTGTCAATAAACCTGCTTTCTTAATTAGGGGTTTTACTGTTGTTAAGAAATACCACAGACAGAAGTAAGTTGGGGAGGAAAGGACTTATTTTGTTTATTACACTTTCACATCACAATCCACCCTCAAAGGAAATCAGGGTAGCAACTCAAGCTGGGAAGGAACCTGGAGTCAGGAGTTGATACAGAGGGTATAGAGAAATTCTACTACTCACTGGAATGCTCAGCTTATTGTATTGTATCTAGAACCACTAGCAAGCACAGGGATGGTGATGCCCCAAATTAGTTGTGCCCTCCCACATTAATCACTAGTTTAAAAAATATTCTACATGTCCTTTGTTTATGTCTAGAAACCAAATATGAGTGAGTACATCCCATGTTCCTCTTTTGGGGTCTGGCTTACCTCACTCAGAATAGTGTTCTCTATTTCCATCCATTTGCCTGCAAACTTCAAGAGGTCCTTGTTTTTTACTGCTGAGTAGTACTCTAATATGTATATGTTCCATACTTTCTTCATCCATTCTTCAATTGAAGGGCATCTAGGTTGTTTCCAGGTTCTGGCTATTACAAACAGTGCTGCTATGAACATAGTAGAGAATATACTTTTGTTGTATGATAAGGCCTCTCTTGGGTATATTCCCAAGAGTGGTATTGCTGGACGTGGGAGCCTAGGCAGTTTGGATGCTCACCTTACTAGACCTGGATGGAGGTGGGTGGTCCTTGGACTTCCCACAGGGCAGGGAACCCTGATGGCTCTTTGGGCTGACGAGGAAGGGGGACTTGATTGGGGGAGGGGGAAGGAAATGGGAGGCGGCGGTGGGGAAGAGACAGAAATCTTTAATAAATAAATAAATAAATATTCTACAAGCTTGCCTACAGTCAGATCTTGTTCAGACCTTCTGCAGTTTGCAGATCAGATAATATCAACCTACTAGACTTTTTTTCAAATCTTTGTTCAATAAGGATAAATTCTTTTCATTCTCCTTTCGAGTTAATTTACTGTATTGTGAGTTTCTAACAGTATCTGACGATCACAGTGTTTTGTCTTGTGCTGTGTGTTTTGTCAGTTCTGTTCCTCTGGTTTAACTGTTCGCGAATGAAATCCTTTGTATGTAGCTCTACTCTAGTGCTGATCTCCAATAGTGAATACCATAAGTCACTTCCTTCTTTTTACAGACAGTCTTTATACACACAGTCAGGGAAGCTCTGTAAGTGTTTTAGTTTTCTATTACCTTTAGCACCTGGCATAGCTTAAATAGACATGTAATTGTAAACTGATAATAGAAATTATGATGGAAATTTTTCGCTGGTGTAGATTCAAAGTCAGAAGTCACACAGACAGGAGTGGACTGTTGTGTCGGGTGGCTCATCTAACTCGAATGTGTGAAAGCAGAGAATAAAAGTGCCCTGTACACTGAAAGAAATGACCATTCATTTCCTCCGTTCAGACACCCAACTGTGAGCTCATTATTTTACACATCCATTCATCAAATCATGTGTTTATTTTTTACCAACTGTTTTTTTTATATTTTTTTATCATAATCCCTGAAGAAAGGTAATATAAGCCAAAATATTTTCAAAGTCTTCTGTTAAGAAATCATGCCATAAATGTCATTCTGCCAGTGTGAATGTAAAAGACAGCTAAAATATTTGGACATATTCCATTTGTCAACACAGTAATGTTATACTGAGTTTTCTGTTAATGTTAATTCAGCTTTCATTTAATAGAAAATACTCTTCTGCTTGCATATTTATAAGCACACCAAATTATGCAGATTCTTCATTTAGATGTAAACACTTTTAAAAGAATAGAGATGTTTATTTTCTCAGCCAGAAAGAATTTGTTTAAGGTTTGAGCAGCATATGACACCCTTCTCAATATTTCATCTTTTCTTTTACTCCAGCGTAACATGTGGCTTCATTTCTGAATGCCTTGTTTCATTCTTTTGCCATGTCGAGACATAATACCCAGGTATTCCTTCCTTAATCTGGGAGGATTGCTCTATGATCTGAAGGATGTGGTTTCTCTAATAGCTTTTGGAACATCCTGCATTTCAATCACTACTATTATGCATATGATGAAGAAAACTGTCACTCCCATCATCCTGTTCATTTCCATTATGACATGTATACACACCTCATTCATAGCACAGCTATGATTCATTTTTTTCTTTTAACTTTGATATTTTGCAAAAAGAATTCAGGAGATGGATGTGGGAATTTTTTTTCAATCCAAGATAACTTTCAAAGTATGTGTGTATGTGTGTGTGTTTGTGGGAGTGTGTTTGTGTGTGTGTGTGTGTGAGATAGAGAGAGAGAGAGAGAGAGAGAGAGAGAGAGAGAGAGAGAGAGAGAGAGAGGAGAGAGAATTAGAGAGAGAGAAAAAAGAGAGAAGTAGAAAGAAAGAATAGAGAGCATTTGTTGTGTGGCCATATATGTAAGTGTATGTATGTAAGCTAGTTTTCATATATATGTCTGTATGTGTATGTATGTGTTTGGTCTGTGTGTACGTCTGTGTGTGTATGTGTTTTAATGTTTATTTGGAGGCAGAGAGAAAATACATGTTAAACTGTTAAAGTCAGTGTTTTATTTTGCTTATTTATTTAGGTCATGTTTATTTGAGATATAGTCTCACTCTCTAACTCATCCTAGCCTCAAGCTCATGTTGAAACTCCCTCTTACTGTAGGAAGCTTTGTCATTACAGATGCCAGCCACTATGCTTGCTATGTTTCCCCTTAGAATAACAGTAATATAATAATTATACTAAATAATATTTCAATACCTTAGAATATCTTTATTCTAGTTGTGAAATTTTAACAATCCCCCCTCCAACAAAAAATCAACAAAGTGGACTAATAGTCTCAAAGATAAAAGTATTTTAATTGAATTTTACTGTCTTAGGGTTTCTAATACTGTGAAGATAGGCCATGACCATAGCTACTCTTATACAAGAAAATATTTAATTTAGATCGGCTTACAGTGTTAGAGTTTAGTCCATTATCTTCTTGCATGTTTAAGACAGACATGGTGGTAGAGAATGAACTAAGAGTTCTAAATCTTGATCCACAAGCATCAGAAACAACTGTGTGCCCTACCAGGCAAAGCTTGAGAGCAGGATCCCTTAAAACCTGCCTATCACCACAGTGACACACTTACTCCTACAAGGCCAACCTCTTAATAGTGCCCTATGGGGGTTATTTTCTTTCAAACCATCACATGGACCATCCTAGTTGCTGGTAACTATGTCAAAATTCTATAAGCAACCAAATTATAAATGCAATATAAATATTACAAGGCATATAATATAATCTACAGTTTCTATGTTGTTTAATTGCCAGTTCATATTTGTAACACAAATGGAATCTGAAGTTCAGAATGTTTTCTAACTACAGAAATATGGGGATAGAAAAATAAGCTAAGATTCAGTTTAAAACCACTGCCACAGCAATGGGAAATTTTAAAAAATGTCACTTATCTTTCCTAGACATAAGATTTTGCCTCTGTAAAGCAAGGAGCTTGAACTTTGCAACATCCTAAAATCCATTCTAGTTGCTACATTTTTTTTTATTGATTTTTATTGCGCTCTACATTTTTCTCTCTGCTCCCCTCCCTGGCTACCCCTCCCTCCTTTAGTCATTCCCCAAGGTCCCCATGCTCCCATTTACTCAGGAGATCTTATCTTTTTCTACTTCCCATGTAGATTAGATTTCTTAGTCTTGCTACATTCTATAAAAAAGTATTATTTTACTATTTTCAATGATTACAAAGGGTTATATTTAAACCTTTGTTTTTTATGACATCTTGTGCTGATATGTGTGATTTATTTAAAGCCTTGTTCTGCTCAGAAATAAAATTTCTCAATTATAACATTATTTTTATGGAAAGAAACAATATAGTTTAAGGTGAGCTTTCCATGTGATAAAATTTATGTAGGCACACTATTTCTGATATGGGCTACTATTTTTTATTAGCAATTGTATTCTAGCTTTTCTCAGAGGTAGTTTACTCAGTTTGTCTTTTTTATGTATTATATCTCCATACTATATCAAAACACATAATTATATTGAGATGCACAATGCATACGCACAGAAACATCGTTTTGTGGATATGAGCCATATATAGCAATTTTATTTGGACTCCTCTAATAAATTTTCTTGCTATTAAAATCAGGGGACTTACATTCTTAATACCCCTTTCCTCCTTTTGGCACAGATACACAAGAGGAATAATGAGCTAACATAAGAACACAAGCCCATATGGATAATTTTACTTAGGATTGTTTAATTTTTTTTCTTCAGCACTTCACCAGTCTTATAATGCAAGTTGAGTGTGCATGTGAATATTCATAAAAATATGTGTATAGATAAAAAAGGCTATTAGGGATATTGGAAAAGTTCTAGAAATGGACATAATAATTTGAAAATCCCAAGGACTATTAATGTTTACAGTTAACAAACCTTAAAAATGGAATATTCTATTTTACACATCTTACCACAATGGCACCAAGCACAAGCAAATCACAGCCACCTCATTTCTTTTTGCGGCAGTTGTAGTGATTGAATAAGAAGAAGACACTTGTCTGGCAGATGTGGAATCAGAAGTCTGTGTATATCCCAAGCCAAGTCTCACTCTTCTTTATACTTAGATAGTTTTTTGTTTTTAAGTGGGCCTGTCACAATTAGGCTTTGAAAGTAGTATTTTTTTTTAAATTTTATGTCTTAAATTAGACATTTCTGATTTTTTTTATTGAAAGAAAAAAAAAAAAGAAATTCCCACCTCCTCCCAGCCTCCCATTTTCCTCCCCCTCCTCCCACTCCTCTTCCCCTCCCCCCACTCCTCTCCCCCTCCCTCTCCAGTCCGAAGAGCAGTCAGGGTTCCCTGCCCTGTGGAAACTCCAAGGTCCCTGCCCCTCCATCCAGGTCTAGGAAGGTGAACATCCAAACTGGCTAGGCTCCCACAAAGCCAGAACATAAAGTAGGATCAAAACCCCTTGCCGTTGTCTGTGGCTTCTCATCAGCCCTCATTGTCCATGTTCAAAGAGTCCGGTCTTATCTCATGCCTCTTCAGTCACAGTCCAGCTGGCCTTGGTGAGCTCCTACTAGATCAGCCCCACCGTCTCAGTGGGTGGGTGCACCCCTCGTGGTCCCGACTTCCTTGCTCATGTTCTCCCTCCTTCTGCTCCCCATTGGGACCTTGGGAGCTCAGTCCGATGCTCCAGTGTGGGTCTCTGTCTCTTTCTCCATCCATCTCCAGATGAAGGTTCTATGGTGATATGAAAGACATTCATCAGAATGGCTACAGGATAGGGTCATTTCAAGTTCCCTATCCTCTGCCGCCCAAGGAGCTAACTGGGGATATCGCCCTGGGTACCTGGGAGCCCCTCTAGGTTCAAGTCTCTTGCCAACCCTAAGATGACTGCCTTAATTAAGTTATGTGATTCCCTGCTCCTCTATCCAACCTTCCTTTCTCCCAATCATCCCGTTTCCCCAAGTTCCCCCCATTCTCCCCTTCTTACTATTCTCTCCACATCTCCACTTACCCCCGTCCCACCCCACCCCCAAGTTCCCAATTTTTTGCCCGGCAATCTTGTCTACTTCCCATATCCAGGATAATAACTACATGTTTTTCTTTGGGTTCACCTTCTTATTTATCTTCTTTTGGATCACAGAATATAGACTCAATGACCATTATTTGCGACTAGAAACCAATTATGAGTGAGTACATCCCATGTTCCTCTTTTTGGATCTGGGATACCTCACTCAGGATAGTGTTTTCTATTTCCATCCATTTGCATGAAAAATTCGAGAAGTCATTGTTTTTTACCGCTGAGTAGTACTCTAATATATATATATTCCACACTTTCTTCATCCATTCTTCTATTGAAGGACATCTAGGTTGTTTCCAGGTTCTGGCTATAACAAATAATGCTGCTATGAACAAAGTTGAACAAATGCTTTTGTCATATGATAGGGCATCTCTTGGGTATATTCCCAAGAGTGGTATTGCTGGGTCCAGGGGTAGGTTGATCCCAAATTTCCTGAGAAACTGCCACACTGATTTCCAAAGTGGTTGCACAAGTTTGCATTCCCACCAGCAATGGATGAGGGTACCCCTTCCTCCACAACCTCTCCAGCAAAGGCTATTATTGGTGTTTTTGATTTTAGCCATACTGACAGGTGTAAGATGGTATCTCAAAGTTGTTTTGATTGGCATTTCCCTGATCACTAAGGAGTTTGAGCATGACCTTAAGTGCCTTTTGGCCATTTGCACTTCTTCTGTTGAGAATTCTCTGTTCAGTTCAGTGCCCCATTTTTTTAATTGGGTTATTTAGCGTTTTAAAGTCTAGTTTCTAGAGTTCTTTATATATTTTGGAGATCAGACCTTCGTCTGTTGCGGGGTTGGTGAAGATCTTCTTCCAGACAATAGGTTGCCTTTTTGTCTTAGTGACAGTGTCCTTTGCTTTACAGAAGCTTCTTAGTTTCAGGAGATCCCATTTATTCAATGTTTCCCTTAATGTCTGTGCTGCTGGGGTTATACATAGGAAGTGATCTCCTGTGCCCAACTGTTGTAGGGTACTTCCCAATTTCTCTTCTATCAGGTTCAGTGTGTTCAGGTTGATATTGAGGTCTTTGATCCATTTTGACTTTAGTTTTGTGCATGGTGATAGATATGGGTCTATTTTCATTCTTCTACAGGTTGACATCTAGTTGTGCCAGCATCATTTGTTGGAGATGCTTTCTTTCTTCCATTGTATGCTTTTATCTCCTTTATCAAAGACGAGGTTTTCATAGGTTTGTGGGTTAAAATCCAGGTCTTCAATACAGTTCCATTGGTCGACTTCTCTGTTTTTATGCCAGTACCACACTGTTTTCATTACTGTAGCTCTGTAATAGAGTTTGAAGTCAGGGATGGTAATGCCTCCAGAAGTTCTTTTATTGTATAAGATTGTTTTGGCTATCCTGGGTTTTTTTTGTTTTTCCATATAAAGTTGATTATTGTCCTCTCAAGATCTGTGAAGAATTTTGATGGGACCTTGATGGGGATTGCATTGAATCTATAAATTGCCTTTGGAAGAATTGCCATTTTTACTATGTTGATCCTCCCAATCCAAGAGCAACGGAGATCCTTCCATTTTCTGGTATCCTCTTCAATTTCTTTCTTCAATGCCTTAAAGTTCTTATCAAATAGATCTTTCACTTCCTTGGTTAGAGTTACCCCGAGATATTTTATGCTGTTTGTGGCTATCGTAAAAGGTGATGCTTCTTTGATTTTCCTCTCTGCTTCCACCTTTTTTTTCCCTACTAACCCATGCCAATGTGCTTGGCGTATAGTTCTTTGCATGATGAGAATGTTTAGCTATGTTCTATGAGCATGGACATGCATGAAACACACACTGTTACAGTCTCCAGAACCTTAGCATACCCCTTCTGAGGGAGAGTGGCATCAACAGGGACTGAAAGCACTCGTCTTAGAAGTTATTGTATACCAGAATATATTTCTGCATTCAGAAGAAGTTCATTGCAACCCCTTCTCTGAGTGACAAGGAGATCTGAATGAAGGGTCACTGAGGATTAAAAACACTGTTTGTGGGGAAAGGTCTGAATTGGAAGATGAAAGTCAATGTGATATTGAGGAAAATGTCAGAATCATAAACAGATATTATCCTCATCAGACCTAACATATTTAGCAGTTAATAGTTTAGGCAATCTCCTCCTTTATGATACTGTCGGAAAGGTTAGTTTCATCTGAGACGATGAGTTTTATATCTTTCATTTTCTGGAGCACTTAACACAATGCATACAGTAGAAAGTTCTAAAACATTCATGATTGAAGCCAATCGGTACACCGCAGAGCAACTTCCAGCGCCATCCATCAGTTTTATGCTGTGGTTGACAAACTGGCTCTGTAGTTTCTACCAGTCCCTTCTACTGGCATTAAATGCTTAACAGAATTTTGGGCTTTGTTATGAAAAAAAAAACCCACAAATTTAAAAATATATTGAAAGATTTCTCCAACTCTCTCTCAGTCTCTTTGTTTTTTTTTTTTTTAAACACAAAATGTTTTTTTTAACTAGACTCATGGGAGAGTTTAAAGTACCATCTGCATTTTGTATGGGAGAAGAGTCCCATTAACTGTTCTCTCAGGATTGTGTGTTACAGAATTCCAGACACAGAAATGATACAGTAGGTGAAGTTTTCTTAGGTCAGGCTTACAGGTTAAAGCAGGGCAGTGGCACTGAGGGAATTTCTAGAAAAATAAATCATCCATTACACAGGGACTAAAAGTGATGACAAAAATAAAATGGCTGGATTGGGTGATAGAACTTTGGAAATCATCTTTAGCACTCAATATTTTACATAACTTTACTACCTGAATATCAGGCTTTCAGTGATTATATGTGCTTGTTTTCATTGGCAAGTTTTCATCAATAATTATATAATTTACTAAAATGTACATCAATAATACGTCAGGGAGCATCTCATCTAAAAGTGCTCCAGGAAGCAGGAGAGTAAGCTAATGAAGCAGAAGGAAAAACAAACAAAGAAAAAAAACAAACAGATATTCAGATATACTCTCCTTATAGGATAACAACACAATGATCTTCACCACCCCTACAAGCTGGTCCTCCTGTGAATGGTTACTGTGAGTTTCTTTGCTTGAGGAAAAGTAGCCACTGCAGTTTTGACTGATTTTGTAGCAATCAGTCAAATTTAATGGAGGTGGCTTTATTTTAAGTAGATCTACCAGAGTATTTCTGGTGCCTTCAAGGGGTCAGTCCAAAACAATGGCCCCTTATAGTTTTATAGTTATATAATAAACATTTCATAAAATAAGAGACTTCATCATATCAGTGGCCATTTAAGAAAAATAGGATACAGGTTCACAAGACACAAGGACAAAATCAGGACATGGTATAGATGGAGGAAGGTGAAGCATGATTAGGAAACTCCTATGTGGCAGTACAAGTGCCACCACCTGAGTCGCAAGCATGTAGAAGTTAAAGAGACTGGATGGTCAGAAGTTCAAGGTTACCCTTGCCTATGGAACAAGTTGGGGTCAGGTAAGTATCAAAATAAAAGAAAAGAAAATTTAGAGGAGGCAAAACATCCAAAAGGGTCACAGAATGCAAACCATTGCCACCACCAACACAGGACACATAGGAAAGGAAGCAGATGGCTTCACATAGCTTCTTCAGTGCTGATTTCAACATATCCTGCTCACTCCCTTTCAAGGAAATTACAAACACACTGCTGTACTGTTTCTTTTGATATGTGAGTGTGTTAACATAAGTAATAATTGTAATTTTGTTCTTACTTCCTCCTCATCCTCATCCTCCTCTTCTTCTTCTCCTTCCTTCCTTCCTTCCTTCCTTCCTTCCTTCCTTCCTTCCTTCTTTCCTTCCTTCCTTCTGATATATAATCTCACAGGGTAGACCAGATGTCTTTCAGTATTTTCAATCCTCCTACCTTAGCCTCTAGAGATTTCAACCTTTTACTATCAGGGCTTAGTTACACTATAGTTTAAAAATTGTCTTCCATTTGATCAGTTTGGGAAAATGAATAAGTAAAATAGTTGTTGAATTCTAATGAAAAAATTAAAATTTCATGAAAGCTAAGTTGGAATTCAAGTAGGAACGGGTAGTTGAAAAAAAAAGAAATTCTGAGTGTAGCAGTTAGAGTCAGTTAAGGAATTCACAGTGAAAATTTTTTTTTATCTGGGAACTCAATTTTATCTCTATAGCTTTGCTTAAGAGATTGCCTGTTCCGTTACGCTACTGACTTAATATTGCTTTTCCTAGCAGTCTCATTCTGTGGATCCTTGCCTTCAGCACTGTGGAAATCAATACAGTAGGCACTCTGTTCTATGCTCAACACCTGTAGTTTCTGGAGTGGGATGGTTTGAAATTCTGCAGATGCTACTTAACCCAATAGCCACTTTGCAGCCTCTTTTTCCAATATAGCATTTTCCCCAGCAGCAGGGAACATTAAGTCACTGCTGTGGGAAGTAGAACACTGTCTTTTGTTAGCCATAGGTGGCCAGAGGCCTTGGAGGAGGTTTAGAAATTATTTTTGCTTTTGTGGGTTCTTTGGAAGATAATATTGATTCTTTTTATGAATGCCTTGACATGGGGTGACATTGCTCTTCTCGCATGCCATGTTTTCCAGAGCTTGTTAGTGACTTCACTCCTAGTGGGAACAGAGAATTTAATCAACTCATTGACTGTGTATCTGTTCTCTGCAAGGGTCATGAGAGGGATATGGATTGTTTGTAAGGAGAAAGAATTTATTTCCATAAACTTTCTCAGATATTTTTTAACCTTAGATTCAGTCTTCTCAGTTTAAATTACAATTCCAAAAATAACTGGTTAAGTAAACCCTAGCTACATTCTGAACTAAGCACAAAACTATCAAACTTGTGAGATTGCAAGAGAAGGCAAGGGTGGTATGGAAGATAGAATATTTGTTTCAAGGGAAAGGATCTTACAATGGATATTCAGAAATAGGGCACCCGTCGATGTGACTCTAGTCTTGACATTATACTTGACATGTTGAGAAAGGACAAGACCATTGAATATAAGGTTACAGTGTTGAATTCTAAAGAGCAGTGCCATAAATCTCGCCTAAACTGATGTAACTGGTGTGACTAGTTAACTGCATCAAGGTTGTCAGGGAACTCTTTCCACAAGAACAGGTATTGAAAGGTGGAACCATGCTGACCACAGCATTTCAGATATTTTACTGCATTAATTTTGGAGGTTGGTTTCTTTTTTTTAAATGTATTTATTTATTAAAGATTTCTGTCTCTTCCCCACCGCCGCCTCCCATTTCCCTCCCCCTCCCCCAATCAAGTCTCCCTCCCTCGTCAGTCCAAAGAGCAGACCTGCTTCCCTGCCCTGTGGGAAGTCCAAGGACCACCAACCTCCATCCAGGTCTAGTAAGGTGAGCATCCAAACTGCCTAGGCTCCCACAAAGCCAGTACGTGCAATAGGATCAAAAACCCATTGCCATTGTTCTTGAGTTCTCAGTAGTCCTCATTGTCCGCTACGTTCAGCGAGTCCGGTTTTAATCCCATGCTTTTTCAGACCCAGGCCAGCTGGCCTTGGTGAGTTCCCGATAGAACATCCCCATTGTCTCAGTGTGTGGGTGCACCCCTCGCGGTCCTGAGTTCCTTGCTCGTGTTCTCTCTCCTTCTGCTCCTGATTTGGACCTTGAGATTTCAGTCCGGTGCTTCAATGTGGGTCTCTGTCTTTGTCTCCTTTCATCACCTGATGAAGGTTAATATTTAGAAGGATGCCTATATGTTTTTCTTCGGGTTCTCCTTCTTATTTAGGTTTCTTATTTCCATCACATAACCTCCCTTGCTTCCCCCCCCCCACCAATAGAAATATCTATAACATGTTGAGGGGTCATTAGTCATGGTACATTTATTTTTGTTTGGAAACTTTAAATCTTCAAAGATCCAAGGACAATTAAACTGACATTGACAATAACAAGCATGAATATGGCTATCACTTAGAGATCCTTTGTGTTTGCCACCTCCCTTTGGGAATGACAGAGATGTTCCCTGTTTTTGTTTGGTGCTCTTAAAAACCAGCTCTGTAAAACTTCATAGTTATATTTCAAGGGAGTTCTTTTGAAATCAACAACTCTTCCATCATTGAGTTTAGTGTTTCATTTAATTCCTATTCATTATATACCCAATGATAAGAAATTTTCTCATTTTTTTGTGCCTCAATAATAAGCCATGAGATGAGACACCCATTAGAGAAGAACAAGATCATTGATGACTGCTTTGAGTGATACCTTCTTATGAAAAGCCCTATGAAGCTTTTCTTAGCCTCCAGTATTCCATCAAATTATCCTAAAAAAGAGCCAGGCGGTGGTGGCCCACACCTTTAATCCCAGCACTCGGGAGGCAGAGGCAGGCGGATCTCTGGGAGTTCGAGACCAGCCTGGTCTACAAGAGCTAGTTCCAGGACAGCCTCCAAAGCCACAGAGAAACCCTGTCTTGAAAAAACAATATCCTAAAAATGATATTATATTCACAAATTGAATTTAATTGTCTAGCTTTACAAACAGAACCAGAAATCTGAGAAGATTAGCTTGATTGGTAGAGGTATTTTCCAGGAACCTGCTACATATATCAACATTCATAACTCAACAAACCATGGTGCTTGAAAAGTCTGAGTCTTTGGTCCAGACACTCTTTTAAACCTAATTACTGCACCTCTGACCTTGACATAATTTCAAGATTGTCCACATGTAAGTGTAAGCTATTTTTAGTATACTTTATTTTTTATATATTTTAGACACAATAAGAAAAAATAAACATATAATATTGACAGTCATTCTATGCCTTTGGTCTCCCTGACAGAGTCTCTCCTTCTATCAACATTCTGTCTCAGGCAGCACATTTGTTATAGCCAATGGACCAGCACATCACAGTCACTAGGAGTACACCAATAGCCTTATGGGCACTCTTGGCATTGGGCATTGCATTCATTTTTAAATTACTAAAAGATGCATGTCAGTTCTTGTTTTATACAGGGTAATTTTTCGTCTAAAATTACTTGTGCTCTTCAAATTCATCCCTCTTTCCCTAAAACCCTGGTAATCACTGATTTTCATATATGCATAGCTTTGATTTTCTACAATACATGATTATTAGAATCATAAAACATTTCTTTCTTTTAGTTTGGCTTATTTCTTGGAGTGATACAAATTTATATTTCTTCTGTTTTTTTTTTTTCTTATTTTAGTAACTTGTTTTTCCTTAGTCCTAGAGAGGATTCTCTTAATGGAGATGTAGTTACTTTTCTATTGCTTTGATAAAACACCATGACCAAGGTAACTTACAAAAGAAAACATTTAACTGATTATTTAAATAAGAATGGCTACCATAAGCACATCCATTTGATTACACAGTTCCCAGTTCATGGAACTATTTAGGGAGGTTACAGTGATGTAGCCTTGCTGTAGGAAGTGTATCTTCCTAGATAGAGGGCTTTGAGTTTCCAAAAATCTTGTGCCATTCCCAGTGTGTGTGTGTCTCGCTTGGTCTTTCCAATCAAGATGTGAACTCTCTGCTACTGTTCCAGCTGTCCGTGCTGCTAGCATGGTTTTTAATTTTCTGAAACTAAACCAATTACACTCTTCATTTTCTTAGTTGTCTCAGTAAAGATGTCTTATTATAGTAAAGAAAACATTGCAAAGTAATGGAGACAATTAAGCTTACAGAGTGTTAGAGTCTGTGCTACCTGGAGGAATATTTGAGATCTCACAACTCAAATCACATGCAGAAGTCAGTGAGCAAGATAGAATACAATAGGAGGATTTTCGAAGCCTCAAAGCAACACCCA
Organism: Microtus obscurus; assembly: GCA_963919715.1. Classification (NCBI taxonomy): domain Eukaryota; kingdom Metazoa; phylum Chordata; class Mammalia; order Rodentia; family Cricetidae; genus Microtus; species Microtus obscurus. Next base: position 5,871,302 of record CAWTZC010001616.1, on the reverse strand, counting down.
CGACACATCTTCAGCAACATCATACTTCCTAATCTTTCCTAGATAGTTTCACCAGCTGAGGTCCAACTACTCAAATATATGAACTTATGGAGGGCATTTTCATTCAAATGACCATAGCTCACAATTCACTAATTTACCCATCAAGTAATAGCTGCTTATAAGTTTGGTCAATTATAGTTGAAGCTATTACAAAACACTTATATTAACTTTTTCATGAGGATATGCATTTTTAACTATCAGAGTGAACACATGGTGGATTGGGTGTTGACAGTGTATAGTTTTGAAGGAATATGGGAAACTACCTTCCAAAATAAGTTTGTATTACCAAGATTAATGCATGAAAGTTGCTATAGCTCCATATCCCCAGCAGGTTTGGCCATGGCCATGTTTAAACTGTGGCCATTCTACTAGATGTGCTATTATTGTATTTCATTAGTGTTTTAATGTTCCATTCCCTGATGACAAATGATGTGAAATATCTCTCCATTTGCTATTTACCCTCTGTGTATCTTCTTTGCTGTGTCTGTCCAGGTCTTTCTCTTTTTAATCAGTTGTTCCTTCTCATTTAATGTTGAATTGTAGCTTTGCTTCATGTATTTTTACTAAATGCCCAGTGTCAATATGTCTTTTTTAAATCTTATCATTTTTGTCCTTTTCAGTCTCATAAAATTATCTTTCATAAAGCTAGTTTTGCATTTTAGGGAAGACCATTTGATGAACAGCAGTTCGTGGATTACATATTTCATGCTGTATTTTTAAAGTTATCGTTAAATCCAAGTTCAGTTTTTTTCCACTATCTTTTAGAATTCTTTTCTTTTAAGTGTTTTATTTATGAAGTGTCATTCTTTATAATGAATGATACTTTGAGTTAGTCTGAATGTCTCGTTCCAAAATATAGGCAATAGATAAAGATTTGCTATGCAGGTGTTCCTGACAAATTTGGGAGAGCTTATGATTAATTGTTACATGCAAAATATAAACAATATAAGATTAAGTTAATTTTTTTTCTTGCTCATCTCAAAATATGCAACTAAAACATTTATGTGTCAGGGAATACACCAGCAGCATAAAGATAATTTTCTATCTTTATTGCCTGACTTCTGTGATGTCCTTGTATACAGGAAACTGAATTGCATGATTTCCTCTGATTTTTCTTTTACTTTTCGTAGGATGGATATATGATCCAACAATGCTTTTGTTCAATTATATCCAATAGTGGAAACATCATAACATTTTACAAAATATTAATTAATCAGGCAATATACTATTCCTGGGTTCAATATTACATTAATTTTTTGAATCATATTGTACTTCATCGGTTGAGTAAATTCTATGATTTTAAAAGTCAGAAAGGATAGACAAATAAACAATATTTGAATTTGAATTGATGTACTTGATTTAATTGTTATAAAATACCTTTTTCTAGCACTTGCAGACAGTATCACTTTATATTTTTCCTTTGTTAAAAATTACTTTTGTGAAGACAAGATTAAAAAATGAATACTAAAATTTAGGTTTGAAAATGTTATGATATTTAAATTTCAGATATGGTAATATGGTGTCTTATTATTTGACAGAATACACACTTGATTATAATAGAAAGATAAGTAGATAGATGAGAGATGATAGATAAATAGATTATCAAATTTATAACAGGAAAACATATTTGTTAAAAAATTAATATTATTCCATCTGTAAGGCAAGAATCTTGCTTTTTTTTTCCTTGTGGTGAAGCCTCAGGGCAAGCATGTGTGATGCAAGTGCTCTAACACTCAGCTCCATCTGTCCATCTGCAACCCCATGAAACAATATGAAGGTCTTTTCTTTTTCTTAAACGATCTGGGTATCATTAGCCTCAACTGCAAAATATTGACTAATTTTCCAGTATTCAAAATTTTATAACATTTGGCTATTGTAGATAGCATAATATTATATAGAAGTCTAATTTATGATACTAAATTGTTTTAACAAATATAATTTATATGTTATTAGCTACTTTTAATTCTTCATTCATCATGGGGTGAGAATTTATATACTGTGAGGATAATTTTGGCAGATTATGCATAGTAATTTTGAACACTATTGTAACTCCATTAAATCTTTGCATGTATTGTTCATGGATATGACTTTGGCATGTATTAGTACTCCTAACATGTGCATATGTGTCATGCTACGGCAGAAACAAGCCTATGGAATTATATTATATGTACTCTGCTAATATGCTGCTGTCTTAAGTAAAATTGTGATATATTCAGTGCAAATGATATTTTAAAGCCACTGTATGTCATGGGGTTTTATCGCAGTAAAAAAGAAAACTTAAGCATCAACTATGCCATTTATTGATCATATTTGTGATAAAGGTATGCTTTGTGTAATTAATAATTTATTGAAACATGAATAAATTTCATCAATAAATTTTTTTGGAGTATGATGAATATGAGCTAGTAATATTTTTTTCTGAAAATGAAATTAAGTGGCCATAATTTGATTAGAGATTTTTAAATTATGGTTTCTTAGATGTTTGGTGAAGTATATTTAGTAAAAATGGCACTTCCTTCGTAATTACCTTTTGAATTGGCTTAGCCAAGTTCCAGGTGAACTTGCCATTGTCTTCAAGGACATGTATGTCATACTCAACTGTACGTGTTGTGCTAATAATCAGCATCATTGAGCCTGAAACTCTGCCATCTTTCTTTTGTATGGGTGACCGTGTTCTTCTAAAGGTGACAGGGGTGGGGAGAAATTTGTCAAAGCATCCAAAATTCAGAATACTTCATAGCTCAGCAGCTCATTGTAGACATTAAGGTCAGATCTGATGCCAAATAACTTGCAGACTGGGAATGAGTAGAGGGACGGCTACCTAGAGAACATTGAAAGTTCACAAAGTCGCTGCAGCAGCTAAAAGGTAGGCGAGAGCTACCGACAATCTTTTTAATTATTTGGCTGATAGTATCAGTGACAAGGAACTCTTACTCCTTGGTTTTCAAGACAGTGTATGGATGCAAAAATGTGTCAATAAAAATGGATTATTGCAGAGTCCTAGAATAGTTAATGCAGCCACTTTTAATATGAGTCACATTACTGATGTGTTAGCAAGAAGTTCAGGTCCAGAGGGCAGGTTCTAAGCAGAGATATTGAATGATGCTCACCTGATTTCCCTACAGCCTGCTGATGTGTGAGCTCTAACAAGGAAGTTAGTTCAGTAAGAGACATGAAAGTCACAGAAATCAAGAGTTCATGTTTCATCTTCATTCAACTTTAAAAACTGTACTATTCTAGAATCTATAAAAATAGTTAAAAAGTAAATGGATGCTGTGATGTCTAAGCTGAGTAATTTAAACATATATTATAGAAAGTTTGAATTCATGGGTTTTTTTTCTCCATTTGTAATAAATTCTGGGACTAAGATGTTAACTAGTTATGTCTCTCCTTACATGAAGTGAGAGGAAAGAATAGTATTTTATGTATTTTGATAATCTCTCCTAAATCGTCTCCTTTATTCTCACCTGCTAAATATTTCTTCATTATTTTTGTTCCCCATCAAACCTATGAGTTTGACTGTGTAGGAATAAATCCTCAGACCCTGCCAGTGCTATTTAAGACTAAGCAGGAGAAGGAACAATGCCTTTGACAGAGTTATGAGAGGGCCTTTCCAGTGTTCTATTTTCCATCAGTAAAACAGTAAGGGTAAACACTAACATTTAAATCTACTGAAAATTTTTTGAGTATAAGAATCTTAGAATTTCATTTATTGACTAGAACCCTGATGTGATATAAATAATGATCACGGAGCAGTGGTCTGGCTGTTTTGCTCCCTAGGGAATGCATGGCCTTCGAGTTGAACAAGTGAGACATACAGCATTTTTATTAAAAGGTTAATGAAATTCTTCCTGACTTTTTGGAAAGTTGTTTGTAAAGTTCAGTTTGGGAGTTTGCCAACGCCTGCAAACTTTTCTGGGTAACCTGAGTGGTCAATGCCCCTCCACATGTTGGTACCACAGCCAAGGTGTCAACTGAGAAGGAATCTTTCTTTCAAATGACGTGAAAGATAAAATCATGTAGAAAAAGGTGGATGACAATAAAGATCTCAAGTTTTGTTTATATTAATGGTTTAGAGTATTGGCATTTTATCAGTCTCATTTTTACCATGAATGGCTATGATACAAAATAATTCCACAAAACTATATTCAATATAATTCATTATTAAAAGTCAGAGTTTTTTGTTAACTCATTAAAATATCCCCTTAGTGAGAAAATACACGCTATGGCTTCCTTCTAGTGTCTACAGTGTCAAGAATAAACTTCTAGGGAGAAATGCCTTTATGTTTTCTCTGCCTGTGTTTATATTTGTTTTATGATGTTGGGAAACTAAAATCTGATTATTTTAGCCAACATGATAGGGTCTGGGTAGTGTAACAATGACTTCATGGCAAAGAAGCTGAATAGTTACAATAGTTGTTAAGTCCCCCAGTCTGGATGACCCAATCTGGCACTAAAGCCCTTGAGTGTTCCTGGAGAGTCCCTGCTCTTTAGTCCATGATAACCTGTGAGTTCCATCCAGTATTTGTGAAGGCGCAGGACAGCAGCAGTAGCTACAGTAATGTTTAACTGAAACTAAGCGGCTTCATTATGAAAAATCGACTAGTCTCCAGAAATATGTTGGTGCTTTGGAGGATAATTTGTGAAAATCACAGAAGTAGGGTGAAGACATGGTGACTTTTCTGATTTGGGGGCTGTGTTAGAGAGACATGCCCTTGGTTTCCAGGGAACAAGATGGAGGATTTGGCTACTTGAAAAACAACCAAAATAAATATATAAAAAAATGAATGAATAAATAAAAGAAGAAAGCTTGATGGGTATTCATGACTGAGTAACCCAAGCAGCTTTTCTCTCAATGTAACTAATTTCCTATTGTATTTGTTTAAAAAACGAACAAACAAAAACAATGGTCAGGCCACTGTAGCGTGGTGGTGGTAGAGCTCTGGCAGGGTGGGTTGAGGTGGCTCCTTTCACTGGCTTAATTGATAGGAATATGGAGACAATGGTGACCTTAACAACTTTCTTGCTATATTTTGTCAAAACCAAAGAAACAAAACATCAAAACCAAAAACAAGCAGTAGGCAAGTGAGTGTACTGGCATGGCGGTGGTGGTAGTATGCTGTCAGGGATGGATGAGGTGGTCCATTTCAATTCCCTGCTCTTATACGAATATGGAAGTGACAATAACCTCTGCTAACACTTTGCTGCTGTGCTGTGCCCTAAGGTAGTGGTGCAGGGTGGTGGGGAAGAGGTGTAACTCAAGGGAAAATATCTAGGTGGCTTTAAATGTTGCAAATTAAGTTTGCTTACATCTGATTATTTTACCCATGCTGAAAAGACTGCTCTGGAGAGAAGCCTCCCGAGTCTATGCTTTTGCATCCAATGGTTTTATCATATGCTTCTACACCTGTTTGTACTAATGAGTAACTCCATTTGGGGAGGTATGGGGAGTTCTCTAACCACATGGAGTCCCAATGAGTGCTGTGCAACTATTTGAGACAGGTTATAGCCCTTCAATTTAGACAGGCTAATTGGGAGTGAATTGGGATTCATCTTCCAAGAGCCTGGACTTACAATAATGATAGCATGGATATGGCCCAATTACATCAGCCACATCCGAGAGAGGAAAAAGTCTGTGATTAATCAGTTTCTGCCAAGATTGCAAAAGCAATCCTTGTTCAAGGTATCTATCTCTTTATCCTGTTAAAGCATTCTTGTGCTTGTCTTGTTAGCTACTATGTGCTGTTCCTTCTTATCACCCTTCCAGTCCTCTGTACAGCAATGTAGTGAACTGTCCCTACACTAAGCCTGAAGATTCGTCATGAATATGTAAGAAATAAGAACGAGATGCAGAATCAGTAGGGAGTCTTGAGTGAGGCAAAAATCATGTAATCTTGGACCTATGGGAATAAAGCTCGGCCTTTTCCCAGGGCAAGGCTCAGAGGGATGCCAAAGCCAACAGCTCATCTTGATGCTGATGGCGTTAGTGTAGAAAATACCCTCATAGTTCTCTCATCCCCTAATCTGTAGTTTGAAGACCCTCCACTATAGAGGCTTCTCCCACTGGAATTAGATAAACTGGCTCAGTGACTGAGCTGTATACCAGAGAATCCCTGCCTCTTTTTATCTAAATATAATAACCCCACCTCCTTGTTCAGTTATATGTAATAACCTAAGACTCCAGTCCACCTGATCCATGTTGGTTATTTCTTCACTCCCTTGCTGCCCCTAGTGTGGTCCAAGCCATGATCATTGCAAATGACTCAGAAATCAATCGTGCCTATATTCCTAAGAACTGAAACTATTTCCCACATATGTAACCATTTTATACAAATTAAATTCATGTGTTTTTAAATACTTGAGATATAATTTTAGTAAATGAATACCATAAATTAAAGCCTACCCTTAAGTAAGATAGTACATGCCCATCTATAACAATAAAGAACACTATTGTCTCTGTTAGTTGATAGTTGAGTCCTTGTTAATTAAGCCACAGAGGGAGAATGGGGCTGAAGAAGCAATTTAATTATTATTTACATTTCCCATCATAAAAAAAAACTTTGTATAAAAATCTATACAATTTTATGTAGCATTTTTTAAAAATAAAGCTTTAAGTGGATAGACACTACTTGTTAGAGACTTAGTACTTGACAAAAGCTGAAATTCTTTGCCACTACTGCTTGAAGATTTGTGTTGTGAAAGCCAGCCCAACTACTTCCAAGTCTCATTCCAGGAATAAAATGCTAAGAGCTTACTTCAGAACCAATTTCATATGTAGCCTCAATTCTGCACTTTTTTTCTATTTCTGTTCTCTTTTATTGTTATCCTAACCACAATACCTACTGTAATATTAAATTCGGCTTCTTATTTCACCCAGTATCCATTACAAACACAATTCACTCACCGTAGTAAAAACTTTTTTCATTTGGAAATAAACAATGTGTTTTTCTAACATCAAGAATTATGATAAATATGAATTACCTTAAGTTCTGAGAAATTTTATATAGACAAATTATTGAGCCAAATTGAAGAATTTCTGAAACGTTTTCTGGTTAAGCTTGTTCTGTTAGTTTATATTGAGTTCTAAAAGGAGTTCTTGAGCATTTTGAGAAAGCTTCAAATGCTACATTCTTATGCCAATACACTAGTGGTGGGAGGGTGTGGGGTTGGTTATAAACATGGCGCATTGGACCCTTTCACAGCCTCAAGGAAAAATTTCTCCTCTAATTTCTTACTGTTCTCTCATATTCATTACAAACGTTAAAATGTCAGCCTAAAACTTCTACATTTTGCTGGGAACTAGCCAAAGCTTCACGTCTGAGTATTACTGATGAGCTTATTCCATACAGATGTAGAAAGAAGTCACCTGTGTCTTCTGCCTCCTAATAACAGGCTTCAGGAATTGTTCCTTTCCATCAGTGGCCTTACCTGAAGTGTCTTTAATGTCCCACTCTCTAAAATAGGCTCCTCAAATATCTCTGGGCTCTTCCTTTGTATAGGTTAAAACCCTTCCATTCACTCTTTTTGAACCGCAAGCTATTGCCACATTTTTAGGTACTTCTTGCAATATCATACTTCTTTGTTCGAAAATGATTGTTCGGTGCTGTCCTAACAAAGCATCACAAGCCCAGTGACATGAAGGAGCAGAAATGCTTTCTTTTAGAGTTTCTACATTAGATGTCTGACATCAGGTGGTAGGTGAACTGTGCAATACCTGTCTCCTAGCTTTTGGTCGATGTGGCTACTATTCAGGTTGGTTGGTTTGCTCCAGGTTCTGCCTGTTTCCATGTGGCAAGATACCTGTATATCTTGACACTGTGTTCCCTTTGTGGGTATCTAATTTGTTACAGTTTATTTGTTCATAAGAACACTTGGCAGTAAAGGACTTGCATTCAATCACTTCATCTTAGTTGAATATATCAGCAAAGACCATATTTCACAGTTGGGTCCCACATATAGGTACCACCATTTGGGGTTTAGCATAACCTTTTTAGGTGTACACATATTAACTTGTCACACTGGTGGCTCAATAAATACTTGGGAAATTAGGTGATACATACAGACACATGACCTTTGCTCTGTGTATTACTGATAAGTTGTGTTTGCTGTTACCAGAAACAGTGCCTTGGCTTTCCTAATGTGTGTTCCTGAGGTGGTGATCTGATGAGAGCCACTGCACCAGAAAGATTTCATAATAATACTTTTCAGTACAGTAGGCCCAACAAGAAGTCCAGAAATTCCTCAGTTCTCAATTCTGATTTAATCCAAACAAGGTATTTTTTAAGAGTTTCTTTTAAAAAAATAATCCTGATATTGGAGCCCTTGCCTACAATACTAGCTAGCAATTGGAAGTAAAAACAGGAGGGTTAGGAGTTCAAGACCAGCTTTACGTACGCAGCAAGTCTGAAGTCAGCCTGAGCTAAAGGGGACTCGTAGAGATTTATCTTTAAAAAGCATAGACTATCTTCTAGTTGTTGCTTCTTGAAAACCAGTTCTCTTCGTGTAGTTTTTACTGAGAGCCAGTGTGCTTCACCATCCTCTAGAAAGGCCAGGGTTAGAGGGCAGAATTATCAAAATCTATTTTGTAAGTTCATCCACATGAACAATTAAAAATGTAATAAGTAACCAATAAAAATGCGAGAGTACATGGAGCTGTATAAAAATATAGGCTCATTAGGAGCCAGTGCAAGGTTATTGCGGCTTGGTATATTTTTGTTTTTTTATTTTCTTCGTTTAAAATAACCTAAGTTTCAGGTCATTTCATGTTCACCTTCCAGAAGTCCTAGCATTACAGACTGCTTCAGTTCCCACTAAGGCAGGATCTAAAGAGCACTTCAGCACTCCGGCGGGCAAGCTGGGCGTACCAGAAAGAAAAGGAGATAAATAGATATGAAAAAATGTAAAAAAAAAAAAAGCTTATAAAATACAGTTGGAAATTGTCACAAAAAGGGAAAGCAAACGTAAGAATGCAATATATTTCCTCAACAACAAAATCATTGATTTTAGTTCTGACGATATTCTCCAATTTTCCCACTGCTTTCAGTGAACAACTAAACATGAGGAAGGGGCGTTGCTGTTGATTTCTATGGAATGCACAGATGTGTCCAGAGTTTACTGAATAGCTGGAAGTGTCATCTACCTGCTATAGTAAAAAGGACTGAGATAAGTCGGCTTATAAGAGAAAGTGGTTTATTTTCATTCTCTGCTTTGGATGGTCCTGGATGATAGTCCCTGAGGTTTTGGGTCCTACAGTAAAGGACTTAAGTGCTAACGTCCATGCCATATAAAATTATCATCAAATTAATTTCTTAGGTATTTCCCTCAGTAACCTTTCTTTAACTACAGGAAAGTCAACAATCACCCTTCATCCCAGTTCCCACCTAAACTGGCAGCACTCGTGTCTTTAGGTGTGTTTCTATAACCATCAAGGAACCCCAGCATCATTATAGACATCTTAATTGCTGCTAGTTGAGTGGAAATATATTTTATATATTTTCTGCATTTAAGTTTTCAAGTTTCATTAGTGACATTTGTTCTGTACAAATGTCTTTACCTTGTCACTTGCTGACCACTTGAACATACATACATTATATGCTTGAGTTTTTGACTTTTTTTTTTTTTGAGACAGGGCTTCATTCTATAGCTCACTATGAAGACCAGGCAGACTTCAAAATCAGAAATCTGCCTGTGCATGCCTTCTAATTGCTAGGATTAAAGGCATGTGCCGTAATGGCCAACTATAGATGACTGTTTTAAAAGACAAAAATAAAAGTGTCCAGTCAACTCAGAAATGGTGGTTTCTGTCCAGGAAGCTCTGATAGCAGCAACAGGTGAGCATGTGAGCTTTGGTTTAGCATGCTTTATAAAGGTACACAGACAGTCTTGGAAGGGTTATGGAATGGACCCTGCACTCTCATATCATATGAAGCTTCCCGCTATTGTAGACTGAATACTGAAGCAGTGATTTAATCAAGCCTTACTGGGAAGATACTAGCAAATTTGTTTTTATGTTGAAATCCACGTTGCTGCTCAAAGAGGCAGCCAAAGTTACAGGTTAATTGTCCCACCAATGTATTCTGGACTTTGCTCATTTATTTTGCTGTATAACCTAAGGAAGAAACTACACAGAAAGGAGAAACCATTAACATGTCTGATAATTATCCAGAAGCTCACCACTTTTACCAGTCGCTGAAGGAGATTACACGAAATCAGGCTGGCCCGTTTCCCCAAATAAAATCAGACTATGCACATGAGGCTTAGCGGAGCTTATCGTTCGGAGGCGATTAATTAAGCAAATTCAACTCTGGGTGAAATATTTCCCAGAAAGCTTTCTGGGATTGACATTTATTCTATGTTAACCACTCTGCCTGGCATGGCTCTGCAACACATCTAGAGGCCATTTAAACAATATTAAGATAACAACATTAATTCACTGCTCTTCCCTTAATCACATGGAAGGAGATCAGCTTGTTAGAACTAATGATCTCCCCTTGCCTGCAGCTGCACTCTGAGTGCGGTTCCCATGCACACGCCCCTCCTTTTGTACTGGCTCTAAAGGAATCGTGTTGAAAGCTGCTGCCTGCTTCAGGTTGCAACCCTGGGAGGTGGTCTGTTTCCTTTCACAGTTTTAGTGAAACTGTAATACACCAGGGGGAAGACACAACATTCTCCTCCTAGCTTTAATCAAAAGCATCTTTTTCTCAGGTAATGATTATTAGCAAGAAAACTAAAATTAAACCCTGTGTCTCATAGCCAGTGTAATGTGATGCAATTTTGCCTTATCTGAAAACTAAGAATATGAAGTTGGGAAGTCAGGAAGTTTATTTAATCTTTCATTTTCCTTTGCATTGGTCTTACAACATAGAAGGTGCATCTGCGCTCTTCGGACAGATCATGGATTAAAGACTTCTGCTATCATTTTATGTGGAATCTAAGGTTTTCCTGCTGAGAGACTAAGTCAGGCAGGTGCTTAACTGTACAATCACATATTATTTTTTAATATACGTTCCTGTTTCTCCAAGGACCTTCCAGATTTGTGCATGGTGTATCCTGTAGACCAGTATTGCTGCTATTCTTCATTGCTAACACAAAGTTCAAAACATTACAATTCTAACACAAAAAGGAACACAGAAGCAGTATGCCCACAATCTCAGTGTTGGGGGTCCCTTCTCAGAACCATCTCTACTGCATTTACTGGCTATTTGCTAACTGAGTACAAAGTCCCAAGCATCACTAGAGTCCAAGGAACAATTGACACATGAAGCAGATGTGACCCCTGGCTTCCTGTAAAATAGTGACAAGAGGATGGTAGGCACCAAGAACCAATTGCTCAGAGGCACCTCTCTCTTGATGGCTAGACAGGATCAAAAGGGCAGGAGGATCCTTTTCAGGGTGAGTGATAACTGATCCAGTGCAGGAAAATGAATGCAAGTTTGAGGCCACGGAGAATCTTGAGACTCCAGTGGTTAGACCTCAGACAACAAAGAAGAACGATGGTGAAACAGGACTTTTGAATGCACCAATACGATGGTATACTCCTTTCCAACAGCAATGCTAAAGTGTTGCCTCACCTGATGATATTTATATTAACTAGTTGGGCTGCAAAGATGGGTCGGCTGCTAAAGGCTAGGCTCACAACCAAAATGTATTAACTAGTCTGCGACCTGCTAACTACAAGATACTTATATTACTGGCATAACAACATTTGACTTATATGCCCCAATTATCTCTGTTCCCTAATATATGAAGTAAAAGATTAAGTTATACCAAGTTATAATTGAACTTTAGAATACCTTGCTACTATGACACAGGACATTGACTAGCTACTGTGGGCAAGAAATATGTTAATAGAAATTATTATTTGATATGTTTTTCCTAATGGTACCATGCTAAGATCAGATTCTCGGAAGAGAAATATAAAAGGAGTCATAATTACAAGAATAACTTTTGTACCAAGTGTTTATAAGGAAGACAGAGTTGTTTGGGGGTCACCACCCAAGGCTGAACAGAGTTTGGAAGAAAGGTTCCTTGTCTAAGTTTCTGTGGGTTGGCATAATGGGCTAGTTTGGGTCGCTCATGCGGTAGTTTATCAGTTGCCATAAATCTAGAAAACCGATTGTCAAACAGTCATGACAAAAGAAATGTAATTTTAAAGCTTGGATTTGAATTTCTTTACTATCCTTGATTAAATTGCTCCTTTACTTAAGACCCTGCATAGCAGCTGTCCAGTAATATGAGATCCTAACCAAATTGGAAAGAAAGTTGCTGATTGCTAGCAGGCAAAAGTTATGTATTGTATCTTGAAATGGATTTGTTTTTTTAAGTTTACTCACATTCTACTTAAAGATTGCTCTGCAATTCCTAGTTCTCATGTGGAGCAGTACCATTTTGTATTTTGTACTGTTCTCCAATGAGTCTTGCCAATATAAATTATGCTAGGTATCTGAATTTGGAGGTATTTATGTTATAACACTTGGCAGATGACATAAACTGTGCTTGATTCGTGTTATTGATGTTCCACTGATGGCTTAAAGGTGATTTGTTAAAAATACAGACTTTATTTAAAAGTATGTTTCCTTTATATCTGCTACTCTTGTGTGTGTGCTTTATAATTTATAGCTCATAAAAATTAGAATTCACTATGGCACATGCAAAATTTGGCTTTTATTGTTTCTACCTTACTGATTTCTCCTCTTTATATAGTGTTGACAAAGGAGTCTTATTGGGGCTATACTAGTTATACATAGAAAAAAATAAAGACAAGGTGATATTCCTCTTGTACATTGCTCAATTAAAAACACCATTGAAAAATTGTCAAACAAATTAAACCTAAACTGATTTCAAGGTCATACTTTTATAACAAATTAGCAAGTAGAACTCTCTATTAGACATGATACTTTATTACTGGTCAAACAGGCTTCACGGAAGCATGCAAGTGTGACAAAATCAACTAAACATTATATAAAAATCAGCTGGGTATAGAAAGTGTCCAATAAAGTCTACTGAGGGCTTTAATATTAAGACTTATGTTCTAAAACATTTTAACACACACACACACATTAGTAATGTTTTATTTTGTCCCATAAACTTAGTTGTTGAAAATTTGCTATCGAATTGTTGGGGGACAGTCAACTTATCTGAATTACCTGACTCCCATGTATGACTAAATATGCCAGGCCTTGTCTGAGACATCCTATATACAACCGATTTGTGGGCAAATGCACATATTTAGGTTTTAGCTAAATTTCCTTAGGAAAGCAGCCATCTGAACCTCACAAGACTATTCTTTCCACTATAGCCGACTCTAAAGAACGAAGGGAGAATTTGGATGTGCATTTTAACATGGCACTGCATGATTCTGCTGTCCTGGCCTGATCTCAGGTCTTTGTAGTTTGCAGAGCACATAACTTCTCTAGGCAACAATTTTTTTTGGGGGGGGGGAACTCTGATGAACACGACTTGCATAGACTACTTCAATGGATTTTTATCCAATTATTGCCAATGGATTACTTTGACTCTTCATCAGCAAAACGGATTGCTGACACATTGAAGGAAAGGGGGGCATCTTAAGGTGTTGACATCCAAATTCATATGGCTCAGCATGTGGATGGGCACAAACAGGATGAGGAGTGATTTCTATAGAAAACAGGAATTCATCCCTGAAATCATGTGAGTCACTCTTTCCCACTCAGCAATATTTCTTTAACTCTTGCTCAGGTTTACTGGAGCTTATGTGTGCATTCTATACCAATTTCAGACAGTTTGATTTGGCTGTTCAGGACTCTGACTCACTAGTATTTTTCTAGCTGCAAGACAAGGTTTTTATTTTCTTGTAGAAAAAAATTCACATCATTATTCTATGTAAGTAATAGACATAACATTTCTCTGTTTTGCTTAACCCACACTAAAGCCTCTAAAGATGGAAATCACATCAGACTTTTGGATAAATAACTAATAATTAGAAATATTTATTGGGTTGGTGTGATGGCTCCTGGCATTGTACTTACCAGGGAAAATTTAGATTCTGAGTTTGGATGTTCAGAACCCATATAAATTAGTCAGGGTGGCCTAGCAGTTCTGCTAATCCAAAACTAGAGTTAGAAATATAAGGATCCCTGCCCTCTGGTATCCCTTGAGTAGACTGGCCATCTTGTATACCCGAAAAGGTGGACCCTAGGTGAGGTAGAAAACTAAAGTGTACAGCAACTGAGGCATACAGTGAACTCTGGCCTCCACGTATTCATGCATGGTCACTCATTCATGATAGACATCACATACACAGTATTTCTTCGAAGAAAATGAAAAAAGGAAAGAAAGGAATAAGACAAGTTAAAAAGTTATATGTAAATGCATACAATTTTCATTTAATCCCAGCAACAAAATTTACCAGTGAAAATATTTAATTTACATAAATATCAATACAGCAAAATACCAGGGCTAATTTAATTAAAAAAACAGAAGTATACTATATTAGTTCTAAAAACCTGAAGTTCATGTTCAATATGTTGTTTATTTTACCTGAGTCCTTTGTGTATTGCAGCTCTCTTGCTATGCCCAGTCCCCTCCATTCTTCTTAGGTTCCCACACCAATTTCTTTATGTATGTTCAAATTTCCCACTGTAAGAGCCTCACCATAATGGACTTGGGTTCACTCTAACAATCACCTGTAACTGTACTTAGTGCTTTAACGGCTCTTTCTTTAGCAATGGTTAAACTAGGAGGTGCTTGATTGTGGGGCATCAATGTATGAGCTGAGGGGGCATAGTTTGTCACACACCACCTCTGGTCTAGTTTATCCTCAGTTCATTGAATAATTCGCATGCAACTTTTAAACATTCTTACGTTGTTTTGAATATTTATACTTTTGCAGATACATTATCAAAGCTATGTTAAAACATAATGGGTGTAGGTTAAATATTATTATTCAAATGTAATTACTCACCAGTCTTATATCCTATTTAAGTTTCATTGTTGACTACTGAAAACAGCAGCTTCATTGAAACTTTACAGAGCATTGTTATGGGGGTTGTTTTATGATTTAGAAGGGGTTGGGAATTAGAAATGATGCAGTCAACATTATTTTCCATGGGGGAGCATCTTTATGTGCTGAACAATTTTAGAATGAAGAAGAAAGCAGTCTCCTCCAAGGTGTGTGTGTGTGTGTGTGTGTGTGTGTGTGTGTGTGTGTGTGTGTGAAATAAATTGCACCATACTTATATAAAGAGACATTCATATACAAGCTTCAGATGAAGCAAGGCCAGGGCTGAAGGTTATTTATTCGAGCTTCTAGCTTTTCTTACTTTTACATTTCACTGCCATAAATTGGACTTTATTATTATAAAAAATGAAAGCATCTGAATTATATACCACCTTTACAAAATGAAAAGAGGACAAGAAAAATAAATGTAACAGACTATCTTTAACATTGAATATGGGCAAAAAAGGACAGGATATATGTCCTGTTTGATGCTCAAAATAAATACACTACTTCTAAGTCTGTGGCAAAGGTGACCTTCCCCAAGTTTTCCAGAGTGTATAGAAACTGCATTTTCCCTAGTAAGCAGTAAGCTACAGAAAACATTTTGGGTCTTCACATGTGTATTTGTGATGATGGAACCTACTAAATCATGTATTGGCTCTGCTTGTCCAGGTGAGTCTCCTCCCAAGGACCTGAATTTCAAGCATTCTTACTTAGCTTTAGGTGCCAAGCTTCTAGCTATACCCAAACCCAGGGAAACACAAGAAATCTCAAGTAGCACTTACATAATTCCAATGCATATTAATAGACAATTTGGGGATTCTACAATTTATGTTTGTATCTGCCTTTGTTATACATCCTGGAACTTGGGGGAGAAACACAGTATGAGATAGGGATCCACCAGTGAACTTAATCAGACTTCAGCCAATACTCTGTCACCGGAACTCAATAAGACATATTTACCTTGAGGGTGCAATGACTTTTGGGGCCCTCTGCAATCAAGATCAGTTCAGATCCAGTATCCATAAGGCCCTGGCAAGTCTGATTGTTTCCTTTCCCCTGGTGTACTCTTGTAAAAGGAAATAAGTTTCTCTGGGGAAGATTGTGAGAAATCATAACCAGTAAAACTCTGGTATTTTACATAGATCCTTCTTCATGGAGACCAGATCTTCCTTTCATTCACAGGGCTCTGTAAACAGACTCAAATCAGAAAACTGATGGTTAACTGGCCAGCATTTCTTATTGTTGTGATCCAATGTAGTGTGAGGATGAGTCCATTAAAATAAGACCTTTAAAGGAAGATTAAACTGATCATTGGTAATTTTATTTTTCTTTTGAAGTGCTAAAAATTAAATATTTTTTTATCATATGCTGTATAAGTTCAATAGTGTTTGATTTCTTGTTCCCTTTTTTAAACCTAACATTTCTTAACATATAAAATCCAGGCCTGGAGTGGTGGTATATGACTATACTCCCAGCATTTGTGAGAAGGATCAAGAGTTGAAAGCTAGCCTAGTCTACCTGAGACCCTGTGTCAGAAAGAAAACCAACACAAAGTTTTGGACCCTCATGCTATACTAGATTTGTTCCTTGGCCCACAATTGCTTTTGACTTCCACTATGAGTATTTAGAACTGACAAACCAATGTCCTCCACTGCAGTAAATTGTATGTTCCTTTTGAAAGTTTTATTTATTGGGATGGAGAGATGGGTCCATGGTTAAGAGACCTGTTCTTTTGCCAGGTGAGAGGAGTTCAGTTACAAACACCCTCATTGGGAAGCTAAGAGTTCCCTGTATTCCCATTTCCAAGGACTGGTGTGGGAGGTCCTTTTGTCTATGTTTGCTTTTATTGGTTAATGAATAAAGAAACTACTTTGGACCTATAGCAGGGCAAAACTTAGGTAGGCAGAAAAGATGGAACTGAATGCTGGGAGGAAGAAGGCAGAGTCAGAAAGATCCTATGGAGCTGCCAGAGTCAGACATGCTCAAACTTTGCTGGTAAGCCACTGTCACGCGGCCATATACAGATGAATAGAAATGGGTTAAATTAATATAAGAGTTAGCCAGTAAGAAGCTAGAGCTAATGGGCCATGCAGTGAGTTAAATAAAACAATTTCTGTGTGATTATTTCAGGGCTGGGAGGTTGGTAACAAACTAGTGGCCTCCTTACCACAAAGGACTCCATCACCCTCTTCAGGATTCCACAGTGACTGCCCTCATGTGACATGTAATCACACATTCCAATGCAAATGCACATGAAGGGAAAGTCTAACTAAACAAAATTGTTCATACTAGGTTATGCTTTTCATACTAGGCTACTTCTCTATACAGTGCTTGCCTCACAAGGGTACAGAGATAGAAAGCCCTTAATGTTACAATAACAATACATAACCCTAACAATGGAAGTTTCCAGAATCTGATAATGAATTTATCTGACCTGTGAGCTATACAATGATGCATATAATTTTGTTATTTAAATCTTTCTCTTCAGTAAAAAAAGGTTGCTTTTTCAGAAAAAAAAAAAAACAACCCTCCAGGGTCAACAAACTGGCTTACTGTGTAGGTGACTTTCATGAGCTTGACAGCCCAATGGCAATCCCCAAAAACAATGCACAGTAAATGAAGAAGAGTGGCACCTCCACTGCCCCTAATAATAATAATAATAATAATATTAATAATAATAATAATAATAATAATATTTATTTATTTATTAAGTACTCCAGTACTTAATGTTATATATCTTGTTGATAAAGTGCTCGCCTGACACAGGTTAAAACCTGAATTAGTCCTCAGCACTAAAAATAAAGCAAAATACAAACATGTGAGAGTTCCATGGAAACATCATTCCAGCAAGTCATAAAGATTCCTGCTTACAATGGTATCTGACAGAGAGAAATTAGGCTAAAGCAAAATGTCTTCCATAGCAATAAAAACTCTCAGGCACAAGAATAGAGTCAGTCAGAATCGTCCTCCTCCTTGGCCTTTCCCTTCCTAGAACGAGATATTGCCAACGGCCTTGCTAACAATTTTCTGTTGTTTGATGCCATCTACCTACATTTCATACAGATAAGCTACACTGTCATTATCATTTGTCCCCTTCTGGTAGTATTTCCAATTTATAATCCAAGAAAAGGGAAACTTTTTTTAAAAAAAAATCTTGTGTAAAAAATTAGGGATATACAATTCCTGTCATGTCCCAGATACCTACACAACTCTGAAGGCACACCTTTTTCACACCTCATTGTCATCCTAGGAAAAAGTATGTTTAAGTGGCGATATATATTCAAGACAAATATTATGGTTAGTTCATCTTTTAGATATTTTGCAAGAAGATATTTACTATAGTAAGATAGATCTTTTTAGATGAATGAGTTAGAGTACAAACACAATTATAATAAACTATGGTGTTCACTCTTAATAGTCTCCCTAAAATCACCAATTATCACAAGGTTCTAAAGTAGAATAGATAGCTTGCTGGTCATTTGCAACATTGAAACATGGTCATATGAGATGCTAAATATAACAGCAATATAAAATAAAAAAGCAAGAGAATTCTAAGTGGTAAATTTGTGCAATGGAATATCACTTTTATTGTGCCTCCTGAGGAAAGCTATAGACAAGTAAGGAAATTATGCCAGTACAAGTAGTCTCTATAGAGCTTCACACTCTAAGGACAAAGAACACTTCAGTAAAACAACTAGAATTGATTTAGTAACAACTATAGCCTTTATACACATCTATACACATACTCAGGACTCTGTATACAATATTACGTATCATAAAAGCCCAATGACAATTGTACTAAAAAACAAGAGGAGACTCCAGAAGGCTACTCACCCATCTATTGCTTTCCAATGTACTTAGATAACCATCTTCAATTGTATGCACCCACTGTGTTTACTTAGTTAATACTGGTTATCTGTCTGGGATTTTGGAGTCATATAATTATGTTTCAAATTTAATAAAATTCAAACAGAGGCATTCTTGTCAGTTTTTGTTTTGTTCTTACATGATATAAAAGTCTGTGGAAATTTACTATCAACATAAGGATACTTTAACAATGCCTTTCAGAAGGTCATTGTGGTCTATGGAAATTTTTAAATAAACATTAACTGATATTGTAATATGTTAACTCACAGACAATGTTATTGTGTTAGGGGAGCTGTTAAAGTATCATTTTATTTGTCCTTACATATGTAAAATTATGCATGTGATTATGTTCAGTTTGGATGGTAGGGTTTTTTTTTTTGAAAGCAGTATTTATGAAACTGTGTACAGGGTTAGCTCACGCCCTTTTTCCCTTGAGTCTGCGAGTACAAGGTGACTATGGGTTAGGGAGTTACTGGGGAGGAACTGAATCAAATGGCTTATGTAAGAGAGAGCTCAGAAATGTAGAGAAAGCATCATTTGAGTGATAGTGTCTCTAGGAAATAAGAAGAAATAGATTTAAGAAACAGTGTGATACATTAATGGGTATGACCCCTTACAATGAGAATGCCCTGATAGGATCATAAAAGTCCTAAATTACTTCTATACACCTTTGATCTTGACTTTGACTTTAACCACAATCATACTGTGAGATCCTTAAGCCAGAATTATGGGAACCAAAAATAAGCCTCTGTACTTCACAGCACTCCAGGGAAATACTGAAACTTGTGATCATATTTTCCATGGTGGCAACACTCTTTGAGAGATGTATGGTGGCAAGGGGAAACTTTCATCCTGCCTTTAAATATGTTTTGATATTGACTACTACAGAGAAAGTCACTGGAGACAACTCAGAGATTGACCACCACCTGAGGCCTGAGAACTAGAAGCTTGTTTTAAACTCAATCTCCATGGACACAAACATTCTTGAACTAGAGAGATATCATGGTAGCTGTGCTTAGACTGGTTCAAGGTGTCTACCTAACTCTAACTCAAGCAGACTTGCTCAAAATATGGCATCTACATTGCACTTTGCTATAGTGTTTCAACACCCTCTTTGAGGTCTTATAACTGTCAATACTGGCATGAGAATGGGCTCAATATCAACCTGAAAGAAGATAGTCTCTCAAGGCCCTACCCCATACTGAACAGTTTATAGCCAGTTAATGATTGCTAGGAGGGAGCTGTGGTTGAGTCTGCACCTCTACTAGAGAATATATAGGCGGTTAATAGTTGCTGGCAGAGAGACTATCTCTTTTGTGATACAGATGTTATAAGTTGTTAATGCTTCTGTAAATTACCTCTATCTTATGCTCGGCTAAGTACTCCCAATTAAACTCATTGGCTCGCTAAGCTAGCCTTGATTGGAATTGCCACTTTCTTCTGTCACTGTTGTTCTATGAGGGAGAACCTATGATTGCTCCCCACCCAAGAAAAGTGTGTGTGTGTGTGTGTGTGTGTGTGTGTGCCTAGAGAGAGAGAGAGAGAGAGAGAGAGAGAGAGAGAGAGAGAGAGAGAGAGGATAAGATATGTTTTAGCCCTGAGGGCTACCTGATTCTTTAACACTTTGAAGATAATCATTGTTGAGTCTACAAATAGGAAAAAAGATTGATGTACTTTGGAGATTACAGATTTATTATAGAGACGCATTAAACGCGGGAAGCACCTCGACAGAAACAGGTGTTTTAGTCTCTCATAGCATCAGTGGCAAAAAAAAGAGATCACAATTTCTGTTGTTAAATGGATATGTTCACATTAATTGGGAGTCTTGAGCAGCTAAACCAGGGGTCTTTTTAGCGTCTCTAGCAAACAGTTTTAAGAGCATTGTGCAGGAGAGTGACTGTTCCATTTACGAGTGTCAGAAAGGAGAGATTGATTTACACAGGAGTGACACCACTGCTCTTAGAGAAGCATCCCTGAAAGGTAGGAGACCAGGAGGAGTACAAACACCGACAGGCTGTAATCAGCTATTACCATCTAAGAAGTGGCTCTCTCCCAGCAACCACTAACTGCCTATACATTCTCTGGGAAAGATGGAGTCTCAGGAACACCCTGCTGCTACCAATCAATGACTGCCTATACCCTCTGAGTATGGGTCAGGCTTTGTAGGCCCCTTGTGTCCTAGATGATGAAGCATTAGTGGGGCCAATCTCATGCAGCTATTCCCAGCTGAGCGACCTCAAGAGGGCAGAATTCATGTTTCACCAAGATGCACAATTTGTAAAGCTCCATCATTATTTGAAAGATTTTAGTTTACTTCATATTTACACAATAGAGGACTACACAGCAGTATGACATCTTGAATTTTGCAGGAAAATGGATGGAGCCAGAAAACATTATTTTGAGTGAGGTAACACAGACACAAAAAGACAGTTATCACATATACTCACTCCTAGGTGGTTTTTAAACACAAAACAAAGAAAATAAGCCTACAAACTACAATCCCAGATAACTTAGACAACACTGAGGACACAAAGAGAGACTTACATAGATCTAATCTACATGGGAAGTAAAAAAAGACAAGCTCTCCTGAGTAAATTAGGAACATGGGGCTCTTGGGGGAGGATTGAAGAGGGGAGAGGCAGGGAGGGGAGCAGAGAAAAATGTAGAGCTCAATAAAAATCAATTTAAAAAAGAAAAAAGTATATAAATGTAAAAAATGATTTTATTTTACTTCATTTTGTGTGTGTGTGTGTGTGTGTGTGTGCGTGCATGTGTGTGTCCGTGCACATACGTGCAGATGCCTGTAAAGGCATGCAGAAGACATTGAATACTTCGGAGATAGAATTACAGACACAGAAAACTATGAGCCATCTAACATTGGTGCTAGGAAACAAATTTGGGTCATCAGTACAAGAGAATAGCTAGAGCTTATTAAGTCCTGAGCCATCTCTCCAGCATACAGCATTATAATTTTTAACCTATTTTAATGACTACATGGAATGCTACTATCCATGTCAGTATGTTTAAAAGTTGCATGACACCTTTTAGTGAAAGATTGTCATTGTTGGAAATTCTCTATTCTGTACATGTAAGTACTGTGTCTTGTTTCTGTATTTTGGTGAGTCACCATGCCATCTATACTGTCTAGGCAAATGAAGCAAGCTGTACTATAAACAGAAGGCAGATATTACATACTGTAGAAAGAGTGTCTCCAAATGCTCTGATGCTAGAAAGTAAGCAGTGAGGAAAATTTGGGAGAATCCTGGAGACTGAGTGTCAGGGAGATAAGGTAGTAAAGATGCCAGGGTATCTACTGTCTTTTGTAAAAAAAGAAAAATCCCTTTGATGTTTTTTGAGAAACCAAAATAATAATAATAATAATGCCACTGCTTCGGTATTTTTGATAACTTGAGAATTTCTTTAAATATGGTCCAGACCTAACTGGAAGCCACAGCAAATGACAATGATCTTTGTGTATCTTCTATCTTAGGGTATTTATTTCTGCTTCAAATTGTTCTGATCATTCAATATGATCAAACTGAGTGCTAAAAACATCAGTCTGAATAAGCATTGGGACCACAGTAGTTATGAGCTCTAGCCAGACTTTCCCTACCCCTAATGGTTTAAACTAGAATTCAATGTAAATAACATTTAATGCTTAAGATCAAATCTTCCTGCTGTGACCAGTGGCTAGATTTTATTTCTCACAAGGGAACTTTATGACCTGAAACTCCTAAAATCTGCTTCATCAAAATTACCCAATTGGGAAATCCCTTTCTGAAGACAAGCAACCACAGGCCTGGAATGAAATCCATAATCAAAATGATGAAGGGGAAATAACAAAAGCCAAACGCAGAACTAGCTTTTTGATTTTCCGTTTTTGTTTGTTTGTTTTGCTCCCTCCATATGCACCACCTCCAGTGCTATTTGTCAACACTGCAGACTAAGTCTGTCAGGAACACTGCAGCCATGCGCAAGTGATCTGAGTCCTGGCGCTGTGACAGCAAAATGACAAGAGGGATCCCTCTGTGGAGCTGATCTTCAGAAACAAGGACTTTCCAAAGCTAGAGGACTGGGAAGCAGAGTAGGACAGAACAGGTGGAAAACTGAGCAAAATAAAAGCAAGTCTGTTTTTGGTAGACTCAGTTCCCCTTTTAACTTGAAAGTAACGTGTGAACAGACTTCTTTCTAGTGGGGCTATCACACTCGATGTCTGGTCATCTGATTTTGATGTGAACAACTGCTTCTCCATGGCATTAGTCTCAGCATCTAGGTCTCGGGGTACAACTGCTCCTGAGAGACATTGCATTGGTATGCTTCTCTGCACCCTTGCATGATACAATGTTTCACTTCATCTTTTTTTCAACTATCTATATTTAAATTGAATTTTACCATACTACTGTGATCCATTAACTTATGAAAACATATCAGTTAAATATGGAATTATTTCCGTATGTTTATAAGATGTATTAGAATTTGCCTTTTATCTGCTTTTATTTATTTTGTGACAATGTATCCTAAAACTACATTTGGTTTTCAAAATCAGATGAAAGACACTATTAATTGCATTCCAAAAATGGGCATTTGTGATTTAGGAATTTCAACACGGTGAATGAAGGAGGGACACTCATTCTTTCTTACTGCTGGTGGAAGTGAAGCCTCTGCCCCTGATATAAATATCATTGTAGAAGCTGCTTGATAAATTAAAAAATAGAAGGGATCTATGACCTAGCTGTATCAAACCTGAAACATATACACAAAGAAATATATCATACCACAGAGATATTTATATATCCATGCCTATTGCTGCTCTATTGAAAATAGCAAGGAGACTGAACCAGCCTAGATGTCTATTGACTGACGAGTAGCTGATGAAAATGTAGTACGTGGACTGGAGAGATAGCTTAGCAGTTTGGAAGACTAACTTCTCCTTCCAGAGAATCTGGGTTCAATTCCCAGCATCCACATGATGGCTTACAACCACCCGTAATTCCAGTTTTAGGGGCTCTGATGTCCTTGTCTGGTCTCCGGATCCTTAAGGCATATGCATGGTACATAGACATACTTATGAGAAAAATTCAAACATATAATGATAAATAGTTGTTTTACGGGGAGGATAATGTGGCTACATATACACAATGGAACGTTATTTAGCAACAAAGAAAATGAAATTAGTAAATTTTGGAAAGAAATGAATGGAACTAAAAATGAATGCGTCAAGTTGGGTAACACAGGCTCAGACAAACATCTCATTCTTTTTATATATACAGACCCAGAAACTATAAAGAGGGACACAAGAGAGATAAGAGATTAGGAAAAAGAGGTAAGGGGATAGAATATATGTGACTGTCTGCTGTGCTTAGGAGAAGAAAACTGTGGGGGCAATGGTAAAAGAGGGATGGAGAAGAATATAAAACCAATATGCATGAGAATACCAAAATGAAGCCCATTAATCTTTCTTTCTGATTATAAAACAAACAAGTAGAAATGCAAAATTAACATTCATAATTTCTCATAAATATTAAAATACAAATATTACATAAAATAATGAATACAGAAGTCTAAGTATTATAATGACAGTGGTTGTGTGTATTGTCTTCTCATTAATATTTCAACACATCAATAATCTTTCCTGTTTGACTTTAAGAACATTTGAATTATATTTCATCATTTATAACTCTAATAATAGCTTCCAAATGAATGCAAATAAACTTTAATTAACTTTTGGTGACTAATTAAATCCTCATGTAATTATCATGCGTGCTATGCCACACTGGCTTCTCTTCTCACATGTGCTCAGGTTTCTTACATGTCTAAATATGTAAATGACATATTTTTTGACTCTGAATCTTTTCTAGTGTGGCTGATAACAGGGGAACATGTGATTTTTGCTTCAAAGTTATGAGTGAGTCATGCTAAATACAGAACTTTCTGCTCTTCGCTGTTTGTCAAAACATCACACTTTGAACATTAATGTGTAGGTAACAAAAAACATTTCGTATTTCAAAAGTGTGTCATGACTTTCTGCTTTGAATCCAATATTTTGCCAAAGGCTACTAACATTTGAATTTTAAATTTGATAGGTGTTATCTCATTGTTTACACATGTCTCATATGTGTGGATGATTTGGTTTGTTCCCATTTTATTATAGAAAACCACATAAAATGAATCCAAAGCTTGTATTTTGGTCATATGTCATGCTCTAACATAACAAAAGTACCAAGCTTTGCTAATGGTTATTGGAAATAACTGTGATTTAGATCATCAGCCAGTCACTAATGGAGTAATGCAAAACCCATCTCACTGCTCCAACGTTTTACAACCCAACTTCGTTTTCAATAAGGAATATCTATATTGTAATCTGAAACCCAATCAATTTCACAGATTATTATATGTTAGATTTAGATACTTTTTAAAAATAATTTATTTGTACTACAAATCTTCTATGATCATGGATTTAAAAATACTCTTTATTAAAGACAACAAAGAGCACAGTCAACTGTTATGAATACTGTATCATTATAAAATAATGTGGTCTCCCTTCTCTCAAAATCATGAAGTCCAAAGTTTAGGAATTCTGAAAACAAGATGTTAAAAGTTAAAATATTCCTGGAATTAAGGCACGCATCTTTTTCACACTAATGTGACAAATATGATGGGAACTGGGAACGTGATAAAAACTAAAGAGGTTAGTTCAAGGGACATATCTGGAACGCTTTTGAGTTCCTACCTAATCAAGAAAAGAGTTTTCATCGAAATCTCTAAAGCAAGGAATGTGTTTAGCTTCCTGTCTGATCAATGGAAACAAAGAAATCAAAGTCTCAATAAACTGAAGACACTCTTTGCCAAATATCACTATGTAACTGCATTTTATAAATGGACCTCTCTAGTTCAGGTTTTGTGATCTTAAGTGTTTATGCAGTTGACACAGCCAGTAAAAGGTGGAATTACTTTCTTAAAGACACCCTGAGTTCTGATTTCTTGCTGGACTCAAAGAGTCCTTGGGATGAACTGGAAACTTCAGTTTTATATTTACTGAAGTATATGCATTTAAAAATATTTTATTGTTATTTTGATTTACTAGCTATGTGACTTTCCAGAGAGTCTGCTTCCTTTAATTGCTTTCAACTCATCCACCATCTCCTGTCCCAACTGAATTTCTTTTCTTTTTGGGTGATTTTCCTATGTAAGAAAACTAAAAATATTTCTGAAGAAAAAGTAGCTAAAATATCACATTTGGGACAGAGAGAGCCAACTGGAGCAATAAACACACTTTTCACCAAGAAAATGCATTCATATATGCATGGGTGTATATAAATATATACATGTATTTTATATTAAAATGGTCACATATAAATGTCTGAAGAATGAGATGAAAGTGTTCCCTGGTGGAGATATAAAAGTACTATTTATCTGTCAACAGCCTGGTTTCTCTATGCTTTTCCTCTGTGTTGTGCCTGCTAAAGGCTTCATGGATTCCCTTGCATGGGTGATTTTTCTTCCCTTCTGAAGTCACTGGTAATTGCTAGCTGTAGAAACATTGTTGTCTAGTATGTCATGCTGTCTGTTCTCTGGAGCTCAGTCTGAACAACAACCAACATTTTTTGTTTCATACATTTTAATGGCAGTTATTCCATAAACGTGTCCTGAGTGTATTACATTTCTACATTCTCTTCCCACTCCAGTCTCAGGCATAAGAGAGATTCTTGCAGGAGGATCAGAGGAGATTTCTCACTGTACACTTTTAGAACAATACTTTCTACAGCAGGCAAAAAAGCTTGAGAAGGTTGTCCTTAAATATTGTGATATGATTTAAGCCAGAAACGGATTCTATTTATATTTCTAATTTCATGAGCATAGACTTATATATAATGTATACATATGTGAGTAAAACCTAGACTTTCAAAAATAGACTCTGATAAGATAAATTAATGAACTTCACAAGGTGAAAAGTTATAGTGAATTTCTTACCTCATTTTAAATGACTCTTCACACTTCATCCTTGAGAAAGTCTTAGGTATTATATATATAATATACATAATATATACATCTCTCTCTCTTTCTCTCTCTCTCTCTCTCTCTCTCTCTCTCTCACTCTCTATATATATATATATATATATACATACATATACACACACATACAGAGAGGAAGAGTTGTCCACAGATTTTACATATGTATATAATATCTATGCATCTATATGTGTGTATATGCACACATACATCTGAATTTCTTGATATAGTTTGACTGTTTATTTCCTTACAAATGCATCTGTGGAACCTAATCATGAAGGTATTGGATTTCACCTGTGGAACTTTTAGAACTGGGAAGCAGTGGCTGTGATTGTATCCTAAATAGTGAGAGAGTCTGGGATCCACCTGGTTCCTCTAGAGTATGAACGATCTCTAGGTGCAGGACACATTCTTTTTCACACCAAATCTTCTGAGTTATTGGTCTTCTGAGTTATTTTGTACCTTCCTAAACCAGAATAAAAAGAAAAGTCTTTTGTTTAGTAGAGTATTTTTTTTTTGTCATAGCAGGTGCAGTACGCCAAGATCTTTGCCCTAAGGAAGTTTCAAGACAGATGCAAGTAAACCACACACTCTTTTAAATAAGAAACCATTGAGTGACTCAATTTGTAGTACTCGACATTAGAAAGGAAGATGAAAAGAGTCAAGGAGAAAGACAGCATGCCAGAGAAATTTCCAGGCAGAATTTGTGACACATGTGTGACTGAGTAATGAAATTCTAAAATATAATTTGAGAGTGACAGTATTTCATAAGTCTGTGGAAGTTCTGAAAAGCTGGCTCACTAAATGATTTTAAATTATGTATTTACTTAAAAATTTTCCCCTTTATTACTGCGACTGATTTAGCTACATGATTCTATATTGCATCCAAAATGCTTTAGAAAAAAATCATAAATACTTGGTATCTTAATGATTTTTGTTTGAGTTTTATCTGAGAAAAATCCTGGTATATATTTAAAAGTAGAGTCTGCAGATATGTATGTGGTATAGACTGAGAAATAAATGTACTTCTGTCTTCAAACATTGCCTTGTATCAACTACCTATACTCAGAGGGCAATGCACAAACGTACATACACATACGTACACCACCACCACCCTGATGTTGTGTTGTCTCTTGTGGTCTTAATATCTTTTTCTTGAACAAATCTTCTACAATGCTTGCTACACTACATTCCCTGAGATCAGTAACACAAATCATGATAAGCCCTTTAATATTTTATCATTAATCGACCTCTTCCATGTCCTTGTCGACAATTAATCAATATCAGAAACTTAAAAGAAAGAGAGCTAAAAGCTAATCTTTGATAGAAAGTAGTATATTTCTTCTAATTTTGTTTTATTCTCGACATTTGAACACATATCCTGATAGTTTCTGTCGAAAACTCGCCTCCAACTCTCCACAGGCTTCCTCCGTCACCTACCTCCCAATGCCATGACTTCTTTCTCTAACTCTACATAGCTGCTTTTAAGCAGCTTAGTCCAGTGTCCGTATGCATATGGGCATACAATCATCCACTGGGGCATACAGAACCTAGTGTCATCAAGAACTGTAGTACAATAGGGAGGAAAGGGATGCATGGGACTTTTTTAGTGTTTAGGAAGCATAAGGGCTGAGAGCAATGATGGGCAAAGTTATAAGGAGCTGTTGAAGACACACTTGGGTTTGCTTCAGGTTGATTCTCTAACCCTTTCCACTTTGGAATGTCAATTCCACATGGTAGAACCACAAACAACATTACTGGGGTACAGGCAGGAGAGCTGAGTAGGCTATCTACTGAGGACAAGGCATCAAAAATAGCCAAGGAGACACAGAACACAGAAAACTGTCAGACTTTTTCAAAGGCTATGTTTAGGTAAGAAGCATGCTATAAAGAAGAGTGGGGATATCATCTCAATGAAAAGGACTCTGTACCACTTAGTGGATGTCCTTGATGGGTTGGAGCCAAGCAGCCCCCGCAGCTACTGTCAAGTGGCAATGATTTTACGTCGGAGCCAGACATGACTGGATGCAGCAGAAAAGAAAAAAGAAAATATCTCTTCTGATAAAAACCATTAAGGGACTAGTGGAAGAGAAGGAGAAAGGCTCAACTGGAAGGAGAGAGGGATCGTCATAAAAAACTCTGCCCTTTAGGGAGAGAAATCCAATGATGAGTCGAAATAACTAGAGCCCACTCCACCTTGTACAGATCATCTTAGCAGCGATACCCTTTCTCGTCTGTAAAAAGCGTTTGAGGCTTAATTCAAAATAACATCCCATTTAGCCCATAAATTCTTGAAGAATAAACTTAAAATCAAACTTGCCTTTCCTCTTTTCAATGCCAGCAACCCTCAGGGCACTGAAATTTTGTATAAAGTACTTCTCTGTATAAAGTTTTTTTAAGATTCAGCCTTTGTGTCACGAGGGAATAGAGGAAGTTATTAAAAGGTGATCTTGGCAAGAATTTTAAATTCAGTTTCTGTAAAGTAAACGCAGTTTAGTTTATATGTCTCATGTATCAAAACACTTAAGCAAAATAGGAAAAAAATCATTATGTAAGTGGGAAACAGTTTATTATGGGGTCACCTCCAAGGAAAATTTATTTTATGGTGTCTAGTGTTGGGGCCCTTCCCTAACTAGATAGAATCAACTGAAAACCAACATGTCTATCTACATTGGCTCACAGGCTGGGTTAAATACCAGTTAAGATAAATACCAGTTAAAGCCATTCGACTCCCAAACATACACTTCCATGAAGTGATACTACCAGGAAAATTGGAAATGAGTTTAAGTTTTAAAACTGAGCACAATACTCTGTATTTAAGTCATTTCTTTTTTACTTCCTGAATTGGTTTAACTATATTTTCCCCAGATGTGTATCTCACTTTTTCTAGACATGACAGAATGAGTCTGTCTAACCTGAAGTAAGTCTGGCCATCTGTTCACTCACTAAAGAGAACAGTTATTCTTGCTATGCCTTCCAGGACAATGTCCCCTTTCTTGACCAAAACAAAACCAAGTTTTAAACGATGCAGCCCGGCATACACTCAAAACTGCTTGACAAGCCCATGAAATGAAGGGATATATATTTTTTTCTCTTAAGGTAGTTTCCCTCGAACCTATGAAATCTTACTTTGCTGACACTTTTAACAAGCATAGGTGGGTCGTCTCCAAGCCCACTGCTTAGCAGACTGTATAAAGGAGGGAAGACGTGAGGGCGGGTGTGAGGTAGTAGTGAAGCGTGACAGTTGACAGGAAATCTATACAAGCTCATACAGAAACTCCAAAAGCTCAAGAACCGAGCTCTCAGGGAGGGTAAACACATCTGCAAACTTTAATCCTTAAGGATTATAAACCCTTTATAGTTTATAATCCTTACACTAGTTGGTGTCCTTATTTATGGACAGAAGTTATTCTGATATGATATGTTAAACTTAGCAGATCATCCGGATCCAAGAAAGCAAGAAAGTGCAAAGATTATATATGTTACTTTCTCAAAAGCTCATCAACTAATAGTTCCAACTAGTGTCATAAAATTAATCAAGTACCTTATGTTTTTTTACTTTCCGTGTGTGTGTGTGTGTGTGTGTGTGTGTGTGTGTGTGTGTAAAGAGAGAGTCAGAGAGAGAGAGAGAGAGAGGGGGTGGTGAGACAACTCATTTCACTGCTGCAGCAAGCTATAAAGCAATTCATCCTCTTGGAATAGTTTAGACAAAGAGTGAGCCCTATTTTGAAGTCTCTGCTTTTTCTCATTGTCTAAAATCTATTCTGCTTCCTGTTGTCTTAGTCTATGATCTGACTCTTGCCTGTCTGTCATGTGTGTCTGAAGTCAGTCTGTGTCTAACAAAGGGCTTTCCTTTTTATTTATTGAGCAGTACAGAAAACACGACATGGGTAAAGAATGAGGGATTAAAGTTTCTGAAGAAATCTCTAACAGAGTATTTTTCGGGAAAAGCATTATATTGCTGACCCAGAATGGCAGTCAGAACTGCAAATAGAAACCGGAAACCTAGACTCACATATTGCTTTGCTTCTACCATTTATGGTCGATAAATCGTTTTAAGGCTGTTTCAACCTAGTGTTCCTTTTTGGCATGGTTACTTCTTTTTCTTCTCTCTCTTTCACTCACACACTTACAATTCTTGTTCAGGGGCATAGACAAGTACATAACTTATGACTTAAGATATGCATATATCTTGGGTTCTAAAAGCTAGTTGCACAGAAAACCAAAGTATGCTAATGTTGTTTGTACTGTTCTCTTAAAAGAAGACTACGCTCAAACAACATAGTAAAGAATGTTGAGACAACAATCTCCAAGTCGCCTTTCAACTTGGTCATACTATCTGGTAAAAGTCACAGGTATTACCAGAGAAAACTACTTCCAAAAATGTACTCAGGAGATATCCATTACAAAACTCAAAATTGATATAAAGAACTATCCAACATGGCTGCCTGCAATGTGTGCCTAATATGCACAACATTTTCTTGTTTTGTATGATCCAAGCTACAAGTTCAATTCTCCACATGGACCTTCTGTTTTATGTTTTGATGTCCATTCCTCTGGTCAAATGACACATACATACACACAAATGCATCTAAACTTCCTGAAAAACAACTAAACAATTACAAAAGCAACATTTTATTATCTAATAAAAATGAAAATGAATTTCCAACTGATGTCTGTTTGCAAAGCATAAAACAGTTTTCTCCAGTGTATTCTCACTGAGTATTTTAACAACACTTACAGCAGGCCCCCATCACCAACACAAAGTGAACTCAGTAGTATTTTGGTAGACTTTTGTCTCAGATTGCTTTGTTTGGATTATTTAAATCCTTCTTGTCTATTGCTTGTAGACTATATGTTGTGTTTTTTCTTGTTTTGCTTTTAATTCCTTGTTGTTGTTGTTAATTTGCCTCTTTTATTCCAAAGACAGAGAAAAAGGAGACAGGAAGTTGTGGAGGTGGAAAGGGTATGTGAGGACATGGGAGAGGGGTAACTGTTTTCAAAATATATTTCATAAAATTTTATTTTCACTAAAGATTAAATATAAAGTTTATATGAACTCTTTACTGTGTTAGTTTCTATTCATGACATAAGGAAGGAATAAGAGCTGACCCCTGTATTCCCATATGGGGCAAGTATGGTATATTGGGTGTATCGGCCAGCAGAAGCCCTTTAAACTTCCTTTTCAGAGGAAGAAACTGAAACCTGCAGAAGGAGCCTGTAACAAATGCAGAACATCCCAAGGTGTCGGCCTTGCTGCTTTCAGGAACCAAAACATCCTCCTGAATCTCAGCTTCTTGGGAGCAGTGTGGCATGGTACCTGTGTGATTCTGAGTGTGCTATTTAGACCCCCCCCACCCCCACAACTCTCTCTCAGTGACCTAAGCATTATTTCAGACCAGAACAAAGAGTCTCTGCCTCCTGCTTTCTCTGTGATCTCAGGCCAACTGACTGATGTTTTCAAGGCTATGGTATCCACTTTGTCTGAAGCCAGGGCAGCTTACTATATTATAAACAGTGAGTGCAGAGCACAGTTAAGTACATTGTTGCCACTAATTACAGCCAGGTGTTGAGAAGCAACAGGAAACAAGGAATAGAGCTGTGATTAAGTAATGAGCATTCTATAATGTAGCTTGCATTACCCGTTATATCGCCGTCTTGGCTTTATCTCTACTATGCTTCTGTAATAAGAAAATTCACATGAAACTACCAAATAACGATTTTTAAATTTTTTTTATGTGTGGAAGTGCTTAATTAAGAGACCTTTGGCAATTTTAGTCTAAGAGACACTTTGGTCATGTTTAGACATTTGGACAGGGATGCACAAACTCAAGAGAAATATGTTTTTATTCTCTATTAGGAAAGAAACCAATATTATAAAAAAGAGATAGATTGTTAGGCAGTCAAATTTCCACACAGAGCTTTTTTGTAAGTTACCTTGAGTTCCACATGTTTTTAGCATTGATTTGATTTGATTTTCCATATGTCATAAGTAAGTGATAACACAGAGAGTAAGGAACCTTGTTGAGTCAGTTTGTATCATTCTTTAATTCTGATAACTTATAACATTAGTTAACTTCAGTGCTGTAAATTAAGCCCAATATCAAGAAAATGCTAGACAAACCTCTCTACACCTAACTCTGGTTTTATTACATTTAACTATACATAATAATGGATTGTATTACATTTTCCTACATGCAGAATGTAAGAAATATATACAAATATATATGTTTAAAATATATGGTATATATGTATGTATGTTTGTGCATGATATTTGCTCCTCCATCTCTTGAAGTTAGGAAGAGGGTGTTAGATTCATTGCAACCACGGTACACATGATAGTGAGCCGCCACATAGTTGTGTGTTGTGGGGGCAGGGGTCCATTGTTGGTTCCAGACCAATTAGCCCAGAAATAATCACACAGAAACTGTAATAATTAAATCACTGCTTGGTCCATTAGCTCTAGCTTCTTATTGGCTAACTCTTACATATTAATTTAATCCATTTCTATTAATCTGTTTATCGCCACATGGCTGAGGCTTAACTGGCTAAAGTTCTATTTGGCTCTCATGCTAAATGGCTTCTCTCTGACTCCACCCTTCTTTCTCCCAGCATTCTGTTTAGTTTTTCCTGCCTAGCTCTGTTCCCCTATAGCTCTGCTATAGGCCCAAAGCAGTTTCTTTATTCATTAAAGGTAATCATAGCATATAGAGGAAAATCCCACATCAGGTGTGGGAAATAGAACGTGGGTTTGTGGAAGAGCAGCCAGCTCTTTAACGACTGGGCCATTTCTTTAGCTACAATTATACTATGAGTATACTCACCTGTCATTACCCTTGCTTTCTCCTTCCCCTCCCACTGATGAACTTCTTCTCAACTGATCTTCTTTCTACTTTTATTTCCTGACTGTTTATACCTTCTTGTTCTTTTATGAACCAGTGGGTTTAGTTTATGTTATAGGAACACAAGTCAGGCTTATTTATAAGAACATAGGCAATGTGACCGTGATGGCACCATTGAAGAAACTGTCTTTAAACCAGCAGCCATTAGTTTCTTATAGTTTCTCAGGGAGGGGTGGACCCTTTCGGAGGCCTCCCTAGAAACTATGGCCTTTAAATCCTCAGGGTAAGAAGGGACCTATTGAACTCATTGTGTCACCTTGCAGAGTCCAATACGATGTAGATCTTGCTAAGATAATCACAGGCGCTGAAAGTTCTGAAGTGTAGTAAGAATGTCATGCTTGGAAGACAGCATTCCCTGCTGTTGATACTTGTATTCTCCTGACTTCTTCTTCTGTGATATACCTTGAATATTCATTGGTCTCTACTCTCAGCCAGTGACCACTATAGTTTATCTTGCTGTGACAGTTGATCTGCTTGTCAACCTGATGAGATTTGTAGTCACCATTGACACAGATTGTCTGACATGGCTTTGAGGGATTTTCATGTTGAAATTGATTGATGTGGGAAGGCCAATCCTAAATATGGGTTGGGCCTTATCTTGAACTGAAGAAGGAGGGAGAGAATTGAGTGACAGCATTCATCCTTCTCTGCTTCTCGAATATGAACTCAATAGGACCAGCTGCTTCTGACTCCTTCTGTTATGCCCTCCTTGTCCCTCTCAGCTATAGATTGTAGAGCATTTCACGTAGAAATATAAGGCAAAGGAAACTCTACTTAAGGTGCGTTCATCAGGCATTCTATCACAGCAATAAAATATGTATTTAATACTGATACTTAAAACAAAAAGGAGTTTCTCAGACCAATGCTGTCATCTGTACTCACCAATAAATATATAGCTGGATAAGCGGCAATGTGGGCTGGAAAGAGATACACCCTAACCCCGTTACTCCTTGCCCCTTGCCACCTTTGATAGACAGGGGAGTTGTGCCTCCCTCCCCATTGCCAGCTGCAGCACTCAGGAAGGTGAGCCCTGCTCCTTACTGGGCAGCACAGCAGAGATTATCCTGTGGACAGAGGTCTGGGTGAGCTGGCCCTGAGGGTGTGAGAGTAGGATAACTGGCCACACACAGATGTAGGTGCAAAAGAGCCAATCCTGAGGGCCTGAAAACAGGAGAATGGACTCTATCCTTTGCTCATTGCTGCAAGGGGTGAACTAGCCTAGGCAGTGCTGGAGTGTTCACCCTGAGGTGAGGATAAGGGAGAACTAGCAGGCTGATCAACCCTACAACTACCCAGTCCCAGAATCAGGATTATGTGTTGTCCCACCCCAACATCCACCTTATCTATGATCTGCATGTCAAGGGGCCAGTTCTACAGGATCTCCAGGATACAGGGCACAATGGGATATCCAAGATGAGTCCCAGTGAGGGTCCAGCACTCATAGTGTAGAACCAGAGGGCTCAAATCAGACCAATGACTCTGCAATGAATGCTTGCACATAAAGATGTATGTATAAAAGGGTATAGTGCATGACACACTGTGTGATGCTTCAGCTTCCATGAAGAGATTCTTTTCCTTTTAAATTTTATTTTATTTTATCTTTGGGGAGAGGTTGCAAGGGCAGGAGATGGATACGAAGGGGCAGGAAATTAATGGGATCAAGATGCATAATGTGAAAGAAACAAAGAAGGAATAAAAAAAAAGTTTAATTAGAAATGGATATCTAGAAGTCAGTCACACCCTGGCCATTTAGCAAAATAACAGCAGGAGCTCCTGCAGTAGAGAGAGCCTCCTCAGACCACTAAGTCGGGTAATTCTAAGCAGGTTTGCAATATTAAATATGTGTTCCATCCTGTAAAATAGGCTTCATATCTAATTAATAAAAAGTGATTGTCAGCTTCAAAACAGTCATCCCACTGCTGTACCAGTCAGCACCTCTGGTCTTGCAGGGTGGTGGTATATATCACATGGATTGTCTGTAGGTGAGGAAGACTGTTGGCAACAATACCTTCCTTACAGCCTGCAAACTTCCTTCTGAAAGATGAATGCTACACAATGTGGAAGAAGATTTTCATATACACACAAACACAGACACACACACATTACTGAAACATTGTTAGGTTTCAGTAACGTTGAATACTAGGTGTCTTGCGTATTTTGTTAAGTATTGAGCTACTTACCATTTAGTTCAGTGATAATCATGTTTTAAAATCACATTATTTCTCCTACATTTTCAACAGCAAATTGCTCTGGAAGGAAATGGGCGAACCATTTCTGTCTATGCAGCAGTATGTTAATGGAAATGGGATTTGCATATTATAATTAGCTAAAATGTATTAATACTAATTCAGATACTTGTGTGATTATCCTCTTCTAATAACTATTAATTTATTGTAAATCAGTAGAACAGGTCTTCTAGTCAACCCCTCACTTCCATTAGCCCACTAGCCATCTCTGATATCTTTACAGACACTGTTTAACATTCCTTTAAGAAAGGCCTACCATTCCCTTAAAAGATCACTTAAGAGCTCTGTTTATAAATGTAGCGTGCTACAATGAAAAGTCATATCTGTACCAAAGAGCATGCTTTCTCAGCTGTATAATGTAACCTCTAGGCATAAATTGTTCATTGCTCTATGTGGTATGTTATTGACTAGAATAATTTAAATTATTCAGTATATCTCTACCTACTAAATGCCCAGAAAGGGATTATATGACCTAATTTTTCATAATAGGACAAATATAAGCAGATATTTTCTTTGTTTAAATGATCCAAGTTTCCTGTATTATTTCTCAGGAATCATACGTTTTTCATTATTTACTTCCTATATTAAGCATGTAAAGTTTATTTAAGCTTAAGCATTTGAGTTAACTTCCAGTCTATTTGCACAAGTGCATGAGTTTTTACTTGTTGTGTGTGTCTCCTGATTAGTTCCCCTCTCTTCCTATTGGAAAACAACTACTCTCACTAGTGTATGACCAACACTATACCTGTCTTTAATTTGTATTTGGAATTTGTTGGTTCGTTCTGAGCATACATGTCTGTCAAGTAGGGATATAACTATTATTGTACCTTTAAAATCTTCGATCATGTCATTTTTTCTAGAATGTATAATCTGTGATTTAGTAGTAAATTAAACCGTCTTCTTGCTCTTTTAACTAAATATTTCAGATTTATTTCAAGACATATTGTGTGGTAGACAAAAGCTAATTCACATATAAGAGTCAAGACATTTATTTTAGCAATCCCTCCACATTCTGGCAAAACTGGAAAAAGTTTAAATAGTACTGACAAAATGAATGATCTTGGTAAGAACACATTTAATGTTTAAGAATCTATGCTAAAGTAATTATAATGGTTATCCAGCATAGTCTAGGTATATGTGCAATGTAAAATGCAAGCAAATCTTGGAACTTTGAAACAAATGTGACATATTTGTGTCTACATCTAATGTCTTGGGAAAAAAGTGAAGACAGACTTAAGAAAAATAAAGGATTGAAATTTTTACCAATTTAAGTAGATTTTCCTATATCCCAATCCTGTTACCTTCCTCCACTACATTTTATCATGCTACATAAATCTATTTTCAAGTTATTTATAATGGTATAGAAATTTCTTTAAAATATTTTTGTGATTTCTTGATTAGCAGGAGATCTTGATATTATGATTAAATTTGCTTTATTTTAAGTTCAGCGTTATTAATAGGACAGCCTTTCTATCATTGTCTGTGGTGCATGAAAATATACACACACACACGTTCACATATGTATTCACACACACACACCACAGGCATGTTAACATATACAACCACACACTCATACACTCATATGAATAATTCAGTGCACAACGAAAACATGAGCTCACATTATAAACATGCTTTCTAACAGCTGTCAAATTGTAGTATTTTACTTAATGTCATTCATCCATAGGCAGAGTGTCTACAACCCTTTCTCCTATCCCCACACATGCAGTCATAATTTTAATATACTTCTACTTTTCAGTGCCTATTGTCTGGAAGATGAGTTATTTCACATGAGAAAAGGTTGTCTTCCACACTGACTCTTCTTCAATGAAAGTGAAGCATTCATATCTTTGAGGAATAGTGTAGGAAGAGCATATAAGAATCATGGTCTTGGGAGAGAGAGTATGTGATCAGATGTTTTGTTTCAAGAGAGTCCCCCTCCATTTCAAGAGGTTTTAGAGACCCTGGTCCCAGACAGACTACAGAGGGAGAACCGAAGCTTGCACAGAATCTACTGTGAGTTGTAGACTGTAGCAGAGGTGTGGGCAGAAATGCAGAAAACCCATCATCAATTTCAAACTTTTATCTATTTTTCATAGTGTTAGAAAAGAAAAACTACTTGTAGCTGTATTTTTCAAGAATGTTGAAAATGTGGGATCTGCGCTGTTTTGTCTGGGCTCTGGGATATTTTCAGGCTGTGGATCTAACACTTGGTACCTGATAAGCGTCACTTTCTCTTCCTCCCTCCGTATTTCTTGTTTGCATGAATTTCACTGTCTAAGGCATCCTAGATAAGTGAAATCTACATTCCATCTTGTGACAAGATTATTTTATTTAGTATAATGTCCTCCAAAGCAATCTGTGGAATGAAATTCTGTGCGATGTTAGTGTGACCTACGCTTGTCATGTCACCTGACATCTACATTGTCAAACATTCTGTTGTAACTGTGTATGCTGCTGTGAGTGTGTGTGTGTGTGTGTGTGTGTGTGTGTAGTTTTGCATATGATGCCATTCAGCTCCGTGTAACTTGGATTGTAAAACTTTTCTTTTCGTCCCAGAACATACACATACCATAACTGTTCAGAGTTACAAGTATGGGCAGATTGTTTTTATCTGATCTGTCCTGTAATCTGTGAATGACGTAGAAATAGATCATTCCTTTTCTATAAAGCATAATTGGACCTTTACAAACCTGGGCTTCTTCTGACCTCTATAGTCCCTGATCCTTCTTTAGGAAATACCAGGACTGTCTCACCATAGTTTTCTTTTATCAAATACCCTGGCTCCAATTTAGAGCTTTCTTAACCTGGATCCACAAAACATTTCTCTTGTGACTTATCTTGTTTGCTAATCTCAACATAACTTCTTTAATATTTAACTTCAAATCTGTTTAGTTGATGTATATTTAACTATATTACTCTGGTTTAAAATGCCCAATATATTATTTAATGTTTACCAAAATAATCAATAGTTTTTCGTTTCACAATATATCATCCTAACAAACACTGACTTTTATTTATGTGCAGTTCCTCTTAAGTCTCTTGTCATTCTCCTCCCACCCCCGTATCTGAATCGTGGCATTTCATTTATTTCGCCTGAAACACAATCGCTGTAACCACAGGTGACTTGTCTGTCACACTTACCAGCCTTTGATCATTTGCTGCATACACTTAGAGTCAGCTTAGAATTTGTTGTAGATTTCCATTTCTTTTTTTTTTTTTAAGATAAAAAGGAATGCTTTCTCTCTAAGCCCTTTGACAATAGAAGTTTGTTTGCCACACACTTATAAAAGTAGTAATCAGTGGTCTAGGGAAGCAGGCTCAATAGGAAAACCATTTGTGGTCTCAGTGTGACGACCTGAGTCGGGAGCCCCAGAGCCAGGTCAAGCCGGGTATGGTTGTATACATCTCTGCTTCCAGTTGTTGTGGGGAATGGCGTGCAGGGTGTAGAAGTGAGATTCTCCAGAAGGTCTCAGGCTACCATGCCTGGGGACGCAAGAGGGAACAACAGAGACACTACCTCTGAAGTCTGAGAAGCTGAAATCAAAGATAATCTTTGAGACTGTCCTTTGACCTCTGTCCATGTAGCTATAGCATGTTCTCATTGTCTTCACATGCTTGAATATTTACACATGTGAGTGTTCACACTTGTGTCATGTCCATATACTGTACACACACAGAGAAGATAATTATTGTAGTAGATTGTCAGGATTTGAGGTGTTATTCCTAATAAGAATAGCCAAAGTAATATTTTATGAAGTGTTTTCCCAAAGCCTTGCTAATTATTTTTTATTCCTTTGTTGAGCTGTTGAGTTTTACTTAAGTGATTTTTTTGCTTTAATTGCCAAATAGATCATTATTAGTTTTTAAATTTTAGCATTAAATTAAAGCAAAAGATGAAGTCTACCAATGTTGTGTTAATATTAAGATTTCAGAGGCTGTTTTCTCATTAGAAATTGGGTATTTTAAATTTCTTTGTGTTATCTGGATGTCATCCTTTGTAATACTAACGGCCACTCTTTACAGACTTTTTATTCTAGAAAGAATGTGGACTAAAATGTCTATTTCTTTCCTTTTTTGACATGATTTGTTTATTGATTCTTTGGGAATTTGACATCATGTACCCCATTTCTGCTCATTCCTCAGTTTTCCCATATCTACCCTTCACCCGTACAGTGTCCCCCAAAAGAAAACTAAAAAAAATAAATAAAAATAAAAACACCCATCCAATCAAATAAACAAATAAAAAAACTGCTTCTCTCCTGTCTTTCCCTACTTCCCAGCACCTTTTCATTCTTCTTAGTGGCATTGGGAGCCACAATGTGCCATTCAGTAAACCCTTTTGTCTAATCGGTTCTAATTGTGAATGTTAATTGTGATGAATCATTGGTATGGTTCAAGGCCGGTGGTTTCTTGGTACACCATCATCGCTGGATCTTCTCTGAAACTCCTTGCTGATATCCTGTGGCCCACCCAAGTCATGGAGCTCTTGTTCGCATCATTCGACAGGACCAGTTCCTTAACAGGCTCCAGCAGGTCATAGATGGGAAAGATGTAAAGGTAGGCCAACCTTAGGCCCAGCTATGGACCTGGGTGGTAGTTGAACTAGCCAGTATAAGCCATTGTGGTAAGGGGCAAAGTCAATTCCCTATGCCCATGCCATCAGGGCAAGTTCCCCATGCCCATGGCAAGGGGTGGGGCCATCTCTCCTGCTGTGGTGTCCAGTGAGGGGAAGGGTTAACTTTCCCATGCTCAGCAAAGGGCTTGACCTGCTCATCATAGCCCTCTGATTTTATCACCCATGGTTGGTATGACCCCTGCGCCCCCCATGGTAAACGGGCTGCAGACATGAACACAGACACCCACTGTAGACATGGCCCTTGACAGAGCTTGGTCAGGAAGACACCACGGCTCTGTGTTAATGCACAGGTTGCTCTGAACAGCATGGCCCCAGCAGCAGTGTGACCGTTGGACATCAACATGGTTCCAGGTGGCAGCCCAGATCTCAGGAATTCCAAAGGCCTTTGATGGTAATAGGAGCACATTGGTCCCTCTGTTTTCCTTCAACTTACTCTAAGTCAATTCTTGAAGTATTGATTCACCCTTATTCCAAATATCTGGCCAGTCTTCTAAGGTGTGGCATATGTGGTATGAGGAGATAAGACTGTGACCTCACTTTCTTGACTAAAGCCTGTGTGGCTATGCCAGCTTCTCTCACCAGCTCTCAAGGGTCTGCACACAAAGTTCAAGGCTAGCCTGGGTTACAGAGGAAGACCTTGCCAACTTCCTACAGTCCCCTTTAAAGAAAGGTTTACTCTGTTATTTTTCTGAGATGATTCTTGGGGTTTCTGAATGGTTTTGAAATTGCTTATAGTTTTGTACTTTTTCTTTGAGAAAAAAATGAAAAAGGCTGAAAATGATGGTAATTTATATTTATAACATGCCTCTTGATTTTGAAAAAATCACAGAGTTGAACAATAAATTTAATGGGCATTTTTGTACCATTTCTTTATCTTGAGACATTCTCATGGTAAAATTTTAACTAGCAAATAAAGTGATGAAATGCTCAAACGGTAAAGCAGAAATAGCTATAGGATAGTTTTATTTGGCTTTTCAGAGCTAAGAATAGCTGTAAAGACAGTTGCCCTACATACACTGTAGGACACAAATGTTTGGAATATAATGAATGACAAAGAAATGGGAAAAACTGCTGAACCCAAGTCTCTGAATGTCATTATAAAGACGTGATGTGCCAAGGGGAGGAATTAAAGGCTGCAGGTCCCTTGGAGGTTTGAAGTATTCTAATTATCTGTATCACAGAACTAAAGAAAACTGTCTTTTAGACCCAATTTTTGTGAAACGATTATTGTTAAAGACATGTCTGATGTTCGAAGAAAGTTATTTTACAATTTGTTACTTGGTGGTTCTATCTGAGAATACATCTCTCAATCTTGGCACTATTTCATCTGGTCATTATGTTAAAAAGGTTAACCGCCACACACCCAGATTTTGACGTGAAAATATCAGATAATCAATATCAGAGGAAAGAGGAACAAGGAAAACATTTATCAAGAAATTAGGTAGGAAAAGCTAGGCAGAGAGCTTACAGGGTAATAGAAAGGATGAGATGTTGCCAAACAGTCCTTTCACGTGTGGCAGTTCATGAACTAGAGATAGGAGATTATCCTAATCGTAAGAGATGGCTTCTGTTAGCACCAGCAGTATTAAGGAGATAACTGAGAGGCTTCAGTGAAGAGGAGAAAGTGCAGCTGTTTGAGAGTTCAATTCGTGGGGAGTGCTTCCACGTGGAAAGGAAATAGCCTCATTTGCATATGCTGTCTGCAAGGCTGAGCCTGTGCCCTCCACTGCTCTTAACAGGTGCCGCATAGATTCACGCAACGTGTATGCATTTATTAACACATGCGGTGCATCATACAGTTCAGGTGTGAAGCGATGAGCAAAATCACAGGAATTTCTAATGAATCTGTCCAGGGCCTGCGATTGAACGCCAGTCTCTTCCCATTTCTCTTTGCAATCACAGCCTCCTCTCTTCTTGATAAGCATCATTGAGATCTGGAAACGATTCTTTCCCTCCTTCTGTGAAACATCCGTGACTTCAGTATAAACAACAAATGTCTCACTATTCCAACCTGGAAGATAGTTGACAGTCAAGTTATGTGCAGTGTGCTAGTTATTGTTTAACGTTAGGATGATCACCCATAGAAGGAAGTTTCACTAGCTTAAGTAATGTATTCACTGCTCTTCGGGTTCTTGTTTCTTTTTCTTATGTCTGTGCAAAGGTTCTAAGTATAAAGTAGCATCAGTCTGAGACTGGTGGGAAATAGGAAGGTTGAGGAAACTCATGTTAGTCCAGACAGATTTGGAACACCATCCACAAAATTCATATTAGTTTCAAAGCACAGGTCTTTCTCAGTCTGTGCCCATTATTTTTCACATCAGTTACAGGTTATGCTTGTTTATGTTTCTCCTAAGCAGATAGATAGTGTTCTGCAAGGGAGGATTTGGCTACAACCAGCATAGCATTTTGCCATCCATCACTGACAGTGTGTACTGCAAATCATGTCACTCAGGACAAATGCCCATTTTCCCCTTCAGTACATCCATGTGATACCATTTATTTCTAGTTTTTGAAAAGTACCAAGTCCATCATAGGATTCTTCTCTGGCTCCAATCTATGCTTTAGAATGTACAATTATTGATGATGTGGCATAGGGGATGGGGGCAGCAACAAAATTCTGGACACTAGTGCTCAAAACTAAAATAATTGATGAAGATTCAAATGTGTCCTACTCCTGAACTAGAAAACCCAAAGGGAAAGAAATGGAGCCTCTGGCAATAACCCATTGTATTTTCTCTCC
The DNA here is from genome assembly GCA_963919715.1 of Microtus obscurus. Classification (NCBI taxonomy): domain Eukaryota; kingdom Metazoa; phylum Chordata; class Mammalia; order Rodentia; family Cricetidae; genus Microtus; species Microtus obscurus. The sequence goes on along the minus strand of CAWTZC010001616.1, from coordinate 5,827,882 downwards.
AGTATCAAAAGTTACTGCAGTGACAGTAGCAGCTTGTTTACCTGGGAGAGGTGACTTTTTTTTAAGCACAACTTCAAACTCTAATTAGCTGCCCCCAAAGTCAGTTGACTTAACATAAGATAGATATCTTATACATGATGGTTAAGGCAATCTGTATTATGTATAGACAGGAAAACACACATATAGTGAAAAAACGGAAAATTTACATTAGTGAATGAAAGTATTGTTTTGTGGAAACAGAAACAATGACAGAGGCAAAGGTAGATTACAAAAGAGAAGAGAAGAGAAGAGAAGAGAAGAGAAGAGAGAGAGAGAGAGAGAGAGAGAGAGAGAGAGAGAGAGAGAGAGACTGAAAAGCTTTTCTGAAGGCTTATTTTTGGTAACCAGCCACCCCATTCCCTTCTGCAGATTCGAGTTTCTAGTAGGCTATCTATACCAACCTCAGGCAGCCCTTCCCCGAAGGTCCTGTGCTCTGAATATAACATAGGATACTTTGATGCTTTCTGTTGGCTTTTATAAAACGTTCAGTCTCTGGAAGCCCTTCTGGCCACATACAGCTGATTTTGGTCCTGGAGGGAAGTGAGGGAGCCAGAGTTCATTCAGTTGATGATTTCCCTCCTCTGTAACTGTGGATGTGACAAATCCTCCTGTCTCCAGAGGATGAGGCTCCATCTTCAAGGAGCATGTGTGACTCAACCTCAGTGCATTTTCCCCTAAGTCTCTCCTGCTAACGTCAGAATAGTGGATTCAAAGATGGCTCCAGCCATACTTACAAAGAATCATAAAAAAGGTGATAGCCACAGAAAGGCACACTGAAAAGTTGAGGTCAGAATTTGATGTGCTACAGATTCAATGTTTTACAGATCAAAGAAGAAAAACCATACCTTCTTATTTATTGACCCTAATTATTTCATGACTACACCGAAAGGTGAGATTCTTCAAGGAGCAAATTGTGTCTTCTGGAAATTTGAGGCAATATTTACTTCAGATACATTGTTCACAAGCTTGATTTGTAGGTAACTGACCTGGGAATTACAGAACTACATTCTGACACTCTCGCTCATTTAATTATGGTGACTTCGCACATGGATAGATGCTTATGTTCCAGTATTATCTTCAAGGCCTCCGTTTCATTTTTTCTTTCCTTTTTTTTATTTTTAAATTAAATTAATTAATTTATTTTACATACCGGCCACAGTCTTCCCTTTCTCCTCTTCTTCCATTCTCTCTTTCCACCTCCCTTCTGCCTCTCCCCAATCCACTCCTCCTCTGCTTCTGTTCAGAAAGGGGCAGGCCTCCCACGGGTATTAACAAAGCATGACAAATAGGTCACAGTAAGGCTAAGCATCTCCCCTTGTAGTAAGACTAAACAAAGAAATCCAGTATGAGGAATAGGTTCCCCAAAGCCAACCAAAGTGTTAGGGGCAGCCCCTGTTCCATCGTTTAGGAGTGCAACAAGGAGACTAACTATGCAACTGGCATATAGATGTAGAAGATCTAGGTTGTTTCCATGCAGGTCCCCTGGTTGTCGATTCAGACACTTTGAGCTACTTTGAGTCTAGGTTCATTGTTTCTGTGGCTTTTCTTGTGACGTCCTTGAACTCTCTAGCTTCTATTATCATTCCTCCCACTCTTCAGCAGGATGCTTTGAACTTGGCCTAATGTTTGGCTGTGGGTTGCTGCATCTCTTTCCATAAGTTTCTGAATGAAGGTTCCCTGATGACTATTGGGCTAGGATCTAGTCTAAGAATGTAGCAGAATATCATTAGGCATCATTAAGTTGACTTTTTTTTTCTCCACTCGTGTTTGATTTTATTCTAGGTCTCTGAGATAGCCAGCTTCTGGGACCTAACACTCCAGGCAATGTTAAGAGTGGGCTCACTCTAATAGTATGGGTCTCAGGATGGACCAGTTATTCCTTTGCCACTCTGACAGTATCTATGCAACCCTTACTTACAGCACATCCCGAAGCTAGGACAGAGGTCGAAGATTATGTGTTTGGGTTGGTGTTGCAATTCCTCCACTGGAACTCCTGCCTGGTCACAGGAGATGGCCAGTTCAAGATGGCAAATATGTATTCACTATTGTTAGGAGTCTTAGCTGGATTCATGCTTGTAGATTCCTGGGAATTTCCTTTGCACCAGGTTGACATCTGACTCTGAAAACCAGCCCCGTAGGTCCACCCATTCCTTTCTTTACTCCCTACCTCCATTCATCTTCTAACCTGATCCCACATGTTCCCATCCCCACTCACCCCTATTCCACCCACAAGATTTCTTTTCATTCCCCTTCCCAGGGAGATCCGTGTATTCCCTTTTCCATTTCTACATACTGTTTTCTTACTAAGCCTTTTTACACAGTGTTTGCTTCTTCTAGGAATCTAAAATTACAGCAGTGATGAGGACATTGAAAGGAATGCAACTGAATCCAAAATAAAATATCTTGTTTTGAAATTTTTGTCAGTGCCTTTAATAATTTATTCATGTACTCTATATCAAGAGTGGGGCCTTTTAGTGTGTGTGTGTGCATATCTAGTCATATATATATATATTCCCATTGGATCTAGTGATCCCTGCATTCTGGGAAATTTTCAAACTGTAATAATGATGGACATTGGATATTTTCATTTGTGTTCTCTCAGTCATCTGAGCAGTCTACTTTCTCCATTTTTCTGTATACTATTGTCTATTCTGACTCCGTTGTAGAGGATTTAAAATTGGACAGAATGCCATCAACAGTATTTGACCTCTAGGGATCCTGGAGCTACAATGACAAGGATGGATGTCAGGGATTGTATAGTTCCCTGAAACCTTGGTTTTTGGTTACTTATAAATCAACTATAAAAGTGACATGTTGATTTATAATGATTTACAAAAAATATCATTTATATTCTCCAGGAGAATATGTTACCCACTTACCCATTCTTTAGAAGAACAAATTTCTTTGCCCAGTACCATATAAAATAATTAAATAGATAAATTCACTAGCATTTGAAACGATGCTCTCCTGGTGTACAAGAGTTATATGTTATATAACTACAAGTGTTTATAGGTTTATATAACTCAAATGGCTCTCTAGATCATGTCTACTAAGTTACACATGAAATTTTGAACCCTTTTCAGTGCACCCCATTTATGAGAATTTACCTAGAAGAAAGATCAACTCAATATGCTTTTCTAATGGCTGAACTAATTCTTCTAATATAAATTAAAGCCACACCTATTAATGTGAGGTATGTATTAAAAGCTGGCCACCCTTCCTGGGCAAGCTGAAGACGACTAATTAACAATCTAGACCTAATTCTTGACCTTGTAGGTATCTCCTCTCTGAATGTGGCCATCCCAGTGATGTAACAAGTCTCCAAGTTGTATGCATACACACAAGTTCTTCATCTTCCTCAGAAGCTACCTTTCAAAAGTTTGAGTGGTCTTCTTTTTGCCCTGTACATGAGGAAAATCTAGAGAGTTTTCGTTCATTTAATCATGTGAAATTTGTTTTGTGAACAATATGTATAAACAGAGCAAATACTGAGTAGTCACTAGTGACCATACATCCTCCAGGATCAAGTATGAGAAAACATTCAACAATAGAGTTTATATTTTAAAAGCAATTTTAAAGTTCACATATATATATATAAAATTTGAGATTCCAGTAAAATTCTATACACTTATTTTATTTAACTGTTAAAATGGGTTACAATTTTAGCTAGGTTTACTTCATGTACAATTAAAACATTTATAATTCTGCTACTTCTTCTCACTTTTAATGATTCCCTATATTCCAACATCTGGCTCTTTCCATTAAAACAAAACGCCATGTAGCTGAGTGAGTTACATACAACCAGAAGAATACTTCTAAAGGGCTTATCTATAACTAAAATTAAGCATATTAATATGAAGTACTGAAAATTTACATATGTGAAAGTATAGTCACTTATAATATTTGAAGCAGTTTGTGATTATAGATGCATGAAAAGGAGGGAGCGGTATGCTGGGAGCGGTAGCAGAGAAAGGGACCTCAATTTGCATTCAAAACAACTGTCTTTAACTAGGGTTAAAGTCTATTTCAAGGTTAAATTATTACAGTGAAGCTTTTTACTACATTAATATAATTAAAATATTTAAAAACACCATCTGTGAGGACACATGTGGCAAATTAAATCGAAAAAAATACCCTTTCTCAGTTTCTTTCACTATAGTCTCAAAAATGCCTTGATCTCAAGAGCCCTCCAAGGTAGCTCTGATTGAAAATCAGAACAATAACAAAAACTAACACCGAGGAGAGGTAAAGAAGCTAAAGTCAGACTTGTCACAGTTTTGATTCTTTGATTAGGGAGTAGAGTATCATACAAAATTTTGTTGTCAATGAAAAGTTTTAGATGAGTGATTGAATAAAAAGAGTGGCGAGGAGATAGGACATTTAATTATGTACAGGTTTCCTTAAGGAATCCTTAAGATTCCTTACCCGAATCTACTCATTCAGTTCATTAATCCAAACATTTTTATACTTCTCATCCAATCCCATACCATGACTCTCTACAGAGGCAAACAGATGAATGGTTGCAAAGTTTGTTTGGTTAAGGAAAGCATATTTTTTTGGTTTTATCCTATGATCTAATGCTGGCCTCTTGTATGTGTCTAATTGTGAGACAGTCTATAGACTTCATATGAAGAAGTCTTTTTTAAATTGAAACTACCTCTTGTATTTTATAAATAACTCACATCATTCTGCCTTTACTCCCTGCAGTAGTCAAGCAGAAGCAAAATCTGGAATCTCTTTCAATGTCACTGGATATTTTAGTAAATAGTTATAGGTATAACTTATACTTAATCTATTTAATCACCACTATAACATAATTAGCTTATTCTCTTTTAATGCTCCAAGTTTCTCCTGTATTTACCGAGTCTCTAGTCAAGGAGTATATCTTTACATATGCCTTTGTGTCTCTAACGGCTAGCATGGCTGTTGATAGTCAGATACTTTCGTTAAATGGGCGTTAAATGTCTGGATGATGAAAAAATCCATGGTAGATATTTGGTGATAAACACCTGGTCCAACTAATCTGGACACTCACATTAGCTCCTCTTTGATCAGCTCTGCAAAGGACACCTCATTCCATGTCCCTATAGATCAGGACAAACCCATAATGGAGAATTGATTTCCTTGTGGCCTTCTAGATAGACTTGACTGTGATAAACTTACAAAGTCCAGTTTTAAAGTGTTAACTTCCAAGGTGGAAACCAAAAAGATATAGGACAGTTCCTGTGCAGGCTTTCTACCCACATAGCATAACCCCGTGTCTGATCCCAAGTACTATAAAGGGCTTCACGGGAATCCATCAGTCTCTCTGTTTTTTTTTTTTTTATGTTGTTTCTCATGTAAATATAATTGTCGTGAGGAATCAATGGACGCACAACAGAATATTGCTTACTTGGTCAAATGCATAGGTAATTTAGGTGTATACTGAATGTCTGTAACAGTTACTGGAACCAAAAGAGGATAAGAAACTCAGAGCCAGATATGCAATAACTGGATTTATTCAAAATGATTTAGTGGTGAAAATTTTCATATATGTTCTCATTGTTTGAAAGCAAAGGAGTGAGAACTGTTAATCAGTGGCTTTACACAACAGTTATGTTATGAAAATGTTTTCATTCACACTCTTTTTTCCACGCAAACACTGAAACTCTTGTGTGATATTGTTTGCAAAATGGATAATATTATGACATTTTGTAAATGTGTCTGGCGGTAATGATCTTCCTAAACATTATCTTCCCTTAGTCTTAGAGGAGAGAAAACTCTCAAGAAAATAAAGTTATGTTCAATCAAAATTTTCTTAAAACATTTTATATAATACTATAAAAATCTGAAGAACATATTACTGAATTACACTAAAATAATATATGCCTTTTTTAGTTATGTAGAGTTTCATCATTTAATTCCCTAAGAATCCTTGCTATTATGAACAGGTTGAATGTAACAAGTTAAATCAACCACTACTTGAAGATAATTGTTAATAATGAAGTTATGACTCATGCAGAGATCTGGAATTTATCAGGCAATTACTATTAAGGATGAACAGAATCTAACCAGAAAACAAAGGCCCACATCTTCAATGCTAGTGGTTGCATAGCAGAGGCAAACAGAACATGAGCTCTACACTACTTGGTGCTATTTATTTGTATTTTCTCCTTTAAAAATATAAAAAGAGGAAAGGAAAGGAAGACAAATAGGTAGGTGAAAACATTGCTAAAGACTAGAAAATACATTTTTGTGTGTTGATTAAACTTACGTCATACTGCATCACCATTCATCACTCAAAATTAAAAATAATGTAATTCTTGGTATTTTATAATTGTCTGGGTATTCATAGAATGTTGGTTTTGTACGTGAGTCAGTGCTTCTGTTTTATGACTTTAACATATTCAGTTCTATATGGTTCTAATACAAAGGGCATTTCGTTGCACAGCCCTTTCTTCTTACAGGCTTGTGCTGGTGTATTCATACTATTCTATTTTAATTTCATAAACTGCCCATTCAGAATCCAGGGGACGAGTGACAGGTTCATTTTGCCAGTTGCTTCTGAATTAAATGTGTCTGTCAGCTTTGGCAAACAGGAGCAATGGTTAGCACTTTTCACCCTCAGTATCTCTGGTATGTTTGTCATGGAAGGAAACCGTATTGGAATAGGGATGGGAATGGGGATGGGGTGGGGATGGGAAAAGGAATTGAACGGACTTTCCTATTGCTCCCATAAAATACAGTGACCAAGGCAAATTATAGAAAAGATATTTTATTTAGGCTTATGGTTCCTGAAGGTGAAGAGTCCATAACAATATAGCAGAGGCATAGCAATTGGAGCATGAAATTGGGAGCTCACATTTTCAAAGGATATACCCACAGTGGAGAGAATGAACAAGGAATGGACCCAGACTTGGAAACCTCGAAGTGTGTCCTGAGGACATATTTCCTCTAGCAAGGCCACGTCTCCTAGACCTTTCACAACAGCATCACCACATGGGAAACATGTATTCCAATGTCAGAGCCTATGGAGGACACTCTCATTCAAATCACCACAGACCTTTGCAGCCCGAAAAAATTATATTTTAATGCAAGGAAGGTGTTCCTTTTGGATATTCTGTTACCACTCTGCTACAAGGTGAAGAACATCTCCTAACTGCAAAAAACGTATAAATAAGATAAATAAAGAAGTTGAGGTAATCAGGCAGAGGTCTCAGACAGAGCCCTGGTGCTCTATAAAATCCCTAATATTTTCAATTATGGTTGACTTTAAGAAACAGATATTTCCAGAAGCTCAATAAGTAATGGTCAGTAGTGAATTAAGATTTCATTAACTGATTAACTTTAATAAACCATTATATTATATACAATCTCAAGTTCTGTTTATCCTTGTTCTGATATAGTTTCCATTTCATGTAAATGCAAGCATAAAGTATAAAATATTGCAGGGATATTATAATGTGTGGGATGACATTAACTTTATTACTAAAATTTTGGAATAAGTGAACTATATAGGTAGAAATATGCATATGATAGAATGTTCATCTTATAATAAAATGATAATAAAATCTTCATTGCATCCCACATCATAACATGCTGTATTTTGCTTATGTTAGATATAAAGAAAAAAAGGTATTGCAGGCTTTCTCTGGAGCTCTTAAAAGCCTGCTTGATCATCTTTGCTTCTTGCTACTTATAATGTCAACTTCCCTAGGCTTCAGATGCAGGAACAGAAGATAAAAATATAGTAGAAAATATATTCTAATTTTATTTGAATTCCATCTCCTGGGGTAGAGTAAATAAACTAAATCCCTCCAGAGTGCACTGTGGATAGAAGCACCCAGATACACTAAGCCAGAAAATAAAACGAAATGATTTTCCTCATTTGTCTCACAATGGTGGCTATTTGGGTGTGCTGTTTATATAACCCAGCGCCTGATCCATCTTAAACAAGTCTCTGCTTCTGAGCGGAATACATTTGTTATGACAGAAAATTTTTGCACATCTTCCTCAGTGAGGATATGAATTCACTATGGGAATTCAGTCTGGACTCTTAACACATGAGTCTCTGTTACTATCTTTTGAATGTTGGGGTTATAGTCATTGAGCCACCATACATAGCTCAGTGAATTAATGGATTCACAATGTCTGGCATCAGACTAGAACTCTAGAACTCAATGGATTAACAATCCCTAAATCTGAGTAAGGGTAATAAGATAATTATTATAGTAGATATAACAAGACACTAATGTAGTTGTTTCTAGTGGTAGATTCTGCTCAGTGGAAAGGCTTAATTCCAGACTGCTCAAACCAGTGTATATGACAGAACTGCTCATTTGAAGTGTTCTTTTTCTTTAATCACTCATGTTTTTGTTAACCAATAATAATATTGCACCCATCACCACAACATTTTGTTAGATATTTTTTACATTGATTTAATTTTATTTTATGTAGATGAGTGTTTTTCCTGTATGTATGTATATAGGTATAACATATGCATGCCTTTTTCCAATGGAGACCAGAAGGACATCCAGTTTCTCAGAACTTGAGTTCCAGGTGGTTGTGAGACACCATGTGGCTACTGAGAAATGAAATCATGTTCTCTCTCTACCAGGTCAAAAAGAATTCAAAATCTCTTGTGTAAATTGGGAGCATGAGGACCATAAGAGAGGGTTGAAGGGGAAGGTAGAGGAAGGGAGGGGAACAGTGAAAAAAATTATAACTCAATCAAATCAATTAAAAAAGAGTTAAGCAAGTGTCTGCAGACTGAAGGGATGGCTCAGTGCTGCTCTTCCAGAGGACCAGCACCTGTATCAGGCAGCCCATAATCTGTCATCGTTCCAGCTCCAGTGAATCCAGTACCCTCTTCTGGATTTCAAGAGTGCCTGCAATCGTGTACAATGACACACATTTACACAAAATTAAATATAAACAAGTTGAGAAATTAAACAACGTGAACAAAATTAGATATCTTCAAACAAGTATCTGTAGGACTGAAGTTCAATGTGATGCATGTCTAAGCTGTATCCCAGAACACTTTTGTGTTTGTGATAGACATACTCTTTGTGCAAAGTTTGGTTCAGGGACCAACAGTGTCAGCCGCAGCCAGGAACATAGTTCTCCAGACATATCCAGTTCTCAAACAAATATAGTAGGTTTGTTTTGTTTGGCTTTGCTTTTTGGAATAGGATCTTATGTGAGTTGGTCTCAAGCTCACTGTGTAGCTGAGGAGAACCTCTCACTCATGCTCCTCCTTACAGAGAGATATGTGCCTACCTTTGGAAGGCTGCATTTACAGAACTGCATTCTAGATTTGAAATACAATAGCTTTTATTAAAATTCCTTACCATTACTAGGTATAAATATATTATCTATGAGATCAAGTCTTTCCTTTTGGTGTCTTTCAGTATTATTTTGTTGATTGAGGATAACCTGTATGGAGACTGCTACTTTACAAACTTAATTCTATTACTTGCTATTAAAAAAATGAGCCTTGTTATGAAAATTAAAAAAAAAGAGTTCCTAACTGGTGAGCTATTTCTCTGGCCTCATTATCATCCTTACATTTAAAAATTACATTTTATTTGTCTATTTGTACATATTTATATTTGGGCACACGTGACATGTTCCACAGCACAATTTGGAGGTCAGAGGACATCTTGGAAACTCAGATTTTTCCTCTACTATGTGAGTTCTGCAGATTTTGGCCACAGGTTCCTTTACCTGCTGAGTCACGTTGACAGCCGTGTTTTAAATTTTATTTTATCATTACCAGGTATCTTTTATTGCTTTATTAAGGAATCTCTTTTCCCTTTCTACCTCTTGCCACAGCCTAGGTTACAGGAATATTCTGCTCTCAAACTATGTTCTGCTTTGTGAGCTGAGCACAGGGCCTGTCCTAGAGTGTGGCTGGGGACATACAAGGGGTCATAAATTGGGTCATACTATTAAGGAAAACTGACTCGATCATTCCTAGGAACAATCAAATGCCAAAAGGTTTTCAGCAAGAGGTGAAACCTCGTACATATATTTCTTCCTCTATGCTGGGATTCTTTCTGGCTTTAAGTTGTCTCCTGTATGCTCTTATATTGTTATGAATTAATATGTGCTTTGGCCTCGTATTGGGAAAACACGACAATCTTGAATTTTTCCACCACCTCTATCTCTTATCATATTTCTGTTCTCTCTTTCACATAGATCCCTAAGCCTTAAAGACAGGTGGTGAAATAAACATTTCATTTAGGGTTGAGTATTCCAAATTTCTTATCTCTGCCCATTGATGAGTAGTGATTTTTTCTTTTATTTGACAACTATATGAAGAAGAAACTTCTCTGATAAGAATTGTACAATGTAGTGACACATGGAATAGCAATAAGCCATTAGGAGTCCCTTTATTGCTGTATCCATTTAGCAGAAGAACAGTACTAGATTTTTCTTTATAGACTGTAACATATCTATTCGCAGATTCTTGGCATCCAAGGTAGTTTTAGCTGTGTGTTCCATCTTGATGAAAGGGCCTTAAATCCAATCAAGAATTGATTTGTTGCTCCTGTAACATCCATGCTACTATTGCACCAGTGGCCATATAGTGCCAGGTAAATCGTTATTGTAGTTCAGATAGTTCACAGCTAGGTGAGATTGAGTATCATTCCTCCCTTCAGTAGATACATAGCATTATAAAACCTGTGCAGTAGGGATGAAGATTCTGAGTACCAGTCTAAATTTTTTCCATGTTCTATGACTCAAGTATGTGATGTCTTCAGCAATAAGGACTTACTATCAAACTATTACCCCCCACCCAAAAACAATCAGCATCGACATTAATCTACAATTTTTGTGACATATATGGGGTATCCAATGACTAGAAACTCAAAAAGAAGGAACCAAATCTGGATATTTGGTTTGTTTGGCAATATATGGCATCTTGTTGGGGGTAGTGCCATTCCTTTATGGGGTGAGTTGATTGAAATTACATATATGGGAGCTACTATGGTGGTAGGTTTCCTCATGACATTATAAAAGGCCTTTGGTATTGGTTTTGCCCACCCCAATATTCTGCCTCTACCATGCCTTCCCATCCCTCACCCCCTTTATCAATCTGTATGGTACAAGTTCATTTCCTTTTCTTGAGAGGTCCTTTCCTCCCTTCCGCCTCCATGTACACTGAAGAGTTAACTAACCTCTGATGGTACTACATACACACACACACACACACACACACACACACACACACACACGTCATACATATATAAAGCATAAAAGTTATCATCCTCATATGAGAAACAGTATGTGATGCCTGTCTTTCTGAGTCTGAGTTACCTCATTCAGGCTAATTGTTTCCAATTCTACGTGTTTAGCTATACACTAAAATAATGTATTTCTCTTAAAAGCTGAACAACTTCCCATTGTGCACTTTACCACATTGATTAGCCAATGAATATCTAGGTTGTTTCCATACCTATGACCATTGTGATTACAGCAGCAACGACCATGCATGAGCAAGTATCTATATTGTATGTTATAAACTAATTTGAGTATATACCCAAAGTACTAAAACTGGTTCTTGTGGTACTTCTATTTTCATCTTTTGGAAGAACTGTCACAATGATGCTTTTAGTGGCTATATGAATTTGTACTCTAATCAGCAGTAAATGTTCTCTGAATCCTCAATAGTACCTTATGTCATTTCTTTTTTTTTCTTTCTTTTTCTTCCTCTCTGTCTCTCCCTCTCTCTCTCTCTGTCTCTCTCTCTGTGTCTTTCCTTCCTTTTTTCTATCTGCCCTTCTGACTATGGTAAAATGAAATTGGAAAGAAGTTTTAACATATTTTCTAATGGTTAAGGATGTTGAACATTTTGTTAACCTATTTCTCAGCCATTTACATTTATTTTTTGAGAATACTCTATTTCCATGCCCTATTTCATATATCATCGGGTCCATAAACCTATTAATAGTATGGTATATTTGATATTTAATTGTTTTAGTTTTTATATAATATAGATATTAACTCTCTGCAGGTACATAGCTTAAAGATACTTAACATTCTGTAGAATACCTTTTCACAGAAATGATGCATTATATCAACATTTTAATTTCATGTTGTCCCCTTTGTCACTGGTTTGTCTTATTGCCTGTTCTACCAAGGTCCTCCTGATCAGAAAGTTCTTTCCTATGCCTGTACGTTCAAATGCATGTCATGTTTTCTCCTCTATGCAGTTCAGATTAACAGTTATTAACATCCTTGCTGAAGTTGAATTTTGAAAAGGATAAAAGATGATAACAAAGCTTCATTCTTTTGTGTGAAGCTATTTACTTTGACCAGCTTCATTTGTTGGGATGCTTTCTTTTCTTCATTGTGCATTTTTACCACCTTTACTAAAGGTCATGCATTCATAGGTATTTGACTTACATGCAATCCTTCAATTTTATTCAGTTTACCAATGTATTTTGTTGTTATGACAGTACCATGCTGTACTATTAGGAATCGTATAACCTCAAAAGTTAAACTCTTTAATAAAAGAGTTTATTCAAGATTATTTCAACTATTTTGGAGTTTTGTAAAATTGAATTATGAAGTTTGAGATTAATTTTTCACCTTGACAGGGATGGTGTTGAATCTGTTAGTTGATTTTTGTAGGGAAGTTATTTTTACGATATCAATCCTACAAATCTATGAGCCAGATAGATTTTTCACCTTCCAGTATCATTTTAGACTTCTTTCTTCAGTCCCTTAAAAGCTTTATGATACAAGTCTTTCATTTTCATAGATATAATCTGACTTATTTCATTTATTTTTGATGCTATTGTAAATGGTATCTTTTCTTAATTATTCTTTGATATTTCTTCTTTTGTAAATAAAATATGCTATTGACTTTGTTTTTAAATTTTGAATTCTGCTATTTTGCTGAAACTATTTATCAACTGTAGAATTTTCCTCCTAGAGTCTTTAGAGTCTTGTAGGTATAAAATAATTTCCTCTGCAAATAAGGATGAACTTTTAAATGTTTATTTGTTTTATTGTTCTAGCTAAGACTTTAAGTACTACATTGAGCGGGAATAGAAAAATTAAACATCTTCTCTTTTGCTTGATATTTGTGGAAATGCTTTGTATTTGTGTCCATTGAGAATAATGAGAGCTGTAGTCTTCCTTTAAATTGCCTATAATGTTATTATGTATTCATTGTGTCTCTAGTCTCTGCAACACATTTGTCATGAAGGGATAATGGATTTAGCCAAACACATTTTTATACATCTAATGCAATGATTATGTGGCTTAGCATCCTTTAATGTTTGTCATTTATTATATTCATTAAACTTATTTGTGTCAAACGACCCCCGCATCTCTGGGATAAAGTCAACTTGATTATGTCAGCAATCTTTTTAATTTGTCCGTGAATTTGTTCTGCAAGTATTTTATTGGAAAATCTTTTGTCTGTGTCGATAAGAGATATTGTCCAATAATTTTCGTCATTGTTGGGTCTTTAGTTTTGGATGAAAGTAATACTTCCATATAATACCTAGGAAGAATTAAGAAATTTTTCCCCAGATTCTATTCCATAGAAAAATTGGTATCAGTTCTTCTTTGAAAGAGTCTTTCGAATTCTGTACTGAATCCATCTGACCCAAGGATGTTTTTAGTTGGCAGATACTTAATTACTCTTTTTATCTTATTGGATTATATGGGTCACCTTAAATTAATTGCTTCATCTTTTTTATACTTCAGTGTATTACATATGTATAAAAATTCATTCATTTCCTATAGGTTTTTCAGTTTGGTAACTTATAGATTTTAAATTCTGTTTTTACTAGTCTATAAATATCCCTAGTATCTGTTGTAATGTTTCTATTTTCATTTATTTTTTTTTCATTTTTACTTTTTTTTATTGGAAAAAAAAGAAATTTCTGCCTCCTCCCCGTCCTCCTTCCCCCACTCCTCCCCCTCCCTCTCCAGCCTGAAGAGCAGTCAGAGTTCCCTGCCCTGTGGAAAGTCCAAAGTCCTCCCCCCTCAATCCTGGTCTAGGAAGGTGAACATCCAAATTGGGTAGGCTCCCACAGAGCCAGAACATGAAGTAGGATCAAAACCCGGTGCCATTGTCCTTGGCTTCTCAGCAGCCCTCATTGTCCACCAAATTCAGAGAGTCCGGTTTTATCCCATGCTTTTTCAGTCACAGTCCAGCTGGCCTTGGTGAGCTCCCAATGGATCAGCCCTACTGCCTCCGTGGGTGGGTGCACCCCTTGTGGTCCTGACTTCTTTGCTCATATTCTCCCTCCTTCTGCTCCTCATTGGAAGTTTGGGAGCTCAGTCTGGTGCTCCAGTGTGGGTCTCTGTCTCTATCTCCATCCATCACCAGATGAAGGTTCTTTATTTATCTCTAGAAACCAATTATGAGTGAGTACATCCCATGTTCATCCTTTTGGGTCTGGGTTACCTCACTCAGGATAGTGTTTTCTATTTCCATCCATTTGCATGAAAAATTCGAGAAGTCATTGTTTTTTACTGCTGAGTAGTATTCTAATGTGTATATATTCCACACTTTCTTCATCCATCCTTCCATTGAAGGGCATCTAGGTTGTTTCCAGGTTCTGGCTATTACAAATAATGCTGCTATGAACATAGTTGAACAAATGTCCTTGTCATATGATCGGGCATCTCGTGGGTATATTCCCAAGAGTGGGATTGCTGGGTCCATGGGTAGGTTGATCCTGAATTTCCTGAGAAGCCGCCACACTGCTTTCCAAAGTGGTTGCACAAGTTTGCATTCCCACCAGCAATGGATGAGGGTACCCCTTTCTCCACAGCCTCTCTAGCAAAGGCTATCATTGGTGTTTTTGATTTTAGCCATTCTGACAGGTGTAAGATGAAATCTCAATGTTGTTTTGATTTACATTTCCCTGATCGCTAAGGAGGCTGAGCATGAGCTTAAGTGTCTTTTGGCCATTTGAACTTCTTCTGTTGAGAATTCTCTCTTCATATCAGTGCCCCATTTTTTAATTGGGTTAATTAGCATTTTAAAGTCTAGTTTCTTGAGTTCTTTATATATTTTGGAGATCAGACCTTTGTCTATTGCGGGGTTGGTGAAGATATTCTCCCAGTCAGTGGGTTCCCTTTTTGTCTTAGTGACTGTGTCCTTTGCTTTACAAAAGCTTCTCACTTTCAGTAGGTCCCATTTATTCAGTGTTCCCCTTAATGACTGTGCTGCTGGGGTTATACCTAGGAAGCGATCGCCTGTGCCCATCTGTTGTAGGGTACTTCCCACTTTCTCTTCTATCAGGTTCAGTGTGTTCAGATTGATATTGAGGTCTTTGATCCATTTGGACTTGAGTTTTGTGCATGGTGATAGATATGGGTCTATTTTCATTCTTCTACAGGTTGACATCCAGTTGTGCCAGCACCATTTGTTGAAGATGCTTTCTTTCTTCCATTGTATACTTTTAGCACCTTTATCGAAAATGAGGTGTTCATAGGTTTGTGGGTTAAAATCCGGGTCTTCTATCCGATTCCATTGGTCGACTTCTCTATTTTTATGCCAATACCACATTGTTTTCATTACTGTAGCTCTGTGATAGAGTTTGAAGTCAGGGATGGTAATGCCTCCAGAAGTTCCTTTATTGTATAAGATTGTTTTGGCTATCCTGGGTTTTTTGTTTTTCCATATAAAATTAATTATTGTCCTCTCAAGATCAGTGAAGAATTTTGATGTGATCTTGATGGGGATTGCATTGAATCTATAAATTGCCTTTGGTAGGATTGCCATTTTTACTATGTTGATCCTCCCAATCCAAGAGCAAGGGAGATCCTTCCATTTTCTGGTATCCTCTTCAATTTCTTTCTTCAATGCCTTAAAGTTCTTGTCAAATAGATCTTTCATTTCTTTAGTTAGAGTTTCCCCGAGATATTGTATGCTGTTTGTGGCTATCGTGAAAGGTGATGCTTCTCTGATTTCTCTCTCTGCTTCCATATCCTTTGTGTATAGGAGGGCGACTGATTTTTTGGAGTTGATCTTGTATCCAGCCACATTACTAAAGGTGTTTATCAGCTGTAGGAGTTCTTTGGTGGAGTTTTGGGGGTCGCTTATGTACAGTATCATATCATCTGCAAATAACAAAAGTTTAATGTCTTCCTTGCCAATTCGAATCCCCTTGATCCCCTTATGTTGTCTTATTGCTATTGCTAAAACTTCAAGCACTATATTGAAGAGGTATGGAGAGAGTGGACAGCCTTGTCATGTTCCTGATTTATGTGGGATGGCTTTGAGTTTCTCTCCGTTTGTTTGATGTTAGCTGTCGGTTTGCTGTAAATAGCTTTTATTATATTTAGGTATGACCCTTGTATCCCTAATCTCTCCAAGACTTTTATCATAAAGTGATGTTGAATTTTGTCAAAAGGTTTTTCAGCATCTAATGAAATGATCATGTGGTTTTTTTTCTTTCAGTTTATTTATATGATGGATTACATTGATAGATTTTCGTATGTTGAACCAGCCTTGCATCTCTGGGATGAAGCCTACTTGATCATAATGGATAATTTTTCTAATGTGTTCTTGGATTCGGTTTGCCAGTATTTTGTTGAGGATTTTTGCGTCGATGTTCATGAGTGAGATCGGCCTGTAATTCTCTTTCTTGGTTGAGTCTTTGTGTAGTTTTGGTATCAGAGTAATGGTAGCTTCATTGAAGGAATTTGGCAATGACTCTTGTGTTTCTATATTGTGAAATACATTAAGGAGTACAGGTATTAGGTCTTCTTGGAAGTTCTGGTAGAATTCCGCATTGAAACCATCTGGTCCTGGGCTTTTTTTGGTAGGGAGGTTTTTGATAACAGCTTCTAATTCTTCGCGACTGACAGGTCTATTTAGATTGTTCACCTGGTCCTGATTTAACTTTGGTATATGGTATTTATCTAAAAATGTGTCCATTTCTTTTACATTTTCCAGTTTTGTGGCATACAGACTTTTGTAGTAAGATCTAATGATTCTCTGAATTTCCTATATGTCTGTAGTTATGTCCCCCTTTTCATTTCTGATCTTATTAATTTGCATATTCTCTCTCTGCCGTTTGATTAGTTTGGATAGGGGTTTATCAATTTTGTTGATTTTCTCCAGGAACCAGCTTTTTGTTTCATTGATTCTTTGGATTGTTTTCTGTGTTTCTATTTTGTTGATTTCCGCCCTCAGTTTGACTATTTCCAGTCTTCTACTCCTCCTAGGTGAGTCTGCTTCTTTTTTTTTTCTAGAGCTTTATTCAACAAAGTGGCGCCCGACGTGATGGACTAAATCCACTTAAAAACCTGAGAAGGCTTAAAAATAAGGGAGAGAGAGTTTAACACAGATTTTTGCTGTTTGTTGGTGGCGTGCTGTAGAGAGGTTTCCTGGTTCAGCGGCAGCAGAAGAAAAAACGCTGTGTCAATTTAAAGCGCAGCTTCTTGGGGCTGTACTGCCAGCGTAAACTCTGGCTTTAAAGCATTTCAAGGCTTTTATGGAACTGGATTTTGTGTTCCCACTTGGGATTGAAAGGAAAAGAGTTTCTATGCCGCATACTCAGTCTCAAACTGCTGAGTGCGGCTCCAATGTGGACCTGCTGTGTGCCTGGAACTGTGCGCAGCTCAGGTGCACCAAATAGATCTGAGGCAGGAGCGGCTCAGCTCCACCACGATGAACTGAGCTGGTCTCAAGCAGCAACTACCGTAATTACCTTAATGACAGCGCACTTAAGGTTTCTACTGGGCAGAATGCAGGCGGTACCGTATTAACTGTACAAGAAGCAACTTAAGTTTTTAAGAAGTGCTTAACATTTTAAAAAATGCTCCTGGATAGTAAAAAAAAAATTACAGATTCACAATAAAACAGATTCAGACAGACCACTAAATGGATCACAGTGTTGGATGAATGTACGTAGGCTTAAGAAATAAATAAATATATATATATATAGAAAATAAAGTTAATGCCTTTAAAAATAAAAAGGTAAAGTCTTTAAAGAGACAGAGTACAGATAGTTATAGATTAAGAGAAATAAAGTAAAAATAAGCCACGTAAAAATGGAAAATTCACAGAGAGTCTGGATTATGTACATTGTGTTTTCTTTAAAATTTTTGACTGTAAAGGAGCTAACTACAGAGAGTCATTTCATTATATGGGCTGCCAAGCTGAACCAGAATGGATATAAGGGTATTACAATTTCAAAATTTGGGTCTAAGGATATGATGCTTTGCAGAGAGTCTTCTTTTGTTTTCACAGAGGACCAGACCCTATGGATTGCATCTATTCCAATATGGTATGATAGACCACGCCCTCCTGAAAGGTTGCTGTGAACACCCTCAAAAAATTACTTCACTCAACTGCCAACTGAGATGACCCTGGCAACACAGGTTATACCATGAAAGACCTAATTAACGACGCCCCCATTCAGCAGGAAGCAGTTTGGAGAGAAAACTGCGCCCATGTTCCCAAATATGGTTTATAAGTGTTTTTTTACATTTAAAGGGGAAATGGTATAGGTATGAATAATTTGCATTGATATGGATTTTGCTTTAGTGATTTAAATTTAAGGTCAATTTTGTTATATGTATTTCTGATCTTGATTAGGTGTAGTGATTGTGTAGTTCACTTAAAAATGTAATGTATATAGGTTGTTAATGGATAATCATCGATAATGGTCAAGCTTGTAGTTATCTTAGTTAGATTTTCTAGATGTACATAGAGAATATGGCATTCTAAATGTTTTAGTAACTAAGGACTTTTCATGACAATGAGGCACATCTGCTCCTGGCAGCACCAATTTACTTCAAGAGGAAGATGGGCATTGAAGAGGATCCTTATGGAGTTTGATAGCCAGCCATTGGGCAAGAGACTGTTCTTGCCTGGACTGATGCATAAACTGGACACAAAGAACCTGCAGAGAGAGGACTGCTGAACTTGCCTAAAGGTGAGATGATCTTTCGGGGTTCCTGATTCATAAAAGAGTCTACGAGACATTCTGCAGGACACAGCAGAAAGTGACTGAACTGTCTTTGAAATTTCCTGCTTCATAAAAATGTCTGCTGGATACTGTGGGCCTGAAGGCCGAAGATAGATGCCCCAATGGTACAGAGGAACTTTGGGTGACTGTCCAGGCAGCGAGATGTCTCTGTCATTACTAGAGTTTTCTTATTTCTTGTTTAGTATTATATCCTTCTGGAGTCTTTGATGGAGTTGAAGAATGGATACATAGTTGTAGCTTTCCTTAGTTATGATAAAAGATAAAATAGATATAAATTTTGTAACTGTAATTCTTATTTGATAACTGTTTTGTTATATGTAATTTTACTATGTTAAAGTTAAAGCCTTTCTTTTTTGTTTAAACAGAAAAAGGGGAAATGATGGAGGTGGGTCTTGTATCTTATCTGTTGATTTCATTGGTTAAAATAAAGAAACTGCCTGAGCCCATTGATAGGCCAACCCTTAGGTGGGTGGAGTAGACAGAAGAGGATTTTGGGAGAAGGAAGCTGAGTCAGAAGGAGTCGCCATGTTGTTCCCACTCCAGAGAGACGCAGGCTAGAATCTCCCCTGTAAGCATACCTTGGGGTGCTACACAGATTATCAGAAATGGGTTAGGTCGATATGTAAGAGCTAGCCAATAATGGGCCAGGCAGTGATTAAATGAATATAGTTTCCGTGTAATTATTTCAGGGCATAAGCTGGGCCATGCGGGCGGCCGGGTACAGGGTCACAGCCCGGCTGCTCCTCATTCAACACTTTCAGGTGTGCTGTTAAGTCCTCAATGTATGCTTTCTCTGTTTTCTTTAAGTGGACACTAAGGGCTATGAACTTTCCCCTTACGACTGCTTTCATAGTGTCCCATAAGTTTGAGTATGTTGTTTCTTTATTTTCATTGAATTCAAGGAAGACTTTAATTTCTTTCTTTATTTCTTCTTTGATCCAGGTGTGGGTCAATAGTTGACTGTTTAGTTTCCATGAGTTTGTAGGCTTTCTGGGGGTAGCATTGTTGTTGAATTCTTTAGTCCATAGTGATCTGATAAGACACAGGTGGTATTGGATATTTTTTTGTAACTGCGGAAGTTTGCTTTGTTACCGAGGATGTGGTCAATTTTCGAGAAGGTTCCATGAGCTGCAGAGAAGAAGGTATATCCTTTCCTATTTGGGTGGAATGTTCTATAGATGTCTGTTAAGTCCATTTGATTCATTACCTCCATTAATTCTCTTATTTCTCTGTTAGGTTTCTGTCTGATTGACCTGTCCATTGGTGAAAGAGGAGTGTTGAAATCTGCTACTATTAGTGTGTGCGGTTTGATGGCAGCCTTGAGTTTTAGTAATGTTTCTTTTACGTACGTGGATGCTTTTATATTAGGGGCATAGATATTCAGGATTGAGACTTCATCCTGATGAATTGTTCCTGTTATGAGTTTAAAATGTCCCTCTCCATCTCTTCTGATTGATTTAAGTTTGAAGTCAACTTTGTTAGAAATTAGTATGGCCACACCTGCTTGTTTTTTAGGTCCATTTGCTTGATAAACCTTTTCCCATCCCTTTACACTAAGTAGGTGCCTGTCTTTGTGGCTGAGGTGTGTTTCTTGTAAACAGCAGAATGTTGGATCCTGTTTGCTTATCCAATCTCTTAGCCTGTGCCTTTTTATAGGTGAGTTGAGTCCATTGACATTAAGGGATATTAATGACGAGTGGTTGTTAACTCCGGTCAGTTTTTTAGTCATAGAGTTTGTGTTTTTGCCTTCTTTGAGTTGCACTGGTAAAGGGTGTCTAGATGTTTGAGTTATTGTGGTCATTGTTAAACTCCTTGGTTTGTGATTTTCCTTCTATTACTTTCTGTAAGGCTGGATTTGTGGCTACGTATTGTTTAAATTTGTTTTTATCCTGGAAAATTTTGTTTTCTCCATTTATAGTGAATGAAAGCTTGGCTGGGTATAGTAGTCTGGGCTTGCATCCATGTTCTCTTAGCTTCTGCAGTACATCTATCCAGGACCTTCTGGCTTTCATGGTTTCCATAGAGTAGTCAGGTGTAAGTCTGATAGGTTTACCTTTATAAGTAACTTGACCTTTTTCCTTTGCAGCTCTTAATATTCTTTCTTTATTCTGTATGTTTTGTGTTTTGATTATTATATGGCGAGGAGATTTTTTTTTTTTTTGGTCCAGTCTATTCGGTGTTCTGTATGCTTCTTGAACCTTCAAAGGAATATCTTTCTTTAGGTTGGGAAAGTTTTCTTCTATAATTTTATTAAATATATTTTCTGGACCATTGAGCTGTACTTCTTCTCCTTCTTCTATCCCAATTATTCTTAGGTTTGGTCTTTTTATTGTGTCCCATATTTCCTGAATGTTTTGTGATGAGAATTTGTTGGTTTTGCTATTTTCTTTGATCAGTGTGTTTATTTTCTCTATGGTATCTTCAGTGTCTGACATTCTTTCTTCTATTTCTTGTAATCTGTTGGTAGTACTTGTCTCTGTGGTTCTGTTCGTTTACCCAGGTTTTCCATCTCCATCCTTCCCTCGGTTTGTGTTTTCTTCATTACTTCCATTTCATTCTTCAATTCTTGAACCGCTTCCCTTATCTATTTGATTGCTTTTTCTTGCTTCTCTTGGTTTTCTTGGGTATCTTTGAGCGATTTATTCATTTCCTCTACCTTTTTGTTTGTCACCTCTGATTGTTTATGACAGTTTTTCATCTCCTGTTTAAGGTCTTCTATTATTTTCATATAATTCACGTTTGAGTCTATTCCTTCTAATTCTTCTGGAGTAGGGTGTACAATTCTTCTTGTTTCGGGATCCCTGGATTCTGGTGATGTCATGTTGCCTTTCAGGTTGTTGGAGGAATTCTTGCATTGGCGCCTTCCCATCTCTTCTTTCAAATGGAGCCAGGAAAGGCCTGGTGTCTTGGTCCAGTCTTTGCTGTGACTGACTCTCTGGGTGTATCTCTTCAGTGTACAAGCAGGAACCAACCCGTTCAGATGGAACTCCTCAGCACAACAACTAGGACTCGACCCTGGAGCACCAGCTATAAGTGCTCGAGATCCCTTACAGGGAACCTTGAGACCTCCCGGAAGGCAGGCACTCCCCGCTGTGGGTGGATAGCCTTAGTGAAGGATCTTAAAACCGGTCTTGAGCACTGGTCCTAGCAAACAGCAGGGCATGGTTGGGGGGGTGGGGTGCCGGGGGTTGGGTTGTGCCTAAGGAAGACAGCCCTGCAGAAGGAGGTGGGGGAGGGGGGTTTGTGCTTGCTTCTGGGACACACAGTCCCTGGTTAGCAGACACTCACCCGTCCAGATGGAACTCCTCAGCACCTAACCAGGGCCGCCTGGTAGCTCAAGGATCCGGGGACAAGAGGAAGGAGGTGGGAGGCAGCACGGGGTCCAGAAGACCACTGGAGACCCTGGAGCCCCAGCTGTAGGTGCCCAAGCTCCCTTACAGGGACCCTTGAGACCTGCCCGGAAGGCAGGCACTCCCCGCTCTCTCTATTTTCATTTCTAATCTTCTTTCTCATCCCTATTTTGTGGTGTTATCTGTTCTCGGTTTCCTAAAGTTTTCAAGTATATCACTCAATTATTTATATGAGATATTTCCACACTCTTGTTGGAAACATATAGTGACAAAATTTTGCCTTTGAAGTCCTTCATTGTGTCCACAGATTTTAATTCATGATGTTTTGATTTCATTGAAATCTATGAGATTTTTAATTGTTTTTTTAAATTTTCCTTGTAACCAATTTTTATTCAAAATTGTCTTGCTTAGTTTCTATGAGTTTTAGTAATTTCAGCCATTTCTATGTTCTATCCACTTTTCTGCCTTTTTAGTCAGATAGGATGCAGAATCTTATTTCACTACTCCAATATTTGTTAAAATTCTCTTTGTTTAAATACCATTTAGGGACTGTTCTATTTTGGAGAGAGCCCCATGAGTTGTTGAGAAGAAGTATTTTCTTAGATGTTTGGATAAAATATTTTTGTTAAATCCAATTTGTTGGTGATGTCTTTTAACTCGAGTATTTCCATGTGCCCTTGCTGAGAGTAAGGTTGTAAAACCATCAACTTACACTGTGTTAGGGTCAATCTGTAACTATTTAGATATAATAATTTTTGTTTGTTTTTCTATCCCAGGTGATCTGGTTGTGGGCCAACTGAATATTGCTTGTCTTTCAGTATTGGGTCCACTCTGGAGTCCCAAGGAGGTCCCAAGTTAGCATAGTAGGCAGGTGGCTGACTGAAATGCAGGCAAGTGTTGGGTACTGACACTAGGTTTCTTTAACTAGGATTCTAGATAATGCTGGATGCAGTCCTAGGGCCTAGCAATAATTAAACTGGACAGTTGGGCTGACATTTGAAAGTTCATATCTCAGGTTCAGACTTCATGTGATCAAAATATTTCTTAAAGTTATTTATTATTTTAAGGGTTAGCAGACTGATACTTTTTCCATTATTAGATATTTGTTTATCCCCACTTTTACTGCTAAGTAAGCAATTCCCCTTTCAAAAACCATTATCCCTCCAATTGAACTACTATTTCAAACAGAATGTTGAAACACTTTTGTCTCAATATCCAGCATCTTATTTTTCCCACAATTTGTTAAGAATGCAATTCATAATCTTCAGCTCTGGATTGTCTCTGGCATTCTGTGTTACTAATGTTACTTTGCAACAATTTTTTTTCAAAAAAAGCTAATATTTATACTTTTCACTTATACCTCATGTATCCAGTTCTATTCATTTGTGGTTTTAGACCCTCTTTACTTCCTGCAATACTTTTCTATTCCTTCTATTTTTCATCTCTGCTGTCATTTCATTATGACTTCATATGGTCGCTTAGTTGTAGCTTCTTATTTGATACAGTTTTAATATTTCACGATTGGATGCTTTCATATAGAAATATTTCGTGTTCCTAGATGATCTTCCCTCTCTCAAAAGTATTTCCAGTTTTCTACATAACTGATATACTCTACTTTCCCTTACATTCAAATAGTTAAAATTCTTGAAACAAATTGTCTTTGTGAACTTAGTAGTTACTGCTTCCATTTGTCTAATACTGAAAGCTACAGAATATCTTCTACAGTCTCATTTGGTTAGTTTGATATTCTTGACCACACAATTACCTTTATTATACTATCCTTGCCAGTGCCCATAAAGATCCAGCGCACACATTCATACCTGAAACACTTGAACATAAATACATGAGACGAGGTCTGGAAAGATGGCTCAGTGCTTAACAGGATACTGACTGTTCTTCCAGAGGACTAGCATTTGGTTTTCATCACCCGTATGGAAACTCATAGTCATTGGTAGCTCCTGTCCCAGGGGATCATGTACCCTCTTTTGGCCTATAAGGCCACTAAGCCTGTGAATGTTACACAAAATTGTATGTAGGCAAAATACTCATACACATAAAATATCAGGAAAAATAATAACTACATAGAACTTGCAAGTACTACAAATGGATTTCTAAAAAAAGCTTTATAATAATTCTGCCTACACAATCACGAACTTTTAGCAGAAGGTAAGCAGGTAACGAGGTAGTGTCGATCCGTATCAAGTGTGGAGAAAGAACATAGGTCAGTTGCGTAGCTGATCTTTTTCTTGAAAAAAAAATCATACAACTATTTGATATGGAAAAGAAATCTCTTATGTACTTAAGTCAAATGCAAAAAAATTGTTCTCCAAAGGACTCATCCATTCTCGGGTTCCTCAAAAGGAAGACATCATCTAATCTTTCATGGCTCCTGTGACACATTGCTTCACAAATCCTTTCATGAAACACTGCAGTCAGTTTAAATTTAATTGATATTTTTCTTTACTTTTAATCAACTTTTTAAATATATAGATCATTTTCACACCTTTAGAAAAAATATTTCTATCTACAACATATTTTCTCTGTTAAATATTATACTACTGGATGTTTAAATCCCATCATTTTCATATTTATACCTAATTCTAAGACTATCTCTCCCTGTCAGTAAATTACAAAGCATTAGTAAACAAATGAATGTAGAAGTGAATTGTAAAACATCTGTTTTCTACCAATATATTATGTAAGAACTAACAAAATACTTTTAAACTATCATAACTTTTAAGTATTTAATGAGTTGGTAGCCAGGAACTCAATTATAGCGTTTGCTCAAATTCAGAGATGAGAGAAAAGACAGTCAGAATATATTAGAGGTAATGTGTCATTGCGAAGTTTAGCTCTTAGCCCTTTAAGAGTGGAAGGACGGAGGAGGATTTGTGCCAAGTGAAGCAAATTGACAAGCTGTGATTTCAATATTGGACTAAGCCCTGAAATGTTTAAACAAAGACATTAAACTTTTCGGAAAGGACTTAGTGTATATGTTCAGGGGAATAAGAAACAGTCAGGTTATTATGAGGAGGTGAAATTGGTAATGCAGAAGGGTAATAAACGGGGCTGTTCACAGAGATAAGCTGCTTACATTGCCAAGATCCACATCTTGCTTGACTTCCTGTCCTGAGGCATAAGTTGTCCTACTTTGCTATATAAACTTTTAAATTAATTTGGAGCCTAGTTAAACCAACACACAGAGATAAAATAAGCTCAGACCTTTCTTTTTAAATGCTAATCTACTTGACAAAATGTTCCAGCCTAGTGGAAGTTGGCTCAAGTTCGTGTACGTGTAATTTCTATGTTAATAGATTTTATATAATAAGGAATTTAATTTCAAAATATAATACCATGTATCATGGTGTCACACCCAGTCTAAATCACAATAATCCTTCGGAGCTTCCACCTAATGAAAACTATAGCAATTCTTATGTGTTATGATACATTCTGTTAAAGACATTGAAAGATAAATCGTGTTTTTCATTCAAAAGTTCCATCATCATTAACTAACAGATACTCTCCTTATAGCAAAGAACTACAGAGTAACTCATGGTTTTATTAATCAACTCAATTGCAGCATATACATAATCTAGAGAGTAATAGTTGAGGTAAATTTATCAAAAAGTGGTAAGAAATGAAACAGGCACTTCCATATTCTAGACACCAAGGATTTCTCTGAAGTTCATAGGTACCATTTCCTGATAGTGCCCCATTCGTCTACATTAACTGTGTGTGATTATCCTTATTAAAGTGCTCGCCTTCAGAGAGTTCATGTACATTCTATAAAAGCTTCTAACCAAATGCTATTTTATTTCTCAAAGAAGGTATTCCTTCTTTAATGCCCGCAATCTTTCTAAGTTGTACTGATGGCTTCAGCTGTAAAAATCTTTCCCCTTTCCTCCTTCCCCTAAAAGACTAATTCACCATTAGTGTGCTAAAACATAAACAGATTTTCATCTGGACTTAGACTTCAATTCCCTGTAATCCACTGATCCATGCCATCTAAGCGAGCCCAGGAAAGGATTGGTTGAATTATTACATAAATTCCCTTTGGAATAGGTGAATTAGATGTAATGTCTACAGGATGTATACTCTGCATGAGTGTTGCAGAAAACTCACAAGCCTATAAATTGGAAAAGCAATCCAAAGGCTTAGCAATTTAAGTACCAAGGCAGAGATAAGATTGCTTTTAAAAAGCATCACAGTCCCTTGCCAGTATGCTTTTGTTTATTCTTATTCAGATCGCCTTGGGGAAAGGAAAATGAAGTCAATGTTGCTTTGACGTAAGGGCGCTATAATGTTAGACACATTAAATATTTCCAAGTGTCTTGGATACTTAGGTAACTAATTTACTATACTGTGCATGGCTTCAGATAGTGTGGCTCCTGGTTTTTCTTAAACATCTTTTTGTCTTTTCATTGATTCATATTTTTGCAACTCTCAGGTGTTAAAAACAATAAACTTTAGCAGCCACAGAAGCTAAGCAAAAGGGATCTGTAATAGAGATAATTGAACTTGAGTTAGAATTATGATGTAGAATCAAGGTTCTAATTGTGGAAACTTGAATCAGAGTTTTTGGGTTTTTGTCTTTCTAATGTTAAGTAAGAAATTTAGACTAAAGTATATTGCTTAAACCTGTAACTTTCATTATATTAATGTAATAAATTAGTTATTACAGTAATATGGTTAAGAACTTCATTGATAGAAAAACTTTTTTCAACTAAATTTATTGTTAAAATTTAAAAATGTAATTTAAAATAATATTAACTCAATTTGCAATTTCCTTATATTCATCATAATAGTTAGACTTTCACAGTTGGGCCAGGTGGCCTAGGTGTTTAATCTCAGCACACTGGAAAAGAAGGGAACATCAGGAGTTCAAGGCTACAGTCAGTTACAGAGTTAAATTCAAGAATATATGAGATATTATGTCACTAAAAGAAAATGACAACCAAAATGTTAGATATTTTCTACTTACAGTGCTCCATATAACATCCTGGAAAAAATAATATTATTGCCTATATAAAACAGATTTAGTTTATTTTAATTTGTGATATCAAGGAAAATATCTCATAATAGATACCTGCTAATCAGATTAATATCGAATTCTGACCATGAAAGAAGTGATTTTCAAAGAACTCATGCATCTACCTGCACAAAGTTATTTATTCTCATGGGACCTCCTAACAAGGCAGCCATTATACAAGCTCATATAAAAAAAAACTCATTTTCTCTGCATCTCTTTGGTTGGACTTTTACATTTTTTTTTAACATTTGCTTTCTTGCTTCTGATTATGGTTGCTATACTTATGGTTCCAACATTTATGGTCATTACTCTTATTCATAGGTATAACCTGATGCATAAAATTCCAAAATTGTGAGTGTAGCAGAGTTTTGTCTCTGGGAATAACCATATAGCAACTTTCTTGGGAAATATTTATTATTTCCTATTAAAGCAAAGGAAAATCTTTACAGCTGCAGGGTGATGGAAGTGGAACAACCACAAGCCATATCATATGTAAGTAACCATCTTGAAGTAATTGTGCAAACTGCAATATTAGCATCCATGGTCATAGGCATAAGCATTTTCAATTCTTTTAAATTCAAAATTAGTACTTTTATTTTCTCTTGTTTATATGATCAGTAATAAATATATTAAAAAATTTTGTACTAAGCTCAATAATAGAACCATTGACAAGTATTATTTAAAGCCATTGACAAGTATATTCAGCCCCTTGTGCCACCACTGTTCGGTACTTACTAATGTTTACTCACAGTGACCTATTTTGAGTTGTGAAACTGATTTTAAAGACTGAGTCCCAAGCATTATATTGAACTAATATATATTGACTTTATATACTGCTTTCTCATGCTCATGTTCATTTATTGTGTTTCAGGCTGTTGACCTATTTAGGTTATGAAGCTATTACAGATTGTCAGAATTCATTAGTGGATAAGGTTAGCCTAGAATCAAATGCGACCTTAGTTGACTTACTTCTTGCTTTCATTACTACTTTATCCATGCCTTAATTTTGCCCTCATAGACATGAAAAAAATAGGACAAATTGTTTTTAATGTAAAATTGCAAGGTTAACTTAACTTACAAATTAAAATATTTAAGTACTGTTACCCCAGGTTTGTTTGCAATTTCACACTGAAGTTTGTGGTTAAAGAGTGAGAGATAATCTCTTTCTATATGAAAGAGAAGATATTAACTACAGACAGTTAAAATTTTACTTGTTGTAGAAAAAAAAAAGTGTTTGCTTTATTCCCTAATGAGGGTTGTTCTATTGATGATGTTGAAGGGAAGTTCTTAAGTGGCCTTTCAAAAGACAGTATCTCCAGCTGTGTTTCTCCTCTGCAGCAGTTAAAAGGGAAACTCCAAAGCTAAACTACATGGAAGGACTCTGACTAGCAAAGCTTCCATTTGGATTCCAAATAGCATCTGATTGAAGGAAGAAAGAGACTTTTGCTGGATGTTGTGTTCCTCTTTTCTCTGGCCTTGATGTATCCATCACTATCATGAAGTAGATAGCTATGGTGGCCTGAATAAGAACTTGCCCCACAGTCATGATAAAGAAGAAAGCAGAAACACAGTCATGAGCTGGGTCTCTTTTAGTAATCCTCCCTTTAGAAGCAGAGGGAAGTTTATAAGATGCTCACGGTGCCCACAGTGGTATAAGAGAAAACTCACTGAGTATTGGGTTTGTTTCGGGCTCCAAGTGCTCATGAATCAGCCATACTGGGAATAAAATGAGACACTTCTTCACTGCAGCTGGTAGTGAATCAGGCATGCTGAAAATGATACTTCCATGTGGTATAGTTACTCTTGAATCACCCATGCTCCTGAAATGACTTCAGGATAATTACTGAGTCCATGAGCTGTACTTGGATAGAGTTCTTTGGTCTATGAGCACGGGTATTCTCCTTCTTACTCTGTCTCTTTCATCTCGTGACTATACCTTAAGATTTTCCAGAACAAGTCACACAGGAATGGGCAGTCATCACTTGCTCCCAAGATTTGGATTATGTTTGGCAGATAAAGGTTTTCAGATTTCTGGTTTATTTGGATTTCCATCCATCAGAGCAAGCTTCCTTTAGAGATATCTAATGGTTCAATGCAAACATGTTACCATGTATATGGATGTGGCTGGATAATAACCATGTGTTTTTTTACTCCCTATGGCCATGGTGTAGGCTTTGGAAGTGCTACCCATTTGCAGGAGCCTAGTAAAGTCAAGGCTGCAGCAATGAAATGTGCCAAACATTCAATGGTTCAAATAAAATAAAAGTTTATTTCTTTCTCGTAACTATCCAGCCTTAGGCCACTGACTGTAGGCTATGGGTGTATTGTGCAAGATTATGGAAATTCCATCCTCTTGCTGCTGGTATTCTTAGGCTATTTGGATCAGTTGAACACAATCTCAACATCCTCCCTGAATGAGAGAACAAACATATGGCTTAGTTTTGCTTATTAAAGGGTCAATATTCTTTTAAATGCTAGCTACACTTTTACTCATCTCAACATAAAGTGCAAAATTTCATAGAGGTGCCTGAAAAGAATAGAGTCTTCAATCCCAAAGAGATGTCTGAAAAGAATAGAATTGTAGCTACTTTCTCGTTTTCTCTCTCTCTCTCTCTCTCTCTCTCTCTCTCTCTCTCTTCAAGACAGGGTTTCACTGTAGTTTTGGAGCCTGTCCTGGAACTATCTCTTGTAGACCAGGCTGGCCTCGAACTCCTGCCTTTGCCTCCTAAGTTCTGGGATTAAAGGCATGCATCATCACTACCTTGCTGCTACGTTCTTCTCTACAGGTGAAGAACCAGGAGCTATCATTCTTTCACCTCTAGAGCTAGCGCACAGCATATCATTCAGGACTCCAGTAAACAAGAGATTCTATTAACACTGGCGTGCATGTTTCAATTATTTTGATTTTCTCCATGCATGCTTACTTTTTTGTAAGCTGAGTGTTTTTTTTTATTTATTTAAGATTTCTGTCTTTTCCCCACTGCAGCCTCCCATTTCCCTCCCCCTCCCCCAGTCAAGTCTCCCTCCCTCTTCAGCCCAAAGAGCTATCAGGGTTCCCTGCCCTGTGGGAAGTCCATGGACCACCCACCTCCATCCAGGTCTAGTAAGGTGAGCATCCAAACAGCCTAGGCTCCCACAAAGCCAATACGTGCAGTAGGATCAAAAACCCATTGCCATTGTTCTAGAGATCTCAGTAGTCCTCATTGTCTCTATGTTTTTTCCCAAGACGGTTTTAACCCAGGCTTTTTCAGACCCAGGCCAGCTGGCCTTGGTGAGTTCCCTACAGAACATCCCCACTGTCTCAGTGTGTGGGTGCACCCCTTGCGGTCCTGAGCTCCCTGCTAATGCTCTCTCTCCTTCCGCTCCTGACTTGGACCTTGAGATTTCAGTCCGGTGCTCCAATGTGGGTCTCTGTCTCTGTCTCCTTTCATCGCCTGATGAAGGTTAATATTCAGGAGGAAAAGCTGAGTGTTTTAATTGGAGCGGCAGACTATGTTCCTGGCGCACGGCCACCCACACGGCTAGCTTTATACCCAAAATAATTACACGGAAACTGTATTCTTTTAAACACTGCTTGGCCCATTTCTATGTAGCCTCTTCTCGGCTAACTCTCGCACTTGGACTAGCCCATTTCTAATAATCTTTGTAGCACCACTAGGTGCGCTTACCAGGGAGATTCTAGCCTACGTCCATCTTGGGTCAGAGCTTCATTATGAGTGTCCTGCTCTGAGAGGAGCTGCGGGAAGTCTGAGCTCACTTCCTCTTCCTCCCAGCATTTTGTTCTGTTTACTCCACCCACCTATGTTCTAACCAATCAGGGCCAAGCAGTTTATTTATTTCTTAACCAATGAAATCAACAGATTGATATATGACACTCCCACATCAGCTGAGGAAGATTCCAGCGAATGTGTGTCATTGACCAGGGCATGGCCATGTTTATGACCAATACCTTAGACTCATGGGGTATTAGCATAAGCTCACCTGTTATCAGGTTAAGTTCAGAGAAATGCCAGTGTTCCTGTGATCTGAGTTCAAATGTTGGCAGCATGTATATATACAAGTAAATGCAGCTTTTTCCCAGGGACATTTGTACCCTGTGACAGTTAGCCTACAAAGAGTTCTCACAGAGTGTAGTTAACTCCTCCTCCTGTCCTGACACTAATAAATACAAGGAGGTTCCTGTTTGTTGTCTCTTTTATGGTGCTGCATCAGAGTACCACAGCCCACCTGAATCTGTCATTTATGTATCTATGTCTGTCCTTTCTGCAGTTCCTCACTGTTCCAACTAGGGTTTTGAGACAAGGTTCTGCTGGCTGTAGCACTATTGTCACTACTCTGAGGCATCGCTACCTCTACTGCCTTGTATGATTACTGTAAAGCCCAGACTTCTAACAAGAAGTTTGTTTATTATTTTATATGTTTATAATTTCTCTCTGTGTGTATGTATGCATGTGTGTGTGTGTGTAGTTCTGTATTCCCTGTAGTTTTTGATTTTCTGAGGGCAGTCCATACATTTCATTGTGATTACCGTTATGACCTTGCTACCAGACAGAAATCAAAGAGTAGGAAACTCTATGTATCACAATATTTTGATGATCTATTTTCTGTTTAAACTATGTATTTGTTAAGCAATGTCATCAGAACATTGAGTAGCTCCCAAATAAACCTATTACTAACATGGAA
Source organism: Microtus obscurus (assembly GCA_963919715.1). Taxonomy (NCBI): domain Eukaryota; kingdom Metazoa; phylum Chordata; class Mammalia; order Rodentia; family Cricetidae; genus Microtus; species Microtus obscurus. The sequence continues at coordinate 5,795,828 of CAWTZC010001616.1, read as the reverse complement.
TCATTCATGAAAAACAGAAGAAAGCTGAGATACATGTGATGTCATAAGAAAAGACTGATGAGCACAGAGCAGCAGGCAACTTAAATGGCAAGCTTAGTCTGGGTCAACACAGGAGAGGTCTCCATGTTTGCTGGAACAGGGAAGAGGGAGAGAGCAAAGAGAATTTTTGTTATTTTCCTTTATAAACCTCGAGGTAGTTTGCTTATTTTATGAGCACAAAGTGTGCTCACCATAGTAATGGTTCAAAGATAATAACTGAAATACAAGAAGCCTCACTAATAGACTATGGGAGAAAAAAGACATGCATTATAAATAGCGTTCTAAACCATGTCTTTCTCAAACTTACCAAGGCACAAACCTTCCATGTACAGTTAAACAAATACAGAGCTAAAGATACAAACCCACATTGCTCCTATTCTCAATCTTTTGGTTTTGTTTATTGAACAGGATCTTCCTCCATATCCGAGGATAAACTGGAACTCATTATATATGCTATGCAGCCACCATCCCATGGTCTCCATGCCCGTGCCTCAGTCTCCTGAGTGCTGAGACTGCAGGTATGCCCCACCACACCAACGCTTACCTAGCTTTAAATTTCACTGTCTAAATTTATTCAATCCTCTGAAGGATTTCTCTGAATTGGATATTTATTTAATAAAAGTATAAAAACCCTTTCTCTCTAATGAGGTACTTTCTAGCATACATTTTAACATAGTTATTAATAAACCCTCTAGCTCAAATCAGTGAAATGATATTTGGAAATCTCAAAGATGTAACCACATTTCCATGAAAGAATACACTAGGTTTTTAAGGAATCCTCAGTTTTTCAAACCCTAACTATCAGAACCCTGAAAGCAGTTAATTTATACTAACAGTAGCTTCTCTGTTTCTAAACTCTGCCTAGTAAATGAGTAATGTCCCAAAGACTCTTGCCAAACTGGCATTACTGAGAATTTAGCTCATGCCCTGTCTTGAAGGGCTCCTGGCATGTATTTGAATGTCAATGGTTTAATGCCTGCCTATCCTCAATTGAAAGCTCTGCTAATTGTTTCAATTTTCACCTAATGTAATCCTGGCAGTGAACACATAAGCCTATTTGTGGTAATCCCAAGTGAACTAAAAGAATTAATATTAATGAAGGGATAGTTTTAAAACATTGAAGCTATACATACCCAATGACCATCATCAGTAGTAATTATTAGGAAAAACATTAGCTTCGATGAATATTTGGAGAGATGATAACAGTCTAGAAAGTGTTTAGTGACCCCAAACAAAATGAAGGCAGAATGGTTTCATAAAACAAAACAAACCTACAGGATAAGGATAACCAGTCTCACTTGCCTTCCCAAGGTGGTTGTGGCTTACATATGATAGTCCATGAGGTACAGTACTCTTCACTGGCCAGAAGCCTTGTGATTGTTGCTTAATATATAACACTGCACAAAAAGTTATAAGGTAGAAATTTAACACTTTTTCTGATTTTACAAAATGTAAAGGCAGTTTTATTAAAAAGTATAATCCAGATAGAACAAGTTTACTCCTTCTGACTGTAGAGGTCCTGGGCAGTAAAGCATTTTAAACTGTGTTTCAGGAAGAAATTAACTATAAGGAATTTTATGTTCATTCATTCAGTTCCAGCTTATCAAATGGCCTTCACTTGTCTTGAATCTGCAGCCCTAGAGATAATACCTCAGAAACTGTACTTAGTACAAAGTAAGTGCTTAGTAAACACTGCTTAGCTTTTCACTTGTTTCATTTGTTATCTCTATAACTGCAGCCAAATCATTTGAAGAACTGCTTAAAGGCTTCATAATTTTGAGCATTATGGATTTCTTCTGTTCATTTTGTTTTCCTTAGACTTCATCTTCCATTACCTCCTTGCATATGCTCTAAAGATAGTGATATTGTTTGCTCCCTTATGTCTTTCTCCTGTAATAAACTGCCTTTACGAGAGGATGGTGTGTGTATGTGTGTGTAACTGTTTATATCAGTGATGGTGCTCATTTCTCAGGGCCATAACCATGATGAAAAGGATAATCTCTGGGCTTACGCTCTTTTGGGACTTTGCGCCCTGGTTCTGGAAGATTCACTGCCAATAGATGGTGCTATTAGGTTACAAACTTCCCAAGAATAAAACTTAAAACCAATGCAGCTCAGACTCAAGAGTGTCAGAGTATTGACAGGACATGGCCTGCAGAGTCCTCTCCTCTGAAGAGTCTTATTCAAGAGTTAGGAGTTGAACGCAAAAATTTGCATTTCGAGCAGCACGCGTGTGAAGCATACTGTTATTGCCTGGAAAATTCTTGGTAAGTAATTTGGAACAGTAACATTTTAGAAATGAAAATTTACTTATTCATTGCAGTCATTCTGGAAGAGTTAAAATATGCTAAACATTTATGACAATATTTATACATGGCTCTACTCAGAAGATTACGGAGAAATTAGGGACATTTCAACTGAATAATTAATATGTTTTAAAATTCTTCCAACTTCCAATATTCTTGATAAAACCTACATTGTCATTATGTGTATGTTTCTCTCTAATATTTATCTGATAATGGTGGTAACATTCTTTAATGCTTCATTTCCTTCTTCAAGGAAAAATTGTTATGGGTTTCAGTTTCCTTCTAGAAATATTCATTACCAATACATGCACATATGCCTCTCTCTCTCTCTCTCTCTCTCTCTCTCTCTCTCTCTCTCTCTCTCTCTCTCTCTGTGTGTGTGTGTGTGTGTGTGTGTATGCATGCATGTGTGTGTGTGTTTGTACTAGATATCTTTCTCATTTATAAGGTTTAATACTTTGACGCCTTGACCAGAAGGGCATTTGTTATGGCTTATGGTTTGGGAGTAGAATTCATGATGATTGGGAAGGTCTATGCCACGAGTAGCTCATGACTGCTGTGCTAGTAACATGAGGTTGTTTAGTCCCTGTTTGGGAAAACAAAGAACTAGAGAGAATGAAGCAAAGCAGGACTTGACTATTACCTAAACAGTCTGCCTGTCTAAAACCTACTTCCTTCTTTCTTCTTCAGGAGCTCCCTTCTAAAGTTTCCACAATCACCCAACAGCACCATCAACTAAAGATAGAGGCTTCCAACCATGTGCAATATTTTATGTGAAACCATAGGAACATTATTCAACTATTTATTTGCACAAATGAGATCTGCACTTTTGCTTTTGCTCTTAACACGTCTTGAATATTTTCCATTATTGCTTTGATTAAATCAGCTCTTCAAATGATTTATTCTGGAGTCCTTGGGAGAAAAAAAATGATAGATACATATAGAACACATAGATTTGTTTCAGGAGCTTTATCCAGAATGATGAATGAAATGCAGTTCCAATTTATGTCATCACTATTCCTCTAACATAAATATGAAACTTGCTTGATGCCAGCCCCTTGTTATGTGCATGAGGATCATGTGTGCAAGCTGTGAATGCTTCCTTCAAGTATTTCTAGATTGGTCTGCATAGAAAAACAGGAATAGTTATTATTGTAGTTTGATAAATATATATCTATGCTAAATAGTTTTAGTTACCTGAGCTTCATAGGTAAAGGAATTTTTTCAGCAGAAAAAAATTGAGATTGCTCATGAAATCAAATGGGGAATTCCTATTGTTCATGAGAGACCAAAACAAGGCAATGAGAAAAGATTTGACAGGGATGTAAAATGTGAACTGGGTCTTAAATTGTTGGAAGTAGTGAATTTTAACAGGAATTAGGAGAGAGACAAAGAGAGAGAGAGAGAGAACAGTGAATAATATGAATATGAGACTAAATGAGAATTATGATGTCATAGTGTACTGTAGCATTTTGTCTTATTTCGTTCATTATAATGAAGTCTTTATTGTGAACACAAGATAGCATGGTCATTTTAATTTTTATTCAAGAGTTATTTTTGTTGTATATTAGACAACATAAAAACAAACACACATAAAGCATGCAAGTTGGTTTTAGAGTGTTTTTATGGACAAATCAAGTGATGTTGAGAACACAAACAAGAATTAAAAACTTCACAAATGCACAGGGGCATGTCTGAGATGCCTCTCAATGGTTTATAACTAATGTATTTATTTTCAAAAATATCAATAGAAAAACAGACTTGAAGGCTTTAGGTTGAATTTTAAGAAACTGTGATGCATAGGTTAATAGTAGAACTAGTTCTGAAAAAGGAAAAAGTTGCGTTGAATTGCCTTTTCTAGTTAGCTGTGGAAAATTTCTATAAGCCATCAATCAATCTGAAACAACACTCATATGAGATGAACCCTCTCCCTTTGCAAGTCTGGGTTTTAACTTCCTCTCTGTTTTGGACTACTTTTTCTTTGGTTGAAGAAGTACTTGAAGAACTTAGAATGATTTCTTGTAGCATGATTCAACATGTCCATCATTCTTTATTATGTCGTATGTTTTGGCCAAGAAGCCATTGTCCATACTTGTGTGGATCTAAAGCATTTTATTGTCCAGTTTATTGTCCCATCACTTTCTTTCATATCTGGGAGACTGCCGGGCGATGGTGGCGCACGCCTTTAATCCCAGCACTCGGGAGGCAGAGACAGGCGGATCTCTGTGAGTTCGAGACCAGCCTGGTCTACAGAGCTAGTTCCAGGACAGGCTCCAAAGCCACAGAGAAACCCTGTCTCGAAAAAACCAAAAAAAAAAACAAAAAAAAAACAAAAAAAAAAAAACAACAACATATCTGGGAGACTTACAGATCAGCAAGAAAAGAAGACTGTATTCTTTCAGAAAGCTGAATTTTGATCCCTAATCCAGTTTCTGAAAAGCAACTGCTTTTCAGAATAGCCATTTCAAGGTAAATATAAAAAACTCCAAACTAAGCTTAGTGGAGACTTACAACCCACATGCTCATCTGTATTCATTCCCATGTTGATGTAAAGGAAATGCTAGGCGATTTTATCCCTTCTTTCAAAATAGGAGAGCCCCATGAGAGTTTCCAGTAAATTTATATCTATCAATTGAATGCGCTGACAACCTTAGACTATATTTTCCTGTAATACAATAAATGTTATTGAGTAAGATAGTTTATTCCCTAGAAATTATCAACTATATCTCTGTATAATGGAATGGAAAGAGAAGATGTAACTGTCTATAGAGACTAAGCACTTGTCAACGTTACAAGCTTTGCTATGTTGTTAAGGTGTGGGTCTACAGAGATATATGGCAGGGCTGTACAACCAGGTCGTACAAAGCATGCAAGGGAAAACCTGTGTAACTGGTAGTTAGTAGAAGATAGATTTTAGTTGCCCTTGTGGTGATTTTTACAATGATTACTTTGGTCCTCCACCCTAAATTCGATGTCAAGAAAGTATTTTAAAGTATTTTAAGCAGGTTTCAAAGACTAAAGAATAGAAAAAATATTCCTCTTTAGTTGTCACAGAATGAGAATGAATTATTGGGACACTCAAAGACACCGCTGTGATAGATAGACCTATGCACTCCAGCAATCAGTGTTTGGGAATTCAGTAACTGTCATGCTCCACTAGAGATAGCTCTTAGCAACAATACAGGCTTTAAGTACAGTTTGGAAAACAAACACACAAACAAAAAGATTTTTCTCCTTTACTCAAATTAGTTGCCTGATAGCAATAATATTATATTTCTCAGAAAAGAAACAAATGATTTGAACAGAGATATTTTGACATAAGTTTTTAATGAATTGCTGATACTTGTATTTAGAAGGAATTAGAATTTTATATTAAATATCACAATGAAATTACACTTAAATTATTCTAAAATATGTTGGAGCCCTGTTGGTATGATCAGATAAATAATAAACTATTTCAGCAGTAGAAGTACCCACCCTTCCAACAATTTTAGAATTTATTATTTATAAATGCACAAATTAAATTCCTTAATAAAATACTTAATATTTCTGAACTAATTTGCCCATGGAATATAATGTAGTATTTTTCATTTTTATGAAATGGTAATATTAGGACTATTCAATCTTCAGATGAAATAGCTGGTATTATTCTTGGTATTATTATTTCCACACTGATACTTTCAATAGGGGAAAGCTTAGTAGTCTTTTAGCATACAGGGTTAATTTGAAATAAAAAGCTCCTTTCCAAATATTTGTGTGCTACATCCACTTATTAGCCTGGTGAAACGTAGATTTGAATATATTCCAGTGAAAAGAATATGAAATTTTACTTTCTTTTATTTTGGCAAAAAAAAAAACAGTTTAACCAGTGTTTATTTTATTTAGTTGAGCAATGAAATATTTTTAATTGAAGTTTGCTGATGAAACAGATTAAGACAATTTTTTTATGTAATGCATTTCTACATAAATATATTATTTGCTAGAATTTTAATACATATTAATGGGCTGAATTAAGTTCATAAAAGGCTTCTTGGATTTTACTTATACAGTGTTGAGAATTGAACCCAGATTCTCAAGCATGCAGGGAAGCCACTCTACCACGGCACTATTCTCAATTCTTTTAAATTTTTTATTTGTGTAGCAAGCTATAGCTGTGTTTTCTACACTGGCCATGAACTTAGTCTGTAGCCTCAGCAAGTTTAGGGTCTGCGATTCTCCCACCTCAGCCTTCAGAAAATTCACAAGGCACAGCTAAGAAGTTCTCGCCACCATTTCTGTTGCTCTTTGGAATGAGAGTTAATAACTGGAAACCATGCCTGACATGCACCGCAGTGCTTGGCTCTCTCTGTGCTCTATAGTATGGCCGTTTTGGGGAACTGGTTTGCATAATGCAACTGAAAATTTTCAAAATGAATTTGCTTGTCCTTGACCATTTGTTAGTTGGGAGGAAAGGAGGCAATAAGAAAAAAAAATTAGTTTCTTTAAATCTTTTACTTATTGTTTACTAAAGTAACACATGAGTTTTGAAAAATGTTCAGGGCCTAAACCTTAAGGCTTATGAGTAAAATGACTTGTATCCTCATGACTCAGAGATAAGCAAGTAAGGGGTGAGCTGTAGGACAGAAGTTCCAGGGATAACCAGGGTGAAGCCTGTGTTGTCAGTAATTATATATATATATATATATATATATATGTATGTATGTGTATATATTTAGCTTGTTTTGCTTAAATTCTGTTGTAATAGGAGCGGCCGGCTGTGTCCTCCCGTTTATACCCGGCCGCCCGCATGGCCAGCTTATGCCCAGAAATAACTGTATTTATTTAATCACTGCGGCCAGCAGCCTCTATTGGCTAGCTCTTGCACTTGGACTAGCCCATTTCTGATATTTAATGTGCTTACGGGAGATTAGTGTGTTATCCTCTTCTGTCTACTCCGCCTATTTTCTGTCCTATGAGGGCCCAGGCAGTTTCTTTATTAGTTAGCCAATAAAAGCAACAGGTAAGATATAAGACCCACCTCCATCAAAATTCTAATCCATATTTCAATATTTAAATGCATTCTGTATATGACAAGATCAGTATTTTAAGGAAAGGAATGCTGGCATTTCCATTCTGAAATTCTGTTTTTTTTGTTTTGTTTTTTTTTTTTGTTTGTTTGTTTTTGTTTTTTTGTTTTTAAATTTGAGACAGGGTTTCACTGTGTGGTCCTAGCTGTCCTGGAACTCGCATTGGAGACCAGGCTGGCCTTGAACTCACACAGATATAACTGCCTCTGCTTCCCAAGTGCTGACATTAAAGGAATCTTCTATAGCATCCAATAAGCTGTAAGATTAAAAGTAGCCAGGAATCTGAGTAAGAGAAAAGTCCAGAAACACAGGGTTTGCTAATGATGAAGTTGTAATCGAAAGGTAAGGGAAAAGAAGAGTATCCAAATGTAGTGGTGAAAATGTACACACGTTAAATAAAGAAAAGTAAACTTGGGAGGTAATACATAAAGTAAGCAAAGGTGCAAAAATTCAAATCAGACAGATTAATACACTCCTTTTCATTATTTAAATGGATAAAAACATGTACCCTCTTATTAAGAATCTACCTGTTATGAAAAGCCCCAATTCAGATAGCATCTTGACAAATGCCAATTGGCCCTTTTGGTGTGGCCTCCTTGCTAACCTATGAGGCTTTTTAAATGCTAGAAGTAGCAATGGTAAAGGAAGATGACAGTCAGGATGTAGAGATCATTTGTGAGACATGGAATCCTGCCGTTTTCAGAGGAGGTAGGGTATGGTTTTGTTGTAAGCAAAAGGCTTTATTTAAACACCAGTGCAAGCATCTGCTTGGGCACCTCAGTGTTGGCTCTGGGCATACCAAAGATGGAGGGAGAAAATAAGTTTTGGGGATTGTCTCCAGGATAGCTTTCATAATTACAATTAAGATAATACGATTATAAGTAATGTTCTTTAGTTGTGTTGCTACATTGAAGACTTAGTCTGTAGCAGAGTATTTTTTTAAATCTATTTTTTTTAATTGAAAAAAATTTCCACCTTGTCCCCGCCTTCCATTTTCCTTCCCTTCCCCCACTCATTTCCCCCTCCCCCCTCTCTTCTTCCTCTCCCTCTCCAGTCCGAAGAGCAATCACAGTTCCCTGCCCTGTGGGAAGTCCAAGGTCCTCCCCCCTCCATCCAGGTCTAGCAAGGTGAGCATCCAAACAGGCTAGGCTCCCACACAGCCAGAACATGCAGTAGGATCAAAACCCAGCGTCATTGTCCTTGGCTTCTCATCAGCCCATGTTTTAAAAGCTTGTATACAACATGTTTACAGACTGTGAAAAGTCCATGAGCCTGACATTGTGATTATGTCCATTTTGGTGGAATACATATTGCGAGTGAAGATCCAAGGCTACATACCCACGGAGTCACAGCAGCACGAAGTGAATCTGTAGAGTGTACCTCCAGAACAAGTACTTCTAAGCACCCCCACCGTACTTCTTCGAAATGAAACAACTGGTATTCTACAGCACATTCCTCCTTTGAATATGTGCTATTATATCTCTCTCAAGTACGTGATTTGAAATGCATCATAGTAATAAACCATGCCCTACTGCTTCAGCGGATGACTATATATCTCTTCAACTGTGTGTTGTCATGTTCCGTTTTTAACTCGTCTCTGCTTAAAAAGACATGAAATATTTTACCTCCCAAATTTTATGTTGCTCTGTTTTAATGCCGGATAGCGTCTTCTAGGATCTCACGACAAACAATGAGAAATGTTAGTTCTGTGTTGGCTATAAGCAGCAGCATCAGTGCAGAATACTTTCTTAACCATCCAAGTCCTAGGCACTATCACCAAACAACACTCATGTACACACCTTTCTCACTAAGGCAGGCTGGTGTTACTAAACAAAATGATTTACCATCTCAGCATAATAATATGGCTTAACAATCAGGGAGAACATATCCAGAATCTTGTACCAGAGACAACCAAGGTCAAAGATCCCTATTGGTAATGCAGTACAAAAAGATCTCCCTGAATGTTGTTGTCTCAGCAGAACATTTAACAATGAACAAGCCTGAAAAACCACAAAGGTCAGCAAGTCTGTGGGGTAGTGAGTAAGCACGTAAGCATTTCCGAGTAAGATAAATGCTTCCAAAGCATGACCCTGTCTAGTCCATCTCTAATTCGCTATTACATCTAAGTACCTTAGAAATATAGCTCATATCCAGCCCCACCCCTTGTAAACTGCCTGTTCACATTCCAGTAACTTAAAGGTGGTTAAACTTATGAAAGTAATGATAAAAAAATCATATTTGGGTATTATTCGTTATGCTTTCAGCTGAACTATATATTGAACATCATGGAGGCAACAGATTGTTAGTTTAGTTGATCTGCAGTCACAACCTAAGGCTTCCATCCCAAGCTCCCAAATGGGAAATTTATTCTTTTTGGATTCTAATACAACCAGAATCTGCCAAAGCTGGTCAAAGCCTACCGTTGAGATCATTGGTCATTCACAGCTGGACAGAGCCTGCCACTGAGATTGTTGTCACTCACAGCTGAGCCTGCCACTGAGACCATTGGATACATATGGCTGAACATATTCTTTATAAAAGTTTCTACCCATCTCACCTCCATAATGGTGAGTACTTTTCTGTTTTAACAGTGAAGAGTTTGATACAGGAAAAGTCTAATAATTTGTCTGAGATTACATAAGTAGTAAGTCCCAAAAGGCTCTCTAGTCAATGTACCCTCTGGTTAATTGACACTTTCCTTCCTTCATGAATAAACAGGACACAAAACTGGTTGCCAATGCATTTCCACAAAAAATAAAAATAAAAAAATAACAAGACACCTCTTTTTTTTTTACTTTCTCTTCAAAGATCCTAACACACGCTGTTTAGAAAATATATTTATGTTAGAATGTATTTAATTTTCTTTCTATTTATCAGATAGTGAGTCCCTGAAAACAACATATTCTTTCATGTTTAAGTCCCCTGTTACTATAATAAAGTAAAATTGATGAAGAATTCATTAGATCAAATAATTGAAGGAATCCTTTATATAGAAGGAGACATAAAAGTTACAGGGCAAGAAATGTAGAAAACGAGAGAAAACCCAACAATTGTATGGGATAAAAACAAACCACAGGATCATCAGAAGCCCTTGTTTGAGAGACAAAGAGGAGATTAGTGGGTATGTTTCATATGTAGGGCTAAAGGGAACTCAATGAACTATATCTGAGAAAGCATTGGGAATTTAGATGTAACGATTTCCATGTGAGCGCCATTAAAAATCTGAAATGTCAGAACATTGGCTACCAACAAACAATAAGCAAAGACCAAAAAGGACTACAAACCAAGTATGAAGAGATGCCACATTTAATACAGGGAAGATAATGGTAGGGGAAAAAAAAGCCTGAGAAAAGTTAGTAATGTAACAGAAATAAACAATAGTTGATTGAGTCTGCATTTCATCAGCAACAGATGCTTCACAGGGCCTGAGAAACATGGCTAAATTTAATGCTCAATAAGTCAGAGACAAATACCAAGCTGGATAACTAATTCATCCTCAGGAAAAGAGGTATAATTGCTTGCCATGTTTTATGTCTAGCCAACAGTATGTAGACTCTCACACATAGTAAGCATGCAGTACACAACTGCATTGACTTAAGAAACTTTATGCAATGGTATTTATGTAACAAACAAATCCTTAGAAATAAAAGAGATAGAATGAGGAAGTAGTAGAGAATAGAAGAGAAAAGGGACCCATAATTAGGTAGAGTAGGTTAAGTAGAAAAGAGGCAGAATACAAGTTTTAAAGGGTGTCTCTGTGCCTAGGATCTGGAATATAACAGCTGGGACTTGAAATTCTGCTCCCCTATTTACTAGATTTATGCTTAGAGGCAGATGATTCTGACTAGTTAGCCAATCGCCTTCCTTGTGTGTGAGATTTCTACAGCTGAACTTTTGGCTAGATTAATTCAATGGGTAATTAATCAGTGATGATAGCAATGTCATCAATTGCTGAGAAATCTAGGGTTTCGTAGATGTTGTAGAACATTATTTTAAGATGAGTTATATTTGTTTATGTTGTGGAACATTTGTTTAATCGTGCAAAGATGTGTCTCATTCTTTTATACTGCATTTTGTTTAACTCTGTGAAGCTGTGTTTCTTTGCTGGTCTTAAACACCTGATTGGTCTAATAAAGAGCTGAATGACCAATAGCAAGGCAGGAGAAAGATTTAGTGGGGCTAACAGGCAGAGAGAATAATCTGAAGGAGAAAAAGAGAGAAGGAAAAATCAAGGAGGGAGGGGAGAAGGATTTCAGGGATAAACCGCATAGCCACACAACCAGACGCGGCGGAATCAGATGTAAATATATATATATATCGAAAGACAAAGGCCCAGAGGCAAAAGGTAGATGGAATAATTTAAGCTAAGTAAAACAGGCAAGAAAAAAGTCAAGCTAAGACTGGGAAATCATAAGAAAGAATAAGCCTCTGTATATTTATTTGGGAATTTAGGGGTAGGTCTCCCTGAAAGCCAAAAGAGGGAAAAACAAACTTTGTCTTTGTTTTATCATGGTCACTGTGAAGTGGGACGTTATCGATTTTGAGAATGTGATGGTTCTGGTAGGTGCAAGGCAATGTTAGTAGGATGAACCCAGCTGAACAATCTGTAGAGAGATTAGTGGTTTACATGCAACTTACCTGTAGTTTGGTTGTTTGCTAATCCAGAAATTTATTTCCATTTGTCATGATGCTAAAGTTTAGATTACAACCTAGCCAAGACTTTTTAGAAGTAAAAGAGTGCAACTTCCTTTCAGGGCTTGTCCAGTTGAGAGACTAGGTGTATCTTTTCTCCATCCTCAGGGATTGTTGCCAGGGGTTTAACTCTCTTCTGTTGTCTTCGTTGCTTGTCTCCACTTCTACAAGCTGTCTTTGCCTACAGGACTCATAGGGTTAGACTGTCTACTTGGCTTACCTAGAGTACTCACTGAATCTCACAGTCCTTCTTCCATCAACAATGTTCCTTCTGTTGTGTAGGCCCACATATTCATAGGTTCATTGCAATAAACATGGAAATTTTAGAGAGCCCTATGTTTCCTATCACACTAACCATAAGGAAAAGCCATAGAGGAAGAACTGCCCAGGTCTGGAGATGCAGCTCAGGAAGAAGACCTGTGCAGAATGCACAAAGACCTGGGTGCCGCTTCCAAAAATAAAACACACAGCAGAAGAATTTAGAAATGAAAGACCCTGAATGGTACAAAGAGACAATTTGTTAGTCTATGAGTAAATATAGGAGAAAGATTTGGGAACATTTTTGCTGGAAGGTCTTCCAATGTACTGTGGTTTATCAAAACAACAGCAGCCCATATTCAGGTCGTGACTTCTATTTTTAGTGCAGCAATGCTTTTTATTAGCTGGTGAATTTTTGGCAAATAGTGTGATATCTCAATCAGTGTGCTCTCTCTTGTAAAACAGTTTTGTTAGTGCCTATCTCAGATGACTGTTCTGCAAATTCAGAAGAGAATTAGCTTGCACATTTATTATTAAACTAAGAAATAACTGTTGGCCATTCTTTGTTGTGAGTGAGCAAATTGTTGAGAATGTGAATAGGAAATGGGGCTATAGAAAATTACGAGGTTTAAATAGAAGAAAGCTGAAAAAAATACAGAAGTGCTTCGATTCCCGAAAGGAGGCTTAAAATCTCTAACATGCAGCTACCTCAAAAGAGTTGTGTGGTCAAGAAGAAACATATAAGATATTATTCTCATGACTGCAATCTAATAGGATATAATAAATACATAAATATTAAGAAACTGGTGAGTGGTAAGTTCATTGCTCTCTCCAAGGTTACTTTTAATAATAAGTTTAAAAGCATTTCACAGAAATATCCACCCCAGAAAATGTTAAGATCAATACCTTACTGTACATATGATTTATGCTATGCATGAAAATGTGTCTTTGTAAAGTTACTGGGATTTACTGTAGGCAACCTGAAAGTTTTCAAATAGCTGTGGTTTGGGGAAATTAAGTCAATGGACATCCTTCATTTCTACATTCCTTGAGAGCGTGATTCATGGACTTCTTTGTTATGAAGTCTAAGCTAAATGACTGTGTAAGTTCTCAGGAAGAAGTTTTCCCTAATCTTTCCTTGTTGTTTATTTGTTTTAGTTTGAAGAAAAGGTTTTATGTAAAATAGACTTTAAAGATTAAGTGTGAATGCAGAAAGCATTAGAACTTCAGCTTTTCTGTACCTAGTCTCATTGTATAGAAAGGCTAGTCTCAGGTAGGCAGCCAGCATTACCAAGGTCATGTGTCCTTACACAGAGTAAGAACATATATGGAAAATAAGTACAGTTTTTAATAACACGGGAGCAAACTAATACATCTTCTGTATCTTACTGTTTCAACTTCTTGACCCAAGTGGGGCTGTCTTCCTTGTAAGCACATACCAATGCTTCTTCTGTCTCCGGAAAGAAAGGTCCTTACAGTGGTATGGAATTCTTAACCTTCATTTAGTAAGTGATTGCTATCACTGGTCTGAAAGAGGAGCCAAGTGAAGCAAACTTAGCAGAGCTGTTCTGTTTGTAGGAAGGAAAGGAAAAGAAATATATCCTTTCTTGCCTGAAAAATGAGAAAAAAAAGTTTGAAAATTGCTACTTCTATTAAATATTAAATCCTTGGATGACTTAGATAGCCTTATAGCTGAAATTATACTCCAGCCATATGAGAGTCTGTTTTATAGTGTCATTTTGTTTAGGGAAAGTTTAGGTAAAAAGGTGTCATCTCTGTATTGGAAGAATGGTAGAAATCTATTTCTTTCTATATAAATATGTTTCAGAAAGCAGAGTAGAAATCTGTTTAGACATTTAGCATAAATGTCTTCACAAAAATTATATATGTCTTAGCCATAAAATTCTTCTATTGCAAAGGAAAATTTTAATGAACATATTTAATATTCTTTCAAAATAAAAGATACTTGTATGATAGAAAACCTGACACTTAAATTTAGAAGGCCTGTAATATACTAGAATCTACCTTAATTATGCCCGCGAGGGGTGTGCCCACCCACTGAAAAGGTGGGGCTGATCTAATGGGAGCTCACAAAGGCCAGCTGGATGATGGAGTATGTGATCAAACAGGACTCCCTGAACATGGTTGATAAGGAGGGCTGACTGAGAAGCCAAACAATGGCACTGGGTTTTGATCCTACTGCATGTAATGACTTTGTGGGAGCCTAGTCTGTTTAGATGCTCACGTTCCTAGTCCTGGATGGAGGGGGGAGGACCTTGGACTTCCCACAGGGCAGGGAACCCTGACTGCTCTTTGGACTGTACAGGGAGGGGAAGGGAGATGGGGGGAGTGGGAGGGAAATGGGAGGAGGAGAGGAGGTGGAAATTTTTAATTAAATAATAAAAAAATAAAAAATTAGTATTGTATTTATTTTACATGTAAAGACATTTTTTCAGAACTGCAGTTGTAAAATAAAAGTTTTATTTTATAATAAATTCTTGGTTCATAGACACATATATTTATTGTAACTTTTTCATTGTTTCTTACAAAAAAGTGAAATTGCAAAACTTGAAGTATTATATCGCGTGTTTAAACTTTTCATATTGACTTAATTTCCCCAAACAACAGCTATAGGAAACTTCATATGTTGTCTACTGAAAATTCCAGAAACTTTCCAGGGAGACATTCTCATGTACACAGAAATTGTGTAGAGTGAGTTACAGATTTTAAATATCTTCGGAGTTACAAATTCCTGTGAAATGCTTTGAAACTTATTGTTAAAATTAATCATGGAGAGCACAATTAACTTACCATTTGCCAATTTCTAAATATTTGTGTATATAGACTAATAGATTGCATTTGTGAGAGTAAAATCATCTGCATCTTTTTCTTTAGCCACAAAACTCCTCTGAGATACCTCCACACTGGAGATTACAAAGAGGCATGAGTTGATTTTGTCTGAATTCTAACACTCACAGCAGGTGTACTATTGAATAGTCAAGGCTGAGAATTACAATTGAACTTTGAAGATTCTTTTTTTTGCAATCCCGACGTGTGAATGTTTGTAATCAAAGGGGACAAAAGAAATGAAATTTGATACAGCCATATTCATCAACAACAAACATTGCATGAACATGCTAGACACAGGCTGTGTTTGTAGCTACTGTAGATGCATACAGCTGAAGTTTAATGAAATATCCATATTACTCTTCCTAAGACTGAATTCAGAGGCATTCTTACGTTAGTCTCAGCAGAATTTTTCACAGCCTTATCTTTCCATAGTGCATTTAAAACTGAGATAGCCTGTTTACATGCCTACTTAGACCAAGAAGACTACCTGGATGATATTGTACCGCTTTTGCTATATTTCTTTTACACTGTATATTCATGGGAACAACATATTCAATATATCTTAAGAAACTGGTATTTTAACAATTATAATACTTATTCTGTGACATACTCCTTTCAAACTGAAAGATTAAGTAGATGTGATTTATAATATATAATTGCAGTCTTCTGTTTTAGATACTTGACTCTAATAATTTTTATTTTGAATAGGAATAATACATTACATTGGATATTGTAATTGACATTTTTCAGAAACTAAATAACTCTTGTGTGCATTTCTATTGACAAACTCAGTGTCTCCAAAGTTATATTTTGAAAATTAAAAAGACATAAAGCTAGCCAAATATTAAGTGGTTTTATATTTATTTACACTTATTTATTTACAGTTATTTACAAAGCAAATTGAAACACATTCTTCCCCCTTATAAAAATTTATAAAAATCACCACGGTATTTAAAACTACCAGTCTGTGTAAGGCACTTGAAGCCATGTCCTTGTAGAGAATAGGTTCTGTAGAATCCCCAACATTGGTAGCGTTTCCTCAGCACCTAACAATCTTTTTTCCTCTGTGGGCTGCATTGTTAATAGAGTGAAGTTAGAAATGTTGGTTAACAATTTGAATTTGGGTTTATACTTGTTTCATTTACAAAAAAGAAAATTAAATCAAGTAATAAATGTGATGGTCTATTGAGCACAGATGTTTAACTGTTATTACCTTTAAGCATGTAGGCTAGCATGCTATTGGAAACACGACTTTCTACAATTTTTGTCCTAGGAAGCACATGTTTGGACCCAGTCCTCATCTCATTTACATAATGTTGTATTTGGAAAATTTTGGCTAGGATAACTATGGTCAAAGGCCCAAACCTTAGTTTCTGACTTGCTTTTGTAAGCCCTTTTGGGTTTTGAATGTTTAAATGATGAAAGAGAGTAAAGAACATTTGTGTCACAAATGCAATTATATAAAATTCAGATTTAATTGCTCAAAAATAAAGTTTTGTTCAAACAAATCCATCCTTATTTATTTCCAAATTGTATGCTGTTACTTCTTCCCTATAAAAGTAACAATGACCATGGTAACTACAAAGCTTTAAATATTTGTCCTCAGGCTCTTGATAAGGACATTTTGGAAGCTCATGTTTTAATAGTTCACCCATCAAATACCTTTTGATTAAAATTGATATTCTTTGTATAATTATAATAGATTTAGTCAAAGACATTCAGATTCATGAAAAAAAATTGCAATGGAGACCAATTAAAGCAATTAAGATTTGATGCCAAAATCAATTACAAAAGCATCGGTGTGTCCATGTAGGCTGAAAATTAATCAAATGTATTATATTTATCATTAAATTTTGAGTTTCAAATACACATGGCTTGTTAATTGCTTATGTGAGCTTCCAGAAGCTTTGCCGCAGAAAGCTCTCCTTTCAGCGTGTCTCTTTCTTAGATTCTGAAAATGATAAACGACTTCAATTGCAGATGTGGAGTCATGACTAGTTTATTTGTAGTCAAGGTTCAAAAATGAGCTCTATCTAAGATTTATAACTGTTGTAGCTAATGAGGTAACAAACCTCTTTGGTGGTGATTCCAGGGGTGGGCTGTGGAAGCTTTTGCTTTACCAATCATTGCCTCCTTCTTTTCCTACAGTAGGTGGGAAGGGAGGGGGGTGTTAAAGTACACATAGTAAGAACTTAAGAACTGCAAAGAAAGACACATCACAAAGCAGTAAATCATGTTTCTATTTTTCTTCTGATTGACATCATATATCTTTGAGATACTTTGACATACCCTGAAACTAAAGATCTCTTATTTAGTGCGGCAGGTAATTATAGTTTCATGAACAAATATATTTCTTTTTTTTTTTTTTGTTTTTTTTTTTTTTTGTTTTGTTTTTTTGAGACAGGGTTTCTCTGTGGTTTTGGAGCCTGTCCTGGAAACTAGCTCTTGTAGACCAGGCTGGTCTCGAACTCACAGAGATCCGCCTGCCTCTGCCTCCCAAGTGCTGGGATTAAAGGCGTGCGCCACCACCGCCCAGCGAACAAATATATTTCTATTTCAGTGAGTGTTTGTAAACATACGCTCACCGCATACATAGAAATATGTTTGCATATCAACGTGACCCATGGAACTTTCACGAAAGACCAAATAAGAAAGGAGAGAGCTGCATATAGAAGCAGGAAATAGATTTCAAAGTGAATATTTTTATCATAGATGGTTTGTTTGTAGTGAGGAATGAATTTCAGATTCTGATGAAACATTTCTACATAGGATTGGAATTAGGAACTGTTAGGAGTATTTAGGCTTGATTTATCTATCCTTACATACCTGGTCTTACTCTGGAGAAATGAAGTTCTGAATTAAAGCCTCAATTTGTTAAGGAAAAAAAAAAAAACTTTTTTTTTTCCTTAAGTGATTCTTCATTCTAAAGACAGTAATACAATACACATTCACATTTCAAATTAACTGAATGCTGGCAGGATATGTAGAGTACTAATAAATATTTATAATTTAAATTGAGAGAAGAAAATTAGATATATCAAGTGATGAAATCTAAAGTTGCTACTTTCTGTAAAACTTGGATTCAAACTAATTTTTCTTTGCTTTATTGTTTTGGATTGTAAAACAAGAGTGATATTTTTCTTTTTCAAAACCCCGACTATATTTGTCTTATATTTGTAAATTATCCTTTGATTTTTTCTTATGTAATAAATAGCATGATCAAAAGCATTTTGAACAGGAAAGAGTTCATTTGGCACATACATCTCTATCACAGCTAAACAGTGAGGGAAGTCACAGCAAGAACTCAAACAAGATCCTGGAAGCAAAGACTGAACCAGGGACTGTTGAAGAATGTTGCTTGCTATCTTGAGCCCCATGGCTTGCTCATCTACCTTTCTTATACTACCTGGGACCACCTGCTCAGGAAAGATACCACCCATAAGGCATAAGGGTCCTTCAACATTAATCATTTATCAAGAAGATGCTTCTAAGACTTGCCCAGAGAACAAATCTGATGGAGGCAATCCCACTCCCTTGGGCCAAATGGCTCTAACTTACATCAAGTTGGAAAAACAACAACAAACAGATGAATGAAGAAACCAACGAAAACTAAACAGCACAGTAATTCACGAAGTCCAGTTATTGCTCCATATTTTTACATGGGTATGGGGCCATCTACTGGAGCATGGGAGACCTATCAGTTGTCAGAGCACAATCAATAGTAGTTCTTCTCCCCAAAACTATCAGTTTGCCAATAGCTAATGTGTAAAAGTTGGGACGTGGGGAACCATTCCATCAGTTGATGTGAGCTCTTGCTTATGGCTGACCTGATATGTTCTGATGACAATTCACAGCATTCATCTTCATCCTCTAGCAATGAGCACCCAAACTTTGGTCAATAGGATTACTAAAATGAGATCTTTGCTTCCTAGAAAATCTTGTAAGTAGCTTACAAGGCAATCTGTCTTCAAAATCTCTGCTAGGACATAGCTGAATGTGAAACTGACCTTCCATCTATTCCTCAGAAACAATGTTTTGCTTTCTCCGAATCTCCAAGATATTAACTTCTGGCACATTGTCACTGATCATTGCTTAATACTTCTGTTTCCCTAATGATTAGCTCATTATTACCCTGGGTAAAGAATATACATAACATATTTGGAATTCTAGCATACCACATTTTAATGTTTTTCTTTTTGAAATTTTAGTTTGTCTTATTTTGCAATCAGTATAAATTTGCAAGAAATCGAAGGGCAAAAATTAGGATGAGAAGGGAGATGAGGGTATCTTGGAGGAGTTAAGGAGGGAACCATAATCAACACATATTGCATAAAAACTATCTTTTCTATTTAATAGTAGTAATAAGAGAAAGCATAAGTAGTTCATGGTCATCTAGTTTGCCCCTAAAGAGACTGCTTAACTAGAGTAGATTGTAAAACCATGAAATCAACACTGGCAGAGTTTGTAGTGCTTTCTGAGACTTAAATCAAGATGCATCACCACAAGGTTCCTGCTGAATCCTACGTTTTCTGGAGGCTTCTGTCACTTTACCTTTTTCTCTAATCTTTGGCAACAACCACTCTCCTCTCCACCTTTACAATTTTGTTTCCTTGTGGTATATTAGTGGAATCACATAGAATGATCTTTTGGAATCAGTTTTTTTTTTTCTTTCCGTAAAATAGCGTTGGCTCCATTAATTTACTGGCATGGTTTATTTCATTTCCCCTTACAATCGAATAGACTTTCATTCTGCATATGTACCACATTTTCTCTTTTATGACCTCTTCTTTTTAAATTGTTACTTTTATACATACACAGGCATTTAAAAATACAACCCGCAGAGTCCATTTATAACACATGTTTATGTGTTTCCTGTAAAATAAGAAGGGCACATTTAACAACAAATAGAAAGTATCAGTGGAAGAAAAGCTGGGTTCATTGTTGAGGAAAAGAGTGTATTAGGAGGTGCATTATAGATACAGATAAATAAACTACTATTTCATTTGACTTTGACATTTGAATCAAGGCATCCATATAAAGTGCAGGATATTCTAAAACATGAGCCTGTGCCTTCTTAACACTGGAATTGCAAGTGTTTGTCAAGATACTTGGAAATGGTAACATTTTCCAAAAACAAAAACAAACAAACAAACAAAACAAAACAAAAACAAAAACTGTTTTGCACAGTCGTCTGAGTTACCCTTGAGATTTTCAGAATATTAGGTCAACTTTGTGGTATTACATAGCTTTGAACTTTAGTTAGTAGATAAAAGTATGAAAAAATAAAATTTCATTGGTTTTGAGCAATTAATGATCAAGTGTCTGAAAGATTTATTGACATGAAACTGTATGAAATGTTCTTAATTTATGGAAAAAATCTTCAAAATAAGTATTTAAAATGTGTGTTAGTATCAAATGTGCAATGAAATCTCATACTTTATGCATAACATTTGCTTTTTATAACAATGTATGAGTATACTGAATTCCAAAATAGTCTGAATTTTATATTAAAAGTTTCCTTTGCACATGTTGCTTTATTATTAGAAGACGACTTCAAGTGTGAAAAGGTACTCGGCAAGGGGCCAGCTGTGCATCTTTCCGGGTAGCTAGAGGCATGAGTGAAGTGACTCTGGCACTTTTCAGAACTGATCAAAAGGCTTTAAAAGGACACAAATCAGCTGAAAAGTTTTCCAAGTTTGTTTTGTAGAAGTCGTAAATCCATTAATCATGAAACATCGCTATGAGTTTCAAATTGTAATTTGTGAAGGCTTCAATTTGTTAAAACAGTGAGTCGCTTTCATCTGGAGAATGAATCACTCCTCTGAAACTCACCCTCCTTTTATTTTGATTTCAATTGTTTTTCTCTATTTTTCTTTAAGAGATTTTTAAAAAGCCTTAACTATAGTTGGGGAGATGGCTCAACAGTTAAGAGCAATGGCTGTTCTTTTAGCGGGGTCTTGTTTCAGTTCCCAGCCTGTACATGGATGGTTGCTCACAACTGTCTGTAACTCCGGTTCAAAGGAATCAAACACCCTCTTTGATCCTTCCTGGGCACCAGGCATGTACCATATGTGCAGGCAAAAAAAAAAAAAAAAAAAAGCGGACACGTAAAAAAGCAAAAGTCTCAGAGTCTCAGTCATTCATCTTATATCGCAATCCAATTTACTTGAGGTTTCTTTATTCAGATTTCAATTTTGGGGATATCAGAAGTGAATGTCCCTTGTGAAAGAAAGGATGTCAGAAGAAACCCAGATCTTATCTCTCTGGGCTGTAACCATATTCACGAAACAGTCATGGTCTCTGTATTACCCTGTTATTTTCCTCTTTGGCAGCTTTTATTTTAACCATAAACTAATACCATACTGCAGTGTCCAAAGACAGTAAGCATTGCTAGATTCTATGCGCATAACAACCGGAAGGAGAAGCATTTGGCAACTACTGTGAAAATAGATTGCTTCCAGAAAAAGAACGGTTAGAAAAAACTTGGTTGAGGGAGGACCGTGGTTCACAGAGGGGTCTGCTCAGTCAAGCCCGCGCATTGAAAGTGTTAGTGGCCGATGCTCCAGAGAGTGATGCATGAGAAAATAGAGAAGTCAAATAATTATTAGAGGACAGACTAGCAAAAATGATTGGGAAGTGCACAGCTGTGGTGGTGAGCCTCCCAAGGGATTGAGTGTCATATAAAAGTTAAAAACAACCCTGGGCTTAAAACGCGAAGTCGTAACGCTAGAAACCAATTTTAGAAACTAAAGGAAAGTGGTGGTGTTCAAAAAGATATACCAAGCCACCAGGAGACAAAAAGAGGTGGGGGGCGCATTTGTAAGTTCGGTCTCTCTGTGAAGAGGTCATAGATCTTTCTTTCTCAGCCCTATGGCCTGCAGTGCACTGGATTGAGGAGCAAAGGAAAAAGGCCCTATTTGAAATCCAAAAAGAATTTAATTGAAGTGCAAAGCTCCCGTTTCAGTTTTTAGTTTGCTGCCTCTGAGATGCTGCCAACCACAATATATCACTGCTTATCTGGGGGTGTATAATTCTGGTGGGACTGCACACCAAATCCAAATGAGATCTTGGCCAGAACTCTATATCTACAGAACTTTGTTTGTGGTTTGTCTGTTAAGAGAGTGGAGTGGCTTATTTAGACACCGTGATCACTTGGTTTGTCTAAGTGTTTGGAATTAACGTGCTCAGGAAAAGAAAGTTCTCCAGACAACAGATACACTACTAAGTGCTTTTCATGCTTAGTTTACATTTTCCAATCATTGCAAACATGTTTTGGTTGAGTACACAAAAGGAAAGAGACAAGCATTCTCAAAAAAATGCATATATTTGATATAATCAGATTGTCTCTAGCTTCCCTCATAAACAAACAGTTTTATGCTAGATTTCAGAATATGGTTATTGTGTCGACCTCTTCTGTGCTCTCACCATCCATAGGTACTCTTCACTAATATGCCAGTATTTAACAACGGTTGCAAGGGTAAGGCACGGAGTAAGCACTTACAGCATCGCTTCTTTGAAATGTATCCCTGGAAATGATTCAGGATTCACATCCTCTCTCTCTCAGGGTAGCCCTCTCCCTCACTCACTTTCTCCTTCTCCCACATGAGAGAGTGAGTCAGACAAAGACAAACAGACAGAAGATAAACACTTGATGGAAGATTGCTAGTTCTTATAACCTTTATATATATAATTTAACTGCAATGGTATTTACTTTGATTTAAAGAATTTAGAGCATAATCCAGACCAGAAAACTGATATAAGAACGGTGCATTTGGCAAGACAAATATTAGATCTCAGTGTTAGAAAATCAGGCTGTCATCACCTCTCTTGAAATTCACTGAAGATGGAGGTGTCCTGGCCATGATGTGCTGAAACTCTTTGAGCAGAGAGTGGTAAGGGACAAGACCAGGACACAATTGGAAAGTGTGACGAATAGAGAGAATTCGAGTGGGTAAAGCAACCATGTAACCATAGAGGTTTGTTAGGAAATCAGTTAATTGTGTCCATATTTGAGTAGGCAGTCACAATAATTACAAATTTAAAATATGTATTGTCAAGTGAGCATAAGCTTATTTATGTGTCCGAGTTAATAACATTTTGGAAGCTCATAAATAATAAATAGTATTTACCCATTATTGGCTTACCAGGTAAATATATAGCTTTACACTTACCCAAACACACCTGTGTGCCCAAGGACATCAATGGCTTCCTTGGGGTATTTTGACCTCTTACAAAGGACCATGCATTTAGAATGTCGCTGGATATGACTGCAGGGAAGAGACTGAAGAAATATGGCCCTTGCTTTCTGTTCCACCATAGAAATGATATACGTTTCATATACAAGTATGAACCGTTGGTCTAATCACCACATTTCCTACTCTAGTCATTAGCACATTCCATGAAAGTCATCTTTGTATTAAATATTTTGTTTTCCACCACACTGTTGGCTACTTATGAATAAGTGTTAATCTCTTATTTTGCATCTTGTTAGCCTGGGCATGCTTTCTCGCACAAGTGCCTGTCATGAGTCATCTTTATCTGCTTCCCTTGCTAGGAGAAGGCTCAACTAAAGTGGCCACTAGGACAGAAGAGGGAATTTCCAGTCTCTATCTAATCTCCTTGTGACCACGTGGGATTTCTCTTCTAATGACTTGGAAACCTGAAAATATATACTATTGATGTTTTGGTTGTAGATGTGTCAGTAAAGGTAGAGAGAAGCTTGTTCCACAGAACACCCACAAACATAATGATGATTCCCTGCCTAATGGAGTAAGGAGATGTGCTGATCTTTTCATATAAACACCCATTTAGAGAAAGAAGAAAAAAAATTCTATACATATTTCTGATAGTACCAAAGGTCCTAATTCTACCCATGCCAGGAATATGCATTAAAATGACCTATTGTATTCACTGTTCAGTTACTCATAAGAACTCAATAATTAAAATTAGTTAGAAAAATGTTGCATTTTGTACATTAAAGAAGTAATCAAATAGTTATATATCATCGGCAATCATGAACCGATTAACTTTGCCCAGAATAAAGTAGATTACTCACTAAATTTATACCTCATAAATTAAGCTAGCCCAGATAGAGCTCAAAACGCACCTGTGGAAAATTCTCATGACATTTTAGTTTTTCTGGTTGTAATTTCTGCAGAGATTCTCATAAATTTTACACTAATTAAATTGGCTTAAGTGATCATCTGGCAAAAACATATTAAGCACTCATATGAAAATGATATGACTAGTTAATCTCTCCGAATAATTTGTAATTCAATATCCAGGTCTTTATTTTTCTTAGGTTCTTTTTATATGTTGGTTAGTGCACTGTATTGGTAAATGACTGAGAATAAACACAAGCAGCAAAAATAATAATTTTTCTATTCAATAATACCCATTGTGGAGGTAAACATATGCTTCCAGTTTTAAAAAGAGGGAATATGATTGAACATAATAGACTGTCCCTGTACGGTCGATAGTGTCTGTGCCTCTAGCAGACACCTCTAAAACATTTGACAACTCTCTCTGTTCAATATCTTTTATTCGTCTTGGCTCTAATTTTAATTATAAACCTGAAGCTGTCAGACTAGAAGTGGTACATGATGATTGACCAAGCTGAATGATTCATGTTGTCTAATCCATTGTCACATAATATTTCAAGCTGGTTTTGCAAAACAGATCAAAATTTAATTTCTTTGAATTGTCTTTGAGTATTGACTTTGGTGTGCTCTTGGTTAAGCAGCAATCTTTTCTGAGAAATGCTTTATTGTTGCAACATTTTAAGCAAATCAATTACCTTCCTGTAATGCAATAATATTGCAAGATGCAGGCAACCATAGCTTCCATTGTACATGACACAATCAATTTTATGAAGCTATAAACATTCATATCAGTGCTATTTAGTCTGTAGTAATATAATTTGAAAAGGAGATATTGGCCTAGCTGTGTTAATACATTATCTGAAAAAGCTCAATATGTCAGGAGTTCTTTGGAAAACAGTGTTTTAAGGGTTAGGGGTTAAATGACAATCAGAAGTATTTGGGAGCACAGGAAGAGGCAAGTAAATAAACACTGAGTCTTTCTTTGTATGAGGAGATAAAAGGTACATTGATTTAAAGACGTTGGTGTCCTATTTCTTTCCCTACACGTGTCAATTTTTTGTACTAAGTCTCCTAAGGGATAGGCTTTCTCTACTGATGTACTTCCAATGAGACTCGAATCACTGCCTGCATTCCAGTGTTCACATGTATTTGTTACTGGACTTGGTAGAAATATTTGACTAAATTTTTTCAGTTGCAATAAGACTATAAGATTATATTGTTGC
The DNA here is from genome assembly GCA_963919715.1 of Microtus obscurus. Taxonomy (NCBI): domain Eukaryota; kingdom Metazoa; phylum Chordata; class Mammalia; order Rodentia; family Cricetidae; genus Microtus; species Microtus obscurus. The sequence goes on along the minus strand of CAWTZC010001616.1, from coordinate 5,770,293 downwards.
TCTTATTTCAAACTGTGAATGTTTCTTAATATTTTAGCACAAAATCCTAGCATGTTAGTAGGTATCAGGCCCTATGTGATCTGTGTGATCTCTTTATGTGTCTTCTAACCTGCCTCTCATTTCTGATCACTCTATCTAATGCCCCTAGCTCCACATTTTCAACAACCTTGATATCATTCTTTTCATGACACAAAATTTTCTGAATCTTGTGTGTTCATGATCTCAGAAGCAGAGGAACATCAGTTTATCCAACAATATCTAGCATTACCATCTAGAACAGTGCTCATAAATTATTCAGTACATAATAACTGAATGAAGCTTTATTACATGCAAGTTATCATTTGAAGAGACCATTATCCCAGAGCTAGAGAATGAATGTATTGGTGGGTAGCAAGAACAGGTATCTCTATACTAGATGTACTGTGGACTAGTAGCCTTTGATAGTAACTTCATTCTCTAATCCATAAGTTCTCATCCTACAGAAAGGATAAATTATTCTGCTTAGAACTTTAATAGCCAATCAATTTTAGGAATGATTCATATAGTTTGCCCAAACTAACAACTATTACATTGCCTTTATATTTATAGATATTTAGGTTATATATATATATAGTTTTCATATATAGCTATATAATTATGCATGATTTACTTTTATATGTAGATTATATAGAGATATTTTTGCTAGAAAATCAGTAATGCTGGATCCATATTTAAAAGACTTCAGTTTCCACAACTTCAATTAAAATTCAAGTAATGAGATAGCTATTAGTAGCATGACAGTGCTTTAGGAAAAATTTACCTGAAAAGTTTGCCATGGTGGTTTAAGTGATGTTTTGCAATATATCATTAGTTTTCACAGTAGACTGGCTAAGACCGTATGTAGTAGCTTGGAAATTACTGCTTGTCGCCGCCACTATATACAACCACATAAACACTGTGTAGTTTATACAGTAGATCATTTTTCATGTTTATATTTAGCAAGCTCTTAGTGCTACACACTAACACCAGCTGTTAAAAAATGACAGTGGTATTTTATCTCTCACTACCAAGATCTTATATGTGGGAAAGACTCAGGGATGCATAGTCTGGTGCCATACCAGAAGCTATGTGAATTTCATTATCTAAGAAAACCTTTTATTGAGCATCCTTTGGGTATATACCCTAAAGTAGTATTGTTGGTTTTTGATGTAGGTTATTTCCTAATTTTCTGAGAAATTGCCATACTGTTTTCCAAAGTGGCTGTACCGTGTTTCACTCCCACCAGCAATGAAGGAGTGTTCCCTTTAGGGAATGTGCTCAACTATGTACATACCAGCATTATATGTAATAGCCAGAACCTGGCGGAAAAAAAAAAAAAACTAAATGCCCCTCGACTGGAGAATAGATAAAGAAAATGTGATACATTTAATCAATGGAGTCCTACACAGCAGAAAAAAATAATGACATCTTAAAATTTGAAAGTAAATGGATGGATCTAAAAAATATATATAGTGCAGTAACCCAGACCCAGAAAGAAAAATATCATATGAACTCACTCATCCAGCCCACAATTCACAATCCCAGAGAACCTAGACAACCAAGAGGACCCTAAGAGAGACAAACATGCATCTGAACTACATGGGAAATAGAAAAAAAACAAGATCTCCTGAATAAATTGGGAGCATGGGAATCATGGGAGAGGTAGAAGGAAAAAGGGGAAGAGGAGAGAGGAACGGAGAAAGATATATAGCTCAATAAAGCAACAAATTAAAATATAATGGATAAACTGTGCTACAAAAAGAAAACAAGATGGATATATGAGAGTAGAAAATAACAGAAAGAAAATCCTTTTATTTTTTTGTATTTAAAGATGCTCAGGTTAAATATATATATATACATATATATATGTATATATATATATATATTCATTTATATATTTAATATCAAAGGTAAAAATATAAATATGTTGTTTCAAATACAAAAAATGTTTGTTGATCCTACTCCTCATTAACATCTCCCCTACTTTCTGATGTTCTTCTCTATTCTTCTCTTTCTTCTCCTTCTTCTTGTTCTCGTTCTCGTTCTCCTTCTCCTCCTTCTTCTACTTCTGGAAGTGAATGTTTCAGAGCAAAGACTACATCTTATCAAATCCATCCAGGAGATACTGAAGCTATACATAGTGAACAGCTTTCGAAAATGTGATAACTTCTTGGGAACTGTTTTCACTGGCAAATTTACATAGTATAGACTTATGCCCAGGAGAAGTGGACTCTGACTTTATTTGATGTGTGAAGGCCTGCTGCCTATGAGCAGCACAATTTCTTCAGCTTGGATTTCTGAACTATGTATATGTAGTGACAGAACTTGAGCACTAGCAATGTATGTGCATTGTTACCATCAGAAATTCAACGTGAAATACCCCTCCCCCCACATTCACTAGGTTCCTGCTGCCCTGCTTCTCATGCCATAAGAGACTGTAATGTGGATAGGCAAGCTGGACAAATCTTTATATTTCAAGTTGTTTCATTAGAGCATTTTACCACAGCAACAGGAAGAGGCACTGAGACATCCCCTCTAACTCACATGAGATAGTAAGATTCTATTAATGTTCTCTGAACAATGACATACTTTGGGGGAAATTCATCCAGAGGTCCCTTAATGACACACTTTATCATAAGTCCTCTGACAGGCTGCTAAAAATATCAAAAAATCTATGCAACACATTGAGTATCCATCTTCAAAGGGTGTGCTTCAAGATGCAGTTAGTCTCAGCTCTTTTTTAAACCAGCACACTAGGATATCTTATCTTTAAGTCAAAGCAGGCCAGAAGGAAAGCACTGGGTTGAGAAGAGGGAGTTGAGACCTTTAGGTGAGTTAAAAATAGTACATAATAACACAGCGAGTGAGAGTAAAACGTCTAGTGGCCGTAGCACAACTTTACAAACTTGGGACTACTCAGAAAATCGATAGATATTTGAGTAGACTTACCTGATCCTCCGAGTTCTTCACCAAGACAGAGGAATGAAGATTGAAGGCTTATTATATAAACTGACTTTAAATATAAACAACTAATAGCTCATGGTCAAGACAATTGCATAGTGCTAATCAACATACACTATTTAAGAGGTTTGGATCATTGTCTGATAGCTAAGAAGTTTTTACAAAAACTATTTCATTGTTCACAGTAGAAGACTCATTCCTTATAAAAGAGATTTATTCTATTTTCCAAGTAACAGAAAATTCTATTTTCTAGAGCAAAGAATTTATTACATATTCAGTACATTTTTCATAGTTTTTATGATTGCAATTAGAAGCACATCCTTATTTTATTTGCTACGAATTAATAGTTATCTGACATACAAGCTTGGAGCAATTCTTGTTGACTTAGTTACCAAATAGAATCTTACTCAATTCCACGTTTTATTGGAATTTTCCTTTTACAATTTAAAGTTTTAATGTTATCAGATATATATCAATGTAATAAACTTACAATGAAGGCAAATACATAGGTGATATAAACTTTGCTCCTGATTAGTTCTTGAGCTGGTGACATAGTTTACACTTACATTTTTCTGTTTCCTTGTTTGAGAATTAAAAATCATTGTCTTTTTCTGTATACCATGTTTCTAGTGATTTAGAAGGGATAGCTAAACTAAATAAGAATGAAAGTAATAATGGGAAAGGAAGTATATATCTATATATATATCTATATCTATCTATATATATATATATATATATATATATATATATATATATATATAGAGAGAGAGAGAGAGAGAGAGAGAGAGAGAGACAGTAGAAGTGTGGTAAATGAATACATGACACTCAGAATAATGCTGTTTCACCTAAGAGATATAGCCTACCAAAAGTCAATGGTCAGCAGAGTCTAAAAACCTGAGCCCAGAATAAGTTGCTGTGATTGCTCTTGGCTTTCTCATAAAAAGTAAAGGTAAGATATAGTATTGCTAAAGATGCCATATTTTGGATACAAGACTTGGGAGAATTGAGTTGTCCTGAGCTGGAAAAATTTCCGATGAGGACTAGGTTTCATAATATCCAATGTGTAATTCAAGCTTCCAGGGAAGAAAAGAAAACAGTTGTCATAAACAACTATCTATAAACCACAGTAATGCTCAACATGAGAAGATACACCCATGGGTTCCCTAATGACACTGTTATCTTGGGGAGCAATCACTAGCTGTCCAACTAGACCTAAGGCCCACTCAGTTGGAGTGAATACAAGCCTGGTAATGTTCGACTAGTTAACAACCATGACTGGAGATGTCATGGGTACTAAAGGAGAACGGACTAATGTCACTTTTCTCAAACTGGTATAATTTCTAAATGCATTAGAACTTTATATCCTTATACCCATAGTAACTGTAACTCTCTCACTTAATCAAATTACACACACACACACACACACACACACACACATGAAAATGAAGAGGCTATGGACTTATAGGGAGTTGGAAACACAGGAGGAATTGGAGATGGAAAAGGGATCAATGAAAAGCATATAAAATATAAATAAAGTACTCATGTATGAAATTTTGAAAACTATTTTAAAAATAGCATGTTTTTCTTATTAGTAAAGTAAAACAATGTTTTTATTTCTGATATTTTCTATATTTATAAAGAGAAATCTAAAAGGTACAGCTAAAAAATAAACATACACACATATGCCCACAAAATTATTATTTATTGTAAGTCCACTAGGAGAGAAATACCTTTGTATTTTATACCGGGATGCATCCATCTTTACAGGCAGTGGAGAGATAATTGGTTATTTCTGTCCCAGAGAAAAGCAACTGGGTTCTCGCTAAAATGAATGACTGAGCCAACAAAACTAATCAACAACAATAATAAAACCCTCCCAGGTTTGTTGCTGTTCTATGAACCAATGCAGTACTTATTGAGAGGGCATTTAAAACATCTTCATACGTTTCTACTGGCAATTAGCTGCAAATTTCCAGATTTCCGGCAACTGCAGTTACAGGACACCTTTACTTTATGTGACGGCTTTCATAATCCTTTCAAGAGCTGTGTCAACACACGGTAACAACACTGTAACTCTGCAAAACTGTGCACAAGCCTTTCCCTCTCAATTTCTTTTTATGTATTAAAAAGGAAGGAGACATAGAGACTAGAGAGTATAGAAAAGCAGCATTGCCTTTAGTGGCTTGGACAAAGAAGCAAGCATTGTGATGATTTATTCTTGTAACAACCATTTCCTAAACACGACTCTATTGCAGGTAGTTCTGAAAAAACACTCTTATGTTTTTGTCTGTGAGGTATATTTGAAAATGAAAGCATCCAAGTGGGTAGAAGATAGAAAGAAGATTAAAATTAGCTCCAGCTTTTTTTTTTTATTTTCTTGAGGATAAGCTTTAAATTCAGCCATTAGAAGACAAAAGTGTTTTGGGAAACTGAGCCAAATAGACCTGCTCTATTCTTCTCTTTTCAAGGTGTGATTTCAGAATAGTGCACAAAACCAACTGGGGGGGGTTGTATAGAAATGAACTATAAGGGCTGAATATGAGTAGCAAATAAATTATGACTAGAAGTGAGCTAGTAGCAGGGAGATTTAAATGAAAACTTTTTATGTCTCAAGGTGACAGAAAAAGAATGACCAAAGTAAAGTAATAAAGGAGCCACAGCTTGGACCAGGGAGATGTGAGCAGCACAGTGAACGAGAAGAAATCTTGAGATGTCAGGATGGAAGAAGAAGGAGCCCAGGCTGTGTCAGAGTGACAAAGGATTCATAGAATGTAATGAAGATAGTGCAGGACACTGTAGGAAGAAAATCATGGCGATACCATGGACAAGCTGAGCTGACATCACCGTTGTGGGGTGTTATTTCCACAGCGGAATAATACTGAGTATTGTGTAGGTGATAATCAGAATTTGGTGGCCCAAGTTTGGAAACTCCTCTGTGGAGGTTTCTGAAAACACAAAAGTTGGCAGATGAGCAACCTATATGAGGCAAGAAGAAAACCCTGTTCAACATGACTTGATAGTCCATTATGGTTCAAACTCCCGAGTCTGACCTCATGAAGCTTATTTTAGGCACATTTTAATGTAGAATAATTTTGGGAAAAAAGTCTGATATAACCCAATCCCATGTTCAAAATAAGGCATAATTGCATTGAAACTCTTTTCAAAGTACATGTCACTTATTTCCCGAATATGGGTTCTCTACATAGCCCACATGTATTATCTTAAGGGCCTAGAGGAGAATCTGGTGTGGTCTCCATCATATAGATAGTATAGAGGTCAACCAACCTATTAATCACCTCTGTTCCTGCTTGTGGAAGTCTAGGTGAGCCAGTTGTGGCCTTGCTCAGAGACTGCCTGCACTATTAACCACCTCTAGTCTCAGGCTTCTGGGCGAAAAACACGTTACATGTTGCTTCCTTTGAAGAAACAAGCCAGCATGTCTAACATTCTTCATTTTCCTAGTGTTTATCTGTAAGTGTAAGGACCACTGTGTTCCTAAAACTGCTGCAAACCTGCATTATAGATTCAAAACAACTCTTCAAACAGCAGAAAACTGGAAGTCTTACTTTTTATTGATTTTTGTCTTTCTTGTAGAGCGTAACCATAATGCACTACACCGATGAAAAGAAAACATTTTATATAATATTAAAGACAACCATTGACCAAATATAGTTTTCTTTTAATTTATAGAAGCTAAAAACACTTTCAAAATAATCTGTCCATTTCTGACATACAAAAACTAATGTTAGCCGGGCGGTGGTGGCGCACGCCTTTAATCCCAGCACTCGGGAGGCAGAGGCAGGTGGATCTCTGTGAGTTCGAGGCCAGCCTGGTCTACAAGAGCTAGTGCCAGGACAGGCTCCAAAGCTACAGAGAAACCCTGTCTCGAAAAACAACAACAACAAAAAAAACAAACAAACAAACAAACAAAAACAAAAAAAAACTAATGTTATACCACCTTGTTTAATCTATAAAGCTATAAAAATTATACAACTCACTTTATCAAGTTGTATGAAGATTAAATGTTTGTGAAAAGTAGCAAAAATAATAAAAACACATAACAAGCGAAGACACCCAATGTAAACTTGAATTTTGGATAAGCATAAATTGTAGGTCATATTTTATAGTTGATATGAAATATATTTACACTGAAAACTATACGTTCTTCTTTAGACAAACAAAATTAGTTGGATTCCCTGTATCTTAGCTGTGGAATCTATTTTTATATGGGAAATGTGCAAAATCCACTTTGGCTTTCTGCAATAAACAGGAAGGAAGTTTTGTGTGATTGACAGTTGTCTTGCCTTTCAACCTTGTAGTCTAGGAGAATGAAGCAGAATGTTATGCATACATATCCACCTGCTCTGAGAAAACACCGGCTATGTGTGAACAACTTTTATAACTGCGTAAAAGCTCCTCACTCTTTTGTGGTTAAAACATTAGCATTAACAGACACACAATAACTGCTTCCTGGTTACCATGGTGATCGAGGTAAAAGGATATTCTGGGTATTCTGCTGCCATTAAAACTCTTCTGCACACCTGGCTATACAGTTAAAGAAACAAAGAACTCTTTTCCTTGAACTTTAGGACACATTCTTTTCCATTAACTGCTAAGGTGTTGTCTTAGATACACTAGAGTCCTTTTGAATTTTCTATCAGTCAAAAAAAAAAAGCAATAACTAAATTTCTGTCCCTTTCTGATTCTTTTGCTTCATCTGCATACCTTTGCTATTGGGGCAGCAATGCCTCTTGTCAATGCTAAAGCACCTTGAATAGATTAATATGTCAGTTGTTGGCAGACTTCCCCAGCCTTAAGTGATTCTTGTTCAGACTTTATAACTTCATAAGAGATATTTACATATAAAAGCCATTCAAGGGTTCATACCAGAAGCCAACTTGAATGAAAAGCAAGTGCACTTCTTGTATACTTTTACACTAGACAATAGAAGGCATGGTATAAAATCACACATCTTCATGAGACTCTCCTCTCAAGAAATTAAAGAATGATACCCTCCACTAGTTAGCACTCTTTCCCCCTTTAATGCTCTTCTAATTGATAATAATTCATTTTATTTTGAGTCATACACTTTGTCCCTCTCTCCAAGAGGAGCTAAAGATACCATTTAAAGTTAACGTTCACTGAAAAGTATTTTGGAGCTTGATAAATGATTGATCATTCAAAAGCATTTGTTGCTCTTGCAAAGGATCTAGGTTCAATTCTTAGCACCCAGATGATAGATCTCAACAATTTGCAGTTCCATTCTAGGGGATCCATTGACCTCAGGTTCTTGAGCACAGATGCTGTGCTTGTAATGACATGTAAACAAAGAGCTCATACACATGAAAAAATCTTAAAAGTATATTAGTAGTGTCTACTCAGAGAAAACTGAAAACTAAACTGAGCTCAAATGGATTCTAATTGACCCCCGACCATTGTCAAAGTGGCCAATACAAGCATGATAACAGTAGAAAGAATAGATGATATACTGCCTACCCATTTGCTAAGGATAGAAAGCAATTGATCTGTCTACAGGCACTGGGACTTCTTGCAGTATATATTATTTACTATATTGTCTATGTCCTTAGTTTCTAGTGGGAAGATAACAGTGGGATTCATAGCATTTGTTGAACATCTACTATGTACAGCTTTAAATTAAACACAGAAAATTTGCAAATGGTAGGTTTGAATATACAGTATTGCAGAGGAAAATTGCATTCCCCAAATCTGTGAAACAGCGAAGCATAAGTGCTTCTAAATTGTTCTTTGGATGTCTCAGACTGTACTCGAAAGACAATAGACTAAAAACTTCATGTTCCATGTAATCCATAGTCTTTGACCAGATGAGTGATCTTTCTGTGGCTTCCATTGAAAATAAGTTAGCAGTCCCTGGTTTGGATGTAGACCCTGGTCAGAGACAGGATACAGTAAGCATTAAAATAGCTTTTGCTAGTTTTGGAAAGAATGGGTGAATTATGAGACCCTGATGGACCTCAGGTGGTTTGTTTTGTAGCCTTCATTTGATAGAACATATAACTCTTTGTCCTGACTAGAGCTAATGCCTTTGCTTTTCTGAGTAGCCACAAAAAAAAAATGCATAAAACTACATGAGAATAACTAATTAGAGTTCTCTCACCTTGTTCATTTTTATGTATGGTCATATGACCAAAATGGAAAGATAATTTTAAAATGTCTATAATTTACTTCTGTTCATTCTTATTTTGATATGGTGTGCTTAAGTGGCACCATTTATTTTTGAAGTTTTATTGATTTTTAATTGGATGGTAAGACCTATTCAGCATTTATTATGTTAATATTTATTGATTTCTTTTTGGATGATAAGCCTTATTCAAATTTCTTTTTGCATTAACTCATCAACTCATTACAACCTTTGACATTAACTTTCCCTAGCAGGATATGCAGATAAAATTTAAGGCAGAATTAAAAGGAAGAAAAACTAGAAAATAAAGACTCCATATTTTCTTTCAAGCTGCCTAACTTAAGACGCTAATCTAAATTCACAATAATTTCCTATTGTATTTAGAAACCTAGTACTCAATGTTAAATATTTTTGTTCTAGATCCCAAGACGGTGGTGACATATGCTAATCTCATTTAGAATTGTACTTATAGCATAATCATTTATCTTTCACTTCCCACATACTTTCAGATTCAGAGGAGATTTGCAAAACTAAGGTGGCTACATTTTTAATAACCACTTTAGCTTTGATTTCTACATGACCTTTCGTGTGAACTGTTGAGGGTGCACTAAGAGACAGAAATAGCGGTGGTTGGAGGAGATGTCGGAGACTCATGACATACAGGACAGAGGCGATTACTGAGGCCTGAAAAAAAATCCTGATCCCCGGCATATCTGACAGTCATTTGGATCTCTGTCTCTATCATTAGTTCACCAGTGACAAGAGGCTCTCTGGCGGGATGGAAACAGATGTCAACTGCTCAAGCGGTGTTGCTCGCAGATAAGGTGAAAGCAGTTTCAGCCTGTGAAAAAGCAGTTAGCAGAAAATGAAAGGAGCCTGCCAAACCTAGAATTTTGGAGCAATTATTCACGGGTTCAATCCTGGTCTTTGTCAATTCCTAGCTTCCCACTCGGCCTCATTTTGACATGATTTACCCTTTTAATACATAAACACTTGACCCTCTGGCTTCTCTGGATCACATTTACCTTCCAATCTCTCCTTGGATGCTATCCAGCCCCTCTGTGAATGAGATGTGTTTACTGCAAAAAGCATTATGAAAAGGGAGAATCAAGAATGACCTTGGACTTTCTCCGTGGACACAACTAAGTCAGAGTGGTGGTTCTCACCCCTGTGCATGCCATAGAGATCTTTTAAAATACACAGGTGACAGTCCCACTCCTTGGATTTTGTTTCCGTTCTGAAGATCTAGGGCAGAGACTGAGGACCTGTGCTCCAAACAAGTTCTCTGATGATGCTTGGTGCCCTTAGAATCATACTTTGGGGGAACTGATTTACAGTATGTGGGCCATGGCTGCTGTATTTTCCTACTTACTCATCAGATGACAGACACTCAAACTTAAGTGCCGTACTCAAAAAAATTACTGCAGAGAATGGTATGTATGAGATTTTATGACTCTTGCCCTGAGCTGCTTCTGGTTTAGATCCTCGCTGTATCTACGTATTACTCTGCGTCTGAGTCGGCTTCTCCTGAGGATAGCTCCTTGAAGGGAGGCTGTTCCAGGCTTCTATTTGTAAAGATTGTTTTTATTACTATTTAGTTTGTGTGAAGCAAAACGTTTCTTTCTCAATATGTTATAAGAAACACTAAGGTTGATTTTATTATGCAAACTGAGGTTGTATGTTGTTGATCGTTAACCAAATCCTGACCTGAGGCGAAAGTGGTTAAAATGTCACGCAGGCCCATTTAAAAGGACCAGAGAGTTGAGCTGGGCAGTGGTGGCGCACGCCTTTAATCCCAGCACTAGGGAGGCAGAGGCAGGCGGATCTCTGGGAGTTCAAGGCCAGCCTGGTCTACAAGAGCTAGTTCCGGGACAGGCACCAAAGCTACAGGGAAACCCTGTCTCGAAAAACCAAAAAAAAAAAAAAAGAGTTTTCAAGAAAGATGAAATAGCCAAAGTAAGAAGAAACCGAAAACACCCAATCCTGTGTCCCTCCCACCCACCCCTCACCAAAAAAACTAAAAAATTTCCTTGAGGAAAAGTAAATAAAGACAATGAAATGCATCTGAAACCCACAACATGTGCTCTTCTTTCCTTTAATTGAGGTCAGGGAGCAACACTCACTTTCTGTATAGTTTATTAAAAGCATACTGTCACTACTGAAATGAAATAATCAGAGTTAAAATCATCTGGTACCAAAACCTATTTCTGGATCTGGACTAGAACCTTTATGGAATCAACTTTGAAACACGGGTTAAAATTATATATCGGTCCACTAACAAACTGACCAAGCTTCTTTAATTTGTGGCTTTAAATGGTTAGTTTTTCTGTTTGAATTTAATATTTGAGTTGATGCTAATCAAATAAGGAGATAAATGACAAAAGGAAGAAACATACATGCACATGACTTAAATCTGAAAAGAATTTGAAAGTCAATCAGCTGGTGGGATGCACACTGTAGTCACGGACAACTACAAGGCAATATTACAGATAGGCTTAACATTTCTCCAGTTTCTTTGTCATTTATACCATGTCTTTATTTTTAAACGTTTAGAAAAGTAAGAGGGAACAGTAACCGAAACTTGCTCAAGATATGTTATACATTTATTTATTATATTTGAAAGTAAGAAGAGAAGAATTCCTGGCTGTTGATACAGTTAATGTAAGATTTTTAAAGGCCTGCTGTGAATGTTGCAGGCAGGCAGGAGTTCTATATAGTTTAAGCTGGGATGCAAGAGGGCTCTGTGAAGAGTCATGCCTAAGAATGTGAGATGCCTTTCCTAGTATAGCATCCAGTCACAACCACCTCGTCTCACTTTAAGTTTGGGGTGCGATTTAATTTTTTTTTTAATATTATAGGTTCAAGGGCTGATCATGTGCTAGGAAGGACTAGTCGTCGGAGGAGAAAGAGTTGCTGAGCACGAATTGTGCTCTGACAGATTAGCACAGTAAGCGCCCTTCTTTTCCTAGTACTTAGGCAAAACCAGAGAAAATTGCCATCCCTAAGGAGAGCAGATAAAAGGACAAAGAAGTCCTGTTAAGAGCATGGTGACCTGACTCTCTTTTATACACGAATCTAGGCAGCAACAAAAGAAAGTATGAAAGGAGGGAGAGAAGAAAGGTTTACAAATCCTGCACGATAATCACAAATAGCACCCTTTAAGGCAGGGTTATCAAAAGGAGCTGCAGATACTTGCAGTCGGTTAGCTTCTCAAGAGCAATCCATGCCCTCTATGCTGAAGGACAGCAAGGTTTCTGCAAATGCAAAGCACAGTTTAATTCACCCTCTGGTTCGGTTCCTTCCGGAGCACTATTGCCACTGACAGAGATCAGGAAAGGGATCCAGTATGAATTCAAATCCAAGACTTCAGCTTTAGTTAAGACCAGCTGAAAATAAGCACACAGTAAGTAGCCATTCCACAAATGCATTAAATACACTCAAACTCCTTTCCTCTATTGGAACTTATTGCAATAGTATAGTATCTTCAGTTTGATGAGAAAGCTTGTTTCTGAGACCCCATTTCACCCTACCCTTCCTACTACGTATGCAGCAGCCTTCTGGCATTCCTGAATTCACTAGAATTTGCCCTGGCAGATCTATTTGCTGTATTCGTATTTAGCAATTTTGATACTTCTAAAGGTCTCTTATTCTTCTAAACCAAAACAGTCATGAAAGAAATACTTGTCCTCATGCAAGTGCACTGGCTTCTTATCCCGCTTCTACACTGACTTCATTGTTGTCTCCTGAAATAGCAGCTGCATGGTGCAAGTGACTAAGAAAAAAAAAGGGGGGGGGGACAGCCTTCCTCCAAAAGGGAGGCAGGGAATGCTTTTTGGTTTCGGGGAGAGATCCATGCTTGCTGCATCCTTTTTTCGAGTTGCATGCTTTTGTCCTTGAAAAGAACTTCTTAGGAATGAAATCATCTGAGATAGGAAGATGGACCATCACCTGCTTAAAAGTCCTACTGTTGATCCTAATCCTTCTTCCTTTTTAAAATTAATTTAAAACAATTACAGCATTACTCCTGCTCTTTCCTGCCCCCTCCCAACTCCTTTTCAGATTTATGGCTTCCTTATCTTTAACAATTGTTTTTGCATCTATATATAAATGAATAATTTTATAACTAGAACCTGTTTAGTTCTCTCAATGTTAGCCGAATATACATGTTTCTAGGGATGACCACTTGGTATTAAATAGCCAATTTGGGGTCTCATTTCTTGGGCAAAAATAACTCTCCCTCTCTCAGCAGTTCCTAATTGCCTATAACTCTTTTTGTTGGGGTGGAACAGTGTGCGATTTCGCCATCTACACCTAGATGTCAAGTGCTGTCAAGTATTTAGGTACTCATATTGTTACGATTTCATGAGTGTGGTATTTTTGTCATACCTAGAAGGTACAATCACACAGTCAATTTCCTGGTCCACTGGCTCTTAGAACCATTCTGCCCTATTGTATTAGGGATGGTCATAGGGTATGAGGTGCAAAAGTTGTGTTACAGATGTACTTGTTGGTGCTGAGTTCCCCATAGTTGTTTTCTCCATTTCGAGTAGCTGTGACTATCAGTAATAGTATCCAGTGGCTAAAAAGAGGAACTCCTTAGATGGTGGGTGAGAGTTATACTCACCTGCTATTTTTACGGATGCTTTGTAGGTAAATCTTGGAGCAACGGAGAAAGAATGAAAGCTTATTTTAAATAACTCTTTCTTTACTATAACCATCCATGCCACATATTAGAATGGGAATTCCTTTTGTCCCTTGAAATCATTCCCTACACTTACTCATTCTATAGAAGCAAAAGTTAGAGAAGGTGGTCTTGAACTTGTTTTGAAACAAACATATTACTATGATGGTGTTTTTCTTTCACTGAGACCTTAATAAGTCATTCTATCAGAACTAAACCTATTGACAAACTCAAAAGACAGACTTGCTGTTCATCTACATCTATAAACAAATCTAATATTTTGTAGAGATTGCCATACACCCCCAGTGATTACCACAAACTAGGAACCTGCACTATAAGAATTCTCCAGACATGGTGCAGAAAAGAGAGATGGTTCAACTGTGGGTTTATCTTGAGGGAAATCTATTAAGACTGGCTCTAAGAAGGCAGACATCAAGATCTTGAAATCTTTTCTTCACATTCTTTGTAAGCCTTCACATGTGTTCATAAGTATGTATCTTGAGCATGTGTGTGTGTTTATGTGCTTAGACTAACCTCTGTGTATGTGTGTGCATTCATGTGCAAGTGTGTGTGCATGTGTGTGTATGTGTGTGTGGGGGGGCACAGGCAAGTAAGTGTGTGCAATTATTTCTAAAATGTGTTCAAGAGAAAAATCAAGGAAAAGATTAAATCTTTTATTTTCCAATTTTTTTACAGACTTAAGTGATAAGGAATACAATGTTTTACACAAAAGACATCAAGGTACAAATAGCTGTGCTATCTATAGCCATATAAAGGCAAAGAAACAGAAAATTTGACAGACTCTTAGAAAATTATATTGAGTTTAATTAATTCACTGATTTCACTCTGCTGTGACTTTTCATTACGTTTTAGCAAAAGTCAGTCATATCAGATTGAACTCTTTAGTCTTCCTGTGTAATTAAAATACATGCCTTTTATGGGTAAGTTTTGTTTTGCTTTTTAACGTGCCTCGATTACTGGTCTCTTTATAGAGGGTTTTTTTTCATAGGAAAGGCTTGGGCTTTATAGTATGCACCACATAAATGTAGGTGAACTTAATTAACAGCAATATTCAGGAGTTAGGAGGTAGGAAAATAGAAAGTTCAAGGTCATCCTGAGATACACAGGAAGTTTGAGGCTCCATAAAACCCTGCCTTCAAAGAAAATAAACCCATGCTTCTGTGAATACTCCCTCAAAACATACCAAGCAGGGTTTAGTTTAGGAATGTTGAACTCCTCAGGCATGCCAACAAGACAGGAAATGTAAAGGTATTTTCATCTTTACAGATACAGAGATAGAAATGAGAAGGAAAAAATGTACAAAAGGAGCTTCCTTCCACAAAGGACATTCGAGTTTTAGGAAATCCTTTAGCAAAAATCATTTTTAAAACAGCAACAAATGTAACCTGCTTGATTGCTGAGAAAGCCGACGGTGGGGGTAGGGGGAGGTTCAGATAAAATTTTCCTAATGATAATTGAATTATCACTTTTCTACAAAACCGTAAACTCAAAGACCCTGATACTTTGTCCTTAGCATTAGCAAACACATTTTGATGTAAGTTACCTAATACATTTTCCTGAATGTTGTATCTCTCCCAAATAAGAATGTTTCCACAGAGTGAAGGAAGTGGGTATATTGGCTTTCACATCCTGGCAGTGTTACCTGCAGCGCTGTGCACGAGTGAAGCCCTCGGTGCTGGTTACCAGGGCATCCGTGGCAGTGTGATCTCTCACTCATTAGCACCTCGTTCAGTTACTCATAGAGAACTCCCAGAATCCTTCCTACCATAGGCATGCTAATTATGTAGCACTTCATCTCTCTTGTATGCTGGCTTCTAGAAGCTTCAGGGGAAAAACCACATAACACTTGTTTTATAAAAATCTTCTTAATATAAAGAACTTGCAAGCAAAAATTTGCCACATAGCTAGATGAATACAGCTATTCAAACATGCAATGGTCCAAGTCCATGATCTGCCCAGCTAAATGAACTTCTAAGCTTAAAACACCCCTTTTGAAGCCATGAAGCTTTGGTGTGGGTTTAATACTTTCATGATCCCCAGCGTTTTTATGCACTTGCATGCGAAAAACGTATTTTTAAAAGAAGCGGTAAAGAAAATGAAAGCAAGAACAGAAAGGAGAAACCCACAACAGGTAAAACAAGAAAAACTGTCATCTTTACAACCTTTTGGAACCAAAAGGCAGAGTTTGGAAGTGAATGCTTAACATTCAGGGTTTTGAAGAAAATCAGAGCCATTTGATACGATTTTACACTGAATATACACACAGCTATTTTCATTATAAAGAGATGGCTCTTGCCATCATAAGCCAATTGTAATGTTCAGGTCCAGGAGGACAATGGATCATTTCAGTAGCAGTCCCCCAAGAAGTTTGTGCACTGGCACTAAATGTTCTACACTCAGGCTAAGTGAGAAGGTCGAAGACTGCTACTTCAGTTTAAAAACAATCAGACAAAAGGAGGAACACATTTTTGTTTCAACACTCAAATTCAGTCCTTCAATAGAAAGGGTGAGTTTCTCTTGCACTGCAGAAGGCAGTCTTCATCATTCTATAGCTGCAGGTGTCAATGTTCCCCATACACTCACCACAGGACACACTAGAGGGAAGGCTATTCAGGTGTCTCAAACCCTTGTTGTTTTGTGAACCTTGCACAGAAAAATACCCGTCATCGGCACATAAAGATGCTAAGCATTCAGCAAATACACTAGAAAGAAAGGGGAAGCAAAGAAAAACAAAACCCCTTCATTCAACTCACGATTAACCATTTGGATCAAATATAAAAGACAGTTACTCTGTCTATATGAATCCTTCCTCACATCTTTTTACTTTTTAGAACTGAGCTCTATGATCAAAATGTTTTGGAGACAGTCTCTGACACTGGCCTTTGATAAGCTCACTCTGGGGAGGAGGCCCTGGGCTTGCAGTAACGCTGAAACCTGCTCTTTTAAGAAAGCAAGCTTTATCCTGATGGTTATAATAATGAGCATGACCATTGTTGCATTCAGCTATATTTGTTTTTGTTCTCATGATAACAGAAGGGGACTACGGAGATAGGAGGAAAGATGGAGAAGAGCAGCGGAGAGAAAAATGAACAAGAAAGATTGTATATCAAAGTGTGGTTTTTGAAAACCATTTCTATTTTGTGATAAGTTGAAAGTCCATTTGGAAAGAAGGCTAGAGTAACAAAAATTTAAAATATGCACGAATGTAAAGATTTGCACTAACATATTGTGGAATTCAGTGTGGCCAAGTGAGAGACACTTGCAATGCAGCCTCTGAGGCAGGGACTCTACAGCTCCACTTTCTAACCTGTGAGCAACATGCCCCTAATACTACACTCTATTAATACAACAGTCACTGACATCCCTTTACTAGAGCTATAAATAATTTGTAAAGTATATGATTTCTTTATTTTTGCAGTGTGAGGATAAAACCCAGAACCTCTCACGTGCAAGGTTAATATGTGTCTCTAAGCTCCATTCTGGCTATTTTGTGTCTGGCCAGTCTTGAAGCCAGTTTACAAAGACAGAAAGCAAAGCAGGTGGTTAAAGTGACCAGAATGTTAGTCAGAAAAGATGCCCCCTGCAGAGTAATAAACATCAGATTACAAAATTTGACTTCCATTTAGTTTCTCACTTATGGAGTTTTTAAGACTTTTTTTTTTCTGTAGCAGGCACTCAGGTAGAAAACAAGCTCTCATTATTCAAAGCTGCAAGTTATATCCAGAAAAATCAAGACCATGTTATTATAACTTTAATAAAAAGAACTTCAGAAATTGTTAAGTAGATCAGGTGAAAGCTAGTGCAATCCTACTTCTCCTATTCTAGGTGAGCTTCAGATGACTTTTTAAACTTATATAAGGGTTTGCTGATGCCCAGTGATACCACTGAGTTCTTATTCTTGTCTTTGAGTCTTATTCTCAAGGCTGCTCTGTGTGCCAGATCCTGTGCTACCTGCTAAGCTGAGGACCTGATGTAGCTGTCTGAGATGGGTACACTGGTGGCAGATCAAGGATATAATATTTATTTCATCCTAGATGTAGATTGTCTTGGCCCTGTTAGGAAAGTCCTCATTCTTTCTAATTCATCAGTCGGGATGGACCAAATTTAATTATTTCTTCTTTCTGCTAGAATCTCTAAAGAGCTGGCATCTATGACTGAGAAAAGGCCTGAGTGTGAAAATACACCGTAAACTAAGTTAAGCCTCGAGTTGGCTTTCCCTTTATCAACTGTTCAATAAAAACTCTTTGTTTTCTTTGACCTGAGGCTTCACTGTGAGTAGGTATGCTGTTTCATCTCAGGCTTGTGGTCAAGCATATTTACAAAGCTAAAAGCTAAATTGCTGAAACAAATCCTAAAACATAGGAGATCAAAAGAAATATGGTTCCTCCTCGTGCAGGCTTATGACAGAGAGTAGGACATGTTCAGTTGTACTATTCCATTCAAGAAGCCTGGTGGGTGTGTCAGTGAAGGTCTGCCATACTCAGTCATGATCCCACTATTTTGTTGTACCAAGAAAGAAATGGACAGTTTATCTGAGACACATCTCTCTAGATTGTTATCTGAAAAAATATACATACATACACACATACATACATACATACACACATACATAATACACACATACACAGACACAGACACACACACACACATATATATATATAGTGAATGAATGTTCCATATATACATATACATATAATCACATATATGCATATATATGTGGAACATCCATTCACAACATGTATGTATGTATGTATATGTGTGTGTGTGTGTGTGTGTATGGAACATCCATTCACAACTGTGAAAACTTAGCATGCTCATATAAAGCAATGAAAAGGCAGTGGCACTATGGATGTCCTTGTATCGAGGATGAAGGCAGACAAATAGAAAGAAACAATCGACAGTCTTCCTGAACAGGTTAATGGCACTGCCTCCCATGAGAAATGTTATGTAGAGTCCTGGCTGCAGTCCACAGACACAGGAACGGCTCCAACAGGAGTTTTCTGCTTTCCATACCTGACACCATCACTCTTGAGGCAGGGGGAGGGACCCTCCAGTGAGCGCCTTCCTCACATGTTTAATAAGTGCCTTTGTCAGAGTGAGGAGAAGAAAGCCAATAATTCTGCACCAGGCGTTTCTCTGTGTGTGAGTACCACTTTACCTCCACTTTCCGTGTGCCCAATCAGATAGAAATTCTTTCAATTGTGTGATTCATTAACTTGCTATTATTATGAAAAATTGGCTTATCAGAACATTTCTTTGTAATGTTCAGAAAGAAATAACTCATTAGCTCAAAGTCAACTAGAAAGAATAAAATCAGTTCTTGCTCTACTATGAGACTATACATTAAAATATAAACAAAATTGAAGTTGCCATTTTGACTTTAAAAAGCCTCATTTTTCTTGCTGGGGTGTTCACATCCACTCACCTTCCCTGCAGTACTGTTTGGTCCCAGTGGAGCTTCTTCAAAAAGGATATGCATTGAGTAAGTAGGCACACAGAGCTTGATAAAGTAAAATTAGAAATAGATTCCTTTCTTGAAATCAGAAAGTTTTCTGATGAATAAATTTGATTTTAAATTTAATTTTTTAACTGTTCTATAAATAATACCATTTAAAATTTCGACTTCCTCCCCTCCTCCCATTTCCCTCCTGCTCCCTCACTCACCCTCCCTGCTCCCCTTCCAGTCCTAAGAGAGGGCAGGCACTCTGCCCTGTTGGAAGTCCAAGGTCCTCCCCCCTCCATCCAGGCTTAAGAAGGTGTGGATCCAAACAGACTAGGATCCCAAAAAGCCAGTACATGCAGTAGAGACAAATCCCAGTGCCATTATCATTGACTTCTCAGTCTGCCCCAATTGTCAGCCATATTCAGTAGTCGACGGTTCAGTTTCCATGAGATTGTAGGCTTTCTGGGGGAGGAGTTGTTGTTAAATTCTAACTATTGTAGACACAGTGATTTACAAAGATCTCTTGGAGAATGATGCTTTTGCTGGAAAATGTTCCAGCCATTTGTGCAGTAGGAATAAGAGAGATAGAAGATGCATAATGGGAATAGAGAAAAGAACTCAAAATGTAATTATTTCTCTTTTGTTTCATTTATTAAGTAGACATATTTCTGACATACAAGAGAAGAAACATGTGACACTATTAATAACAATAATCCCTAGTTATTTTTTTATTGTTTTAAGGAGATTTCAATAAAAAGACATGAACCTTCAACCTGAATTATCTAACAATTAAAACTTTTACATCTTAGATAAGAACAATGTCAGGAATGTGAATGCATGGAGTTACGAAATTATATATATATAAATTATATATATTAAATTTAGTAACTCCATGCATATATATGCATACATATATATTCGTGTTTACAAAAACATATAATAACCATATGCATATACCCTCAAATATTAGCATGCATTTTTGTGTGAATTGCTGAATTTGTAAGCCAAGAGTATGCTGCTGACCAGGTATGACTTTTTCATGGAGAATTATCATCTTTACTCTATGACTGAGATGTCAGAAACCGAGATGAATATAGATTCTTGCCTCATGAATTGTCATTTGTTGTTGTTTGGAAGTCATTTTTCTTTTCCACAAATCTCCTAAATTATGGGGACAACAGATCAAAATAGTTTGTAAAGCAGATGCCAATTAGACACCCATATTCCATGAGGTTCTTTAGCAGCCAGAACGCTTCAGCTTAACCTTTCTTATTGTAGGTATGCACTGACACCTATATCACTGTGCCCAATTTCTAATGTATAGAATGGATATATGATCCAGAATAATTGATTATATGAATTATACTATATATGTACTTTGCATTTGTTAACTATCAGTCCCCTGACTGTGCCTGTCATGTGATTTGCTCTTGACTTTACCTGTTCATTAATTTTAATGATTAGCTGGGTTTTGTCACTTTCTAAAAACTTTTGCAAACACTGATTTGGAAGAGTAGTTTTTAAGCTATAAAGTGAACTGATTTTTATATAGGATTGTCTGACCATTTTCTAATTCAGTTTTTTTGTAAGCAAAGTTCAAATTGTAGTAACCATAGATACGAAACTGACATGATCATCATTAATGCCACTCACAGAGATCCTTGTGCCAACAACCAGTCTACTGTTCACCCATTTGTATCAGTTACTTTGTGACCCAATCCCTCAGGAGAGCAGCTAAAGGAAAGAGGGGTATATTGAGGCCAGAGCTTGAAGGGATGCAGTCCATCCTAGGGCCAAAGACTCGGTCATAGGAACAGGAGGTACCTGGTCACACTGGATTAACATTCAGGAAACAGGAAGATGAATGCAGGTGTTCAGCTCAACTTCTTCTGGTTACCTAATCTCAGACTCAAATTTATTAAAGGGTGATGCTCATCTTTAGGGAGGGTCTTATAACCTCAATAAAAAATGCAATCTAGAAACTTACTTATGAACATGCCCTTATATATTTTCCCTAGGAAATCCTAGATCCTTGCAAGATGACAAACAATATTAAACCTCATATCATCATTATAAAAATATTATCATTTTTTCCTTCTTACGTAGACTCAGTAGCAAAGTCATATTTACTTCTTGTCATTAAGTATACTCTGTGTGTCCGTAAACTAAATTCTCAGGGAAGAAGTTGATTCTATTTCATGTTTTCCTATTGGTTAAAGACAAACTAGCTTCCAATAAACCTCTTTTAAAATGATAAGTCCAATTTAAAGAAGGAAATGGCCAATCATTGTAATGAATACTAACACAAGATCTACTTGAACTTTAAAAATAATGAATGTGATGTCATTATCTCTTTTCTTTGAAAAGAAAATGTGTGTTACTTTCTAACAATGAAAAGTTTTTCTTTACTTAAAGTATGCATCGTACAAATACTTTTTCTTTTATATTTACTGGAAAAAGAGTGAATGATTACAGAATAGGAGAGGCTCAAAGTAAATCTGGACAATAAAATCTGTCTGACTGTGCAAATAAGAGGTTGTTTTGCTTTGTGCTGAGCAGTTCCTTCAGATGCTAAGAAAGGTTGCAGAAAGCTCTGATGATGGCGAAAACAAGTTCCGTAAAAGTGCCAAATATATGGAATGTTACATAGTAGGTGCTCACACTGTGGGTGGTTTGTTTATTGAAAGCTACAGCAACTCTTTTTTAAAGAGTGCACAAGTGTGCCCCCTTTCCACCACAGTCGAATATATGCCGTAAGAAACTGGGCTTATAATGTTGGGATGCTAATTTATCATCTACTGAAGAACTCAACGAAAGCTTTACTGCATGAGTGCACAGGAAGAAACAAATCTCATCCTTTATTTTAATGGAAAGGAGTTTATATTAGATATCATTTCCTTCCGTAGACATGAATGATTTGGTGTTTGGATAATTTTGTAATTGGAAATACCTACATCATTTTAAAAACTGCTAGCTATAAAGCCATTACGTGAAATTTGTGGTAATTTTCAGCATAAATTGATCTCTGGCTTTAATAATAACACTTTTATATTAAAGAAACAGAAACATAAACAAATATCTGGGTTCGACATCATTCTATGCCTGGATCAAAGGAAAGATTTCTGTAGGCATATATTTCAAAGTGGAAAGGTCTCCTGAAGACCTCTCTTCGAAAAAGTCTCTGACTCAGCATTTTCCAGAAGCGGTGGTAAAATTTCTATATAAAGAATGGGCTATACCAGGCGGTGGTGGCGCACTCGGGAAGCAGAGGCAGGCGGATCTCTGTGAGTTCGAGGCCAGCCTGGTTTACAAGAGCTAGTTCCAGGACAGGAACCAAAAAGCTACGGAGAAACCCTGTCTCAAAAAAAAAAAAAAAAAGCTATGTCCTTTTTTTTTTTATTGCAAAAAAAAAATTTCTGCCTCCTCCCCGCCTCCCATTTCCCTCCCACTCCTCCCTCCCCTCCTCCCCTCCCCCCACTCCTCCCCCCTCCTCCTCCCCTCCTTAAGACCTAGAATTCTCATTAGCTATTAAGCATCTGGTAAATACCTAAATACACCAGACAAGACAGACATTGTCCGTAAAGGGAACACCAGAGTTTATTGTTTATGGAGTGCTTTAGACCTACTGCTCATGCCATCTGAATTTTGGAAAGAAAAAGAGGATAAAACACTGAGTTTCAAGGAACATGAAAATTTTCTGTAGATAGCAAACATCTAAGGAGTATACATTTTCATCTTTTCAAAGGATATTGGGTTTACAAGCATCAATGATTTTATTCCTGATTCCTTTCTCTTGCATTTCCATGAATGGTGTATAGCATTATACCCATTATGGGCTTCATAAAAATAAACATTATTTTCAAATTTGTAATTAGTGTTTGTATATGTCTGTGTGTGCCTGTCTGTATGTGTTTGTACATGGAATAGGCATGGTGCACATGCAGCCTATATATGCTATCACACACAAAAAAATAGCAGTGTTCCAGAGATGTAACTCAGGTTTCCAGGATACTACAGCAAGTGGCTTACCTGCTGAGCCCTTTCTCTGGCCTCAGGAAGGTATTTACCATTAAATGAGTTCTTTATTTTGACCATATTCACCCTCCTCTTTGTCCTTCTCTTTTCTCTCACTATTCCCATTCATTTCTTCCAAAGCCTCAATTCTATTTCATGCCAAATATTGTAATCTTACTCAATTCAACAAAAATTTAATGTCAAAAATCATCATATTTATCTTTCTTAGTCTGATTTATTTTGCTTAATAGGAAGGTCTCCAGTGGCATCCATTTTGTCACAAGACAATAGAGTTTTATTCTTCTTTGCTAAACAAAACTCCATTGTTGTTTACACACTTCATCTCCACTAATCATCTTCTGAGTACACATTTTGTGCAATATAAGAATATACAATAAATAAGGATATCCTAGGATATATTATAAGGGGTTTTCACCAGTTATATAAAGCAAAATAGAATTCCATGTATAATATGCTCCATGTAAGGATTATGACTTACTGATGCAAAGGGCTCAGATGAATATGCTGCTTAGCCAAGCTCCGTCTGACCGACTGAGGATGTACAAATGCTGACTTTCCGTCTCACCATGACTTACTTGTGCAGTTGTATATAATGGCAATAGGCCTTATCTGAAGGCTAACAGCCATTAGAGATGTAAATACTGTAGACTGTTCCATTCATGTGCATATAAGACACTTTAATTGCATAGGTAATTAACACTTCCATTGTTATTTTCATTGTTTTGTTCCACTTGAGATACTTATGAGCAACCTACTCTAGAAGGACCAGACAGCATGTCACTACTACGGTTGACAGAAGGCAGCTTCGAGTATGTGACACTAATTAAATTGAAACTTCAAATTATAAATGAACTTCTTATGACTAATGATGAATGACCATTTTCACAAAACAACATTCAGTTCTTTGTTCAAGAGTCACAAGTCCTGCTTTTAATATGCTGCATTAAATCACAAAGAAATTCATTATCAAAGCTCTAATGTCTGCCATTCCAAATAGAAATGCTATTAAGTCTTAGGGATTTTTTTTTCTGAAGACTTGGGCAGGTTTCCTCTCACATAATGACAAACAACTCACGATTTCTGTCTTAAGCACAGCTTGGAATGGCATAATAGTTAGGGGTGATGAGTTTTAATAGACAAATCTACGCAGAGAATTCTGAGAATCACTGTTGCCTTCCAACTTAAGGCGATATCTCCATGGAAAGATTGTTCCGCATATGATGTGATCATAGTCTCCTAGGCTAAGGCTGATAGGATGACCAGGCAAGACTTGAAGAGAATGTCTTACTCTGTATGGTTAGAACAGTTAGAGACGCCACATGAGGTCTATGAGGATTAACTCACAAGGGAAAATAGAAAGAGACTAGTCTGCAAAACAGAATAACTGCTTTCTAAAATCTCAAAATTTGGTAGAAAGTGTGGGAGGATTGATAGCATGGTAAGCAGAGAGGTTGAGAGGTTGAGTATGTTCAAAATACACTGTGAAATTGTCAAAGAATCAGTAAAAGCTATTTTTGAAATATCTATTTTCTGTTGCATGTGAACAACAGCTGGAAAACAGCCTCATTAAAAAAGAAAAAAAATATTATTCACGTCATCAGATTAGCACATCGCGTTGGTGTAGTTTCTTTGTAGCCCTATGTTGAAATAGAGGCAGCAGGGTTGCATCCATAACACCCCAGCCGCCTGGCTAGCTTATGCCCGAAATAACAACACACAAACTGTATTCATTTAAACACTGCTTGGCCCACTAGCTCTAGCCTCTTATGGGTTAACTCTCACACCTGGTCTAACCCATTTCTAATATTCTGTGTTAGCATCTCAAGGTGCGCTTACCAGGAAGATTCTGGCCTACATCCATCTTGGGTTGGAGCTTCATCGCGAATGTGCCTCAGAGAGCAGAGCTATCCCGTCTGCCTGCGAGAGGAGAGCATGGCGTCTCTGAGCGGAGCTGCATAATTTCTGACCTCACTTCCTCTTCCTGTCAGAAATTTTGTTCTGTTTACTCCTACCACCTATGTTTTAACCTATTAGGGCCGGCCAAGCAGTTTCTTTATTTTAACCAATGAAATCAACAGATTCATATATGACACTCCCACATCACTTCCCCTTTTTCTGTTTAAACAAAAAGGAAAGGCTTTAACTTTAACACAGCAAAATTACATAAAACAGTTATCAAGTAAAAATTACAATAATCTTTATCATAACTAGGGAAAAGTATAACTATAACTAACTATTCTTAACTCCATCAAAGACTCCAGAAAGATACAATATTACCTAAGCAAACAAGAAGTAAGCAACGTTCAAACTCTAGAAATGACAGAGGCATCTTGCTGCCTGGACAGTCACCCAAAGTTCCTCTGTACCATTGGGGCATCCATCTTCGGCCTACAGGCCCATAGTTTTCAGCAGACATTCCACAAAGCAGGAAATTTCAAAGGCAGTCACTATCTGCTTGTCCTGAAGAATGTCTTGCAGACTCTTTCATGAATCAGGAACCCTGAAAGATCATCTCACCTTTGGGCAAGTTCAGTAGTCCTCTCTCTGTGGGTTCTCTGGGTCCCGTTTATGCAATAGTCCAGGCAAGAGCAGTTTTTTGCCCAAATGGCTATCAAACTCCATAAGGATCCTCTTCGATGCCCATCTTCTTCCTGAAGTAGATTGGTGCAGCCAGGAGCAGAGTGTCTCATTGTCATGAAAAGCCCTAAGATATTAAAACATTAAATGTCCTATTCTGTAATCTTTGAAAGATATGAAGAATGCCTATCTGAAATATATCCATGCACATCTAGAAAATATTAACTAACATGACTACAAACTTACTATTATAATTATCTATTAACTACCTATATACATTACATTTTTAAGTGAACTGCACAATCACAATACCTTAATCAAGAGCAGAAATACATATACATATAATAAAATTGACCTTAAATTTAAATCACTAAAGCAAAATCCATATCAATGTAAATATTCATACCTATATCATATCCCCCTTTAAATGTAAAAGAACATTTATAAACCATATTTGGGAACATGGGTGCAATTATCTCTCCAAACTGCTTCCTGCTGAATGGGGGCATCATTAATTAGGTTTTTCATGGCATAACCTGTGTGCTAGTTTCATTTCAGTTGGCAGTTGAACGAAGCAATTTTCTGAAGATGTTCATAGCAACCCTTCAGGAGGGCGTGGTCCATCATACCATATTGGAATAGAAGAAATGAACAGGGTCTCATCTGTGAAAACAAAATAAGAATCTCCTTTCCAAAGTATCATGTCCTTAGATCCAAATTTCAAAGTCAAGGCATTTTCACAATATCTATGTTGGGTTAGCTCAGCAGCATTTATAAACAAATATCTTTTAGTAGCTGTTGCTCCTTCCTCAGCATTAAAATGATTTAAACAGAGCATAATAGCATACAGTTTCAAGATTCTCTGTGTATTTCCCATCTTTGTAAGGCTTTATTTTAACTCTATTTCATTTATTTTTACTTTTATTTTATGCTTTTTTGAGACAGGTTCTCCTTATCTTTGACCTGAAGTAACTCTGTAGACCAGACTGTTCTTGAACTCTCAGAGATCCACCTGTCTCTGCCTCCCAGGCACTGGGATTAAAGGTGTATGCTACTACACCTTGGACTCACAGAGATCTGTTTGTCTCTGCCTTCTAGGCACTGGGATTAAAGGCGTGTGCTACCACACCTTGAAGTCACAGAGGTCAGTCTCCCTCTGCTTTCCACCTGTTGGGATTAAAGGCGTGTACTACCACACACAACTTCTCTTTTTCTTACTCTTTTTTTTTTTTACTTTAAGAATTTTAACTTTTAGTCTGCATATTATTTTCAACACACTGTAAATCATTTAAAAATTTTCTTTATCTTTGAATCTCTCTTTACTGTATATCTCTCTTTTTCTGACCACATGAGTCTTTAATTTACCAAGCAATATCAGTAGGACTAAAGGCGTGGCTTTGCCAGCTAGATCCAGTCCATTCCTTAGCTTTCCAGCCTCATGGCTGGAGATACAGGCTGTAGCCATGTTTACTGCCACAAGTCTATGGCGTTTCAAGGTCCCTGCCAGCCAGCGAGCTACAACAGACAACACTCAAGTCCTCTCTCTGTAGCCGGCCCTCCTGCCTCAAACAGTCAGAGTTGCCCTGGCAGGATGGCCCAGAAAGCCGGCATTTTTAAACAGCATGCTTTTTTCCTGCTATGGCTGAAAACCGAAAAGCATGAGTTCAGCTTTTCATCAACACCTTTTAAGTGTTTCGTGGCAGGACCTCTTAATGAGCTGCAGGGTTTTGCAGCTAAAGCTGAGTCAGGAAGCTTCTCTTAGCTGAAAATACTTGCTTGCCTCTAGCAAGCAGAGTAGACCCGAAAAAGTGCTGCTACCAAGAAACCATGCACAAGCTGTCATTTTGTTCTAGAATTACTTCCCAAGCTGTCTCAGGCTTTATGTGGATACAGTGGTCCACGTGGGCGCCATCTGTTGAAATTGGGGGGCGCCGGGTTGCATCCCCAACACCCCAGCCACCTTGCTAGCTTATGCCCGAAATAACAACACACAAACTGTATTCATTTAAACGCTGCTTGGCCCACTAGCTCTAGCCTCTTACGGGTTAACTCTCGCACCTGGTCTAACCCATTTCTAATATTCTGTGTTAGCACCCCAATGTGCGCTTACCAGGAAGATTCTAGCCTACGTCTATCTTGGGTTGGAGCTTCATCGCGAGTGTGCCTCAGAGAGCAGAGCTATCCCGTCTGCCCACGAGAGGGGAACATGGCATCTCTGAGCGGAGCTGCATGATTTCTGACCTCACTTCCTCTTTCTGTCAGCATTTTGTTCTGTTTACTCCTCCCACCTATGTTTTAACCTATTAGGGCCGGCCAAGCAGTTTCTTTATTTTAACCAATGAAATCAACAGATTCATATATGACACTCCCACATCAGCCCTAAAGATAAAAAGTAGTGAATTTGGGTTAAGCAGGACAGAACGAAAGTAAGTAGTATGTACTAATTAGTGTTCATAGATTATTTTACCAAAAGATGAGACCTTCTGAAATAATTTGTAATTAGTAGTGTTCGGCCCACATTGTATTGTAATGTTTCACAAGCATATTGCTTTGTTTCTAAAGTCTCATACTGTAATGAGCAAGTATGTGCAATATCACAATGGTTACTTTCCTGCCTAGGCTATGAGGAGTGGTTTCATACTAGATGCATAGGTATGCCTAGGGTACGTTTCAAATTCTTAAAATACCAAGTGGCATTGCTTGATCTCATGATGGTTCAGACTTTTATTTTAGTCAACTTGTCTGCCAATAGATGAATAGAGAAAGAAAATGTAGTGTGCATAAACAGAATTTCATCCAGTCTCTCGCTCATACACACAGAGAATAATTTGCAGAAACCTGCATAGAAATACGTCAGCCTCATAAAGACAAACACTGCAGGTCTTTTTCTAAATTTGACAAATATAGATTTAAAACATTTATGCAGATATGTCTATATATCATAGACAGAATAGAACATGGCATTAGAATACGAAACTACTTGAGAAGACGTAAAGAGATTAATGGGGCTCTTGAAAACAGATAAGCAAAAGAGAAACATAGTAAAAAAAACATACTATGCATGTATATTTGAATTTACATTAGTCGTAATGAGATTCAAGGAGGGACTTCTACACTGCATGAACACAACTAGCATCTTTAGGGTTTTGTTCTTATAGCAGAACACTTTGGAAAAAAAAAAAACCAACCTGGTGAGGAAAGCCTTTATTTCAGATTATATATTATGATCACAGCTCATCGCGAAGTCAGGGCAAGAACTCAAGGTAGGAGTATGAAGGCAGGAACTCAAGCAGAAGCTGTGGAAGAATGATATTTATTGACTTGCTCCCCATGGTTTTCTTAGTCTTACATCTTATGCAACCTAGGACCAAGGGATGACACCACCCACACTGATCTGGGCTCTCCCATATCAATCATTAATCAAGAATCACTGAGGAAACGGCCTACAGTTTTGGCAATAATCTAATGGAGGCATTTTCTCGATTCATGTTTCTATTCCCACATAACTCTAGTTTGCCATGTTGACAAAAAACATAACATAGACACAGTGATGATTCCATAGATTTCTTTTAAAATTTTGGAATACAAAAAGAAAGGGAGGCAGAAGGAAGCAGAAAGAGACATGTCGATAATAATCCTACTATAAATTGATTGTGAATTCTAGTAATTTCTATTATTTTTTCAGGACTGTGAGTACTACCACTATGATTTCATAGCATGAGACCCTAAGGCCAATCCATATTACCACACATAGAAGAACAGAGGTGACAATCTTCTGATGTGGGTGGAGTAGTGGTGGCATACACATTTAATCCTAGCACTTGGGAGGTAGAGACAGGCTGAACTCCATGAGTTCAAGGTCAGCCTGATCTACAAATTGAGTTCCAGAACAGGTTCCAAAGCTACAGAAAAACTCTGTCTTGAAAAACAAAAACAAACAAACAAACAAACAAACAAAAATCTTGATGCAATGACTGAAGCATGATTTAATGTTAGTCACTAAAAACACTTAGCTGATGCCCATTTGAAGCATGGCTAGTAAGACTGATGAATATTTTTTAAACATTATTTCATTTGATTATTTTCCATTTGTTTAAATAATTAGTGTAAAATAGAATTTTAACTCAGCCATAGATGGCTAATGACTTCCACATTTGTCAGCATACATCTGAGTCACCTGCTTCCACTGCCAAACTCGGTGACGTGAGTTCTAGTGTTGCTGGCCCACTGGAATACTAAGTGAGCACGATGTTGCTTTGGAGAGTACCTATTTTGTGAGCTCCTTGAAAGTATCTTCAGACCTGGCACCCTAATATACTTGCAAACAATTTGCAGCTAGCTTAGTTTCTGACTTAAATGCTTTATGGTTTTGCTCCCTGATTGAAATTCCTACTTTCAAACTGTTGGGAAGTGGGGTTTATTTCTAAAGACAAGTAACTTCAGAAGAACCTGTGTGGGTCTCTTATACATAGTCTCTTCTTTCCTCCCTTAGTTTTAGTCACATACAGCCAGCAGCCAGAGTGATAAATCATGGAATATAATGAATAATAACCTGTTGAAATAATTTGTTAATATTTAATGTGGCTTAATCCTCCCCCAAGTCACTATGAGCCACGAATGAGCCAAAATGACTAAAATGTCACCCTTACCATTGAGGAACTTGCAATCTTTAAGTGCCACAGTTCTTTTAATAACCCAATGTATTTCCCAAAGCAGGTTTAATTAGTATAAGGTCCCTGGAAAATACATCTACAAAATTTATGAATTTTGTAGCAAGCAAAGAGTATTCATCATACAATAACCTTTTGTTGAACATCCTGGCTGCCATGACTATTATTAATTTATTAGATACTATTTTCCGTTGGCACAAATCCAATTCTCTAAATTATTATAAGGTGGCTTTGGGATCTAATAGCCATCAAACAAAATTTAAATTTTAATTTGTCCTGAATACACATGGAATGAAGTGCTTAACATTAACATCTGCTAGAATGCTCAAATATATCCAAGAGCATTTTGCTTTTCTTTTCCTTTCAAAATTTCCAATATGGCAAAGTTTGCCACTAACCCTGTCTCTATGCCCCTCACCACCTCCAGCATTCCCAATGCCACCATTATTGTGGTACTACAGTTTCTCCTTTTAGTAGATGATACACATCATTATGTGACTCACTTAAGATAGTGTAGTTCAGAAGAGCATTGCATGGGCAAAAATCACATATTGTTAAGAGTTTGATGGATAGAGCCACGAGGGAATGTGTTCTAGCAAGCTGTAAATTATGCACATATGAAAAAGGACTTTGTTACTAACAAAGCCAATATTCTACTGTGTGTTGTCACTAAACTCAACATTCACATAAAATTTCCCACATAATTGCCATATGATTATATTAGTAACCAAAAATATATGTGTTTAAATCCAAAGTTAGCAAACAGTACTTAAATCTCAGTTATTGTATACATCAACTGTTAAGGTAATATGGAGTATCTGAATTATTTGGTCCATATACATTTGTGTGTATATATATATATATATATATATATATATATATATATATCATGTATTATATAAAATACATACAGATGAATGCTTGTATCTTTATAAAATGAGAGGACTTTATTGTTATTGAAGTAAAGTGCACAGTTCTCTGTGAGTTCAAACAAGGCCTTGATGAGGATCATCCATTTCAACAGAATTCCAAAATTTCAGTGACCTCTAAAGATTTAAATGTTGTTTTTCACAATAAGTTGCCCATAATTGGAACTTCTTGTCATATGGCATGGTATGACCTATGTGCTCTAGTTGTAAATAATGCCCCTGATTGTTTTCTTACAGTCTGAAGTTTTTCTCAATACTGTTAGCTGCAGCTACTGATAATCTACACACCTGACTATTCCTGTGAGGCACAACACTATTTGAAAAGAATCAATTGAGTCCCGAGACTTCACACATGTGATTATATACTGATGAAAACAAATTAGAATCTAAGATGCAGACATTAATGAAAACCCAATACCTAACTCTCGGGAGAATCTCCACTTAAGCTCGATGCCAAAACATTGGGCCACAAGGCTTGGTCAAACACAGTCAACCTATTTCCCTTCTCTTGGAAAGAATCCTGGAAATGCTCTGTCATCTCACAATACGTTGCTTTAGGGTTACTGGCTCACTGATGATTTTGAAAGAAAACAACCTGAAACTCTGTTGTTCTGCTAAGGTACAAATAATTCTGAAATCAACTCTTCAGATAGGCTACACGAGTCAAAAGGTATACTCTTTAAAATGACATATAATTGGAGAGGTAAGATGATGCAAAGTCTTCTACGCCTGCCGTTAGGTTTTGTGATTTGGGCAGGCACCCAGCTCGGCAGCACCTCCTCCCAGCGTTTGACAGATGGTGGAATGAGACAAAGGTTGCTGAAAGGCTTTTCTCAGAGTCTGCCAGTTGGAGGGTGCCAGAGTCAAACATCTGACATCAGGTCTGTTGCTATTTTTACTGAACCATAAGTCTGAGAATATGCTGCAGGTACGTGGAGAATTGTTCATAAATGGTAACTTGTATTGTGTCACAATGTTCAAGGCATAATTCTCTCGGATGCATTCTGGAAGCATCCTAAATATACCCCATTTGTTTGCTAACTATGGTGCATAGCCTCATTTTTGTAGAGTGCCACACTCCCAAATTTAAGGGCTAATCTTGCAGAAAAGCAAGTTTACAGGAAGTAAAGAAAATCCAACAATGAAAAATATAATAATAAAAGTTGTGTAACTTCCCTCCTTCAATTAAATGTCATGGTCATTACCTTCCAAGTTTAACATGACTTAATTATACTAGTACTTGAAATACAATCCAGAATTCCTGGACACTAGGAAATATCAACAGAGACAATGAACTATTTTTTCTCATTGCATAGTGTGATATGTCTGGCTTTCAATTAATGAAGTTAATTTGGTCTTAATTTTAATCTCTAGATATTTTGCTATGGGACATAGATATATTTAATGATATTTACATATTGTATTTATTTATACACAACTGATACCATACATGCTAATTTTCATGGTGAAATTACTAATGAATTATAATTCAAAATACAATTGATAATAAACATGTAAATCACCTATAAGTCACCACAATCAGAGAAAAAGGTTTTATAAAGAAGGGACTACTTCACTAAGACCAAAAGTAAAAGACATCAGTGGACTTCCTTTGCCAAAACCAAATGTATAAAAGAGTTATCCTTTCTTTATGTGTGATTGTGTATACAGTGCACGTTTGCATATATGTTTGCTCACATATGAGTACATGAGAGCATGAGTGTGTGTGTGTTAACATAATATGTCTTTCTTGATCAGTTTCTACTTTATTAATCAAAGTAAGGTCTTTCTATGAACCCAAATCTTGTAGCCCACTTGTCAGCCTACTTTTCCTGAGAACTGGCCTCAGCTTTCCCAATGTTGATCTAAAGGATGGTCACAACATTTGCCTGGATGTTATGTGCATTCTACGGTCTGACATTGCTCCCCAAACTTGGGCAGCAAGCAGTTTACAGTTGAGACATTTTTAGAGCCCCATTATCAATAAATAAGATTTTCTTCTTTGAAAATTGTGTACATTGTACACAATAATTAACATGTTTTATCCAAGTATGTTGCCTCAAAGAAACTGGGAAAATGTCAAAAGAAAGAACACACTATGTAAAAGCCAAGAGATGCATGAAAAAAACTGAAGCTGCATAAACAATGCTGGTGAAAGAAAGGTAATGGATGCTTCTCTCATTGTTTTAAAATTTCATCTTTATTTTTGACAGTTTCATAATGGCATATAATGAAATATACATCTATGCCAAATTCTACCAGTTTTCCCCATTCTTCCCATAAACTCACCTCACTATTTTTTGGTGGGGACCCACTGTTAGGTTCTGTTAGTGCTGCCTATATGTTCCAGGGTATGCGGCTACCCAGTAGAGCATGGGAAACCTACCAGTGGCCACACCCTCAAGGAAGGATTACCGTGCTCTCTACTTAGGTTATTCATCTTGAAAGCAAAAGGTGGTTTGCCTCTTGAGCATTCAAAAGATGAGGTGTGATCTGCACAAGTATCTACAAAAAAGTACATATGTTCATTAGATTATTGGATTATCTACTCTCTTTTTCTTGTTATTCATTTTTAATTTTTAAAGTCAAAATATAATTATAATTAATCTGTCCCTTCTTCCTTTCCTCACTCCAATCCCTTGTGTGCTACCCACCTAGCTCTCTCTCTCTCTCAAATGTGTGGCCTCTTTCCTAAAAGTAAATAATATTTATATGTAATTATATGAAAGACCTTACGAGTCTCTTTAATGTAGCTTCCATGATTTTAAGGCCTGATTACTTGACATTAAATAACCATGTAAGTGGTCTATCCCTGGGGAAAATTAATTGCTATGCTTTTAGCAACAGTTAGTGGCCTGTAATTCCTTGTCTAGGTATGGAGCTGCCGGACAGTTCCCCCTTCCACATTTGCATGTCTATTGGTATTATCCTTGCTCCTTATGGTCTTTTTTAAGCATCCATATTGCTAATGGTATCATGGGTTAGGCTTCTCTATAATTTCTAGAAGACACAATCTCACAATCACACTGAAGATTTTCTGTTCCTCTGCTTTTCACAATGTTTCCATTCACTCTTTTTCAACATTCCCTGAGTTTTGTGTGCCCAAATTTTGTTGTAGATGTATCCATGGGAGGTGAGCACACTACAATCAGTGTTTTCTGCGTTTTGTTTAAATCGTGATTTTTCTGTAATGGTCGGGATCTGTCTATTGCAAAGAGAGAAGTGCAGTTGATCAGGAATACAACAACACTTATCTTTGGGACAAGGATAGGTTCTTAGAATGAGATTAGGACTTATACCGGCTTACAAAAATGGCATTAGTAGGTTCTCTTCTGAATTGCACAATGTGACTAGGCCAGGCGAGTGGGCAAAGTTTCCAGTCCTAGGTGTAATTTTTCTTCTATTGGATAAATTTTAAACCTTACACAGCTGTTTTTTACCACCAAGAAATGAGCACTACTATTGTACGTTTTGCAGTATTTGGCCATGCTGATCACTGCTGTGGTTCGTAAGCATCACAGTGGAATAGCAATACTGGTTGTTCCCCTCTCTTAGCGAGTTGATAGCAACTTGCAGTCATACGAAATCTAGTCCTCAGGGAGGAAGCTTTCAGTTAAGACCTAAGTCAAATCCTCAGAGTCCTTCGTCCCAAGTATACTTATATGTATTATATATAAGATAAAACATAAATAGATTTCTTATGGTTTTTCAAACATTCTAAGTGTCATCCTTTCCTCAGGATATAAACTTATTTGTTAGAAAAAAAAGTCTCCCATATTAACTTTTTTTTTATAAAAAAAAAAAAAAACTTTAATTTTAGTTCTGGATAATCAGTGTCCAAATCCATCTTCCACCATGACACTGTCCCAGACTTTCATCAATTGGACATCTCTTCTGCAGGTGATAGTCCCCAGGCAAGCTTTTCTCAGTGATCGTTACTGATCTGGAGCACAATTCCTAGATTTCAACCACTTTGTTTCCCTTCTACAGAGTGAGAATTATTTGTTGAATATATTTAACATGGTATCTAATGCGGTCAAGGCAGAAAAATGTTTTACAATACATCTCTAATGGAGTGACTGAGATCTATGAATAAAAGTGACAGATGATGGATGGGTAGTTCTGCCCTGGAGCTTCACACACAGACAGGAAAACACGCAGAAGTTGCTAAGACTGGGGAGTTCAAATGTGTCACTAACAAATTAAGTTATGGAGGAATAGGACTTTGTTATGCACATGGGGAAATCTCTGGGAGCATGGTTGTTATACTCAACTGGTGTTTTAGTAGGTAAGATTTATGTGGCGATAAGGAGTCGTTCTCCATTGCAGGTGGCCCAATGTGTAGTTATGTGTACCTGCACAGCATATTTGAGAACCCAAATTCAAATACCTAAAAACAACAACAACAACAAAACTTAAATAAATGTGCTCCCAGAACTCTTACCAGGAGGCAGGAGGTGAAGACAGAAGACATAGCAGTAACCAGCAGAGAGCCAAATGAGAAAAAAATATGTGTGATTGTCTTACAGTCTAACATATGGGCCATGCGACAGTCGGGGCCATGACCCACAGTCAAGTGTACATACACACATATTGTCCACATACACATAAAAACATGCATCCCCAAAAATAAAAACATTCTTTTTTTTAAGATTTATCTATTATGTATACAGCATTCTGCTTGCATGTATGCCTGCACACCAGAAGAGAGCACCAGATCTTATCATAGATGGTTGTGAGCCACCATGTGGTTGCTGGGAATCGAACTCAGGACCTCTGGAAGAGCAGCCAGCGCTCCCAACCTCTGAGCCATCTCTCCAGCCCCTAAAAACATTCTTGATATAGAAGATATGAATGACCAAACAAGACAGGAGAGAACAGGCAATCTTCACAAATGATATTCATACATTATATTTGATTAGTAAAAAAGGAAAATAGAGATTTTCATCTATATCTACTATTTATTAATAGCCAGTTTAACATAATCATTATGCTAAAGTAATAAATTTTAAATTTATAATTTTAAAATATATACATAATAATTAAAATATATACATAAAAATTTAAGATTATATATATAATAATTTAAAATGTATTCATATCTGCATCTACTAGCCAGATGGTGTGTAATTTATACCTTTTATTTTTTATGTCAGATTAAAACATGATATTTTTAGAATGGCAAGGAAGAGTAGGAAAGAAGAAAATTCCTTCTTTTCTGCCAGTTATCACAGTTTAAGATAAAACTTATCATCTCTATTACTAAACAAGTTTCCAATCTACAATTATTTCAGAATATAAACAATAAAATATTTGCATCGTTATAGTAATTGTTCAGGATCATTCTTTCTTGACAGAAACTAATACTAACCTTTCTCCATGGCGGTACCCAGAACCTACCAAAAAGGATGGAGTAACAGAAGGAAATCCCAAAATGGAGATGAGAGTCAGTGCTTGTGAGGCACAGTATAAAGGGCCAACGAGAGCAGCACACCCTGTGTGCATCCAGGCTTTTCTTTCAGAGCAGTATATTTTTGTGGATACCTGTGAGGGCTTCAAACACAAAATATCTGAATTCAACACTTGGATCTTAAAAACACTGACTCTGGCCACTAATAGTACATTTCCATCCCATGTCTCTGTTTCCTCATTTGTATAACTCAGTAGTAGTAATGAACGTATGTTAAAAAATGATCGGGGGAGGGGGACTTGATCGCGGGGAGGGGGAGGGAAATGGGAGGCAGTGGCGGGGAGGAGGCAGAAATCTTTAATAAATAAATAAATAAAAAAAAATGAGTTAATAGATCCTGCATTTAGACCACTTCAGGATGGATGGGCAACATTCAGTAATATTGACTACATTAATAACAAAGCTATAGCCACTTTTTAAACTTAAAAATACATCTCTTTTGTTTTCAGGCCAAAGTAGAAACACAAATCCATGCTAGGATTCATCGCAGAAAATTGTCTCTGTAATGATGACTCTCCAGGAACTGGAGGAAGTGGGGTCAGGATCAAGCTGATTGAGTGGGGAGATCAAATTACCAAAGTCAACAGCAAACGTATAGGGGCTGTTTCTGGGTTCTAGGGTTATTTACACAGTACGCAAAGCAGATACTACTTTAGTGCATGAGTCAGACAGAGGGTATCGGTGGCTGAAATCAGCAACACAGGGGACTGGTTGTCCCTGATGTGGTAAAATCATGCGGCCTTGGAATAACTGACAAGGTGGTAACCGTTAGACAGTGGCTGTATTGGCAGCTTGAGAGCAGCAGTTTTGCTGCATTGAGGTGGGTGTTTAGAAACGGCTAGGAGTCTTTTTGAAGGATTGGATGTCTGTTCAAACTTTATTCTCCTAGCAGTTTCACTGATGCTATAATAGACAGTGACGGATATAAAGGGATACCATTGTGAAAAGTTATTTCACCAGGTAGGAAACTTGCGAGGGGATTTATATTTCAAAATGACAGTGTCCTAAAACACACATCAAAAAGTATCTTGAGGGCTGGCGGTTGTTCTCCGTCCTGAGTTCATTCCCAGCAACCATGTCACATCTTACTTAAGCACACATGCAGACAGAACACTGTATACATAATATATAAATAAATAAATCTTAAAAAAAAAAAAAAGTATCTTGAGAAAAACAGGTTCAGAGTTGCAGCCTAGGAAACAGCATTGCTCAGAACCTTAGGTAAAAGGAAGAAAAGGAACAACAGATAGCCCTTTAATATCTGGAGCTTGTAGTCTTCGTTGGAGTTAATTTTGTACATGGAATAAAGTTTAAAAATCAGTATCAACCACAATGT
This sequence comes from Microtus obscurus, assembly GCA_963919715.1. NCBI lineage: Eukaryota > Metazoa > Chordata > Mammalia > Rodentia > Cricetidae > Microtus > Microtus obscurus. Next base: position 5,731,992 of record CAWTZC010001616.1, on the reverse strand, counting down.
TGATTGCAGACTAACAAAGCATCCATGTTCTCTTAAAGCAAAACTGTACAAGATTCTGCACCTCTCTTTCCGCAATTCCAGCCTCTGGATTATGACCTTGTTTGGTTAGTCATCAATGATGATTACAACTTTTGGGAGAGTTGTAGCATCTTAGCCTCAGACACTAATGTCAGTAGGTGAATTATATCAAGAAATTTAACTCTTCCTTTTCTATGCCATGGCACTAAAAGTATCAAAGCAATAGAAACATACCTTTGGAAAGTACATGCGCTAAGGTACAAGATACCTTCACGGAGCTCTGTTTGTTATTTTCATTTTGGAAACATTTCTTTAAAGACTCAGAAAGAATTCATCTCCTAATTCTAAATTTGACTTCTGATTTCACTGAGGCTCAATTTTCCCTTAAATAAATAAAAAAATAGTATTACCACTGGATTTTTAAAGACTAAATATTTTCTTCTTTGGCATTTTGCAACTTAGTATCATAGGTTGGTGGAATGGTGAGCCCTTTGGACACAGGTTCCTTCAGATCTTAAGTTGAGGGAAAAGTAGAGAAGAGAAGCAACCTTCAGTGCTCTTCCTCAACATCTCCCAGCTAGCTTTGCAAGCCCTAATTTCCTCCTCGCACTGCATATTGGAGGGAATGATGGGAAAGTTGGCCCTTCCTACACTAGTCATTCCAGGTTAATTTGTAGCACTAATATTAGGACACTAAATGCCTATATGGCAAAATAGATACAGATCAGTATTCTCACAACCTAAAATTGGTGGCAAAGTTGTTGCTACACTTGCAAACAAATGCAAGCAGCAGAGGAGGAAGACCCTTGTGAGAGTCTAAAGACATTGGTTTGAAATGTCCTTGCTGCCAGTTTCCCAAAGGCAAAACTCTCCAACTTTCTAAAATATTAAGTTTAAGGAAGTGGTTTTTAATCATAAAGCAAAGAAAACCAGACCACAAATCACAATCCCAGAGAACCTAGAAAATAATGAAAACACTAAGAGTGACATACATAGATCTAATCTACATGGGAAGTAGAAAAGGACAAGATTTCCTGAGTAAATTGGGTGTTTGGGAACTTTGGGAGGAGAGGGGAGGGTTACAGAGGGGAATAGAGAAAAATGTAGAGCTCAATAAAAATCAATAAAAAATAGAAAGTAATAAGATATGGAGATATTGTTGAGGATGAAAATAAATGGAGGAAAGTAAATTACACACATGTTTATTTCTATGTATTTTGAATTACAAGGAGTAACACATTAAGTAGAAGTTTGTATCCCATCCACCAGCCTCTCAGGTGGCATGTTCAGGCTCACAGTTACTGAGACTGTTCTTTCAGTCAGTATACATTATAATACGTAGCAAATTGAGAACTGACTCAGAATTTTAAACAAGCTCTGTGGCCAGTGTCAGGAGATCACCTCTTCAGTTGTGGCTCCCTCTCCCAGTTGTCATATTTGGATACTAATGCCCCAAAGTTTACATCTAGTTCTTTTTTCTTGGGATTCATTGCTTTACTGTTCTCCTCTTCCTCTTCCTCCTCCTCCTCCTCCTTCTTCACAGCCCTGAGCGTATGAACATGTACACTAACCCAAACATGAAGTCCTCAGACATTTTTAAAACCTATCCTTTCTAGCAGGTGGCAATATGTTCATAAAATGATTAGCATTGTTAGCTCCTGATGCTGTTAGGGTAAAGCAGCATTAGACTGTGATTAAATGATGCTAAGTGTTCTGTTTTTCTCTGTTTGTTTAGAGACATTTTTAGGGAAAGTATTTGTTGAAAAATAGACACTAGGCTTTATTGTGTTAAATTTTAGGAGGTCCCCAGAATTGCTCAGAGTATGGATTGCACAGTAGAACACCACACACAGCACCGGGGCCATTATAGAAATGCAGAATCTCAGCCCTGGTCTGCATCTACTGAATCACAGTCTTCACAGTAGCAAGAGCACTGCAGTGCACATCGGAGGAATAAATGTGACATTTGCCTTTCTGAGTCAGTCACCACACTAAATATAACACTTTCCAATTCTTTTGCTTTTCCTCCGCAATGAAACCCAAATACTGTATATGCTAACTAAACATAAAAATAACAAACTGAATTATACCAATGTTTGTAACATACTAAAAATATGGGATTATTTGTGGGTGCAAATGGAAAGGATTGTTTTAGATTCTACAGCAGGGTACTGAGTCAGGAACTGATCAAATGTCTAATATGAAACGAGAGAAAATGTTGGTGAGAGCTGTAATCCATGAGACTAATAAAACCTAATGTTTCCAAGATAATTTTACATATAAATGAGGCATCTTTAAAGAAATGGTATGGGTTATTCTTTCTGTATTCAGTCCTGCGTTATTTTGCTGTAATTGCTCTCATTTATCATCTTCATTGGGTTGAAGATAGCACAGGAAAAAATCCTACAGAAGTGGTTTTGGGTGTTTTGTACACTCTTTGTATTTCTGGCAGCAGAATATTATTTTCTGTTCAACAAATTGTGAGTGCCTGCATGCGTGCTCACACTGAGGCCTTCGAGGTTCAATCTGCTGTGAGATTTCAGTTTCTCTCTGTTAACAACATTGAATTGGCAAATTAATTGTTCGGAATTCATTTGTATTATGTGTATTAAAATAAAATGAAGACAGTATGTTCTTCATTTTTTATTTTTAGATTTCATGCGTGTATTTCAATGTCTACAGAGTAAATATGTGTCTTGAGGCACCTCTTGTGGTGACCTACCATGATCCTAGCCATGGTGGGTTCATACATTTCAGGGTAGAAGCGTGAGAAGAACATTAGAAATGTTAGACGGGAAGAACAAAGATAACAAGGAAACACAGAACAGTGAATGCTGGATTCTCACCAGCATTTAATTTCCATGCACTTTTAAATATTTGTTTATTTATTTATTCATGCACTTTTAAAATATTTATTTATTTATTTATTTATTTATTTATTTATTTATGCACTTTTATACCCCAATACAAATTGGGAGAAGAGGGCAAGAAAAGCACAATAAGCTCAAACTCTTTGGCATTCAGACTAGGTGGAATAGGCTCACATTTCTGGGTTTCTGCGGTTAGGTCCAGGTTTATACTGGCCAGCTCCGTTATCCATTTCCTGTAAGATTTTGTTGATGCTCCCTTTTTCTTGTCACCCACATTCTGGTGTCCTTGTGTCTATGTATCATACACGTGCACACACATAGGTAGGTGTGAGAGCATCACAAGGAAAACTTGACACAGAAGTGAATCAATGGTTTGTTTTGCAAATATACCTGACAAAACAAGGTGGTGAAGGGGAGATTAAAGGATTGATGAGACATGAGCTGGGGTGAGGGGGCGACAAAATTGGCTGCTCTGCATTCAGGGATTTCTCAGGAGTTTTATGTAATGTGTGAATTCCATTGCTTGCACTCCTTTTCCACATTACTCAATATGGAACATGAAAAGTCTCAAGTCTCTTTGTTGTTTTTGTAGTTGTTTTTTCTTCCTGAGTCAATTCTCTCTCTCTCTCTCTCTCTCTCTCTCTCTCTCTCTCTCTCTCTCTCTCTTTCTCTCTCTCTCCATCTTATAGTGTTCCAAATAGTACTTGCAGTTTATTAATTTCTAATTTTTTTTGATTCTAGTCTACTAGTCAGTAGGCTGATATTGATGACACCATTAGTAATGTTAAGGTTCCACTCATGTGTTTCATTCTGCATCTTACTATTACTCTACTATTCTTAAACAACATATAGCCTTCCATAGTCTACACTGTGAGCAGTTGATCATTTCATAAAATCTGAAAGGAAATGATTATTGCCAAGTGATACTTGTCGAGAAAGAGAAGGATGCTTTGCTGGTCCTTTCCTTTGTTGCATGCCTGTTGCATATTTAGCCAGTAGCTTTTCAGATAAATTGAAGAAATTTAATTGTGCTTGAAACAAGGGAGCCAAAATGGTGGACTAGGAGCTGAGAAAGTATATGACCTTCTGGAGTCTTGGGGAAGATTCTAAGTGAGTACTTAGTGTAACATGTTTCATGCAAACTCAACTAGTTGAGGCTTGTCTTTAATGACTAGGTGATGAATACAGAGTAGATGACCTTCCTTTTTGGGTTTGTGATTGCTTCAGAGTTTTGCCTTCTGTTGGGGAGTAGGTAGAGGATATGCTAGTGACAGATAATAAGAGATAAAATCAGGACCTGCACCACAGAAGGGCAGACTTTGGTTTAGACCTGTATTGTTGCTATTTTTGTGGCTGGGCTTAGGCCTGCTTAACCAACCAAATAAAAATGAGACTGGAGCAAGTGGCAGAACCACCAAGGCTTCACCAGAGGCAGGAGGCAATTCCTATGTGGCTAATCTTCATGACCCAGGAGGATTGCTCACAGTGTGGATATACATACATGGTGATAGACTCATCAGTTTTCTGGAGGAAAGATTGCTTTGCAAGCAGAAGTCAATGGATCATTTGAAGAACTGAATAGTTTTCTGTCAACGTCCATCATTGAAGTGAATTTGAAGTCACAGTACTCCAGGACAATGTATATTCAGGGTTCTGTGAGCAAAACAAAACACATAGGAAATATGTTCAAAATTAAAGCTCATTTACAACAAATAACAATAGCTGTGGCCCCAACCCGTATTTACCAAGTGATGTGAGACAATCAGGATGTTTGATACAATATTAACTTTTTTATTGGAACTTTTTATTGGAAACAGTAGCTGCTGGGTGCATTCACGGGACTTCTGAAATAATACTATGCTTCTTCATATATAAGTTGTGAGAGGAAGAGGCTACCCCAGTATCACTCAAATTATATATCTATCAGTCTGTTTGTTCTACCTCCCATTCGTCACCTTTAGGCCTCATTTCTCCATTATTTATTGCAATAGTTCAGGAAACCTGGCATGGACAAACACAATGCAAGATGTTATGGTCATCAATAGCTGGCAGGATTCCCCTCTTATTTTCTCTAGTTGGTGACAGGTGCAGGGAGACTGGACAGTGTATGCCATGTTTTAGAAATGTTTCAGAATGTAAAAGTTACAACTTTGAAACGGTAATGATGGTAGTGATGTGTAAGTTGCTGTTATTGGTTTTCCCCAAGATACTTTGTACTGATCTTCATTAAGAGGAAAGAAAGTTAAGTCAACCAGACTGACACATAATGAGGCTTTCTTGCCTCTTTTGAGAACATTGCATAGAATAATACAGTGAAAGGGAAAGCAGATTTTGAATAAGTAAGGTATCTAAATTCACATACCAGCATGACTTTGTGACCTTGAAGAAAGTATTTAACCTTTCCAATCTTCAATTTTATCATCTCTATAACAGCAATTATAAAAGCTAGCTCATGGTGTTCCTGCAAGAATTTAATTAGATAATGGACATTATGTGCTTACCACAGAGATGGGGACATTGAAAGCACTCAATACACAGCAATTATCCCATAACTGTGACGTTTATAGAATACAATCATGAACAAACTGTTTTTTTTAAAGTGCATCATGAAGTCATTTTCAGAGTGAACATCACTTTGAATTCCATTAAAATTAAATTTTGAAGAACATCTTTCATTTAAAGCCTTTCACCTTTGGCCTAACATACACACAGTCTACAACTGCAGGAGGGATATCACACGCAAGAGTGTTGGGTTGACCTTTGGCTCTTAACAATGCATCTTCCTCACACTTATATACTGTCTTATTTTAAATTCACTTTCATTTTATATTTTTGTTTTATGAGAATATAATAAAATTATACTCTCTTCCCTTTTCTTCCTCTAAATGGTCCTACACATCTCTCCTTGCTCTCTACCAAATTAATGGCCACTTTTTTGACATTAATTATTATTACATGCATATATGTACATGTTTACAAATATATTACAAACCTGTTCAGTCTGTATATTATTACTATGTATATTTTTAAGGACGACCTTTATATGTTCTTTCTTGACTAAGACTATTTTCCCAGCTCTCTGAATTTCTTGGATGTCTTTGTGTAAAGTTGTAGCTTCTTGTGTAGGGTTGAGGTCTTATGGGCTTTTCCACCTCTACTTTATCATATCTATTGGTATTGTCCTCATTCACCTCATGTTTAGGCAGCCACACTGATGAAACGGTAAGGTTTAGCTTCTGACATTACTAGGAGACATAATTATCTTAGGGTTACTATTGCTATTATGAATCACCAATACCAAGGCAACTTATAGAAGAAAACATTTAACTGGGGTTTGTTTACAGTTTCAGAGTGTCAGTTCATGAACATCTTGACAGCAGGCAGGCAGGCATAACTCTGAGCTTACTTATTTTTTGATCCGCAGGCAGGAGGCAAAGAGAGACTAGATCTGTTTTGAGTTTTTGATGTTTTTGTGTTTGTTTGTTTGTTTGTTTGTTTGTTGAGGCAGGCTTTCTCTGTGAAACTGTCCTGCCCTTGCTGGAACTCACTTTGTAGACCAGCATGGTGCTGAACTCAAAGAGATCTGCCTACCTCTACCTCCTGGATGCTGGGATTAAAGGCCTGGGCCACCACCTCCTGGCTTGCTGTGCACTTTTGAAACCTTGCAGCACACCCAAATGCCTCACTTTCTCTCACCCAACCATACTTCCTTTTCTTTCTTAGCACTCCTCAGTGAGTAGTCAGACATGCTAAACTATGAACCTGTGGAGCCCATTTTCATTTAAACCACCACAAAAACCTCCTGGCAAACTCTCTGATCACCTGCTTCTTGCAATGTTTTAACCCCCTCATCTGTAAGGTTTCCTGAGAGTTGGGGAATAGAAGTGTTTTGGAGAAGTATCCATTGGAACTGGGCTGGATAGCTCTGCCTTTTGATTGGTTATGATTTTCTGTAGTGGTTTGCTGCAGTGGTTGCTAAGAGAAGTTTCCCTGATATGGATGCAGACTGCACTTATCTGTAGGTATAAGACAGATGTTTCTATTGTGCTGGTTTAAATAAAGTGGTGGAGTATTCTTCACTAATATCAATGACTTCACTGGTGCTGGGTAATAGGGTAGGTTGCCAGTAGCAGGCATGACTTATCTCCTGTTGAGCAAGTCTTAAGTCCAACTGGAGAGCTGTTGGTAATCGTCAAGATCTGCATGCCAGCGCTGTGCCTTTAGGCTTCACATATCACACAGGTCATTGAAGTGGTTCGTCGTCATCATAACTGCCTAGAAATGCTGGCTACCTCCTTCCCTTGGAAGCTTGCAAGGTACTTCCTGGTACCAGGAAAACTAGTCCTTAGGGAGGTGGCAACAAAGTTGGTTCTGGCTCAAAGGTCTCTGCTCAAAGGTCTCTGATCCATGTTTCTGAAATGCATTCTGTCTCCAGCCATAGGGATTTACCTTCCACCTTTAGGAGACAAGCAAGGGTTAAACAGCAATAGACTATATATTTTAGGGTCTCTCAAGCAGCCCTGACCAAAAACTTAGAAGAGGACATGTCGTGTCTCTTAATGGATTTTTGGGGGTGCTTTTAAAGGGAGTATTGTCATCTCAGGAGAGAAAACTTATTAAAATAATATACGTATACTAATACACAAGATTATGCATATCATATGTTTCTTTATATGCAAAGACTTAATGGTACGATTTCTTTTTTTTTTTAATTTATTTATTTATTTAAGATTTCTGTCTTTTTCCCACCGCAGCCTCCCATTTCCCTCCCCCTCCCCCAGTTAAGTCCCCCTCCCTCGTCAGCCCAAAGAGCTATCAGGGTTCCCTGCCCTGTGGGAAGTCCATGGACCACCCTCCTCCATCCAGGTCTAGTAAGGTGAGCATCCAAACTGCCTAGGCTCCCACAAAGCCAATACGTGCAGTAGGATCAAAAACCCATTGCCATTGTTCTTGAGATCTCAGTAGTCCTCATTGTCTCTATGTTTTTTCCCAAGACGGTTTTATCCCAGGCTTTTTCAAACCCAGGTCAGCTAGCCTTGGTGAGTTCCTGGTAGAAAATCCCCATTGTTTCGGTGTGTGGGTGCACCCCTCGCGTTCCTGGGTTCCTTGCTCGTGCTCACTCTCCTTCTTCTTCTCCTGATTTGGACCTTGAGATTACTGTCCGGTGCTCCAATGTGGGTCTCTGTCTCTGTCTCCTTTCATCGCCTGATGAAGGTTGATATTCAGGAGGATGCCTATATGTTTTTCTTTGGGTTCTCCTTCTTATTTAGCTTCTCTAAGATCACATATTAGAGGCTCAATGTCCTTTGTTTATGTCTAGAAACCAAATATGAGTGAGTACATCCCATGATCCTCTTTTTGGGTCTGGCTTACCTCACTCAGGATCGTGTTCTCTATTTCCATCCATTTGCTTGCAAACTTCAAGAAGTCCTTGTTTTTTATTGCTGAGTAGTACTCTAATATGTATATATTCCATACTTTCTTCATCCATTCTTCAATTGAAGGGCATCTAGGTTGTTTCCATGTTCTGGCTATTACAAACAGTGCTGCTATGAACATAGTAGAGCATATACTTTTGTTGTATGATAAGGCCTCTCTTGGGTATATTCCCAAGAGTGGTATTGCTGGATCCAGGGGTAGGTTGATCCCAAATTTCCTGAGAAACCTCCACACTGCTTTCCAAAGTGGTTGCACAAGTTTGCATTCCCACCAGCAATGGATGAGTGTACCCCTTTCTCCACACCCTCTCCAGCAAAGGCTATCATTGGTGTTTTTTATTTTCGCCATTCTGACAGGTGTAAGATGGTATCTTAAAGTTGTCTTGACTTCTTAATGGTACGATTTCTATGAACTCTTTCAGGCGTCTTTATTTTCATTTTACCTTCTCCTTTCCTCTTCTGCAAAAATAATTTTCTGATAGCCTGTTTCAGCAAGAGAAGAACACACACTCTGACAGACTTCCCCCTAATATGTGTGCAGGCTAATTAGAACTCTCAAATTATTGCTTATTAGTTTAAACACAGAGTAAGCTGAAATATAGTGAGGACAATGGAAGGCTTTGTATTCATCTCCCCTCTGTTTCTGTTTTACTCATTCAGTCCTGGTTAATGTCAGGCAGATTCTCCCCAGTGGAACAGTGAATAAGCAATGCCAGCTGAAGAACTGTGCTGCACGTTCCACGAGAACCAGTAAGCAAGGTCTTGGTGCTTCTGGTATGTGGTCATTGTAGAGAATATGGATCACCTTTCTCTGTAAATCAGAAAGGTGGTGTTATCCTTAGTGCTGTCTTCACTGGGAGCTGTAAAATATGTTTGTTTTCTAGGTTTGTGAAGTAGATTTAATTCAGTTAAATTCTGAGGAAGACATAAACCAACAAAAAGATATTTCGTGTAGATCCACAAAGAGACTTCCTGACCTTTTTTTTTTTCCAAATGAAAATGAAATAGTAGCAACATTGTATCTTCTAAGTTGGGTATCAAACATCAAGTATTGGTTTGCTTGTTTCCTTTGAGAGAAGAGGAACAAAAGTTTCATGGACTTTGCTAGCCATCGGTACATTGAGAATTCCATTGAATTCAGTTGGATAAAACAATAGCACCTCAAAATCTGCTCTTGGAGTTTAGGTCTTAACTGGAAGTGTACGTCTATCCTTTAATTGTTGTACCCTATATATGAAGATTCTGGAAAAGCTAACCTGTGCTTTGGCAGATTTCTAAGAAGTTCCCCTCTTGATAGTAATACAGAACAGTGTCCCTATGTTGACAGCATTGAACTCAGATGCAATGTTTCTTATGAGCATGAGCTTAGCTATCTGTCATAGGGACTAATCAATAGACTATGACCCTACAACATACCTTGTAACAGAGAGCAAAATCTCTTTCCTTAGGTAGTTTTTGAACTATTTTCTTTTCTTTGTCCTTTCCTATCAAGTGTCAGTCTTTTAGAGGGCTTCATCTCAGGGAGTCTTGTCTGTTGCTAGACTGTCAGACTTTCCATGCTGCTCTGAACTTCTCAAACATAACTAGTAGGTATTATGCTATCGCAGTAAAGTAACCAATAAGAACAGGGGGAATGCACTAGACTCAGAGATGAAGATGTTTTATGTGTTCGAAGGATATCATCACACTGAATATTTCAACTCCAAACAGAACTATATCATCTGCAAATGATATGCTATCTTTGGAGTGAGAACACAACATTTCTGTATTTGTTTGATTACATGAGGTTATGCTTATAGCTTTGATCACAAATATACTTTGTACTATTTTTTATGCTTGGAATAGAATTAAGGGTTTTGCACATAATTAACTACATGCTCAACCTCCCATAATTTACTTCTGCCTGTGTTACAGCAGCCAACAAGAAGATATTTAATTCAAGGAGAAAAACAAAAGAAATTTATAATATTTCAACCATAATTAAGGTTGGATTTATGAACTTTTAAATAAAGCAATGTTGACATATCATTCAGTAGAATTACCTATAACTTAATTAAATATTAAGATTTCTAGACCCGGGCAGTGGTAGCACATGCCTTAAATCCCAGCACTTGGGAGTCAGAGGCAGGAGGATCTCTATGTATTCGACGTCAGCCTGGTCTACAAGAACTAGTTCCAGGACAGGTTCCAAAAAGCTACAGAGAAACCCTGTCTCAAAAGACAAAAAAATCAAAACAAAAGAAAAAAGATTCCTAGAGACCCAGTCACCTGATGATAGTTTAGTCTCATCTATCTATACAAATCCTCCTCTGTTTTTCACAAGAAAATGTTTAACATTTCAAGAACATGTGAATATTGTCTGGAGAGGAAGAGAGGAGGAGTTTAAACAAATAAGCACTGTATGTAGTGTTAGCACTGGGATTAATGAAGGCAGTATTTCATTGACTTTTTAATCTATTTGTCCTTATGTTAGAAGGTGGGAAGTCAGTTGGCCTAATCAATTTTTATCCTGAAGACTATAATTAATGTCAAAATCTTGATCGTGACAGTATACTAATATCTCTTTGTCAATATGATGCATGTTGTATTTCCAGTTGTCAGGTAGGAGAATGTTGTAACTTCTTATGTATGTGCTATTTAAATGTCAAAGTCAGTAAAATGGTTGAAAAAATCACTTGATATACTCAAAAGTATGCATCATAAACATATACAAGTACACACAAACATGAGACCATATTGTGAATAATTTTTAGTAGTTTTTAAAATTATGTGTGTCACTGAAGGTCGTTTGTATTTGGGTGCTCACAGAGACCAAAAAGAGGGCATTGGCTGTCGCTCGGAGCTGGAAATCAAAATAGCACCTGATGTAAGTGCTAAGACCAGAACCAGTGTCCTCTGAAAAAGACGTAGGTGTTCTTTTTTTTTTTTTTTTTTTTGGATTTTTTTGAGAAAGGGTTTCTCCATAGCTTTTTGGTTCCTGTCCTGGAACTAGCTCTTGTAGCCCAGGCTGGCCTGGAACTCACATAGATCCCCTTGCCTCTGCCTCCTGAGTGCTGGGATTAAAGGCGTGTGCCAGCACCGCCCAGCTGAAGTAGGTGTTCTTAATGAAATGAGCTATTTCTTGAGCCCTGAGACACCACCTTAGCACAGCAATGTCATTAGATGTGATTTAGAATTCTGTAATGAAAGAACTGTACTGTCATCTGTCTATTTCCAGATCTATCACAGTCTTCAGCGGGGACTGTGGTCATGGCAACTTTGCTTTACTATGGCACAACCTTCCTGAGTGCCTACCCATGCCTTTTAAACATTCAATTTATATATCTCTTTACGCAACATACAGCTATCTCTATCAATAGACTCCTTCACATTAGGAGTAACGAGAAGAGATTTGAACCCTTGAGCGTGTTATCAAAGTGCAAAATTTCCTTCTGCAGGGTTCTATGAAAGCAGGAAGATGTCAGAGATGGCTTAAGAGATGGCACTAGACAAAATCAGTAATCTTTACAATTCTTTGGGTTCTTGAATCTTTACAACATACATTTGAAGTGTGTAAACAAAAGTCTATTATAGAAATATGTTTTCCTCAGAAATTATTTGGTCGACTGGAATTAATACTAGGTTGAGTGCACATGAGGAATAGAAGGTTTTATTCGTATTTCTCTTTCCTCAAGTGACTCACACAGATTATTCTAACAAATGAGGAATTAAAGTTCATAAATATAATTTCAATTATATTAGAAATGCTATACATTTCTTTTGCTTCTTTCTTTGAGTTAAAATACCATTTTGTTGGCTGGGACAGCACATGAGGAACTAAATGATGGGAGGCTAGTGATGTTGCTAAGTGTGTAAAAAAGCCCCAGATCTATGCTAAACATAAAATATAAAGTAAAATTGAAATCAAAGATAAGAGCATAATCTCATGGAATCAAACAGATAAAGAAAGTTTGCACTTTCACTGTTATGGTAGTACGGAATTCAGTGTTATATTTAATATCTGTAGGTGTGCCTGTGTACAGGTGTACATAGTCCAATATTACATTTAATATCAGTAGCTGTACATGTGAACATGTGCATATAGCATTGTGTTCTACTCAATATCAGTAGGTGTACACATATGTATGTGTACACAACACAGTGTTCTGTTTAATATCAGTGGTGTGCCTGTGTACAGGTGTACATAACCCAGTATCCCATTTAACATCAGTAAGAGTACATATGAACATGTGCTTATAGCACAATGTTCTACTTATATCATAGGTGTATGCACATGCCTGTGTACACAGCCCCGTGTTCTGTTTAATATCAGTAGTATGCCTGTGCACAGGTGTACAAAACCCAGTTGTCATTTTGATAACAGTAAATGAATATGTGTGCATGAGCATATTTATACGATGTACCAATCAGCTGAAACAACATGGAGCAAGAATCCCATGCACTTGACATGTGATATTTATGAATGGATTTAGTTGCTGTAATAATTTTGATTCTGCAGCCTTGGCAATTATAATACTATACTAATGTAATGTTTCTACACATCTAGTTGGATAGGAACCACTTTATCTCTTCTAAATTTTAAGAAGATACTCTTTTGTAATATGTTCAAAGAACTATATTTTGAAGTGGACAAGAATTGTTTACAATAAAAATGAATATATAGAAAGAAAACATTAAACAGCTATAAACAGTGTAATGGTTGCTTGGAAACCCTAATATATAATTAAGATATATTGACATTGAACATGTGTTTTAAAATATCTATAGAAAGTTAATTTTAAGATAATTGTCTTAAAATAAATAAAATAGGCTTAGGAGTTATGGGGTCTTAAAATAATAAAGAGAAAATGTTGACAGCATTAAATATTCCACAGCTCGAGTTCTAAGACACCCTACAAATAGAAAAAATCCCATATCTTCTGCAATATTAAACTTTACTTAATACTGATTTTCACATGATTCTAAAAACTATAATAAATTTTCAATATTTAAATTGAATATGCAAACAAAATCCAAAACTTTCTTGTTTTAAGCTTCTTGCTCTAATCTCATGTGTTTCTGTTTGAAATTATTTCTCAGTTGATATTTTTATAGACGACTTTTCTATACATACTCTCCTTTCTGCGATGTGATACACCGTATTTTAAGTTGTGGCAAAAGAAATGAAAGCACTTGTTATCTGTAAGTTGTTGCAGAATTGCCTTGATGGCACAGTTCATGAAAAATTCAGAGATCTAAACATCATAAAAAGTAAAACTTTAATATAGGCAGTGGCATTGAAAGTTCACTTCATGGAGAGCATTGGCATTTCCGAAAGAGCTTGCCCTTACCCAGTGCATCAAAACTAAACCCGGAATTTCATTTGCACCTATTACAATTTTCTAATGTAGATGCTATCACTATTGCTATTTTTCAGTAGGGTAAGAACAGTACTAATTTTAGATGACTACTAAGTAACTATGAAGACAAACGCACATGTTGCTCTCCAATCAAATGCATTCTGCACTCATTTGCACAGGGTTTGTGAAGTAAAAGTGAGGCTGTGGGCAAGGTTTAAATTCACATTGAAGGGTTGGGTGGGGCAAAAAAAAGTCAGCGAATGAAACCTTATATAAATTTCAGTATTAGTTGTAAGAAATGCTCGTTAAATTTCAATTAGATAAACAAATCAAGTCAAGACATTTTGTTTAGATTTGGCCAGAAATTAAGAATCATTATAAATTGAATGTAGTCACAGGGTGAAATTTCTATTAGTGGAACCTTGTCAATGAATTGTGTTAATGGGAGAAAAATTTACGTTCTTATATGTCAGAAGAAAAATAGAAATTAGCAGTGTTCTATTCTCTGTGTTCTTTCAAACAACTGACCTTCAGTCGGACATTGTATGTTATGCTGTGTTGGGAGATTGTACCATGAGGATGAAAAAAAAATAATTCCTAATATCAGATCTCACAGTCTGATGCTATAGCAAACTGCTGAAAAATAAGAGTCATGGACCAATTCCAAGTGATGGACTGCAGTATGGAGACCTTTCAGGACAAACAGCGATCATGTGCCATTGTCAATGATTCTCTCTCTAGGCTGGGGATGTTCAGAAGACATGTGTAATGTAGATGTGTATTTAGGTATGCTAAAAATAATGGAGAGGCGAAGATCCACAGTAACGTGGTTGAATCCAAGAGGCAGGAGGTAGAAAAGTAGGGTATAGATTTCGACAGGAAACCAGGGAAGTTTCTGAAGGAAGCTGGGTCCCTCTGGTTCATTGTGAACAAAAGTACAATTTAAAATTTAGTTGTACAATTTACTAATTGAGAATGTCCCATAAATAATGTATAGTATGTCTTGTTGGGCATAATTTAAGTTCCCATAAGGATGACCATTTTCCTTTTTGTACTAGACCTTTCGGATTTTTTTCCTGTTATAGGTTAATCTTTATTCACCTGAGGAAAACTAAATCATCAGAATGCTGAGAGTGGAGCAAAGCCAGAGAACAGGCACGAAGCGTGTAAAATCTAAATGCTGAAAATATGTTTAATGATGTATTTTTAAATAGACAACACGACTGTTATTTGGAAAAATATTCACTTAGCAAAAATATATTCATTATTGTATACACATTAAGATTATATAATTGAATTTCAGAAAGAGTACAAAGGGCCACTGGAAAGTTATCCCTAGAAAAGACAACAGGGGTGAGTCTTAGTAGCACGAGGAGCAGAAAGTGGGTGGTAATGGCAGCCTGCAGGGAGAGTTTGGCACTGGGCACTGATGTTGTTTCTGCTGCAACCGTTATCTGTCCAAGTAATTGCAAAACAAACTTAGCATCATTAGTCAGACAAACATATGATGTGCCTGTGTCTTACACCTTATAAACTGAATAAAGAAAACTATTTTCTCCATATTCAAAACATAATGTAGCATTTAAAAGAGTACAGAAGAATTACATTGGCCTAGGAAGGTAGGCAGTTTGTAAAGCAAGACTTAGTTTTAAAAGTGAAGTCTATAATTCGTGATCCTAGAGAAGCTAAATAAAAAGGTGAACCCAAAGAAAAACATATAGGCATCCTCCTGGATATTAACCTTCATTAGTCGATGAAAGGAGACAGAGACACATTGGAACACCAGACTACAACCCCAAGGTCCAAATCAGGAGCAGAAGGAGAGAGAGCACAAACAAGGAACTCAGGACCGCGAGGGGTGCACCCACACACTGAGACAATGGGCATGTTCTATTGGGAACTCACCAAGGCCAGCTGGCCTGGGTCTGAAAAAGCCTGGGATAAAACCGGACTCGCTGAACATAGTGGACAATGAGGACTACTGAGAACTCAAGAACAATGGCAATGGGTTTTTGATCCTACTGCACGTACAGGCTTTGTGGGAGCCTAGGCAGTTTGGATGCTCACCTTACTAGACCTGGATGGAGGTGGGTGGTCCTTGTACTTCCCACAGGGCAGAAAACCCTGATTGCTCTTTGGGCTGACGAGGGAGGGGACTTGATTGGGGGAGGGAAATGGGAAGCGGTGGCGGGGAGGATGCAGAAATTGTTAATAAATAAATAAATTTTTTAAAAAAGTGAAGTCTATTTGAATGAATTGGACAAAGTTATATAATTTCAAGAGCAAATACTATTTGGGAGTATTGCTATAATATAGAGGGTTTTAAGGAGAAATATATTTCTAACTGTTGTATTTAAAATATTATTATAGTACTTAGTAACCTAAAATTATCTTTAGGGAATTGGAAGTGTTTAGACTAAAGAAAAAGTCTATGTGATGAAGATTCTCTTTGTAGTTTTTGAAATTCTCAGTTGTTAACTGGCCTACCTCACCCCAGCATCTTCAACTCTTTGTGATCCAGCAGCTGCAACAGCAGTGCTAGATGTATTAATATCCTGGAAACTCCAAACAAGTCCTCTGTTATGTCATGTTGGTGATGTTGATGAGTGACTTCAAGAAGTACTGCATATCTCAGCGATGCAAAGAACTGCCCTCGCCACATGCTTTTTTTTTTTTTCATATAGGTTAAAAGTGGAAGCTATGATCACATTGCTTTCTCTCTTCATTTGGGGTAGAACTAAAAGATTTTCATGGAGTTATTCTCACTTGCAATAACACAAAACACCAGGGATGCATTGTGCCACAATATACAACTTACCCATATTACCTGCCTTCAAGGAGGATTTTGACTGATAAATGATTTGCTGCCTCTCATTTAATTTTCAAAACTTACTTTATAACTGTTGATAATAGATATTTATAGCTGCATAATTTTAAGTGTATGTTTCATGTTAATCTTATAAATATTACTTGAAATACTTATAAAATTAATGCTATATTTACCTTTATATATCTGGGTGCCCAGACCTGGGTTTTCATGTATTGTGTATGTAGTGTATGAATTTTGCTCTGTTCCAATTAAATAACTCTGACACCGATCAAAGGATTTAAGATACTATTTTATCCAGTTGTGAACTTACCTCTCAAAGAGGACGACCATTTCTACAAGGAACCTCCGCTTTTATACAATTGTCTTGATATACTTTAGTATGAGATTCGAGGAAGGATAGACTGAATCCTAGCCTGCCAAGAAAGCTCTAGCTACATTGTCATTTCCATGGCAACCATGGAAGGGAAGGCAAGAGTGAAGACTCCCCCATCTGGTGAACAATGAAAACACACATTTTCCTGTTTCTGACCAGCTTCTGGCTTGATTCTGTGTGCTAGCACTAAGAATCTCATAGTTCTATATGTTGTTTTCCAATAATCAAGATATGTCTCAGTTTTTGCAGTTTGTAAAAAGGTAGCCATGACTTCTGGACCCCAGCGTGTCTTTGTTTTGCACCTTCATTAGTTCTATCAATATCTTAAAATGGATGGCCATACTTTCCTTGTCTCACTCAGATATTATTTTTCATTGAACAATTGCAAGTTTTAACTGTTAATTCATTTCTATTTTCTTACTGCAAAGATTTAAAAATCTCTCAAAAATATACACTCACTTGGAATTTCAAAATTATCAGTACATATCACTGGCCTAAATACCAATTTGACATTTATGCCTAATTTTCACTTTTAAAGAAAAACACTTATTTTTTGAAATCCTTTATAACTATTAAACATTGATACGTATAACGTCATAATTTTGTTTTAAGTTAATTTTTGTCATGTTAATTTTTAACATAACTTGTAATACTTAGAAAAATATGAATATAAATATATCTACGCATAGACTGTTGAAAAACAGGTAGTTTTAGAAATAGTGATTAATTGAGTTCATGAACTATTATAATAAAATACATTTCACATTCTTGGCAAGACGTATATTACAAACTAGCAAACTTCATGGAAAAAATTACATAAATATACCTCAAAAATGTAGAGAATCCTATTAGTGGCAACATTTCAACCAATGTACAAAATATTACTTAGTTCTTTGTTAATTTGGTGCAATGTGTTTTGATAATATTCATCTCCCTTCATCTCCTTTCAGATACACTCCTCTTCCCTACTTTCCCAATATTGCATCTGTTTTTCTTCAAGTCCAATGTATCTTGGCCCTATGTCTGAGGGCATGTGGTCTTCCACTGGAGAAGAGTCAACTTATCAGTGTCTCACCTAAATAAAACTGATGCTGCTTCTCCTAGTAGTTATCAACTCCTGGTAGTTCCATGGCTAGATGTGGAACTTCATTTCCAACAGTGTTCTCCATGCTGGGGTTAGCTCTAGTTGGAGTGTGGACAGTTCTTGTGCATGCCCTCACAATACTCTGAGTTCACACTTGCAGTTGTCCTGTTCTGTCTGGAAGACTATGTTTTCCGGTAGTCACACACCATCTTTGTATTTTACACTCTTTCTGGTTCCTCTTTAACAATGATTCCTAAGCCTTGGGAGAAAGGAATGTGATAGGGATGCCGCACTTAAGACAGAGCATCCCATGATCTTTTACTCTTTGCACCTTACCAAGTGTGAGTTCCTGTGTTAATAATCATTTGCAGAAAAAAGAAGTATCTCTTTTGAGTATTGAGAGACATATTAATCTATAGTGGTAAGTCATTAGGAGTCATTTTTCTATATGCTAATATACAAAAGCTTGGAAGTAAATAGTTTTTATGAAACAAATGAATCATGTAAACCTATAATTTATATTTGATAGGAATTTAAAAGTACATTAAACTGTTATCAGTATTAGTTTCTATTTCTTTATGTAATGTGTTTTTTTTCTTTTTGCTTTCTTATTCATTATAAGTACCCTTTTCTGTGCTTTTCATAATTTCACATGACCCTGGTTTTTTCTTCATTATTACTTTGTCTCATCTAAGTAGTGAGAGTACAATACAAGCATGTCAGTTCTCCTCCTTTAGGAGTAAACAACAGAAAGAAAGGTATTTGTAAAGGGCAACTCTCAGTGCTAGAACATTTTTTATTTAGCTATGATAACAGTCGTCATTTGGTACTCAAATTAAATCTAAAATGATGTATTGAGAAAAAATTGTCATTAACCAACTTTCACAATTAAGTTAAGACTGAAGAAGTTTGACATCCTCATCAAATTTATCTAGGATTAAGAAACAGAGAATATGGATCCTTGGGCTTGCAAACCATGCTGTTTTAATGGTTGAGAAGCATATTTATGTTATATGGAATTATTTTAAAAATATATTTAAGTTCATATGCTTTATATCTTTTCCAATGACTTTCTTCTCACATAGGCAATCTGAAAGTTTTTGAAGTCAGAGCTGTGCTCTCGTAGTGTCATCTGCAGTTTGGTTTCCTAATTCAAACTATGAATTTTTGTCCTCAAAAAAATAAAGCTAACACACAGACTTTTCTTTCCTTTCACCTATAGGTCCCAAGGAGGTGGAGATCAAGTGCCCCTTGAATCATGTTGCTTGTCGTGGAGCTGGTGCTTGTGTCCATTTGTCTCGGCTGTGCAATGGGATGGTAGACTGCCCGAATGGCTCTGACGAAGGAGCGCATTGTCAGGGTGAGTCTGCTGGAAACAATGCGGCTGAGATAGTCAACCTTGTAGTCATAAAAATTCAAAGAGAAGTCCAACCCTCCTTTTCTTTCAACTGTAGGTAGGGGTGTGGTGGGGAGAGGAGAGAGAGAGAGAGAGAGAGAGAGAGAGAGAGAGAGAGAGAGAGAGAGAGAGAGAATAGGTTTTATTGCCAGTCTCTCAGTATAAAGTTCAACGGTATAATTATCACAGTTTCTTGAAAACCATGTTAGCAAACACACACCCAGATTTTGAAGCTTGGATTAAAAAAATAAAAAGCCTATTTCAGATAAAATTTCTCGATTCAGTACAAAAGTACGAGGAGACATTATCATAATAGATTTACACACCACTGCCTAAGTAGACTTAGATGGGTGGACTTAAATACAAGCAATACAGGCAAATTTGCATTTGCATTTATGTCAGAGAAAGGTCCTCCCAATTGCTTCTCTGTAATGTATTATATAGAATAGTAGGATCAAGGCAAAAAGATATGCCATTCTAGACTGAGTGACCAAAACATTTTTTATTTAGAGGATAAATTCAGAACTGTGTGTAACTGACTGTACACCAAGGCATGGACAGAACATATGAGAGAACATTAGATTTGTGTCATGTATGTGATGTACCTTAAAGAGGCCACATGGATATTTTGTCAGCACAATGACTCAGGTATAATTCAGGTCTCTCTGCCTACATTCAGAGGGTTTCCTCCTTGCTAATTATTAATGAAAAATATGGTTCTGAATTATTTCCAAGCACCACCCCTATCCAGTATCTAGGGACCTTTCTGATATAATCACAAAGTAAGAAAAGAAGTACCGAAGTACACTCTTCATTGCTGTGTTGAGCCCTTCTTTCTGAATTATGTCTTCTAACATTGCTGTTTCTTTTAAAAAAATGTCTGTTGCATTCAGAGCATGTACTCTAATTTAAATAATTACACACAAAGCCTAAGCCATGACTAAGAAATGAATTTGGCTCTTTCTTCTAATAAATGATTCAAAGTACATTTGGTGGGGGTATTTGTAGTCTTTATGAAAATTAATAATAAGTAAAGCTTAAAGATTTGAACATTATGTTCTGGTCTTGGGAATGCTTTTGTGTTTAGTGAATTGTTTTCTGAATGTTTCCTGGCGAAATCAATTCCTTTCTAGTCAAAATAATGAAAAAAATATCTATTATTAATGATTTTCTGTAACACAGATATTTTAATCTCCATAATTTTGTTCCAATTGATGGAAAAATGGATTTTTATAAGGGCATAGTTATATACAGGAATTTGCTGGTAAGATATTTAACAATAAGCACTGGTAAAATAACCACATTGCATATTCAAAATTGCATCTCTTCCTACACAGTATTTCAAAGTAGTAGCAATATTCCTTGTGTAAAGTGTAGTAGCAATAAAAGAAATGTACTGAAGTTTGAGATCTGTTTCGAACATAGAAAGCGCTAGAAGGAGCTGACAGTGATCAGACCACAGCGTACATAAAATCACAATACTGAATTTGACCTTCCTGGGATAATTGATTATGTCCACATTTTGGCTGAGCACTTGAAAGCGGGATTCTTTACAATTCTTCATCAAGCAGCGCAAGGAAGCAAGGAATGTGGATGCAAATGTGGGGATGGCATTCCCCAGTCATGATCTGCTCCCAGTCTGTTAAAACAGTATCAGCACTCTGTAAATCACTGAACAATTCTGCCAAATTCCATGTCCCTAAGAAAGCACAACTATGCCATCCATACAGTTTCATTTTATCAAGTATTTAGGGTCCTTTGAAACCTAAGGAGACTGACATCTGAGGTGTTGTAATCGTTAGGAAATGAAACCTTCTTGCAAGAAATAATTACCTCCCCTGCTGAGTGTATGCACAGAAATGCCACACAAGTCCTTTGCAAGATTTACTTTTTTTTTTTTTTTTTTTTTTTTGTGATCCTGTCTCTAGGTAGCTTTGGGCCCACTATATGCATAATTGGTGTATTTATCCAAAAATATATAAAAATATCCTCTTACATGTACATTTATTTCTTTGAAATAATAGTATTAATTTTTAATTGCACCCAGTCCTTACGTAAGAAAACTGGGACTGAGCCTTAGTAATGCATGCTCCTTCATCTCCAGGCTTTTGTCAAGAATTCCCTGCATTGACTGCAGAGACTAAACTGAACATTTAAAATGGATAGCTGACTTTTTATCTTTTGTTTTGTTATCCATAGAACTTAAGTCTTGTGATAAAGAATTTTTAAAAACTTTCTGGAGAGATTTAACCAAGAAACTCTTTCAAAATGGGTCAAGGTAAATGGTAGCTTTTATTTTCTGCAATGATTAACCATGGGAAATTTAGCAATCTTTTATCCTCCTTGTTTAAGTGTCTTATGTATTTCAATTGTCCTCAAAAAGAATTAATCTGAAAATATGAACTTGAAGCCCAAATATTCCCACCCCATATTTCAGGATGGAAAAGTTTTATATTGATTTATTGTTTCATCAGTCATTCTTTTTTCGATTGGCTTGGTTTTAGGACAAATGTTATATATAGATCAGGCCAGTTTAGAGCTAAGGTTAGGATTAACTATGGGGCAGGGCTTAGGGTAAGGGCTGAGATTGTGGTTAGGGTAAGTGCTAGGATTAGAGATAGGGCTACGAGTAGGTTTAAAATAAGGGGTATGGGTACTGTAAGGCTAGGACTAGTGCTAAGTTAGCACTCATAGTAATTCTAACATTATCTTCAGAATGTAATGATGTATTTCAATCCTTCTAGAGAAGATGGGAGGTAAGGCACTGAGGAAGGTGATATGAGAGAGAAAAGGAAGAAACTAAGGATCCAGTGAAAACATGCGAGGTGGTTTTATGTCCACTCTCCTACCAATCCATCTTCTTCAACTATCAGTTTAACTATCCAAAACAAAAAGTATAGAACATGATATATGTGGAAATATTAGAGAAGACCAATTTCATAGCCGTTGTGACTTCCCCTGTGGGAAACGGGGGTAGGAAATCACTATTGTCTGCTCAGGTGACATGAAACATTCAAAACCTTGTAGATTGCTAGTCATGATAGCATAGACATATAATCACAGAACAGGAGAGGTGGAACTGCTGATGTATTTGGGACCTACAGAGAAGACACTGTTTCCAAAAGCCTCTAATTAATCCATCAACAAAACAATCAAACCCAGAGACACAAACAAATAAACAAAATGCCTATTGTGAAGAAACACAGTCTGGGCTTGTGATGTCAGACCACTTGTGTTTCAGAAAGGTTTTCTGTATTTTGTGCTCAGTTGTGGGAAAGTGATAAGACTGCCTAAACCCTGTCTCAGGTTTAAGAATTTCTTCTTAGAGATTAATTTTAAGAATTGAATTAGAAAAAATGCTCTAACATTTGACCCTAGTTGATTTCCAGAACAACATTTGTCCCAGAAACAAAACAATAAGGGTTGGGAAATGGTTCAGCAAACAATGCTAGCTACCACACAAGGACCTTGCCGCACAAGTCCTAGCACCCTGTAAAATCTCAGGGTACAATGACATATAGATGTAGTCTCAGCACTGGGGAGGAAGAAACTGCAGGATTCATAGGGCTCCCTGGAGAATCAGTCTAACTTAATGAATGATTATGAAGTTTAATAGAAGACCCCAAAACAAAACCTCAAAGTGGAGAATGGTTGAAGAAGATATTCAACATACTAGTCCATGTACAAACTTGTTTATGCACATACAAATAAATGTGCATGCGCCCTAGAAAGAATAATTCTTTTTCCAATAAATTATAATTTTTATAAATGTCAGTTGTTCCATAAGATTTGCATATTAATGAAGTTTTGTAATATTTCACACATGTCCACAATATGTAGCCTTCAAAAGAAGGTAATATTGTTTATACTGGAAAATAATAGATAAGTGAAATTAGAATTGTTCACTATTAAAAAATGTGCTAGTATATAGCCACTTTATGCATGGATATACATAGAAACATATGCATATTCATTTATGTATAGAAGTATGCGCACTTATTTTAGAGTCCCGGTTCTAAAAATACTGTTTAATTTAAAATATGCTTTCATGTTCTTGATGTGGACAATGCATCTCTCACCTTAAATGGAATAAGAGGCAGTTTATTCCAGAGCTAAATTTGAGTGACCAAGGTCCTGGAATATAGATTTATATGCTCTCAAATTCTATGTTCCAATGTGAAAGCAGTTTCAGGAAATTTTTAAAGTAACAAAACCAAGAAGGCATAAATAAAGACACTTTAAAAATCCATTTGTGAAAACAGGGCATTAGGAGCAGCATGGGGTAAGGTCTCCTAAAAATTCCAGATGCTACTGTTGACATTTTTAGAATTTGGGCATGCAGAATATTGTGCTCTGCTAAGTTAGTAGCTTCCAAAATGTTTTCATCTGCTAGTCATGTTAGGGTTAACAAAAAGGAGGCCAAGGGAGAGATAGCTATTCATGGGACCAAGCTAGACCAACATAAGGTAGTTATCCTCGGGGCCTGCTGCAACCCAACATCTACACATAACTCCACATTGTAACTGCAGTTGCAATGAATCAATCAGTCCAGGAATTCTCATTGGTAATATCTATATGTGACTTGTAAAAATGTATTTATCAGGTGTGGTTCCAAAGCTATTGGTCTAGGTAAGGCAACATAGCGCAAGGTCCAGGAGTCAATTTGTCTCCGTTTTCCTACCATGTTGAGCCTATGAATCACCTTAGATCTTCAGGCTTTGCAGAAAGCATATTTTATTTTTGAAACATATTGCTTGCCTGGCATTCAAATCACACCAATCTCTTTGAATACGTTGACCTTTTGAGACAATTGGCTAGTCAATTAGCTCGGTGCTGAAAAATAGCGGCTAATTACCTTATATTACAACTCATAATTCAAAGGATAACTAAACAAGAGGAATTCCTTTTGATAAATTTATATTTTGTATTAATATTGATTCATAATAAATTCCTAATCTCTCTCCAAAGCACATCAACCTTGAAGACTAATTTTAAATAAAAATTAATCATTTGAAAAAAAAATAGGTATCAATGTAGAAATTGTTTTTAACTGATCTAAAATAAAAGACAGAGCCATAGAGATGGTTCTGTTATGTAAAAGCAGATGACCAGAATTCAATTCCAGAACCTACATGGTGGTTCATACCATCAATAATTCAAGATCCAGGGAATCAGACACATGTGGGGTGCAGAAGCATACTTGCAACACACTTGCAAGAAAAGCATTTATAACCATCAAAGAAATTATTATAATTAATTTTTATAATTTTATAAAATTTGATTCATAAAATAAATTAACTAAAACATTTTAAGATAAGAAGATTATTTTCTTATCTATATGTTTATTTATTTGTTTCTTTGTTTAATGCTTTGTTTTCACTTTACTACCTTAAAATTCCAGATCCTCCATCCTGAGAGCCTCCTTTGCTGGGATCCTAGTCATGGTCTTCCATGGCTTCTTCCTACAGTTCTGGGGATTAACCTAAGTGCTGTATCAAGGGAGTCACAACCTCAGCCCAAACAAGATCTTTATACACCAGTGGTTTGATGTAACCCTTGCCCGGTATTTCTGAAGCTCCGCATTTAATCCTTATAAGGACAATTAGAGAAAAAGAGACATAGGTGGAAAACAAATTAAATCAGATGTAAGTCAATTTCTTCACCCATAATAAGCTTTCCATAAAAGAAGAGAAATATTAACTATTTACTGTTTTTAAAAGGGTTAATTCATATGAATATTCATAGGCTTTGGGAGTAATTATTTATCCTTATACTTCTATCATGCATCCGTCCTCATGTAATAAAAAAGACATAACATTGAATAATTTTTATATGGATCAAATGAAGTTTTAAAATGTGCCAGTAAAAAAGTGAAAGATTCCCTCTAACTCCTTCATTAACACGAGTTAATTTTTTACAAAGCACTGACAATGTTTCAGACTTCTATCTAAGCTTGCAATATGGAATATTCTACCTTCACGGCACTTATATGGTATAGTGGGGTGAGGTAAAAATGGCTGAGAAAGAATACAATGAGGAATATCTAATTTTGTTTTCAAGAATGCAAAGAGATTTCCCAACAGAGCTGATGACTGATTTGCATGCCACTCCAAGAATTGTATATGCCAATGAAGAAAATATGAGCATTCAAAACCAGGGCTCTGTTTGTTGCAAATGAATGTATGACTGAGCACTGGATGCTCTGGAGAGCTCTGAGTTCTTTGGAAAGAATGAAGGATGAAGGAATAAAAATGAAGACCTATGACCTTGAAACTGAAATGAAATATTAGCAGACAAAGAGCAATTACATTTGAATAAGGATGCACGCAGCATAGCCCATTTAAAATGCATTGCCATTGCATAAAACAGAAAAGGGCAGGAGAGTAAAAAGTGATACTAGAATGTGTGCACAATGAAATTATAAGGGTGCCATCCCCTTGTGTTTAAATACTGAACAGATGGAGGCTCGAATGTTTGCATCTTTGTACCAAGTCAGGTTGATTATTCTTAGAAAGAAAATAAGTACATTTAATAGCCGCAAGACAAGAAGCTGAATGGTCCTCTGTTCTGATTTTCCTTAGCCTCCCACCTTGTGTATTTTTGTTTAATGTGTCACTTAGATGGAGAACACCTAACTGAAGGTCAAGGAGGGAGCCCTGGGCTGTCCTATTCAGGGAATTCTTTTCCGGATGAAAGTTGATCATTTGAAAGATATATTTACTATTTATAGGCACTAGAGTCCCTGCTTTGGTAAGCTACTAAAGTACAACATTGTGATGCTTAAATTTTGCCTTCTTGTTCAACTTTGGAAAATATTGACTGTTTGAATATTATTCAAAAGTATGAATTGAAAGACTGTCACTCAACTACAAACTGTGAAGCCAAATCTCCTATGATTCATTATTGCATTTCTGACACACACAGCGTGATACTCTAAAGAACAAGGAATTCAAGCAGGATGCTGAGATTGAACAGTGTCCTCAGGACTCACACAGAATGCCACTTAAGAGCAGGGATTAAACTATGACCTTGAGTTTTCCTTTGCTAGTTGTCTCTAGTGGAAAGTACATAAAATCTTCATGCTTCAGCATTCCTCCAGACCCTGTTTCCAACCCACAAGGTGAAGGGAAGAAAATCAACTGAGAGACAATTTTAAACTACCTCTATATTCCCTGTCAGTTTTATTAATTGAAGGGAAAGAAAGCAATGTGCTGAGTGAACAGCAAACTGAACAATTGTATAACAAGAGTGAATCCAGTGTCATCATCTAATTCACTGTTCTGTCCTTGGAGAAAAAGCAGTGATTCCACAAACTTGGGAATTTAGTGTTTAGAGAATGATCTGGAAGAAATAACAATTCTCTGAAGAATGTTTTGAAATTTGAATTTAAAATAATGTGATGTCACTGTGACAAGAATTAGCATATTATTGTTTAAAATGAATTATAATTTTCTGAGCAAAAGCTGGAATTATAGAAAGTCTTAAAGATTTATGAATGAGTTAATGTCTCTGTTGATGTGACTAAATACCCTGACTATAGAAAC
The DNA here is from genome assembly GCA_963919715.1 of Microtus obscurus. Taxonomy (NCBI): domain Eukaryota; kingdom Metazoa; phylum Chordata; class Mammalia; order Rodentia; family Cricetidae; genus Microtus; species Microtus obscurus. The sequence goes on along the minus strand of CAWTZC010001616.1, from coordinate 5,705,100 downwards.
TTAAGGGGGAAGGGTTTATTTTGGCTCTCAGCTGTAGGTAACTGTCCACTGTAACAGGGTAGTCAGGCAGCTGACCTACCTCATCTCCATTCCAGAAGAAGGTCCTGATGATTGTCCATGCTCAGATCCCGTCATCATTTTCATGTTGTTTAGGATTCCTGTTCAGAGAATGGTGCTGCCCTGTTTAGTGTATGTCCTCTCACCTCCATTAAGCTTATCATGATAACGTCTCCAGACATAGCCAGAGATTGATTGAACTTCTCTAACTAAATGATTTGGCAAGGAGTGTCCAGAGATGTGTCTTCTAGGTGATTCTAGATCCAGTAGAGAGAAAATATTAATCATTGAAACTTCACCTCTTGTCGGGTTATCACTGACAAGATACAAAATTTCCTGTTAAATTGGGATATTCCATTACTTGTTTTCATAATGTAGTGGCTTTCTTTGAAAATAAGGAGCAATCTATGCACATTCAGAAGACCCCATTCATCTTCAGTGGTTCTGAACCTTTACAGAAATGAAGTCTAAGACAATTCTGAAATTCAAGGCAATCTCTGTAGCATAAATTCTAACTGGTCTCAATAATAAAAGCCCAGAGTCAAATTTTCTGAGTGAAAGCTGGAAGATCAGAGAAGCAGAACAGCTAGCCAATAGTTCTTACCTCTATGAAATCCTAAGACAGGATGGAATACCCTGTCTCTACAAGTTCTCAGACTGAATGCCTTGAGCTCCTGTTACCTCCCACCCTATAGTCCACTCTCTACTCAGCCTTGTCCCTTCTGGTCTCCAACCCCATAGTGTTGGAATTAAAGGCATATGACTTGCAAGTACTAGGACTAAAGGTATATGTCACCACTTCCTGACCTCTATGGCTAACTAGTGACATTCTCCACACTCTGATTCTCACACAAGTTTTATTTGCTATAGCACAAACACAATGAGGAGATATTTCCCTTATTTGTCTAAAACATTTTCCTGTTTTTATCTTTGTAAAAAGGTTATAACTAATATAAGAAAAACTATATACAATAAGTACAATAACTATATGTAGTATATATGGGCAATAAATATATCAACAATGTTTACTCCACTTGCATTTGACAAATTCAGATAATACTCTATTATTCGTACTATCTTGGTAAGTCCAAAGTCTTGTACTTAATTTACTTTCTATCCTAACTTGCATTACTATCTGAAACTATCTTTGATATCTTTCGATCTTACACACTTTACAGCTCTTTAGTGAGCTTCTTTCCGAATCTGGTAAACAAGTAATATTATAATTACATCAAACTATCTAGTCTTCACCTACCTCAGATACTTGAAAAGAAAATAATATTAACTGCGTAAGTAGGAAGTGAAAGAAAACAACTTCCAAAAACTGAGAAATAACAGAAATCACTGGCTGCCTGGACAGTCACCCAAGATTCCCCTGTAACATTGGGCATCCATCTTCAGTCTACAGGCTTAGAATATTTGACAGACTTTTTTTTTTTTTTTTTTTTTTTTTTTTTTTTTTTTTTTAAGCCCCTATTAAGCAGGATATTTGAAGAACTGTCTTACCATGTCTTGGTAAAGTTTGGCAGTCCTTTCTCTTACGTCCTGTTTGTGCAATTTGAACAGCATACATTTAGCATTTGAGGCAAAGGCACTTTCTTGCAAAGAAGCTTACTTTTTCCATAAAAAATGGTAAAACTCCATGTGGAGTTTCTTTGATGCCTATCATCTTCCCTGAAATAGATTGGTGCTGCCAGAAACAGACATGTCTCCTTGTTATTAAAAAGAAACAAAGAACCAATGTTATTAAAACATCTTAAATGACATATTCTGGAGATCTCTGAAGTGATTGAAGATGACCTGTCTAAAATATATCTCTTTCTACCTTGAAAAGCATACCTAATAAGTTTGATTGCAATAGATAATTAACTACTTACCTGTTAGCAATAACTTTCAAGGTCTAGAAATTTGCATTGTACTGTTAAATGAGCTTTATAGGTACAATACTTTGAAAAACACTAGAAATGTATGTACAGCATGCTTTAACAAAAATAACCTTGAATTTGTATCAATATACAAAAATCCATATCAATGTAAAATATTTAAAACTAGAGTTACTTTTATGGCTTAAAAGTAACTTCAGTAATCTAAATTTTATCATGTTTCTATATTTTCTTTTTTCTTTTCAGAATAGATTCAATAATAAACCCTTATATCCTCTTATATCTATATATCATTTTTTCTTTACAAAACAAGAACCCTTAATCTAAACTCCTTTGTTCAACTTTTTTTCCAGACCATTATTAATAACAACTTGTAACCAACACCCATGACAAAAAATGATGACAAACACCCATGACCCATTGAACTACCAAAACCACCCACTTTACTTCTTGGGAATGTGGGTGTCCTGTTCTTAAATTTACTCCCTGATGTCTGCAGTCAATGGCATCTTTAAAGAGACTGTGGGAAAAAAAATTTGGTAATTGTGAATTCCTAAGAGCTATTTGTATCATTTGTTGTCCAGTTTCTGCATAGTGGGAAAGTATAGGGGTTGTCCTGGTTAGAGTAGTCTGTGAGGCTGGACCCACTCAGCTAGCCACCTAGAAATTGTTCTGAACAGTTTGTAATCCAAAGGTCATTCTAGAGGTGTGTTTTTTATTTTAGTGGTGTTATCATAGTTCTGGTTTAATTGTCATTTCGGGGCCCCCATCACCCTTTTTTTTTTGAGACTTCAGAGATTGCATTAGGTCAGATTATTCCTTTTCTTGGTAATTTTTTTCTGGGTAGTTCTACCTTCTTTGTTGGGTACTTATTTGTCCAAATGTTTTAAATTAACCAAGATGGTTGTTTTTATTTAACCGAAAAGACAAAAACAAAACTCTGTCCCAACCCTAACTTTGGGCAGGTTACAAATCTAATCTTTATTAATTTTGATTTATGGTTCCTTTTGAAATTTTTGTCCCTTATTTTATAGCTATTCTATCATCCAGAGCAGTATTATTTTTTACAATAGGCATTAGGTTCTTTAATTGTATCCTCCACAATGACAGGAAACAACTGAACTGAATTTGACCTGTGGGCCTGTGGGAGGTTTAAACCCCAGTGGTCTTGGGGGTATCCTGTCTCCACAAGTCCTCAGACTGAGTGCCTTCTTAAGCTCATGTCTTTTCCAGCCTTATACTCCTCTCTCCTCCCAGCCATAAACCTTCCTATCTCCACTCCCCTAATGTTGGTATTAAAGACAGGTGACTCCCAAGTACTGGAATTAAGGTATGAGTCACATTGCCAAACTGTTTCTCTTTGAGACTGGATCAATCTAGTGTAGCCCAGGGTGTCCTTGAACTCACAGAGATCCTTCTGCCTCTGCCTCCCAAGTAATGGAATTAAAGGTATGTACCACCACTGTCTGCCCTTTATGGTTAAATATTGACTTACTCCATACTCTGATCCTCAGGCAAGCTTTATTTGTTATAACACAAACAAAATATCACCACATTAACTCTAAGTATGTATAAAATCATCCCCAAGTGATCTGTTTCTAACATAAAATGGTACATAATAAACATTTCCATGCCAAAGGTTAAAATAGGGGTGTAGAAAATAATGATAAAACCAAAACAAGACTAAAAAGTGGCAGAGCAAACACCAGCTCCAGCAGCTCCATGTTTGACAAATAGAACTGGTAAGTCACTTCTGTGGTCTCCTAAGAAATTGAGAAACCCCAGTCCTCCAGTTTTGCAGCATTCAGTACACAAAGTCTCAGTAGGTATCCTATGGTTTTAATATTTCCAATAACCTGGGATCTCTGCTGTTATCTGAGCTTTACTTTTAGGACCTCTCTGCTAGCACTCTGACCCTGGAACACACTGCCTGGCCTGTTCTGTGAATTTATAGATCAAGACTCCATGCTTCTCCAAGCTCATATTTTCACAGCTAGAGAAGAGTAAAATGTAGACGATCTTTGTCAAGTTCTCCTTCCATCTCAGATGTAGGCTGGCTCAGAGACAATTCTTGCTAGGTGGTTATTTTTGATGATCAGGGCACTGCTGCACTTGATTTTTCAGTCCACACTCTTTTTCTTTTTTCAAATTCTTTTAAAATGTCCCCTACCAAGTAAATTAGGTAATTATATTTGAGAAACTCAACTTCACTCAGGTTCTCATGCTTTGGGTAAGAGAAACCAAATTCTTGATTAAAATATTATATTAATGTCCCCTAGCCTAGTTCTTGGGAGAATCCAATTCCCCTTGGAAACCTCAAGACTTAGACCTTCATTGTCAATGCCCCTCTAAACATTCTACTTTTCCATGTTCCCACCAGAGAGACCAATTCAGTCCACTAATGGTGTCTATGGTTTTATTATTTTTTTTATTTTAATTTTTTTTTAGCTGTTGAAAAAAAAATTTCCGCCTGCTCCCCATTTCCCATTTCCCTCCCCTCCTCCCACACATCTCTACAAGTTCTCAGACTGAATGCCTTGAGCTCCTGACACCTCCCCCACTCCCCTCCCCCTCCTCCCCAATCCATTCCCCCTTCCTCTCAAGAATGAAGAGTAGTCCAGATTCCCTGACCTGCTGGAAGTCCAAGGTCCTCCCATTTCTATGCAGGTCAAGGAAGGTGAGAATCCAAACAGGCTAGGCTCCCACAAAGCCAGTTCATGTATTAGGATCGAAACCTAGTGCCATTATCCTTGCCTTCTCATCAACCTTCATTGTCTGCCATGTTCAGAAAGTCCAGTTTCATCCCATGCTTATTCAGTACCAGTCCTGCTGGCCTTAGTGAGCTCCCAATAGATCAGTTCCACTGTCACAGTGGGTGGGTGCACCCCTTGTGGTCCTGACATCCTTGCTCATGTTCTCCCTCCTTTTGCTCCTCATTTGGATCTTGAGCTCAGTCCAGTGCTCCAATTTGGGTCTCTGTCTCTATCTGGATCCATCTCCAGATTAAGGTTCTAAGGTAATATGCAAGATACTCATCAATATGGCTATAGGATAGGGTCATTTCAGGTTCCCTCTCCTCAGTTGCCCAATACTACCTGGGGACATCTCCCTGGACACCTGCAAGCCCATCTAGAGTCAAATCTCTTGCCAAGCCTAAGCTGGCTCCCTTAATTAGGATATATATTTCTCTGCTCCCGTATCCACCCTTCCTTTATCACAGTGAGGTATCCCAGACCCAAAAAGATGAACATGGGATGTACTCACTCATAATTGGTTTCTAGCCATAAATAAAGGACATTGAGCATATAATTTGTGATCCTAGAGAAGCTAAATAAGAAGGTGAACCCAAAGAAAAACATATAGTCATCCGCCGAGATATGGGAAGTAGACAAGATTGCCGGGCAAAAACTGGGAACTTGGGGGTGAGGTGGCATGGGGCTAAGGGGAAATGGGGTGAGAAACGTGAGAAGGGGAGGATGGGGGGAGCTTGGGGGTATGGTTTTCTTTTGCAAATTTCCAAACTCTTCCACTTTCCTTCCACAAACCAGTTTTAAAAGCTTAAGAACCATACATAAGTTTTTCATAACAATGGCCTCACTCACTTCTGAAATAAACTTTCTGATTTAGTTATTTTTTTGTTGCTGTGATAAAAAGGTTTTGTAACATGTCTAAGGGTGTGTAAACAGTAATAAGGTTAGTAACCTTGTAAAAAGGGATCAAGTTTTTTATCTTTTCCGGTACATTTGCCCGGCAATCTTGTCTACTTCCCATATCTCGGAAGATACTCAGCAGACTCTATGAACCAAGAATAGTGATGTACCACACACTCAAAGTGTTATATGAAGTTGACTTCCTCAGATATAGTTCTGAATTTAAGCTGCAGAGATTCAGACAATTTATTATAGCATCTTGATTGGACATGATCACAACTGAATACTTCATTGTATTAACTGATAGTAAGAAAGAAAAAAATAACAAAATTTTGTGAGTCTGGTGACTTCTGGACTCAAAATGTCAATTGTTTCATTGTTATTATTTTCATTTTATTTGCTGTGAATCTAAAGAAGCATACTCATGCCTTCCCAACCTTCTTGAATGTAGAAATATATTTGGATTTAAAACACAGTAAGGTTAACTTAAAAGTGATATTTTGATGAAATCAAAACACCTAGGTTTGGGTTTTGTGGAGATATGGTTTCCTCAATTACACTTATGATTAAGAAAAACAGGAAATCAGGCGATTGGTATTTGCCTTCCCCAAGGAATTATGAGTCATTACCTAACATCTTGCTAGTTTTGGTCCCTGCACTAGCTGAGTGCCAACTACAAGGAAGACAAGCCCACAGAGCAGTTTGCAGTTCCATTGGCTGCAAAGTGGCATGTTCCCACTTAAGGTACAACAGGAATGAAGCTAGATATTGCCAAGGAAAAGTCTATGCAGTTCAATAAGTGGCTCCTGTTCTCCAATAGTCTCAGAGCAGAAACACTACCTGGACTAACCCTGACTCAGATTGCTGTAAAGTCATTTTAACCAGCTTAAATGAAGTCTGACATGAACGTGAATAGATCCAGCATGTGCTTGTGCCTTCAATGTTTTTCTTATTTATCTGTTCTATCTGTACTATGTGAAAATGAAGCAAAGGGCCTTAATGACTAAAACTAAAATACCAGCCCAGCAATACCTTCCATTCGGTGCAGTGGAATATTAAGTTAATAGGGCCAGGAGGGACTTTCAGGGGTGGTTCAGTTCACCCATCATCCTATAGGCTGACTCAATTCAAGATCACCTTTATAACCTGCCATATCTACCTCTTTGGAGTGTCTCCAGAGAGGCAACTTTTAATGGCCATCTTTAGAAATGTGGCCAGCGTGAAGCAATTTGTACTTTGTGCAAGAATTGTAAATTCACTGCACTCTGTTTCTGCTGCTTAATCATGTTTTGCACACATCTCCACGTAGCCTGAAACTTTCCATAACTCTGAAGTTGTGAACTATGCCTCCCCGATAATTTAGACATGGCTTATTAACTAGTATTCTGGGTAATTAGCTGTCAAAGCCTGAATTCTGTAACATTTTGTGTTCTTTACTCCTAAATTTACAATTGTTTACTTAGGTCACATCAGTTAGAAATAGTATTTGACTTAAATAGTATAATTAATAATCTAATAACAAAGCTGAGTTCATTTCCCATAACTTACAAGGGTCCAGAGGAAGTTACTACTTGACAGGAAGTTTGCTGAGGTATTCTATGCTTTCTATCCTACCACCCATTCACTATACTTTTCCATCTTCAAGGAAGCCTTGTTGTAAATCAAGGTCATTGCAGCTGAAAACATCAGATGCATATCCTAGGATGATGGGGTCATACTAAAATAGCACTACCATTAAACTGTCTCTCTTTGAAATGTTTTCACAACCTAGAAGAAAAATACTTACCTTTGTTTCCTTGATCAGAATTTTAAAGCAGACACATTGCTTGAGTGAAAGCCTAAATTGTGGGATGTTAAAGTAGATAAAATCTTCTTTGGTAGGAGCAGTTTTGTGGGCTGACAAAAACTATTTTGTCAACTGGACACACGTTAGAGTCAGCAAGGAGGAGGAGACCTGAACTGAGGAGTTTCTTCCATCATACTTTCCTATGGACATTTCTGTGGGCGTTTTCTTAGTTAATGAGGCATGTGAGAGGGTCCAGCCCACTGTGGTTAATGTTGCCTTTGAGCAGGTGGTTCTAGATTTATAAAAAGCGATTCAGATGAACAAGTTTTAAATATGCCAAGACATATCTTACTGTTTTTCTTTTCCTCCCAATGTTAAATTTCCTATTTCACATTGCTTTTCCCGTAAATGAATTTTTCACAAAACATATTGTACAACCAATTTAATTGCTTTTTATTTTTGGCTGATGGCTTTGGTGGTGTTGAAAATCTAATCTAGACAACCATTGATACATGCCCTTAATCCTAATTTGCTTGTCTTTGAAAGATTCTTCAGTTCTCTTTGAATTTCAGTTCCCATCTAATTCCTTCTAATCACTTTGTTTGCTCTATGTATACATCTATCTACAAACACCCACAATTCTGAGAGTGACAAGAGCTCCATAGCAAATGGACCAGCTCATAACAAAACATTACTCTGAAAACATACTGTCAAGACAGGTCAGAAAGTATAGTATGGAGGTCGTGGGCTGTTTCCTGCCACCCAGCTAGCTTTACCCAAAATAATTACACGGAAACTGTATTCTTTTGAACACTGCCTGGCCCATTAGTTCCAGCCTCTTATTGGCTAATTCTCACATCTCAACTAACCCATTTTTAATAATCTTTAAAGCCCCACGAGGTGTGGCTTACCAGGAAAGATCTTAACCTGCGGCTGTGTCAGGTGGGAGAATCATGGCGACTGCCTGAGTCAGCTTCTTTCTCCCAGTATTCTGTTCTGTTTACTCCGCCTACCTAATTTTCTGTCCTAATAAAGGGCCAAGTCAGTCTCTTTATTTAACCAATGAAATTAACACAAAACAGAAGACTCACCCCCATCAAGAAAGAAGCACATAATACCCACACAAGTAGCTTTAAGTCTATGATGGCATAGGGTGAAAAAGAATGAAGAATTGGAAAGATGCAGGGGAACTCTGCATGGTGTCCATTTCCTGGATGTAAACAACTCACTCATACTTAACTACTCTTCAGGAATTGTCTGGGTAAATTCAACTTCAAGTGTGTCTTGCTTATATTTTAAATGAGAAGGTATGACATGGGAAATCTCAATGGATGAGAAGAATGTTTGATTTCATATAGCTCTTTGCTTTAAGGAATACACAGACAGCCCAACCAGTCAGGACATAGGCCTTTTAGTATACTTTAGAGCCTGAAATTGGGGGACAATGTTCACCAAAGGCAGTCAGCACTATCTGTCAAACATGAATTACCGTCTTTTTGTTTGTATGATTCTCAAGATTGTAAAAGAAGACTGAACTTTCATTTACCTGCTGTCTAGACACAAATAACCACACAGAAACTGTATTAATTGCAATATTATTTGGTTAATGACTTGGGCATTTTTCTAGCTAGTTTTTACATTTTCAATTAACCTATTTCTGTTAATCTACGTATTGGCAACAGGCTGTGGCTTATTGGTAAGGATCCAGCATTTGTCTCCATAGGCAACTACATGGCATCTCTTTGACTCTACCTTCTCTCTTTATCTTCCTTTAGATTTCCCACCTGACTTTATTCTTTCCTGCCAGAGACCGAAGCAGCTTTATTCATTAAGCAATAAAAGTAACACATATACAAAAGGACATCCCACATGGCAAGATTTTACAGTACATCAAAATCAGACCAAAAAAAAAATCCTCAAGAACATAATGGGAACCCAGATGTGATCTGAAACTGCTGCTGTATCATTTCCATCCTAACACAAAGAAAATAATTACTTGGAGAAAGGGAACGTCAGAGACTGTCTACATTTGTTTATTTCATAGTTAACCATTCTCTCTGAAATCTAAGCTGTCACTATTTGATTGCTAAAGCTTCGAGTTTATTTAGTAAACAACATATTTTCTTCTTTTCATCTCTGACTTTCCCTATTTTCATTTATTATTATGATTTGGGGCCTAGGCAAGTCTCAGTGAGAAACAAGTCCCCAAGCAAACACAAATCTCGACAATGCTCTAGATTGCAACAATTATTTCCTATTCAAATACTGTTGGAATATGTAATCATTCTTTTGAAGAGGCAATTATCAGTTAGTAGATGACTTAGGACCCTAAGCTTTCTGATATTCTTTTGCATTTTACCAGGTGTGTACAGCACCCCAACACTAATCTAGACAAAGACTTTCTGATCGTTTTCTAATGCAAAATATGTTTATAGCCTATCTAATGCTTTTTTGAGGTCAGAAAAGCATGTTTGTTATTATGCACTCTATAAAAATTGTTTTTTACCTCTATTTCAATCTACATAACCATAAATGGAAATCATGTCAGGTTTTCCAAGTCCTTAAACTATAAGACATTCTTATATCATAGACACAACAACTACTAATACTTTGATTCATAGTCAAGCACAACTTTTTATATTATATTTGTTTTCAGCTGTGCAAGTGGTACTTTTGTTAGTTAGGTGTTAGTTAGGGACAACTGGAAACTACTAAAACAATAAGAAAGCCATGACACAGAAATTTAAACTCAATTTTTCTGTTTGGAAAGGCTCATGCAATTGAGAAAATTGTAGGGGAAATAGAGTGTCTTTGTCTGTTCTTATCAAACAGGAGAAGAACTTATTTTAAACGAGAGCAAATACAATACAATCACTGAAGTGATGTGTTTAAAACGCACATAAATGTTTGGCTTTAGATACCACTGTTAAGTTAGAATTGTTTTAAAACTCCCTCTGTGAACATCTGATTTAATAATATAGAGCATACTAGGTGTTGTTCATCAAATTACAATTGATAAAAGAGATAAGAAATTGCTGCAATACGGAAAGATGGATGTCCTGAAAAATTAATGATAGCACATTGTACATTCAAGAGAAGTTGAGGCGCACAATTCATGCAAACTTTATAAAATAGATTTGAAGCTTGATAAATGAGTCCAAGGACTAATGTTGGAGTGTAGTTAACAATCAAATGGTAGAAAGATGGGCAAAATGTGGTCTTCTGTGCTTTGTGGGTATCAATGCAAAACCCACAGCTCTTATTTTAAAGGACATTCAAGATTTAATTTTGAGTGACCATGGTCCAGAAACACAGACTTAGGTTACCCCAAATTCCATGCTACAACATTGAAACAGTTTCATGAACTCTTATAGTTTTACAGAACATAGAAAGTAGTAAGTTTAGGGAAATTTAAAATAAATAGGTAGGTCCATGAGAGAGACAGGTACAACAAGATGGGGAGATTTTCTATATGCCTAAAATGCTATCTATGTCTTCAGGTTTAGTGGAATCTAGTGACTTACTACTATAATAGAATCTAATAGATCTAATAGATAATTTAGAGAATAGATAGTAATAGGCATCTATTAGCAACAAGATGCTAGTTCCTACATGACATAAAGAAGGACAAATAATGGCTGTATCAGAGAGCTAGAACTAGCCCAAGATGAGGTGATTAGCCTCTTGACCGAGATCATTTCAACCTCTCTACAGTCCTGCACTCTAACCACTCAGTCACTCTGCAGGCACAGCTGTCTTTTCAGGACTGCTCATTCCTATAATCTGAACCAAGGAAAGAAAGAAAAGGTTGACAAAAGTAATTTTCAACACTGATTCAATTTATGTTAACTATTTTGTATCAAGACAACCCAATTATTTACTCCAAACTCTCTTATTTTATATTAGTCGTTAAATGATGAAGACAGTTTTTAAGAGAAATTAAATCATGAATGGAAAAATAAATCCTGTCTTCTAAATGGGTGTGGGTGTTTTTTCTTTCAGAGTCTTGCTTTCTTTGTATTGCAATATTCATGCTCTGTCACGACGGCCCAGTTATGACACTGAGGTCTGGGGCTGTCAGGGTTTCTCTCCCCTTAAGGTGGTTACCATGCTAGCAAGTGAATGCAACTCCTTAGCAGGCAGTATGGACCAAAATGGTTACCTGTACTTAGAGAAAAATAGAATGGAATATCTAGTTTGATCTTCCTAGAGGAATAGTGACAAAGGTAGAAGATAAATCTGTCTGTCTGTCTGTCTGAGAAAACAAGGCAAACTAAACTAAATTATTCCTTAGAATCATTACAAGGAGCAATTAAATTTAAGATAACACTGTCCTAGTAGGAATATGCATAGTGGACCAAAAGGGTAGGACTAGACATCCAAGGGACTGTGAATGAGTGGGTTGTGGCTGACATTGACAGGACAAACAATGATGTAATCTGTTATATAACTATTCCATTCAAAATGCTGCTCTATACCACATTTTTATAAATACACACATGAGATTAAAACAAGAGCCAACAGTAGGCATGTGTCTTCCTCTTTGACAGGTTTTGCATTTATATGCTAGTCTGCATGTATTAGTGTGTGCCAGCCTGTACACATCAATGTGTCAACTTTACATCTGTGTGCCAACACGCACGTGTCAATGTGCCAGTCTTCACGTGTGTGACAGGATGTATGTACTGATGTGCCTATGACATGAGTGTATATCTCATAGGTCTTTCGTCACTCCCGTCTTTATCAGTCTCTGGCTTCCTAAAGTCCTTCTTTGCTGACTGCAGTCATACTTCACAGTCATGTTAGGATGGTTTTTAATTGTAGCACTAAATAATCAATTGATCCACTGTGAGCTTTGCAAGTTTGCAATTGTCATATCTCTTTCAATTGCAATTGGCCATAAATGCTTCAATATATTAATGAAATGTCAAAAATTTGTGAGCTCAAATAACTTTATTGTGGGAAAGACCAGTGGAAATGAAGCTGTTTCTGTAGAATTGTGCAAACACCTCTATGCCTACCTACCACTCACTGGAGGCTAAATGTATTAGAATTGCAAAGCTATCTACTTCTAATGTCTGTCACTTTCAATCATACAGAACACACCTTGGAATATAATTTATCCCAGTTCTAATCATTAGCATAGGATTCTAAATGTCGCTTAAAGCCTTCACATTCCAACGGCTGTCATCTTTCCTTGGTCTTCTGTTCATCTTTCTGGAGTGTGTAGTCTATTATTCATAAAACTCAGACGTACGTCATGTGATCTCCCAAACATCTCACCAATCAGCTTCTGCAGAAAAGGCAATTCACCACCCTGACTCCTTTGCACATGACTGAAAGTATTTGATTTCTTCTCTAACAGTTTTATAATGATTTATCTTGAAGCAGGGATAATTTCCTTTTATTGGGTCATTGAAGAACTCTGATTCCTCCATGAAGACTGCATGAGCTTCGTAGCTCACACCATTATGCTACTTCAGATATTGTTCTTCACTGTTATTGTCAATGACTGTCATTCAAGTCATCCTCTCTTATTACTCAATTATTATAGTTTTGTCTCTTCAGTACTACTTCTCTATTATTACATATTAACTTCAATGTGCTTTCAAATAATGTTTCTAATACCTCAGTCTTTAGGTTTCTCTATGAAACCTCAGCTAATCACACTAATTATATTCTTCAGGATCATAGTAAATTGGCTATTGTCATAACAATACATACAAATGTCTTACCTACCAATGTACTTAACTTTCCACAAGATTGCAGACTATTGAGAGCTTCAGCTGCCTCCCCCCCCCCGTCTTTTTGATTTCTGGGCTCTTATTGACTTCCTGTATTTTGTAGTCATTCAGTTCTTAGCACCTCTCTTACTTCCTGTGCGCTTTAGAAATCCAAAATCATACTCATAACTAACTCTCCACCTATTCTGTTTTCTGCCTAGCTATACAATTGCCTTGACAAACATGTTAAGAACAATTTAAGGGATGAATTTTCTATTAAGACTCATGACATCAGAGGATCTCACTCTATTGTGGCAGGAATGACAAAAGCATGGTGGCTGGAGTGTCGCATGGTAGCAAAGCAGGAACCAGGGAATGTGTGGTAGAAACTACAGTTGGTCACATCCTCAAAGTCACCTCCTAATGAACAATTCCTGTCCCTTAGGTTCATGCTCCAAAGGTTCTACAGTCTCTCAAAATAAGTCCATCAGCTAGAGGTGAAAGGTCAAATATATGTGTCTATAGGAAACATTCTACTCTCACACTGTAGACAAATACAGGAGAGTCACAGTGATGAATATTGCTATCATTCATAGTCATCGTTTCGCCTTACTTCACCTCATACTTACTGATGTTTTACTTGCATTTCTTTTTCTGTCACAAAATAATGTAAGAGCAGAAGAGTTTATCATGGTCCATAGTTGGATGATAGAGTCCATCATGTTGGGGAAGAAAGGCATCCTTAAAGAGTGTAAGTGAGCTGGTCACAATATGCTCACAGTGAGGAAACGAGGGACAAATACTGGCATTCAGCTCTCCTGCATTTATCCCATTTTTATTCAGCTCAAGATGCAGGCTCATAACATGGTGCCAATCATTTTCAGAAGGGATCATTCCTTCCTCTATTGAAAGATTCTTAAAACTCCCTCATAAGCCCATAAAGAGGTGTGTCTCCTAAGTGATTTCAAATCACACAACTTGCCAATTAAATTTAACTGCCTTTCTTACCTTACTGGACTTTCAATTAATAAGTGTCTCTTGTGTCAGAGAAACTGTAAGATTCAGAAGAAAATATACTGACCCCACTATCTGTGACTTTCTACTACTGACATCTCTATCTGCATACAGTTGACATTTCTATCAATGTGAATTCTGACCTGTTACTATAAAAGAACTATTTGTCTTATCTGGGACACTAGGAAATTGTGTGCTCTCTGATCCAATTAAATATCTCTCTCATTTTATGCCATTCATGTGTAATTCTTTTAGCTATAATATCTTTATCCCCTAGCATACCTGTGTAAAGAACAGAACCACACATACACACACACGTACATGGGCATGAACACAGACACAGAACACACAGATACACACACACACACACACACACACACACACACACACACACACATGAGCACACACTGACATGGACATCCATGGCTGCACAAGACACATATAGAAGGAGGGGGCAGGAATAAGGAGAGGGGGGGAGAAAAGAAGAACAATTATAACATGTATATTTATAGGATAAGAAAATAATTTTATGAATTGCCATCTTAAAGACAGACTTCCAGTAAATTTACCAGTACAGATCAAGGTGAAAATCTAAAGAGTTCCAAACCAGAAAAAGTATCAAAATAAATTTTTATAACTCAAAATTCCCAGGAACCATGAAATCAACTGTGCTAAGCTATAGTCTCAGTTAGAAAGAACAAGAGTCAGAGGGATGACAGCTGAGAAGACTATTTTCTCCAACCCTCTGTTTTGTCCTGTGCCCTCTGTGTATTTACTAATGCTTGCAGGCAGTGAGGAGGGCATTCTGCTTTACCTAGTCTACAAGTTCAGTTTTAAAGCTTTACTCTTAAATATGTCCTTAATAGATTCTGATAGTCATCTTTTTGTTTAAGTCTATCACTTTTAGTTTTTAGTAAATGTCCACATTCTCTTAATTTTCTTCTTGTTTTCTGATCCCTGCTTCCTTCCTCTCCTCTCCTCTCCTTACCTTTCCTTCCCTCTTCTTCATTGCCCCCTTTCTCTCCTCTCCTCTCCTCTCCTCTTTTCTCCTCTCCTCTCCTCTCCTCTCCTCTCCTCTCCTCTTCTCTCCTCTCCTATCCTCTGTCCTGATTTTATCTCTCCTCACCTCTAATTTTCTCCTGCTTTTCGTCTTTGCTGCCCTTGCTATCTCTTCCTTTATACTTCCACTATGCTGTTCAGTCTGGTCTCATACATCACCCTCCTGTGCCAACGATACTCGATCATATTTTCATCAAGACTAAAATTTAATTCTAGACAAGTGTGTCTGTCTGCTTGCAATGGTCTTTTGCATATCTGAGAAATTTCACCAACTTTTGACATGCTAGCTCTTTTCTTCTACTCAGAAGCCTTTTTCTCATTTTCTTTATTTCTTGTGTGATGGTACTTCTCTCATCTCACACTGAAAGATAAGAAAAAAAATACTTAATTCTTTTTAACTTGCCATATTAAATTCATTAAAACATTAGTTCTACGTTTTTAAGTACACACAGAGAGTGCACACACTAAGACATTTTCCCATTTCTGCGGTTGCCTAGGCTAAACCCGATTACGTTGTGTATAGATTAGTGCAGAAACCATACAGATAGCCTTTCTTGCCTTAGCATTATTATCCTACAATTCATCTCTGCAAATTACCAAGATTATCTTTTAATACATCCCAAGTTATTGCAATGAATATCAGCAATACTTTGTTTACAGCATTTCCAAGCCTCTCTATTGCATTCAAACTAAAGTCCTCTGGTGGCATTTGAAACCCTGTATATTCTAGACATCTATTCATCTGGCCACATCTCATATTAGTGTATCCCAACCCCCAAAGCGTTACTTCCTCTTGCCATAGTGGCATTCTGGTTCTGTGTGCTTCTTAAAGGCAGTAGAGTTGTTTCTGCCTTACCCATACAGATCGGAGATTAAAAGTTAGATTCCTTGAGCATGATAGTTTCAGGAAGAATCAAATAGTCTAATGTGTGGGTATAATAGTGGAAAACTGATTATCTTTGTTCATAATTAAATCAGAAATTTTTAAGAAAAATACGATAAACATCCAAATAGAATGATAATTGACTTCAATTATTCACAAGAAAAATACTCTAAAATACTATTCAAAGTTTTAGTTAAAAGCCCTATCCTATAGCAATACTGACGAATATCTTGCATATCACCACAGAACCTTCATCTGGTGATGGATGGAGATAGAGACAGAGACCCACTGGAGCACTGGACTGAGCTCCCAAGGTCCCAACGAGGAGCGGAAGGAGGGAGAACATGAGCAAGGATGTCAGGACCACGAGGGGTGCACCCATCCACTCAGACAGTGGGGCTGATCCATTGGGAGCTCAGCAAGGCCAGCTGGACTGTGTCTGAATAGGCATGGGATAAAACCTGACTCTCTGATCATGGCGAACAATGAGGACTGATGAGAAGCCAAGGACAATGGCATGGGGTTTTGATCCTAGTTCATGTTCTGTCTTTGTGGGAGCCTAGCCAGTTTGGATGTTCCCCTTCCTAGACATGGACAAAGGGGAGGACCTTGGACTTTCCACAGGGCAGGGAACCCTGACTGCTCTTTGGACTGGAGAGGGAGGGGGAGAAGGGTGGGAGGAGGGGGAGGGAAATGGGAGGCTGGGAGGAGGCAGAATTTTTTTTCCTTTTCTCAATAAAAACAAAAAAAAAACAAAAACAAAAACAAACAAACAAACAAAAAAGATTAGGCTTATGTTCCTGAGTACTTGGATCAGTATATTTTTGTGTTTTGTTCAAGAACTAAGATCACTAAAATGGCACATTACCTTTTGTGTGTATGTGTGTGTGTGTGTGTTGTGTGTGTGTATGTGTGTGCAGTTTTGTTCTTATCCTTTGTCCTTTATTTAGTCTACTTTCACGACATTCAAGTGCACTGACAGTGAAGGTATTGTGTTGCATTGCCCTTGTGGCCTCTTCAGACCCTAAAACAGTAGCAGTCAGTCTGAGGGTTGTTTCCAGCAATTCAGCCTTGACATCTCTAGCTTTCTGTTGTGAAGGGAATCAAAACAAGATCTACCAAATAAGTGACATCTGGCATAAATGGCCTTCATGAAGTTTCTGCTTTGATTGGACTAGACCGTGATACCACTTAAAAGATTACTTACGTATTTATTTATTGCTACTAACAATGCATTACAAGTGTGCTGTTTATAGTCAATGTACTTATTTAATTCTTTTCCCATAGCCTGGGTTACCAACTTAAAGATAGTTGTATAATTTAATGAATATATATTGCTTGACACTTCTTTTTTTCAGCTAAATATGTGTTATCCATATGAACTCGTCCACCATTATGGAACACATTTTAGGGGATCTTTCTTAATCAGGCTCTAAACGTCTATATTAGGATGTTGCTGGCCTGACATCGTAGGGTCCTAAACAATGGTATTTTATTGGAATTTTACCAGTCTTCAAATGACATTATTCTATTTGAAGAGAAATAGGTATGAATATCTCAACTGGTATGTGTGAGTCCTAAAATATATCAATGCCAAAGTAATAATTTTCTTTCCGTTTTGTTTATTTATTGATTTATTTTATTTCTTTGAGACAGGCTATCGATATGTAAACCTATTTGTCCTGAAAATCACTTATGTGGTACAGAATGCTCCCAAGATTGAGGTAATCCTCCTACCTCTGCCTTCAAAATTTGTGGTTAGAGGCATGTACCATTATACTTGGTGTTTATTTTATCTTAAATAACTATATTTTGTGATCAAAAATGCACTCATAATATCTTTCTTTCCTCTGTACTTTCTTTTTTGGTTCTGGAATGACAAAGTCTATCAAAAATTCTGATATTTTTGCTAAAGGACCTGCATCAGTATTACTGGTAATTTTTTTGGAGTATCAATGAATTCCCCTCCTTATTCTAGAATGCAAATATACGAAACTCCTAGCCAAAATACATATGAGTTGAAAAAATATTGGCTTTTCAGCGTTCCCTGGATTCTAATGCTCCATGACTTCTACATTTTGCTGACATGCACAATCTTAAGCAATTTCCCAGTGTAAATGGAAAATTTAGATATATGATTAAGAAGATAAATTGAAATACTTCAAAGCTTACACTGGCTAGAGCAATTTTCTGCATTTATTTATCTTCATTCATTTCTATCAAAGCTAGTACTATGCAACCTGGTCTAAAGACATCCCTCATATGCTAAGAAAACCTTTGCTCTCCAGAAACTGACTCTTGTTCTTTGCTGGGCAAGTTCCGTGCAAGCTAAAAATATTCACGCTGAATTCTCTTCACTTTCACCCTTCATCCAAACCAGAGAATTTTGATTGCTCATCTGTCACTCTCTAGGCTGGACTGTCTTCTGTATTTCCTCGAGGCTTATAGATGCCTGGAAATTCTGCATCACAAAATTTTTCGCGTATCACCCTAGCAACTCTCAAACATTTGAGTTTCTCTGGGCCTCTTTTGATTTCCTTTTCATATATTACCAGAAACCTGAGTCCCTTAGGCACATAGTTACCACATACTTGCCCATGCCCATCCCCTGCCCAAGTCACTGTCTTCATTCCCACACACTCCACACAGATGGTTCATGGGCTTATCAAGTTCATGTTCAAATGTGGACTCATCGTATTTTCAACTCATAAGATATTCCCTTGATCTTGTTCAGTTGTGTCAACACCCACATGATGACCATATCAAAGCATCTGAAGCCATAACCACATTGTTTCTTTTCCGTTTTCTTTAGTAAACAGGTCAAATTCTGTTTTCCCTCTCTTCTAGCTTCAGATTATAATTATTTTGCCCATCTCATCTACTTCTGCTTAAATTTTGTCCATAAAAATTGAATAAGTTTAAGAAAATACCTTTGTAATTATTTTTGATCCTGTCATAATCACTGTATAATTTGGTCATGAAATTTATTTACTCTTTCCATGTTTATTCCTACTGGGCAAACCACAAACTTCTGACACACACACACACACGATATATATATATATATATATATATATATATATATATATATATATATATATATATATATACCACCTTTTTCATCTTCTTTTTTTTTTGTTTTAATTTCAACACAATTCTCAGGCCATGCTTAATTGCTCAGTGGGCATTTGGGTTTGGTATATCTGTTTCCAGTACTTATATTGCTTTACAGTGAGGTATTTATTATATCCATCATCAAATAAATCTTAACTCTAGGAAGCTCTATCAAGGCACCTAATGATGCGTGACTGAACTAAATTATGATTTTTCACATTGCTTATTTCTGTCTTGCTATAACATTGCATTTATTCAT
Organism: Microtus obscurus; assembly: GCA_963919715.1. NCBI lineage: Eukaryota > Metazoa > Chordata > Mammalia > Rodentia > Cricetidae > Microtus > Microtus obscurus. Next base: position 5,685,672 of record CAWTZC010001616.1, on the reverse strand, counting down.
TCATTGAAGAATTATTTATCAAATTTCTATAATGTCTGTGACTGTATTGAACATATGAGATGCAGAAGTAAAATGTTATAACATGTAAGTTTAAGAGATAGATCTTGATTTAAGAAAGAACGTACACAAAATATTTTCCGGCTGGAGAAAGATGGCACAACTGTTAAGACCATATACTGTTCAATTAAAGGACCTGAGTTTGGTTTGCTACACCCACATTTGGTGTCTCAAACTTCCTGTCAATCTAGTTACAGAGAATCCAACACTCTTCTGCCCTTCCTGAAAATTGGACTTGTGTATTCAGAAACTCAGACCCAAGCATGTGCATGCACATATACATATAATTTTAAAAATATCAATAATAAAATCTTAGAAAAGTATATGGTGATATTAAGGAGTTTACAATGTTGTGTTCGAGATTGTATGACATGATTTGCAGATCACAGGTGTCTACACAAACAGATGCCTCTCTTAGAAATCAAACACAAAACAAATTAAGGCAGGAAAGTCTTAATTGTCTGCTGGAAATCCTTAAGAGTTAAAATAATTGGTTAAGCAAGGGATAAACTACTGCAGAAAGTCATGCTCAGCTAGGCAGCAGGAAATGAGAGTTATGAGGTAAGGCTATGCAGTGCTCACTAGGTCCCTTACAGAGAGCCTCTTTTCCAGTCCCCACCATTGACCTTCTGATCCTGGGCAGCTCACTGGATGTTACAATCTAGAAACACAGTTTTTAGCCTTGATTGTTTTTTTATTCAGTAATGAGACAATAATGCTACCTTGATTAAGTAGTAAGCTAATTAGTGATAATGTGGTAAAACAACTTCTGGTGTACTGGGAAAACAGAGTTCTCATGACAGATAACATACTTAACTTCATGTATAAAAGGAGTGTCCAAATAGTGCTTACTGATCTGTGCCATTGCCTTTGTAGAATATCCAGAGGACCATTGTCCAATAATAATAATAATAATAATAATAATAATAATAATAATAATAATAATAATAATAAACAACTTGTTTTTCAATATAGTTTGCAGCCATAGCCCCTGTCAGTGCTAGAGATATGAGTGCATTATCAATCTAGGATTTGGAATGCTCTTAGATTATTTGGAAGCCCATTGCTCTCACGTCTGTTGCCTTTCTGCCGTTTCAGTGATTTCTTACCAGCACAGACATGACCAAACATCAATCACACTATGAATTACAGCCATAAGTAGGCTCTGCTGTTCCTTAACAAAGCCAAACTCTCTTGGCCAGGACGTTTCCAACTGAGCTCTAAAGACATACCATCAATGGAACAGGCTACAGCAGGAACTGTAACATGGGCATCTGGCTTCCCATTTGTTAAAGAGGATTAATAAAGCTTGGAGATAAGCTTTTAGGGAGATATGGAAATTGGTAAGGACAGGTAAATTTATCTTTGTTCCTTCCTTTTTCTTAATGGTCTCTTTAAGGTAATTATTCAAATAGGTGAGCATCAGGTACATTCTGTACTGGCTTAAATGGGTCAGTCTTTTAAAAGGGTTGTGACCAGGCAGACATTTGTTTAGAACACGGACATTTTTCTCTTCTAAAATAAGAGACAGTTTAAATTTATATTCATAAAAAATGCTTGGTGATTGTATTTCTGCAGCATACAGTGCACTGATCATTTGTGACTAGCCATTTTCGGTTTCATTTTAAATGCAAATCTGTACAGACAATTTTAAAGAAAGACAGATTTCAAATTTCTGGCTGACATTATTGAGTACTTTATTTAAATGGGTGACACATAAGAATTTCTGTAACCTCCGTTCTCTCGGACAAGGGTGCCTGTAAGGACGGAATGGAACTCCTGTCAAAGAGAATTGATCAGCCTTCATGTATTCCCAAGAGTAGCAATATTCCTCATAGCTAAAATACTGACAGTTTAAAAACATCTGAAGCTAAACTGAGAAACTTGACAGCAACTGATGTTCACTTAAGGAAATATCTAAAGGCTGAACTATGCAGGCTAGAACAAGGAGCTCAGCTTTCCTATTATGGAACAGGAATGGTACTGGAAAACCCACAGCAATAGTATTGAAGCACATTCCCATGGTGAATTACTGTCATTGTGAAGGATTGTGAGTACTGGGCCTTTAACTTAATAAATATGCCATATATGATGAAAAAAATCTATCTTATCTGAAAACTCTTCCTTAAAAAATTGACTTAATCTATGCACACAATCTCATAATATATTAAATTAGTTCCCCTGAGAGGAATATTTACTTGTTGATATATTTTCTTAAATGTATAAATTAACATCGCTAGTCTATTAATTTGTATTAGTAGTATTGCTTGGAAATCATTAGTATTTAATCTTTTTATATTTTGCATATATATGTATGTATGTATTACTTTTAAATAGAATTCTTGCTCATAAGCAGTGGTGTAAATGTGCAGATATGAATCAATATTACTTCTTACTAAGCATTTTATATGTATGAATTCATTTACAGGCACAATTCTACATATTATTACATTCTCTTGCTTACAAGGAGGAACAGACTCTCAAATCAGTGCTCTTCATCTATTTTGACCCATTGAATGCCAGAGCTTATTACATGTAGGGAAGAACTGATAACAAATACAAGATTAAGATACCATAATCATCATCCTGCAATGTACAACACAACATAGACATCATAGAACTATTTTTTACCAAGTCTTAATAATAACACTTGGGTCACATTCACTCCAGCTACAAAAGCTATGATATTATCATCAGAAAAGCAACAGGGTAAATCTGTCAATCCTGCAACAAGAAATATAAACAAAGGCATATTTTCACCCAAATGATTCTGGGTGCTTGATATTTTAGAATAAATACAGGAATAGTGTTTAAACTAACTCTGTTTCAGTTGTCTTTTCATTCAGATATTTTGACAAAAGAGTATGATGATTCTCTCTGATTCCTGTTGTGAACACAATAAAAATATAAGAATATGTATGCAAAGGAAACTAAGCTTAGAATGGTGAGGAAAAGACTGGAGAGATGACTTAGAGGTTAAAAACACTGGCTACTGTGATATGCAAGATATTCATCAATATGGCTATAGGATAGGGTCATTTCAGGTTCCCTATCCACAGCTGCCCCAGGAACTAACTGGGGACATCGCCTTGGGACCCTGGAAGCCCCTCTAGGGCCAAGTCTCTTGCCAACCCTAAGATGGCTCCCTTAATTAAGATGTGTGCTTCCCTGTTCCCCCGTGGGAGCCTACCCAGTTTGGATGTTCACCTTCCTAGACCAGGATTGAGGGGGGAGGACTTTGGACTTTCCACAGGGCAGGGAACCCTGACTGCTCTTCAGGCTGGAGAGGGAGGGGGAGGAGTGGGGGGAGGGGGGAGGAGGAGGAGGGGGAGGGAAATGGGAGGCGGGGAGGAGGCAGAAATTTCTTTTTTTTTCCAATAAAAAAAAAAAAAAAAAAAAAAAACACTGGCTACTCTAGTAAAGGTCCTGAGTTCAATTTGCAGCAACCACATGGTGGCTCACAACCATGTGTAATGAGATCTGGCGCCCTCGTCTGGTATGCATGGCAGAACATTGTATATAAAATAACTAAATGATCTTAAATTTAAAAAAAGAAGAAAAAAAGAAAGGGAGGAAAGACAAATACCATCCAGTCAAGTGTTAGGTTAGGGGAAGTTCTGAGTTCCCTCAAATCCCTCTTCCACAGAAAAAATTTGTCATGATTTTGGTATTTTTCTAAATGTATGTACTCCAAAATTATACACATATGCATACAGTTTCCCAAATGCCAAGTCCATAGTCATATAGAATAATTGAAATTCTATGATGGCAATGCCATAAATGTTCTATACAATAATAAGTTTCACATATTGATGAAACAAAAATTCAAATTTTTATAGAAAATCAGCTTTAACATACTTTTTGTTTATATTTCCATCTGAAAAAAAAAAGATAGAAAATTTGCTAAGTAATACTGGCTTGTTTTAGCAAAAAAGATAATGGCTGCTAACATTAAGGACAAGGGGATTTCTCATAGCTTTTTAAATACCATGTAAATGTTACCTGAAATATGTCATTGTTAGCAACAAATCTTCATTAACAAAGGTTCGTCTGTAAGCGCATCACTCCAGAGAAATTTAGATGCTTTCTTTGGTAAACTGGATAGTTGCAAAATTTAAAGCATACAAAAAGGCCGAAAAGTTTTCTTTAAAACAAGGATACTAAATTTTCTTAAAAATACATGAAAATTAAAATACTTAGAACTTTCAAAAAACTGTAACAAATTTTAATGTGTTCATTATTCTTTTATATAGATTCATTATTCTGTCTTTTGTAATATACAGATTAACTCATTTGAAGAAAAGTGAGCTCTTTAAAACTTTTGTCAAAAATGTTTATCACAAGGTATTGTGAGCCATGATGTATTTACAACTTATAGTAACTGATAATTCAGATTTCAACCCTTGAGAAAATTTATTCTCAGACAGGAGAAACCGTGTCAGGCAGGGCCTGCAGGGCTACTGACTCTGCAAACTGCTCTTTTCATCTGTAAATTCGCTTGTGCAATAAAAGCTATGATATCCCCCACTCCCCTTCATTTTCATGTAACGTGTACATGTAATCTCATGATATCATCTCAATTTATGGGCATACATATTTGTAGATGGTCAGAAAAATGACTTTTCACTTAGATATATGATTTTGATTTATAGAAAATATACTAGGACCTTCTTCATTACTAGATCTATTTTTCCTACAATGACTATAGACACTTAAAAGCCTGTTTGTTTCTTTTGCTCAGACTAAGTGCGCACACTTAGTTCATTTTCACGTCAGAGCAAATTCAAACTAGACTAAAGGATTTTTGTAAATAGATCACAAGTTTAAAAATTTACGGCTTTTTTAAACTAGATTGCCACACAACACACACACACACACATACCAAAAAAAAAAAGCCAAAAACACGCTAATTTCTTGCTTGCCAAGCTTGCTAACAATAGACCTGTATCTCAAAGTTTGTCACTGGACACTCTGCTACCCCCTCACAATCTGATTACAGTTTTACTTCTGAAACCTTGAAACCCTTGTATTACTGTGGTAAATGGCTCAGTTACTTTTCACTTACTATAGAAATGTGTTTTGACTCTTGTAATTTTTTTATCACCTCAAGTTTCCTGTAAGAAGAGATTTTAGAATAGAGAGAGAAGAAGCTAGGGGATTTAGAAGTAGGACAAGAATTAGAATAGAGGTAGAACAATAATAAAGTCGATTCAGCAAACCATGCAGTTCATTCATTTACCCTCAGTTACCCTGAGAAAAGAGCTCCTTTTTTTCTGTAGAGTCCTTTCTGAATCCTTTAGAGGGTCATGGGGCTGAATCCCAATGAATCTAATTAAACTTTTATTATACAGTTGCGTTATTTATTGAATATGGACTTTTACGTTCATATATTTGAAGTCATACAATAAGGAGTCATACAATCAGGTATCCATTTGCTTTTGTAAAAGATAAATTAACATCTGGAAGAGAAAATCATATCCAGTATTTTTCAGAAAGAGTAACAATGATATGACATTTCTACAACATCTTTTTTCAAAGAGTCACCCTCTGTTAGACTCATGCGTGCCTGCAAAGGTTGGGTAGTTGCTCACTGCTTAATGCTTTAAGACCATTTGACCTTACCATTTTTGTTTACACTACCATGAATTTTATGAGTTAAATGTCATAGAAAACAACTGAAATATTTGATAGGCATGGATGCCCTGACAGATTACACTCTTTTTTAAACACGGTGTTACTTAGAAAAGCACCCCCTATTTTATCTTGCATTATTAAAGTTTTCTAGATTAATGTCAACTGTTGGACAGTGAGAGTGATGTCAAGAACAACAACTCTATCTTGTTATCTGGCTTTCGTAAAGTGATCCATGTTAACTGCCTCATGTGTTTGCTCTCATTAAAGAACTTTCATAGAGTGTAAACAATGTGTGTGTAATAGGAAAATTTGACATTTGACTACATCTTAAAATACAAATTACTTTATGTTATGTGACTTGTTTTTTAGAAGTTATGTCTTGCATGTTAAATACATAAAGTAAGGAAATATTTCTTACAAAGAGAGGACTATGGTCAATATGGCCACAAGTATTTGAAATTTTAATAGATCTTCAATGAAGTCACCAGAGAGTATTTGAAAATCAATGACATTCTCCAAACAGGTGCTCTGCAAGCAAGGGTTATTATAACGCAAGATTGTACAGCCTTCTACATGGGGCAGTTTATTTGTCTCTGTTATGGGCAGCTGTTCTCTATGCCTTATAGGACAATATCTCAAAAGCACAAGTCATGACCACTTGTGACAAGAGAACTAAATAAAGGGTCAGGGATGAGATTCAGAATCCCCTCCTTCTGAGCAACATGAAGCAACCTGTTAAAACCTAAAACCAACATCGCACAATTCAAGGGATTTATAGGTTCATAGCATTAAAAAAATAACTGTCTCTCCATTGTTATAGGTTTATAGTGAAAAAAAGGGGGAAAACACAATACTTCATCAATCCAGAAAGAGGGGTAATTTAGGTGCATAAAGTATATAAATAGAGAGATCAGAATTTGAGTAATGAATGACTGCTCAGAAAGGGCAAGTGCTAGAGGAGAGTAAGGCTGAAATAGCAGATATGGATGGTAAATCAAGCCCTTTGAATGCCTCTTAGGCCGTGCCCAAACCTAGTGTGCCACATGAGTTTCTGCCAGCTGTCTGGCACTGTTGCACATGCTTGGCTGTTGAGGTCTCCTTCTGCCGGTTATCTAATCCTTGTGGTGCCTTGTCTGTGGTTGAAGGTTAGCAGAGATAAGACCATTTACCACCTCAACAGGCTGCATAGAGGACAAGAGATAGCAGCCACTTGCCAGTGCCATTCTGTCAGGCTAAAGGAGAAGCAAAGTCCTGTGAAGAATGGCATTATTCTCTACAGCCAATTATCACAATAAGAAGTAACTTTTTTTTCCCCTAGAACTGGATGGCTAGGCTGGTTTAAAATCCTACCTTTATCACAGTGGGACCTTATTGAAGCTGTTTAATCCTGCTTGGTCCCTCAGAAAAATGACATTTAAAATGACACATTTGACAGAATCTGTAACATGCCTTGTGCTCTTCAAACTAGGGATTGGTAAAATTTGACATTGTGTGTCTTAAGTAACACGTAACTACCCATTTTGGTGCAGTGAATATAAGGTAAGCATTTCTGGCTTTTTGTAATGCAACTACCTCTCTCTCATCATTCCTGGCTGTCCTCCAGGGTAATAAGTCTAGATCTCTGAACTCCTACTGTTTGTCAAAATGTAGATGTATTTCCTGTGTTCTCTACTACCTATCAATGCAATGTCTGTGTATTAAGCATTTTTTCCTTTGAAACATATCATCCTCGACTTTTTTCCCACAGAAATCTTGCCTCAGCTTCAGTGTTTTGTCACTGTAATAAAATGCCCTGTCAAAAGCAATTCAAGGGAGCACAGGTTAATAATGTCTTACTCATCGAGAGGGTTAGGATGTGTCATGGCAGGGAACACTTGGCTCAAGGGAGAGAACGTGTGTAGCTGGGGCAAGAAGCTGATTGATAATATATTGCAGTTAGGAGGAAGAGAATGAACAGAAAGTGGGGCTGAGAGACAAAACATCATGGCCTTCCCCCAGTAACCCATTTCCTCTAGTAAGGTTCCACTTCATAAAGGTTCTGATCATTCTAAACAGTTCCACTAGTTTGGAACTAACTGTGAAAACATAGGACCCTCTGAAGAACATCTTGTGTTCAAATGTCAGCTTTGCATATCAGACTCTCATGGGTTCTTGACCCTAAGCTTTTCATGCAAAATTCATTCAAGTGTAATTAGTTCAACTTTAAACATTTACTATAGTTTTGAGCACTTCATAGGCTCTTTAGAGGATCAAGGCAGCTGTTGATGTGACAGAACATGCTTTTAATATTAAATTCACTTGAGAGGCAGAGGCAGGTGGATATTTGTGGATTTGAGCATGACTTGAACTAGACAGTGTAATCTGGGTCAGTCAGGACAACTTAGTGTGACTGTATCTCTAGAAAAGACAGGGAGAGAAGATAATATCTTAACTACAGACCTCTATAAAACCAAGAAACAAATCACATTGTTCAGTATAAAGTCAAATAGGATCTCCATTCTAAAAGAGAAGAATGAGACCATAGCTTAGAAAAATTGAACCAAAGAAGACTTATACCTAACAAAGCAAACTCCAAATCCTGCATTTCCACACCTGCTATTTGGGACTTATGATAGAATCATCTTAATTCCAAAGGGCTTGGGTAGTGCTGCCCCTTTAACTCTCTAGTCCACCCCATGTTTATCTTCTTCATTGGGCTGGCACCACAGGTGCCTCCACTTTTTCTCATAAAATGTCTCATAGTTCTCTAACATTTTGTGGTCTCCACTGAACATTGAGAACTACTAGGAAAATGTGGAAAAATGAAAAAAAAAAACAATGCACACACATTGTATTGATGTGTAATACTAAATACAAGAAATACATTCACATATTAACAAGAATATGAACTCTTACTGCCTTGCAGGACAGTCATTTATCCACTGAAAATGGAGAAAACTCTTCACAGCTTTTGAAACTGCCCCATATGGGACTCTGTAAACAAATTCATCACTAGCATGTGTGGCCTGTCCCCAGAAGTTCTCTGATACTGTGGAGGAAGACATTATGACTTCCTCTGTTTTGGTTCATTCGTGCCTCTGAAACCAGTACCCTGTGAGCAATAGTGTTAAATTCTGCTGACATCATAGCACACACCTGAATCCCTGGGACCGGAAGTACAGGAGCCTCTGAGTAATGACTCTAATCACACTCTATCTACACCCAGAAAGAACAGAATGTACAGGAGGTGGGCATGGGTTACAGAATGTCAAGGAACACTGCTCACACACTATCTTTAGTTTGGTTCTAAGTCCTAATGATTCTACAGCCCAGGGTCCAAGTATTGAAACATGTAATCCTATGGGGAGCATTTCACATTCAAACCACAATAAGATCTAAGCAAATGTGATTTAATTAACTGCTAATTCCTCACACCAATTAAGTGTGCCTATATTGTTACCTGAGGTTAGCGTGAACTCTATTTGTTTCTATTGATTTGTTATATACCTTCGTATTGATTTAAGTGAATGTAAGCCTTGTGGTTAATTTAATAGAGAAAAACGTGTAATTACAAATGAAATTGCTATAGTTTTCAGTTTCATTAATATTGTTCCAATCTAAGAATCTTTAAATTAATTTTAATTATTAATTTGCTTTATATAGTTGTTGATTCTAGCTCTAAAGTGGAATTGTAAAAGGTATCTGTATGAATTATTAAAGAAAATTTATTTAACTTTAGAAAAAAGTGAATTTAAAACTTTTTTGTTGTTACTTTTGCTAAATCTAGCAAAAAATGAGAAATAACATAAAAGAGTAAACTGTGGTAAGTTTAAAATACACATTTATTTCATAATATGATCATGTAGACATAATAGTTTATTTTATGGTAAAAACACAGGAGGACTGATGTAAGACAAAATTCACTTTCTAAAAGGTAAAACAACTGAAAGAAAAGCCTAAAATTAAATTGCTGTGCTATGTGGGCTATAATTCAGGTTTAATTTTGTTAACATTGTATTATATAACCATAATATAATTCCTTTCAAAATATGACATTATACTCCTAAAACTCAATTTGAAATATTGAATACTATTAGCACAAATTGAGAAAAGATTTGTGAAACTCTGTCTTTCATATGAAAACACAGCCCTTCTAAGAATGGATATTATTGACCCGGGTCTTCGTTTGTGTATCTAAATTCTTAGGTTTCAATTATTCACAAGCCTAATTTTTTCTTCTTTTTTTCAAATGGCTTTTTCTTAGCTCTGTGTAAGCAATTACCTTATATCTATGTATATTACTGACTCTTTTTCTTCTGGTTTCTTTTTCAAGAACAAATTTATCTTTCATGTGGGTTTCCTATGTTTATAGATGAATGCTAAGTCCTTATTTTATATTAAATATTCACATTTCCCCTACATGTTACAGTCTTTTTCCCCTCAGTTGCTGTTCTCACAAACACAGCAAAAGGAATGGGTATCATGGCATTCCCTGTAACAAATATCAGATGCTTGTTTGAATAAATATAAGTAACTTTGCATGTCCTAACTCTGAACTTGGAGGAAGATAAAATATAATCCTGATTAGAAACTTTCTGTATTAGCTATTTATTATTTTATGAAATCACTTATATATTCTGGATGGCTGCTATACTTCAATATGTATCATATATATATATATATATATATATATATATATATATATATATATATATACATATATGTGTGTGTGTGTGTGTCTATACATACCACACAGCAAACAAAGGTTAGTGAGATAAAAGATACCAAATATTTTCCATGAATTTATAGATAAAGGTGCTTTAGGACTGATCTACACATACATTATTTTGAGCTATTTAAATCATCCACAGTGTTCATATCATGGTGAAATAAAAGGTATCTAGCTCATTATTGAAAAATCTATATTTAAATGTTAATTTAGAAATAACTTTTCTACACGCTGTGGGAAATAGTTTAATTTGGATGTTTCATTTCTAAAATGGGATACAATCAATGCACCCCTGCCACCCAGAATCCCCATGGTGAAAGGAATTTTATGCATGATGTATTAGGTTAGAAAATGCTCTATAATATGCAAATAATTACTTACTTTTGAAATGTAAACTCATTAAGAACACTTAATGGAAAATTTAAACACAGTCATCCTTTCAGGAACTCTTGGGTCTAGAAGTTTGCATATAAAAGTTTGTTAAGGAGTTGTCTAGGATTTCAAACATGCTTACCATGGCACATAATCTTTTCCCTGATTTTATGACTGAAATCCTTTGCAACTATCAAAGCAACACACCACTGAACAAGGATACTAGGACACAGTGATACTTTTTTTTGTTAATGGCAACTTAAAACTGATACAGTCGGGAACATACTGATGCTCTAAGCTACTTTCTGTAGAATGAAAATTTGGAAAGTATCCACGTTATTGACAACAATCCACAATCATTCTCGGTATATTTAGAAATCTTTGCAAAGCACTATTCAAAGAGGAAGAATGGAAGTGTGATCGTAAGATTGAATCTTTAAACCACGGAGGATTCCACAACCCAAGCAAACCCTTGCCTCTTCTTACAGTGCTACATGTTAAGGTCCTAACCCCCTGGACACACAACCTTCCCTTTCCAGTTGCTTCTGGTCATTCAAGCAGTTTTTAGACTTTGGAATTATTCTCAAAGTCCTTTCTATTACTTAGGTACTTTCCTTTGCCTCTCATCCCAACTTTTCTCCTAATCTGAATTACAGAATATAACAACAGACACTTTTCATAGGCCGTCCTGAATAGAGTGAATGGTGAATATTCATGTATTATTGTTAATATTCTACTCCTATGTTCACACACATCATCGAGCTTTACTGTGTGATCATTTACTTATAGTATGCTTAGCTGGGGAAAACTTTCAAATAGCTTGAGTGTGCTTTAGGGTAACAGTGTATTCAGACTGAAATGGGGGAAACAGATTCTATTGGTATGCCCAGATTCTCCACTTTCCCCCCAAACCAACAAGGAGACTGAGTCCCGTATGTAAAATCAAAGAGCCTTTATTTTACACAAGTTTGCAAACTTGGTTGCTCCGTCTGTCCAACGTATTGAAATAAATGAAGAACCAGTTAGAGTTGAGTTTTTAAAGTAGTAAAGATGGAGAGGAGGGATTTCTAATGCTCAGGACCCCTGATTGGCTGACATTTGTCTAGGGGTTTCCTGGTGAGTGTGCTGGCAGGTGATCCTATCTACCAAGGTTGGAGTTAGGCCTTTGATAGTCTGTTCTTGGGAGGTGCTCAGGTAATCTCAGTTTGTGGCACTTCCTGCAACCAGGTATTGCTTCAGGGTGAACTACTGAGACTCAGGCCTCCATTAAACTTATTGATGGCTGAATCTTACACTGATAATTGTTGGAAATTCCTTTGGGTGGTCTGTTTCTATTTAGCTTATGATGGCTAGCTCCTACAACCATTAATGGGATTTAATAACCACTACACATAGATACTATTACTATGTGTATCTAGTGACCACTATACATAACCACTAAATATTAAATTTAGGCACGTGAAGATGAGACAGCATTATGAAACACAGGTGATATCCTTCTCCAGAGTGGGAATGTCACTGTGTGAACACACAAATGTCATGTTCTTCAAAGTATTCTGCACAGATCTACTTCATAATGTAAACAGTTTGGTAGGAAAGACCAGAGGAAACAAGGCTAATATTGTCCCTACCCCATTTGTGAACTTGATCTGCTCCTCCCAGAAGCTAAGTCATTGAATGTGAAAGTCTAATTGATGATTTGAGCTACACAGTAAAACACAACTAGAAGGAAATTTCAAAGTAAGTTCAGAATTTAAATGTAATAATAAATTTTAAGTGCATAATTTACTTAGTAAGTTGATTTGAGCTTATTAATTTGGTTTCTTCAAAGATTTTTTTGAATTTAAGTTTTAGAAAACCTTTTTGAGAATTCCGTTCATAAATACTGGATCTTTGTTATTTCAGCTCCCTCCTACCTCCAGTTCCCCTGCGTCTGCCCAGCTCCTCAAAATAATCACCTATTATTATTGCTATTGTTGTTGTAATATATATTCTGCAGAGTCTAATACGTCCTTCTCATGCGTATATGTGTTGAAGACTGGCCTTTTGGGATAAGTATACCCTATCAGGAGGCTCACCCCTGGGGAAGTTTTATTCTTCCTCTGTCAGGAATCATAAATTTCTCTTCATCTTCGAATTAGGACTTGGGGGATTTTTCCAGTAAGCATTAATACGTCAATTGGTGTTGTCATCTTCTTGGTCTTGTTTATGGGACTGTATTTTTAAGATTTATGGGTATAGTTTCCCTGTCACATGTAGAAGAAAATATCTCATATTCAGTTCTTACAATCTTCTTTCTCTTTCAAAATATTTCCTGAGTTTTAGGAGTAATGATTGTGTTGTAGATGTGAAAATTGTTGGTGATCAGCCCATCATCTGGTATTGTGATCCTAGTCAACTACTTGGGAGTGGTGATATCATAGACCCTAGAGTAATTATAACAGTCATTTTCCTAAGCCAATTTAATTTCTAATCTGCAGATAAGAGTTGCTTTCACCTCTCACCAAAGAAACTCCTTTTTACAACATATGAGGACCATTTCTGAGACCCTTACCAAGTCTAAATGCAGAAAATAAAACATTTAAAAAGTACAAGCAATAAAGAATTTCTGCAAATTACTCTAAGTTCATCAACCAAAAGGAATGGTGCTCATTCATTCAGGGATATTTGTTAATGACAGTTGTGCTCCAATCAAATTTTCTCTCATCAAGCCCTGGCACAGCTATTCCAATGTTCTATTTTCAGACTTCTGGCTTTCGTAATATATATTATTGTAATAATATATATAGTATAAATGTTGTAATAATATATATTGAAATATAATATATAAATTTGTACAGTATGTGAGTTTCTATTTGTGGCATAATAGAGCTTATGCATTTTCTTGCCTGAAAAGAGTAATTGCGTTTAAACAGTAAGAGTTGTTTCAATCTTATTGAGGTTTAATTAAGAATGTGTGTACATCAGAACATCACTTTGTCCATCTCACTAAACTTTTACTTGTCAAATAAACTTTAAAAATGGTTACAAACAATAATAAATAATCAAACAAATTCATGAAAAACAAAACAAACAAACAAAAAAATGAAAAAGAGAGAGATAACATTGACAATCTCATGCATTTGTTATTTGCTCCTGGATTTAGTTCTTTACCAACATCTTTCCAACTCTACCTGCATACCTGCATACCATAGAAATCATACTACCAATGCAAAGTCTAGAAGATTGAATGTTTTCTTTTTATTCTTAGGTAATATTTCATTCACAGAACCAAGCTGCCGACGTCTTCAAATCATCCCAACCTCATTGTAGAAGCTATGCTGTAGATACATATATCCAAGAGAACAAGTCTCTCTCTGTCTCTTCTACCTGGTCTTTACCCACCACATTTATTCTGCTGCAAACAAAAGACAGCAAAAATGTTATAGTTCTGCCAATCAACCTATCCCAAGCCCCTCCCCAAAGAGTAGAAACCACACAGGCAGTGTAAAATAAATATCTACACTGTTACTACTGTTGTCCTTTCCAGTCAGAGAAGACATTCTAGACTCCACAACTGAGAAAACATACCAAAGAGACCGGCCCAACTAGGGATTTGTGCTGAACAATAACATTCATGATAGGAAATGTTTCAGAGCAACCCGCTAGCTCTAAGATAGAAGTAGAACAAGCCAGTGAGTGATGGCATGTAGGGTTGCTTTTATTACAGCAGACTGCAGTTATACCCTGGTAACTAGAGCTGGACCCAAAACCATTCCTAAAGTCACACATGGATCTCTCAGCATTGGGTAGACTTCTGACTGTCATGAGGGATTTAGTTACTACCTCTGACTGAGCAAGAAGCAGTTCCTGGAGTGCCTTCTAGGAAATCAAGATTTTTGTTTATTGTAAGACTTGTAAGGTTTTGGCATACACAAGACTGTACTATTTTTTTCTATGAAAGCACAGCTAAGCAAAATGAAAAAGTAAAACTCCAAATCATAATGGAAGGACTAATGTGTAACCACTGACCAATAAATACATTGTCTGAGTAGACCCAACAGTGACTTTATAGTGGTCTGCCTGATAGTAAGAACAAGGTAAGGAACATTAGGTCAGTACCTAATAGTACTTTGGGAGAATAACTTTGTAGAATTTTTGTAGACAAATCATCAAACACACGCAATTTGTCAGAGTTACTACAATATCTCACATATACATAATTTTATTGTAAAGATAACTCATGAAACAAGCAAAGAAACAGAAAAGCATGCCACTTATATACTGGGGGAAAGCACAGGCTCTAAATCCTGCTTTTGAAAATACCCTGATGGCACTTTTGGAAACATAGCCTGGAGGGCCTTTGTAAACGTGTTTAAAGATCTGAAGGTAGCAATGCCTCCAAGATCACCAGTGCTCATATAAATATGGTTCAATCCAGACACATACATATACATAATTAACACTAAAATAAATCTTTGCAAACCTAGGCATAGCTGCTCATTCTTGCAAAATCTCAACAGTTGAGGGCGGAGATACAATAATCTCTTTCACTTGTTTATCAAAAGAATGAACAAAATATCAGCAAAATAAATATGTTAACTGGGATATTCAACCTGATAGCAGAATTTCTACTAGGAAATCAGGTTAAATTATTATTTGAAAATTAGTATTAAAGTCAGCCAAATTAAAGAAAAACCTAGGAGTGCCTCTATAGACTGAGAAAATCATGTCTGATGGGACTCAAGATGTTATTTATTTATTACTTAGCATGGTCGCTCAGATACATGCAGATAGAATTTTATCAACCTGATACTAGAGCAAGTCCATCAAAACTGACTGGAGACTGCATGCTCCTTTCCTTTGTTCCTCAGTGTAGTGTGAGTTTAAGTCCATTATACAACCAAAGATGGAAAGAATTCTAAGCCATAAGGACAACCTTATCCCTTGTCTGCAGTTGTATATGACAATCCTAAATAACCAATAAAATTATGTTAGAACTTGCAGAAGACTTTAGAATGCATAAAGGACTCCCAAATCAGCAAATTTAAGCATTTCCATTTCCATATACTAGGAAGGGATGTCTGGCTAATAAAACTAAGGAAGTAGGCACATTTAAAATGAGACAACATTCTGTTAAATAAGAAATTTGGAAAACATTTCAGATTTGTACTGTCAAGACTTCAAGGTACTGTTGAAAGAGATTAAAAAAGGAACAAGCAGAAAGGAAATCCCTGGTTCACGGGTTGGAACACTTATTTTGGTAAAAGGCGGTCTACACATACTGGTGCAATTACCACCAAAATTTCACTTGGTTTTCTAGAGAAATTGGCAAGCATATTATCAAATCCCTATGGGTTAGCAAGGTGAGATTTTGCTTCACAGATCATTCAGGTGTTTAAAGGGAAAAAAATGTGGTTTTAAGTTTGATGTGACATTTCCTTGCTTCTGTGTGTCAGCTGGCTGCCACTCTGCATACCTGGAGACCATTTTTGGGTAATTAAAATACTTTTTAGGTTTTCTAGGACTACTTTACTCCACGAGAAACTGTAGGACATTCTATTTTGAAGTCTGATTAACAGCCTTCTTCCCTCTCTATAAGCCCTCCTCAGCTGCTCTATGCATAGTACTTGTTACTGAACCAAAGGCAAAGCATTGTCAGAGAATGGCTTTTGATATCCTTCTGCTATGCTTTTCTTTAAGCAATTGAAGTGTATAAGTGTCTGTGTTGCAACATCTTTTAAAATAACTGTGGTACAAAAGATTAACTCAAACAATTGAGTACCTAAACTATTAATTTATTATGTAAAAGAATGAAATTTCTTTATATTTCAAGTTTGCTCTCATCCACAGAATAAGTCTAGATGGACAGATGCTGCTTCCCACTGGCAGCCATTATTCTTGATATCACTGAATCTTTTATCTAAGAAACCTAAAATTCTAAGCAACAAAGGCCCTTACAAAGTTAGTTAATTTTTAAATTTTTTTTTATTTACTTCATTACATAACAACACAGTATCTGTACCTTTAAAAGGTGGATGCTGTGTATTATGAGTGAAACAAAGTGTGGTAATGTTTGTCGAGGGAAACTGAAATATTTCGAGGTATTTATTTTTTTATTTTACCTTGTCTCAGGAACTAGAAATCATGCATGGGGCAGAGATGACTCAGATTATGGATAGTTCAGAGCTCTGGCTGTTTACCAGCAGGGATTAATCAGGGAAGCAATTTTGCCACAATTGTTAAACTCTGTTGACACTGCAATCAAATCCAAAATTGTAAGGAACATATTGGTTTTTATTTCTGTTTTGTTTTTATTTTTGCCAGACAGACTTATAAGTTGTGGTACTTTTCTAGCATGGCCATTTATTGATTCATGGGCTCAGATGAGTTTATATGGTTTATGTTTTATCACTACTATATACCTTTGGGTTAAAACTGTGATAGTGTGGATACATTACAAATATCGCCCAAGCTCATGTCAAATACATAGTATTTATATTTCTAAGGTAAAAAATTATGTAATAATATTTTATAAAGTTTTAATGCGTAACTAGGTAACTTTCACCAAGAATGAAGTATTACTATATTAAAAATGTATGCAATCATAAAAGTTCTTTCCATTAAACATGAAAATAAAATATTGGAAAAGTTTTATAGAAGCCACATTATTTTCTGTATTTTTAGCTCTACTGTATTTTTAACAGTTTAGGGAATCAAACCAAAACCTTAATTCATTAAATGTCTAAATCAGTATATAAATGGAAAAAGAACTGACTTTTTGCTTAACTTTGTAATGTTAGGGTAGATTACTAATGTATGGCCTCCCTGTATTCAAACATCCCTGTTACTTTTGGTGCAATGTCCAAGTAGCTATGTTAGTGAACTTTTGTGAGACTAGATATACCACAGTACATATACCCCAGTACACAAACTGAATGTGATATCTTAAAATCTATATTTGGCAAGTAATTTCATGGTTATTTTATTTGAGAAATTAGGGATACAGTTCTTATTTGTCTGATTTTCATAATCTATCAGGTCCATTGAACCTTGTTGTAAGGTTATCCCAAGGACTAATGCCACAGGAATAGGTACTGAGGAAGTTATTGAGTTCTTTATATTGTATTTCAATATATTCATGGTTTGTCTGACCTTTTAAGGAACAGCATAACGTGTTATTAATCACCTTGATAATGAATTTAGCATAGTATTACCATTGAGGAATAAGTGTATGGAAGTTTCCAAACACATCACAGCATATGAAATAATAAGAATATGTAAAATATATGCATCAATTATTTTTAATTTCACTGATTCAGAGAGCATTTGAAACTATTATGGATAGGGTAAGGAAAATTCAGACACAGTTCACTGTAGTTGAAGGTGTAACATCTTATGCTTTAAAACTGCTTCAAATGTTGGGTGTCATTAAAGTGGTTGTTAAAAATGATAAAATGTTGCAATGTTTAAATGATCAAACGTAGAGTCTACTGCTTATAAATCTTGAAGGTGTCATGAGACACACTGGGCAGCATTTGGCTCCCATGGCTTCCGATAGATGTTATGTTTTTTGATTGAATCACTTCTTTTTAGTTTAATAAAAGACAATAAATTAATGCCATTGACACTAAAGCACACATATGTTTAATGTGAATACAATCCTATATTGAATGTTTTTTTATTTTCTGAAAATCCAACTGCATGCTATAACTAAACTGTTTGTGTCAGTATGGTTTGCAGACAAAAGAGGTAGTCAAGGTCTTAGGATGGGCTTACATCAAATATTATTCAGACACAGAAAATTATTGTTAGGTTTAAAAGTATAGGTTGATACACTTTTTAAATAATACATTTTAAAAACTTGTGTCTACTGCAAGCATAATAAATTCCAGGCATCCATCCCTAAACAAGAATGATCTATTTTTCTCTGTGGGTCTAATCTATTTTACCTAGCTACAAGCCTCATGAAAATAAGTAGCTGATTTTATATCCAAGGAATGTTTGGCTGTGGTACATAAGAAAGTTCAGGAGGTTTCCTCTACTGCCAGAAAGGAACAGGAATGCATTGTCAGGTGGGGGCAGGAAGGGAGATTTTAACTGGAGAGGTTTCATGCTTCTTTTCTATGGAACAGGTTATATAGTCATTCATCACAGTCCTGTTGGATCAGCCTGCTGTTGTTGATTGCTACTTTTGCCAAAACCTGCTACCTCCATGGTGGTGGTACACTCTGTGGGAACTTACTGTTGCCACAGAGGGCATTTACACACATTTGTATTGGGAATGATTGCTATAGAATCCTCATAATAGCCATGTCCAGCACCTCTACAGAGCAATCTCCCTGCAGGTTCACTGGTCTGCTAAGAGATGGAAGTGCTGAGGGTCATGAGACAGACATAAGAACCCAAAGATAGATTGCTGAAAGCATCTGTGCTCCTTAGTCCTTCACTACCCTCAGCTTACACTTCCAGTCCCCATATTTGCCATCATAAAGAACAGTCCACTATTCCACAGACAACGCCACTTTATATCAAATCTTTTACATTATGAAGCAAGAAAACTGAATATTTTTTATGTCTTTATTATTAATTCTATGATTGACAAATTGGCAGAGTTCTTCCAGTCTAATCTCATTGTGGATTCCATCTTTATTTTCACTCCCTGATTTTAAATATAATTGCTGTTTTGATATCATCATCTTACACATCAGGTAAATCACCTTGCTCAGGGAACATTATGATGGGAATTGTTATTTCTAGAGTTCCAGGTCAGATTCCATGTAGTCATCAAAATACCCTTTAAAACCTTCTGGATTATGCACAAAGGAAGAAATACAATTCCACTTATTTGTATCAGGCCAAGGGTGAAGCCCACACCAATCAGCAAGAGGAGAACACCAAGTCCCTCATCCCTCAAGGGAAAGAAAACAGTAGGTTCTGAAGTCACTACCCCAGCTTTTCCTAGGGTTGCAAAAGGGATTGAAAGCCAAAATGTGTAAGAAATCCATTCAGTTCAACAGCAAATAGTTACAACAAAATAATCTGATTCATAATAGACAGAGAATATGCTTATATCTAAGTCATATAGATGAGGATGGAGAGAGGCAGTATTAAATCTTTATTTTTTATTTTATTTGCTTTAGTGTTTTGCCTGCATGTATGTCTGTGTGAGGGTGTCAGATCTTGGAGTGACAGAAGCTGTGAGCTGACATGTGGGTGCTGGAAATTGAACTCGGGTCTTTTGGAAGAACAAGCATTGCTCTTAACTGCTGAGCCATCTCTCCAGTAAATTTTTAAACTAAGAAGAAACAGAAGGCAATGCTGTTAAAGTTAATTACCTCATGTGTGTTATAATGGCTACTACATAACATGAACATACAGAGAGAGAGAGAAGAGGAGAGGAGTGGAGAGGAGAGGAGAGGGGGAGAGGGGAGGGAAGAGGAGGGGAGGAGAGGAGAGGAAGGGAGGCAAGGCAAAAGGAGGGAAGGGAAAAGGAGGGGGATGGGAGGGGAGGAAAGGAGAGGAGAGAAGAGGAGAGGAGAGAAGAGGAGAGGAGAGGAGAGGAGAGGAGAGGAGAGGAGAGGAGAGGAGAGGAGAGAAAACAAATGTGTTTCACAGGATTTGGGCAATTTAAAATCCTTGTACTTATTGGGAAGATGGTTAAATGGTTCTACTATTTTGGAAACAAAATGGAAATGTTTCAAAGCCTTGAAAGTGGAGCCACCCTGTAATTTATTCATAATAGTCAAAATAAAAATCTTCAAGCCATATTTATATGCCCATGTTCATTGTAACATTCTTCATAATAAACAAGAGACAGAAAAACTGTAAATATTCATCAACTATGGAAAAAATTACAGCCTACACACTTGAGATAATATTAGCCACAGAAACAAGGAAATCCAGCTCTCAGAAACAACAGGAGTGAACCTTCAAGAGGTGCTGTTTAATAAATAAATCCCATTTTACATGGGCAAGTGTTTCCTGAATCTACTTAGCTTGGGAAGCCAGGGAGGAAGCTGATGGAGAAGTAGATATCCAGTTTCAGTTAACCTAGGTGAAGCTTTAGACACATACTAGTAGAGCACTGACATCATGGATAATCTCATGGCCCCATACACTTTAAAATACATGTCTTCTAACACAATAAAAACATTCTCCATCATTCTTAAATGGTTAATGTACATATTTTGAGATCTTTAATGCATAAGTTATCTTGTATAGATTTAAGATTGCTGGTGTTCCCCTTACACAAAAATGTGACTTTGGTAAAATGATACGACTTACATTAGCTTTGAGAATGAATACATAGTTGAAAATGTATCTGAGCCTGAAGTTCAGTGCTGCTGTTCACAGAAGAAAATACAATGATATCAGAACTTTGATACTTACTCCCTGGTGATTTTTCAACCTGCTCCCAAGTGAAATTTCATATTTTTCCTCTACCAAAGAAACATAAGTCAAAAAAATGTAAGTAGCTTCCTCTTCTTGAGGGATGTAGTTGAGCAGAGGGTCAGAGTTTGGGGTAATTACTCTTTTGTCCTCGACCCCAAAAAGTCCACAGAGTAATATTTGAGAATTGCTGCTGGAGATACAAGCCCAACCGAGATAAAAATAATTGCTGTCAAGCACTGAGAATTTACTCTGGGCCAAAATAGGACTAAGCAGTTTTCTTCTCTTGACTAAATTAATCCTCCCTGTGGATTTCTGGGGGAGAGATTATTAATTTTGTCAGAACAAAAATGAAAAACATAATTGATAATTAATTAGCAAAAGGTCACTTATTCTGTGAGTGGCAGCACCCGATGTTGTCATTAAATACCCTCCCTGCGTGTAGAAGCTGTGGTTTCCACCACCCTCCTGACTGCAGAAGTCTCCACCTGGTAAATAAAGGCTCGCGAGGCATGTTTTCTGCTGACCAGTGTTTTCATTGAAGTTGTTATCAGATTGGTGGGAAACCTGCTTAGTTTTCTCTGGTCTCTCGGGAGCATAAACATTTTATTTGACAAAGTCTTTACTGTCTCTCTCACATGGTAGAGGGCATATTTAAGAGGTAAACATTTTTTAAAGATTTATTTTTATTTTTATATAGGTATGTGTGTGTTAGTGTTTGCCACATTTGTGTACACCCATGGGGGCCAGAAGAATGTCAGATCCCTGGAAGCTGGAGTTGAATTTGGTTGTAAGATACCTGAGACGGTTGCTGTAAACTAAACTCAGATCATCCTTGAGAACAACAAGCATTCTTAACTGCAGGGCCAATTCCACAGCCCCAGGAAGTGGTTTGATCTAATTTACATGTCAGTTTCCAATACATTTAAATGGCTTCTAACTCCCCTTTCTTTGATCCATTTTAAAACCAAACTACGTGAATGTAGGATTCTGATTTTTAAGATCTTGGTAGCTATAGTTTTGAGAAATTTGTTCATTATATCTCTGCCTTTGAGTTCACATACTCTAATTTATAAAATGACAAAAATTGATCAAGTAGATAAAATTTGTCACGGATAATTTTTAAAATTACAAGCGTGCAGTTGTGTGTGTAGCTCATTGATTATGTAAAATCTAGCATCTTCAGGAGCCTAGGTTCACTTTCTCACAATAAACCAACAAACAAGAACAAACTTGTAAGGGCTGTTTGCGATTATTTGACCTCTAATCTTTTTTAATTGTTTTTTTCTAAGAGTAAGGAGTAATTAGCATATGACAAAACATGTTTTGCCTAAAAATATAATAAAACATAATCCAGAATATTCTGATCAACATCCAATAACTCTTAGTACTATCATAGATAAGGGAAACGCTTTGTCCACCAAGAGCTTCAGCCACAATGGTATACATTCTGTAATGGTCAGTAGTGTCTCATAGTAAAGATGACATTGATGGGGGAGAGTCTTCTGTTTTGTGTTAATTTCATTGTTTAAATAAAGAGACTGCCTTGGCCCTTTAATAGGACGTAAAATTAGGTAGGCGGAGTAAACAGAACAGAATGCTGGGAGAAAGAAGCTGAGTCAGAGTCGACATGGTTCTCCCACCTGACACAGCCTCAGGTTAAGATCTTCCCTGGTAAGCCACCTCATGGACTCCACAGAATATTAGAAATGGGTTAGATCAATATGTAAGAGCTAGCCAATAAGAGGCTAGAACTAATGGGCCAGGCAGTCTTCAAAATAATACAGTTTCCATGTAATTATTTTGGGGCATAAGCTAGCCATGCTGGCGGCTGGGTGCCAGAGACGCAGACCCGCCGCTCCTATTACTACATAATATCCTGTTCTAATGTGGTAATATGAATTGCAGAAAAGTCTGTTTTTGAGGAGAACTATAGACAATGTGAGAAAAATCAAATGAGGATGAGTGTAGATGTGAGGTTATAATCAGCTGAAAAGTTTTCGAGAAACAGAAAATCAAAAAGGTTTGCATTGGTCCGACTCATCAGATTCCCCATGAAATGACCAAATATGTGCATGGATATTGATTTTAAGATGCCCTGAAAGCAATTTATAGCTCATTCGCTACATATTGTACTGGGGTAAATTACTCTACTTTTTTTAAAAATTATTCTACTATTAAGGGTATATTCTCCTAGCCAGCCTACTCCAGGACAAACAAGCTCCTCACTGCTGAATTGTTATTCTTATGTTTTATTTTTCTTTGAAATTTTTTGTTTTACATTTTTATTAATTTTTTGCATTTAACTTACCAGGCACAATTCTTCCTCCCTCCACTCCTCTCAGTCACCCCCATTTAATTATGTATTGATCAATTCCTCCACTAGAGCCAACCACTTATTCACCAATATCAAACTTAAAACATGGATATCTTGGAGGAGTCATTATTTTTATGACCACAGATCATGCCCAGTCTTTGGAAATGTGGAGTTTGGGGTCTTCAGGCTGATATTTCTTCATGTTTTTCTTCTTAATTGTTCTCCTTCAAATTGTTAGTTATGGTTTTCTGCTCCTCAACAAGTAGGGAAAGTATGAAGTGGCAGAATGAGTACGCTCTTGGAATAGTTTCTATCTGATAGAAGTACACCTGAAAATATGCAAAAACATGAGGTGGATCTTTTTTCTTGGTTATATTTCAAAATGTGTTGAATACAGTCCATATTAAATAGTTGACAAAAAAGGAGAGATGTAGCACTAATATAGATTAAATAAAATTTAATTCTATTGAATATTGAAAGCAAAAGACCTGACACAATATATATTCCCCCTTGTAGGAAAGCTGACTTTGACTTATCACAGACATTTCTTTGTAAAATCAGTTATCTCATAAGGTTCACCTGAAGCAAAGAGAAACTGCAGGCGGGAAATGGCTCACTTGTAGGATTTGTCTTCCTTCTGTGGATTCCCCCATACGGAAATCTGGTTACCTTAAGGAACTCCTTTAGAGGACTTTAAGGTATAGCATCTCTTTGAGTTGAAGAGCTCAAGCTGTCCTGGACTCATGTCACAGACTGGAGCAGAATGAGGGTTCTTTAAGTATTTAACCCATTATTGAAAGCTGATAGTTTTTCAGTTTCTAAATTAGTACCTGGTTTGGTAAAACTGTCTGGCGTCAGTAGGTGTTAGTAGGGTTAGTAGATAAAACTGTCTGGTGTTGGGAGGGCTAATTTTGTACATCAGAAGATAAATTTAAAAGTAATGCAATAGTTTTATTTATATTTCAAAAGAATTGACAGAAGGCAAAGTAGTTTATAGAAAATGCAGGGAAGACCTCATTCTATTTATATTCTAGCTCAGCCTCAAACTCTCCACAGGAAAAGGTATTTTAAAATTCCTCTGAAAGCAGTCTGCTCATGCTTTTAATGAGTTGATCCATTAACATCCCAGTCCTGTTCCCTCAGCTTTTACTTTTTCCTCTAGACACATTTAGAGTGATGTTTGATCCGCCGTGCTTTATACTCCATTATTCTTCTGGTCTCTGATAGTAATCAATTTTTGGCACTGGAAGTCTGAGAAAGCCCAATGAAAACCGACTGAATTTGTTGGATCAACTGTATTAACCGTACTGAACACACAAGCATGCACACAGGCACACACAAATTCTCCTGTACATGTATTTTCAAGGTAGGATAAATACATTCAAAACAAGCTGGTATTCCAGAACTCTTCTATCCACACAAGCTTTACTGGCAAAGTAATTTTTTTCCCCACTAACCTTCATATATTTGTTGTGATGCCAGATCTGTTTAAATGGGATGAAATACGTAAAGAACAAATTTGCGTATATAAAAGACAGTGAGGTGTTCTCTAAGAACTTACATATAAAAAGCCTGCATTCTTTCTACTATGCATATTGTGACCCAAGAAACAGAATATTTTGCTGGAGATGAGATGCACAACTTAATATTATCAGTGCTACTGAATATCTCATTTTACAAAGCTTAAGGCTGAGCCATTTATGTGAGAGAAGCTTTTTCTTTGAGATATCACTCATTTGGTCCAGACCCTCACTTGGGCTAGTAGATATAAATCTAGCCTAAGTCAGTCTGAGCTCAACTCTCTTACTTCAGATCAGAGATAGGCAGGTAGTCCAAATTTTATAAAGCTTATATAAAATGCACAGGACAAGGAATGCTTTGAATTTTTAGATGTTAATCAGATTTTGTTACTTGTGCCAATGCATAATTGTGTGTCTGTCTAGGGATGGGACATGTGTCAAACACTTTTATTATTTATATAAAATGTTTACACATAACCTTATATGATATTTTAGTTCACTTTCATTTTGCCTTGTGGTCTGTCATATAAGGTCAGATATAGAATTTTCTACTGGTGTCATCATGATATCATCTAAAATAGTGTGGATTTTGAAACATTTTTGACTGAGGATGCTTTTAACCTGTTCAAGTTCTCCCTGGAATCTAGGCTCATCAAGTGATTGCTGTAGCTAAGAGAAGAGGGAATTGCTGTCTTTAGTTAAAAATTTTTAAAACAAAAATAAATATCATGGGCATTTATAAAATGTAATCCATAAAGACACTGGGTAAAAGAATTAATTACATGGGATCACAATAGGAAAGCGCCAGACGGCAAATAATATGAAGATATGATGACCGGAATGAGAAGTAGAAAAGGTAAGCTTCTAGAATAAACCTTTAGATATATCAGATATATAGTATCAAAATAAGCTATAGTTTGAGAGTTTAAGCACAACTTTCAATGAAGTGTGTGAAAAGTCACAGAGGTGTACATTTACACAGCATCTGCTACCTCAGTGCACATTTCCGAAGGAAGTTCTTCTTGTTTTGATTGCAAATGTGGTCCTACCTCAAGAACCCTCCTGGGGACTGGTTCTCGAAACACGGATGTCCAAGGAACTCTGATATTTAGAAGGATCAGTCCATGATCTTCCAGATGCCAGGACATGAAGCCAGTTACGCAGGTCTCACGCTAATCCGAAGCATTGTGTGTGTGTGTGTGTGTGTGTGTGTGTGTTAGCCTATGTGATTAAGGGAGTGAAAATTATCTATGCGACTGTGACTGGCTGAGAATTTTTCTTGTGATATAGTTTCTATAATAAATAAACTTTCTGATGTCTACATTATCGAGTATATTTGTATAGGAAGAGAGAACAACTTTAGTGTTAGGTTTTAATTTCTTAGGTACTTTTATTTCATATGCATTAATATGTTGTCTACATGTATGTATGTGTACATTTGTCTGTTTGGTACCTGGTGAAGTCAGTAGAGGGCTTTGGCCTCCCGGATATTAGAGTTATGGTTTTGTGAGTCACCATGTGGGTTCTGCAAATCAAATCTGAATCCTCTGAAACTGTGATAATTGCTCTTAACCTCACCTTCCTGTTTCATTTATACGTCATGTTCTTTTCCTTTTATGAGAGTTTTATTTCTTTCACTACTTAAAACTGAGATTATACAAGACAAAGTCAAGACTAAGATGTGTTTTAAGTGTTTTACTGGTTTGTATTAAATGCCTCATGATTTCCTATTTTATTATAAACAACTAATATTACTGAGATAATTTTTCAATTTCAACTATCTATAAACTCTTAGAAGTAAGGTTAATCACTGCACAATAACAGCCACAAAAGTGTTCTATTTATCCCCAAAAAATGAATTAGAAGAATTTAGAGATAATGTTTAATGGTTAAAGTACTTAAGGCAAACAAGATAACCAAGGTTTACATTCCCAGAACCCATATGAACATAATTCCAGCATCAGAAGTTAGAGATGGTATTGTCAGAACAAACTAATGAGTGAAACTAGCCATATCTGAAAACTCTGAAGCTCTGTCCTTGACTAAGAGGCCCAGCTTCTGTGAATAAGGTAGAGAACAATACAGAATGATTCTCCACATCAACCTCTGACATTTTTGTGTGTGTGGTTTTTTGAGACAGTTTTTATTTGTAGCTTTGGAGCCTGTCCTGGAACTAGCTCTTGTAGACCACGCTAGCCTCGAACTCACAGAGTCCACCTGCCTCTGCTTGCTGAGTGCTGGGATTAAAGGTGTGCCCCACCACTGCCCGGCAACCTTTGTCATTCATGTGCACATGTAGACATATATGTGTCTCTCATAATAAAAGCCATATGCTGGTACATCCCGACTACATACATAAAGATGGAAAAGTGTAAAGAAAAATAAATTTTCATAGAAAGAATTTAAAGAAAAAAATCTGATTAATATTTGAGACGAACAATACTTGTTTTGAAATTATGAGGAAGAGATGTTTCATGAGTTACTTTTGAAGGAAAATTTCTCAAAGAATTCCCTTAGTATGCTCCATGTAACTATGACTTGATTCTCGCCCGCATATTTCAGATACAATGATTTTGCCAAAAAGATTATCTGAGAAGTTGGAAGGCTAGGCTGGTCTTAAATGTCCATAGCAAATTAGATAGTTTATGAAATTTATTTTATACTGATACATTCAGTAGCCAAGAATTGATAAGCTACTACTAAAAAATGGGAAAAATTGATCACTGTATCTACCAATGGATACTAAACAAATAAATTAATGATAATATTCTGGACATGATTTCACCTAGTTTAGTTATATTCTTATAGCATATATGCCTCATAATATCATTTTATATTCTACATACTGACAAAACAGAATAAAATAACATTTTTTAAAATAATGCTAGCAATCCTTTTTGCTGAAAGAGCTACACAGGGGTTAGAAGGGAAAGCTCTGCTCACACTTACTCTCTTGTAAAAGAAGAATACTTCACTGTCTTGATAAAAGAAACAAATGACTTGCTATGACTTTGGATGATGGTGAGCAGATAGAATTATGTTCATTTATTCCCTAATTTTCTACCCTGAAAGTTTATTTGATGTCATTCTAAATGATATTTCAAAAAGATAATGCAAAAAAGCAGTATTGTACAAGGAAGAAAAGGATGGTAAGAATGATAAAATTTATTCTAAAATCAAGGCCTCATATTTTACAGATATCACAATTATTTTCTGCAGACTATAATTACTAGTTTTCCCTAAAATATTATATTTTTATGTTTGACAAAGTTACAGCAAAGTACAAACCATATGCTGTTTTGAACTCTTAAGTTGATTTTACCATACTGCTCTTCTCTATTTCTTTCCAACAACAAAATGAAAAGGAAATTTAGCGGATTAATGAGAAAGAATTTTAATAATGTTAGTATGCTCTGGTACATACACACACACAAAGGAAGAGAGAGAGAGAACTTGTGTTTAATTATGAGGCATAAATTTAATATTAGATTGATTGGAGGTAACTTTGAGTCCAGTTTTAGTTTTAGACTGTCCATTGGTATTTCTTATAGCATATACACTGTGCTTTATTTAAAAAGGAAAGAGAGAAAACAAACTCTTTTTTCATTATACATACCAGTTGAAATTCCCACTCCCTTCCCTCCTCCCATTCCTTCCACATATACTCCCACTCCCTCTTCTGAGAGGGCAAGGCACATTGCTTTGGGGAAGGTCCAAAGCCCTCCCGGCTATATCTAGGCTGAGCAAGGTATCATCCAAAGAGAATAGGTTCCCAAAAAGCCAGTACAAGTAGTAGGGATAAATCCTGTGGTCCTGCAGTCTGCCCAACCATACAACTGTCTACCACATTCAGAGGGACTAGCTTGGTCCTATGCTTGTTTCTTCCCAGTCCGGCTGGAGTTGGTGAGCTCCCAATAGCTCAGGTAGACTACTTCAGGGTCTTGACCTCTTTGCTCATATTCTCATTCTTCCCACTTCTTAACTGGATTTTGGGAGCTCAGTCCAGTGCTCTGATGTGGGTCTCTTCTCTGTCTCCATCAGTTGCTGAATGAATGTTCTGTGGTGATCTTTAAGATATTCCTAAGTCTGATTACAGGGCAAGGCCAGTTCAGGCACACTCTCCTCTATTGTTTAGTGTCTTAACTGGGGTTATCCTTGTGGATTCCTGTGAATGTCTCTAGTGTCAGGTTTCTTGCTATCCTACAAAGCTCCCTCAATCAAGATATCTCTTTCTTTGCTCTCATCTCTGTCCTTCCTCTACCTCAACTGTTCTGTTCCCTCAAGTTCTACTGTACCTTCCAAAATGCTAAACCCCTTTTGATTCATGATTCAAGAAAGAAAAACCTGTTTTGAATTTTTTCTTAAGTTTTCTTTTAGAAATAAGAAGTGAAAAGTAATGGGTTTTTAATTTGTTTTCTTCATGGTTTTAATGGTCAAGGAAATATTTGTATTAAAATACATTTTGTAATTTAGCAAGGCTGTTTTCCAAACTGAGATGATTAAAAACCAGCCTTCATATCTCCTAGGTTGTATATTAATCCAATCATGCATTTACTTTTCATAGAAACATTCATGTGTACTGACCGTGTGGGGGCTTAGTGCACACCTACCTGCAGTCTCAGCTACTGGTAAGATTGGAAAAAAGGATGCTGAGTTCAAGGCCACCATAAGGAAGCTCCTCAAAAACAAAGGAAGGAAGAAAGGAAGGAAGGAAGGAAGGAAGGAAGGAAGGAAGGAAGGAAGGAAGGAAGGAAGGAAGGAAGGAAGGAATGACTGCATAGACTTGAACCTAAAGCACATTCAAACAAGTCTCATTGTAATCACTGTCTGTTCCTGTACATTTCAGTTCTATGTCCGTCTATGCAGCATCCTGTTGGATTGTCCAACTTCTTACCACATCTATTTCCTGAACCTATATTTCAAAGAAGAGAAACACTATATCTATCCTAGAAACATCACATCAAAGCAAAACGCATAAGAAACACATAAATCAGAGTCTTCTTAGTACCCTTTGGTCATCTTATTTGCTTCCTATTTACTTTCCTTCCTGGAAACTTTATTTTAGGACTGCTATTCTGAATATCAGCTAACTTCTGTAAAATTTCATGAAATGCGCATGGTAATTAAAAAGCAAGGAAAAGACAATTGATTATATGTACATTAACTCCTACCCTGCTCACTGCATCAAAGAAAATTAAAATGATTGTCGAAATTTCTAATTATGTGCTTAATTCTGAAATCTTGCCCCAAGCCTAAGAATTAAATGCTGTTGATTGCGCTTTAAACACTTAATCACCTCTATCTTCAAGTGAGACACAATTGGATAATTATATTGACAAGCAATTTATTCTTTTATTTTTTTCTTTCTTTTATGTGTGCTCATTTTCTCTTTTGTTTTAGTGGTGCTGAAGATGAAAGCTATGGCCGGATAGAAAGCAGAATTTGACTTTGCCTCTAAGCTATGTCCCCAGTCAATTTACAATATTTTATCAGTATTATGATTTCATGGTTTACATGCATATTTTTTTCTAAGTTGTTTATTATGCTTTCTGTGCCACACCCACTCTTTACCATGATCTGCAAGATTTTCTTGATTTAAAAAGTTGTCAAAGTGCAAGGATGCATTTCTGGTCCCTGAAGGGTTATAAGTATAGCTGTGCCCCAAGATGGGAAAGGGAGAGACGAGGAGTTAAGTCAGAAGTCAGGCAGAATAGACGTAACTGCTACTCAGAGCGATTGACAGAGGTGTTCCATGTCTACATATAGTGAGGGGTATAAAACCACAACCAGAGACAGCCTCCAACAATCCCAAATCCACTTCCTCACTGTCATAAAAGAAGCATTTAAAATTAAATCAGCATTTCTGGCAAATAATAAATTAGGATTATAAAAGCAGTTAGGTTAAGGATGCAACATTTTAAGGTAAACACAAGGATCACATTGAAGAAAAATCTTAGTTAATTCTACTAGTGTTTTTGCACAGTTAAATAGTTGTTTTAAAGCAGAGCTAAATATCAAATATTATCTATACATAAAATAAATCTTGAAAAAAAATCCAAGATGACTTTTGTACTCATCTCAAAATTCAGCTTAAGCAGGTAAAATAGCAAGAAATTTTATATTCTTAAAATACTTAGTATTAGAAAATTTTTTATTAAACAAACAAATATATGGAATTAAACAATTAAAAATTAGTCATCATTATTGTTAATATGTTATATTAATATTAACAATGCCAGCATTATTATTAATATTAATTTTGTGTCCTTGTAAAATTAAAATATATTCTTATTAATGATATAAAATATAATATAATATAGATATTATTTTTAAAGATCCTTATCAAATAAATTAAAATAGATGGATGCTGATAATTTTTTCTAAAGTATTTTAAGGAAACAATTCTTCTGTTAAGAAAATGATGCAATCAAGATCACAGATGTTTAGGGTTTAATTAACTTACTGGAATTCCATAGTAGTTGACTTTTGCATCTTAATTCAGGAATTTCACTGTTGTCCTTAACATTTCCCTTTATAATTTGTTCCATAGAATATTGAAGTTCATTAGGTCATATGCCTACTTTCTACATTTTCATGAAATGCAGTCAATAAACTGTTTCTGACAATATTATCTTCTCTAAGAAATTGTGAGTGACTACTTCCCAACTAGTTGATAGCTAGCATCTAATTGCTATGATCAGGGAGAACAGAGGTATCACATAGAAATTATTTTGGTACCTCATATCTTGATGAGTAGAAGAGTATCATCTAAAGAGCTTCTATTTTCTATAATGGAATGAAGATACTCCATCTGGAAATGTCTGCAGACATTCTCTCATAACCAATAATATTAATGTGTCTACTGTGCACAAATTTCCAAGTTTCTTAATTATATATGTAATACCATAAAAAACACATTTTGGTGAAGGAAATAATAAAAGAATAATAAATGTAAATCTTTATTTTTCCTTATTTTTATTGTAAGAAGTTTATTTCTAAGGTGTTGTCCCAAGATTATCATCTCAAAGACTTATTAGAAATAACTTGTTGAAGACTTATGGAGAATGTTTAAAAATTAATAATTCTAGATTGACTGATACTCTAGAATGTTGTACATAATTCTTTTCCACTTATTTAAGACCCAGTACACCCTTGTACACCATTTGAAATGAACATTTATTTTCATGTATGAATCGATTCCATTACCCAAATACATGTATAACAACCTACAGTAATATCAATAA
The DNA here is from genome assembly GCA_963919715.1 of Microtus obscurus. Classification (NCBI taxonomy): domain Eukaryota; kingdom Metazoa; phylum Chordata; class Mammalia; order Rodentia; family Cricetidae; genus Microtus; species Microtus obscurus. The sequence goes on along the minus strand of CAWTZC010001616.1, from coordinate 5,653,449 downwards.
AATTTAAAATATGCCTGATATTTGAAATGAGAAAGCAAACGTTTTGGTTCAAAATCAAAATGAAAGCACATAATATATCCTCAAATATAGAAAGGCAACCTTATTTAGTTGAAAGCTAGAAAAACAGTTCAGGCATTCTGATTTGATCTTAAGTATAGGTTTAAAGAACTTCAAACAGATCTATCCAAGTAGCTTAGCAACGTCTGTTCTTTGTTGTCTTGTCACTCAATATAGACAGAACAGTAGGTGGCTTCCAATAGCTTCTCAAAGAACTAAAGCACAAGGTGAGGAATGCGTGAAAATTTTATATGAGAGACATTGTGCAATTACATGCATATAGTGAAGATGTTTATATGATTCAAACTTTGAATGAGTCACTAAACATGAAATTATTGTGAATATTATGCCTATATTCTATGGCCAAGGATATTAAATAATACTCAGTTGGGCAAAAGTCAAACGATAAAAATCCCTCACAAAGGAAGAGGAGACTTGTAAACGATCCATCTCCAATCCTGGTAACATATGCTAGTACCAAGTAGTTTTCCTCCCATATATAAAAATGTTACAAAGAAGTTCTTCATGACTTTCAGCACATACATCGAATGCCAATGGTGGTGCCAAGTTGGTTCCTAACTGAACAGTGCATACATCAGAAGCTAAGCTTGTCTTTCTTGTCAGAAAATACTGGTGACAATGTGAGAATGGTGCCCAATTCTGAGCTGTGGAGTGGGAGCTGCTGCTGTCTTTAGGAGAGCCAGTGTAATGGAACACTGGCAGGCAGGCTGGCTGCAAACTCTGACCATCTGCTCAGCAAAGACCTCCAAGAGATTGTTCTGTCCCATGATGGAGAGATGGAATGTTGTCAGTATTCTGACAAGCTCAGTAAAGCAAGACAGCTAATGATGTATTTTTAAAAAGCAGTATCTCAAATCTTTGGCAACCATCAATGTAGAGGGTTTATTTATTCTGTAATCATATTTTTAGAATAAAAACAATTTTGATAAACATCATTTGTGCAATAATTGTTCTTCTATACTATAGCTATTCGTATAACAATACTAAGCAAGTAATTGAAGTGATTCTGAAAGGATAGATAAGAGCCCTTAGTAGAAAATTTAAAGAATAATTATAAACCAGCCCCTTCACATTCATAAGAATATATATTATTATTTTTTTTCAGTTCTGGGGATGAAACCTTGGGCCTCATGCATGCTAACTAAAGGTATTATTTTTACCATTAGTGTCTTTGCCAGATAGATTATAAGACTGTCCAAAACATTGTGAATTTTTAATGAATCACCAATTTCCATAACATGACTCAAATAAAGTATTTTTGAATTGAAACAAGATAAGAAAAGTTGGAATGTTCACCAGGAGGGCTGGAAAGGAAAGAAAGCATTCATGTTAATGTAGCCAGGAAGATTTCTCTGATCATGACTGTGGCTATGCCAGGCTGTGGAACTCATCTTGATGCCATTGAGCTAATGGAACTCTTGCATACACAAATACAAGCTGTGGAGCCAGCTAAGCATCCCACACACAAAGTGAGAGATTTTTTTTTCTAATCTTGTACATATTGAGGTTTTAATATCGAGACAAAATGATAGTGATTTAAAAAGCAAAGAGACAATCTTGAGCAGTTTATTACAATGACAAAGAAGCTAATACTGTCTATTGATCACTACTTTTCTCTAGTGGAGAAATTAGAGCCAACACCTGGCTTTGATATTTTATTCTGTTGATGGAGACTGCTTGTTCATTCCTAGCTGCCCAGAACCAAAATCATCACACAGAAACTATATTATTTGCAATACTGTTTGGCTAATAGTTCAAGCATATTTCTAGTTAGCTCTTATATCTTAAACTAACTCATCTCCATTAATTTGCATATCATCACGATGTCATGGCCTACTGTTAAAGTTTCCACCTGGAGGTTTGTGTCTTCCTCCTCTGGTGACTACATGGCTTCTCACTTGCCCCGCCTACTCTCTCTCTCTATCTCCTTTCAGCCTGAATTTACTCTGTTAAGCCATTAGCCGAAAGTAGCTTCTTTCTTAACCAATGGCAATAAAACATATTCACAGCATGCATCACCTCCCACATCAGTATACTCCTAGGGAAAGCCCATCATTTCATTCTAAAATCATTCATATGAACAAAGGCTTCATAATTTTTATGGGCACCACTTTAGTTTAAGTATAGAACACATTTAGAAAAAAAAGCAACGCAAATCTTAGTTCTGTCATTAACTCATCTGGCATTTTTAAAGCAAGCTGCACCATTTAACTTAGTTTACCTTTCTTTGACTGTAATTTGTAAAAATTTCAGTTAATCAGCAATTGATGTGAATATCTAAACAAGATGATATAAGCAAAATGTCTTACAGGCTTATATAGATAGAAGATAGTTAATAAATCATAGATTTATTTATTTATTTAAAATTCCGCCTCCTCCCGGCCTCCCTTTTCCCTTCCCCTCCCCCCACTCTTCTCCCCCTTCCTCTCCATTCCAAAGAGCAGTCATAGTTTTTTGCCCTGTGGGAAGTCCAAGGACCTCACCCCTCCATCCTGGTCTAGAAAGGTGAGCATCCAAACAGGCTAGGCTCCCACAAAGCCAGTACATGCAGTAGGATCAAAACCCAATGCCATTGTCCTTGGCTTCTCATCAGCCCTCATTGTCTGCCACGTTCAGAGTGTCCGGTTTTATCCCATGCTTCTTCAGTCCCAGTCCAGCTGGCCTTGGTGAGCTCCCAATATATCAGCCCCACTGTCTCAGTTGGTGGGTGCACCCCTCACGGTCCTGACTTCCTTGCTCATGTTCTCCCTCCTTCTGCTCCTCATTTGGACCTTGGGAGCTCAATCCAGTGCTCGGTGGGTCTCTGTCTCTATCTCCATCCATCGCCAGATGAAAGTTCTATGGTGATATGCAATATCAGTATGGCCATAGGATAGGGCCATTTCAGGTTCCCTCTCCTCAGCTGCCCAAGGAACTAGCTGGGGACATCTCCCTGGACATCTGGGAGCCGCTCTAGAGTCAAGTCTCTTGCCAACCCTAAGATGTGATATTTTATTGCTACAAGAGAGAAATTGTCCTGACTCTTGATGTGTAAACCATCGGCAGTCATTAGAAGACTGTGGGTCCTGTAATCAAAAAGAACACATAATATCCACATCCTTCTACCCAAGTCATTATCAAAGCATGCATTTCACAATTAAAGTGAGGACAAGAATAGTAGCTTTCCCAGACTGAGTTGGATATTAAAATAGAAAGCATGCTAAGTACTTTGTCCAGCATCGGATTAAGTAGTTCTGGCACATTTATTTTCTTGCAAACATTTTCAGAACAAGGTCACATTGGTGCTTCTGACTACTTTGAGAGAAAATTTTAAAGCTTTATTTGTTTCACATGTAATTATGGAAATCTGTAATGAGTCTCTTATAATTGGTAGTAAAACATTAAAAATGTTTGTCTGTATAAAATCAATTTAATTTACTTCTCTTTATCCATAGAAGACCTTTACTCCCTTGAACTTATGCTTTTTATTCAGGTCTCCAATCTTCAATTCTTTCTGAGTGTGTATATATGTATATAGGTATGTATACATATATATGTATGTATATTCATTTTCCATAACTTTAATGTCTTTTTATTGATAAACATTGATAATCAAACCTCAGTGTAAGAAAAGAAGATGCATGCAGATCTAGTACTTTCTGGCCCATTTTCTCTCGTCTCATATAATTTACAGTCCTCTGTCTATTGAACAGTGTCACCAACTATAGTCTGGATTTTCTAGTTCAGTTTACAATAAAGATAATCCCCCACAGGTTAACCTAATCTAAGTAATCTCTCAATTAAAGTTGTTTTTGCTAGGATTCCAGGGTGTGGCAAACTGAAATTTAAGATTATTTGTCACAGTAAACTCATGACTGCTGTAGACTTTCCTACCGAGCAATGTTGAGGTATAATTAGAGTAGTGTGAGTGTCATCGAAAAAGGTGCTTTACCTCAAAGTCCCCCCTGCATCATGGATTCTTAATTTTAGTTAACTCTATACTTCCTATATGTTCAATATTTCTTGAGCGCACTTGCTGTTGACTGAGAGTTAACAGAAATCTTTGGAGGGTCCTCTGTCCTTCTCTTCCTCTTTTTGATAGGAAATGTTAATAGTTCCATTGCTCTTAAGATTACTATAGTCCTAGGTAGCAATAGAGTATCTGCCCAGCTATAGTCATGGCTACTAGGCCAAAACAACTTTTATTTATTATGCCTATAGGAAAATGTCACATACTGCAATGAGCCAGAGTGTTCATATGTGAAGGTATATGCTTAATGTAATTCTCTATCTTGTTCTTCTCCATTTAATATTTACCATTGTTAGCTAAAATAATATATTTATAAAAAAATCAAATGTATATATAAAATAGTTCTCAAATTTTATTCTCAAGTAAAGTCTAAACATTAGAGAACAATAAAAATGATGTGATTTGGCTTAGTCTCTTAGTGTAGGAACGCTTTAGCTTATGGTGAAATGTTTGGACACTGGGTCATTTTAGCCACAAGATTTATAATTTACTTCTAACATTGTTGACTTCATCATTTGAAACACCAATGGACAAGGTGAAACAGTTAAGATTTAAAGAATGGTCAGGAAGAAGAACGCTTAAAAGAAATCCCACAGTAGCTCAGAGTTGAGAAATAGATGGTTATTTATTTAGGGGTAAACTCACAAATCAGAATCCTCTGCTTGAACGGAGAACAGAAACCGAATCCAGCAACTGGAAAGAGAGCAGATGCATGCACGCTATACATCAGCTTATATACTATAATAGGCCATGCCCCAGTGGGTGGGTAACCATTGGCTGTAAGACTTCCTACAGCAAGGTCCTTTTACTTGTTTACTTTTTTTCATATTTAATTTGGAAAGAAGAATTAAGTCAATAATAGTACATTGTTTTGCAAAGGGCCAGTTGAAACAATCAAGTTCAAACTAGAAAAGCAACTCACAAATAGAGCTCTACATCTTCCAGACATGCTCTGTGCTCGTCAACCTAAATGCTGTCTTTCTTATTGAACTTTAACAGATGTTTACTTATATGTCTAAAATGTGATTATATAGTGAAAAATCTTAATCTCCTCAGCTTTGAAAACAGTTTCCCACTCAAGTCCTGGGGCTTACCTGAAATCCTCTCCAATTAAAAGATGAGGCCACACTAGATATATTGTAGGGCCACTCCTTGTTCTTTGGTGTAGCAATATTCTAAAATGTTTCCCATACCAAAAATAGTATTTGTTGCTTCGGTTTTCAATATTTTGGGTTGTTTTAGAATATCTGACTTTTCTATCCTTTCCATAATTGTATTTCCTGAAACCTACTGTTGGCTCTGTTTTGTGATTCTTCACAGTGGGCATCCCCGTAGATACAGTGTTCTTCCCCAGACTATAAGAAGTCAAGGACTTTCTTCTGATGACCCCAGGAGTCCAAGAAAACTTAGGATTATTTATTGAAGTGAAAGTTTTTATGTTTTATCCCTAGGCACATCATATTTATTGATTGCAGATTATATTTGTATTGACATAATTCACTTTCTCATTATAACAGAATTTAAGGCGCACAACCAGGACTGAGCATGTAAACACAGTTATCCTAAAATACCAGGAAGAATCATTTTCTTTCAGTTTTCTGAGTTTTAAGGGTCAAACATATTTTTTTTTTAAAAAAAAATCTTTTAATTTACAGTTGAAACTTTAAACCTTACATAACTGAAAGGGTTTGCACCTCTAGGACCAATTATCTAGTTTCCAAAATCTCTTTAGCATGTGCTGGCATTGATGTACCACTTAGTATTCAAACCACAAACTTTATAATGACTGTAAGTACCGAAGTTAGATATTCCTAAACCCCGAGAGTGCACACTTGATGGTTGTGCTGCTGCCTGTCTGACACTTACCAGGAAGGAATCTTTCAAGATTCAGTATCTCTCTCTCTCTCTCTCTCTCTCTCTCTCTCTTGTGTGTGTGTGTGTGTGTGTGTGTGTTTTATCAGCTACAACAAAGGATGTAGATTTTTATGATGAACCTGATTTATAGCATTTAGTGTTGATGCAGGTTTAAATTGTAACTGCTTGCCAGTGGCAAATGCATCTGATTTAAAAGTTAGCCCATTTTCATGATCTCTTAACATCACATAATTTGTATTTCATCTGAGGAGTTCTAAAAGTTGACAAACTAAATATACATTTCTAAAATACTTTGTATATGGTTTTCTAAATTGGAAATTAATTTAAATTGAAGAATTTTTTATTTATAAGGAGCTCTTGTAAATTTTGTCGTGACTTTTAGAAATAATTGAGAGAAATCTAAACTGTGTTGAAAAATTTAAAAAAAATGAACATTTAGTTGGCAAAAATTAAGGCTTCTGCTATTCAACTTGGTAGACATAGCAAATTTACACAAGGAATTTTTTGTAGCATCAGTGGATGCAATCTTTAAGCAAAATTGGATTTTACATATATGGTTTCTACAGAAGGTTCTAACACTGTACAGAATTTACTAATTATAGAAATTCATATTATATTCAATATTCAGTTTTCAGTATGGTGATCTAAATTTAAAAATTAAGTCAGCAATGACATTGGTAGAATAAGATACTATATATTTTTTCTAAATATAGCATTTTGATGATCAACATTTTAGATATAAATTGTATTATTTTCCTGAAGTTGGGCTACTGATTCGTACCTCTAAGAACAAATACAATAGAAAGCTAATGGACATTTATTTTTGAGAAATCAAGATTTTAAATATTTGCCAGACAAATGTAAATAACAAATGTATATTTTTACTTAATATTAATTCTGTGTTTAAGGGAATTTTAATAAATGCTATATAACTTTATTCCTTTCACATATATATGCCTTTCCTTTAAACATTACAGATTACTCAGTTACACTTACCATTACTTTGTCCATTCAACAGTGAGGCAAGTGAATTTTTGTTGTATTGTCACTTCCTTTGGCTGAGTAAATCTATCCACTCATAGAGGGAAAGGCAATAAGACGATTGCTTGATGAGAGAATAATTGTTCTGAAAAATGCTAGGATAAGGCAATGTTTATTTCATGCGACCCTTGGAAAGCACTGCGTATTGGAAACATCTACCTGGACATAAGTGTCAAATGAGTCCTGGAACTCGCATGGATAAGCTTTAAGCAGGGGAAGCTAAGAAGGTGCTATATTCACCTGGCAATATAGTAGTAGGTAGCTCGCAAGCATTCCTGTGTAACTAGTGTAACAGGCTCATGACTCAGTATTCTGAGTGGCATAGTCTCAGTTACCCTCTTTTCAAAAAAACTTCATCTAGAGGGATTCTGGCATGTGGTATGGAATGCAGAAACTAATATAAATATTTTCTTTATTCAACGAATTATTTTATTTCTGTTTTGAGATTATAATGTAATTACAATCATTTCCACCATCTCTTTCTTTACTCCACATCCTCTGTTTCCCTTTCCTTTTCATTGATCATACATGGAATAATAAATATGTATTTATGAACACACACACATATATGTGTACATTAAATATGTAAGTACATCTGGTCAGTATGTATGATGCTACTTGTATGCGTGTTTTCAGGGCTGAGTATTTAGTATTGGATAGCCAACGGGTATACTATTTCTTAGGGAGGACTATTTCTCCTAATTCAGCCCTTCAGCTTTCACCGGATAAACACTTCTGAAATATGAACTTCTCTTTCACAGTGGCTGTTGTACAGAGTCCTCCTACGGGCTGTCCTAGGTGCTTTAGACTGATTACAGGAAAGATTAGTTTTCATCTTAGGAAATGAAAAGCGCCCAGCTCCCTGAGACGTTATCCCGTGTGTCTTCCGTGTTCCTTGTGACACTGAGAAACAGTGTGCCGAAGCTTATGTAGCAATCACCGGAACAGTTGTAGCACAGTCAAGCCCAACACCTTAGTACTGAGCACACGTGAAGGGGGACCAAACAATACGGATGGGAGGAACTCCATCTTTTTAGAACTGTACACCAATTTCACTAAACCTTTTGAAACAACAAAATTTGTCACTCATCTCATATTGGTACTGTGATTTCAAAAAAGAGCTGAGACCAAGATTAAAGACAGTCTCAAAAAGAAATGTCCCTCTGGAGCCATTTTCTGCCCAAGTCATGCTTCACTTGGCTTCCAGTAGATTGGACAACCTTTGGACTTTTACTAAGAATAACATAATTACAGATGGCCACATCTACTAGCTTGTCTAATCTCCCATGCCCTTACCCCAGGCATCCTGATTCTGTGGGTAGTACCCTACTTTGAAAAAGGTGATGCTGTCAATGAACTGGACTAGCAGGGCTTGCCAGGTAAGCAGAATGTTTTGATTACAGGCTGTATTTGCTCACGCACTCAGTGTGTGTCCAGGCATTCAGAACAGTTTGCTTCTTCTCAGGACTCACTCAAAATTAGCTTTACCCTTTAATAGATATATTTTATCTAAAATTGCATGTACAATGGTATGGTTAGCAATACATTTCAAGGAAAATAATGAATGCCTAAGTGTAAAATGCTGAAAAAACAGAAAATTAATTCGTATTTAAACAAAAATAAAAAGAAGCAAAACAAAAGCTACCACTAATAACCCAGTATTCTGAAATTCCTTGTATCAGCGATGTAATCAATAAATTGAGAGGCCATAAATTTTAAGAAACTTCCAGCCATGATTGCCAAATAACCAGTACCTCCATTATCTTCTGATAAAGTATATAGATGCACTTACTGAAAGTTTAAGGCTGATGTAATCCCAAGTTTAATGCTCGATATCTGTATTTAATTATAGGTGGATACAAGGGACTCTGTAGAAGATGTAATTCATTCCTACAGAGTATGGGCCTAATGGAAACAGAAAAACATTCTAAAAACAGTCGCCAAAGTAGTTACAGAATTTAAAGATTTTATTATTGCTTTAGCATTTGTTTATGCCATATATCTTGAACTGATTTTCATCTGTTTTCTTGCCTCTATTGGCCCGACTGTTTATGTCTGCTTTTCTTTTGTTCAAGAGACTCCCAACGTTTCTCCATTCATCTGGGTTCCTTTTTTCCAATTATCTTTTTTTTAATAATATGCTGTTCTTAAGCATTATGTTGAACTCAGGGAATATTGTTAAATAGAGGGAGAAAGGATTGTAGGAGTCAGCGGGGTCAAAGACATGAAAGAGAGAGAGAGAGAGAGAGAGAGAGAGAGAGAGAGAGAGAGAGAGAGAGAGAGAGAGAAGAGAGAGAGAAGAGAGAGAGAGGAGAGGGAAGAGAAGGGAAGAAGAGAGAAGAGGAGAGAAGAGAGGAGAGGAGAGAAGAGAGCAGAGAGCGGGGGGGGGGGGTACACCTAACCTGGGCTCATAGGAACTCATGGAGTCTGAACCAATTACCTGGGAGACTGCATGAGACAGACTGAGCACCTGTACTTACATATGATAGTTATGTAGCTTGGTTTACTTGTGGAAGTACTAATGATGGAAACAGGGGCTGTCCCTAAAACATTGGCTGACTTTTGGAAACATATTCCTCATACTGGATTGTATTGCCCAGTCTTAACACAAGACGAAGTACTTAGTCTTACTACAGTTTGTTATTCCATGTTTTGTTATTGTCCATGAGAGGCCTGCCCCTTTCTGAACAGAAACAGAGGGGAAGTGAATATAGTGAGGGCAGAGTAGAGGTTAGGGAGGCAATGGGAGGAAAAAAAGGAGAGGTAACTACTATCTGGGTCTAAAATACAAAAATAAATTTAATAAAAAATTAATATGCTCAAAACAGTCTTTTCAACAACCCTAATCAACACACTATTTTACATAAAATGGTTCTAAGATTAATTATAAATTTAAATATTGAGTTTAAATGACATCACTTGCTTATAAAATTATGTGCTTTTGAGTGTTTGTGTATGTGTGTTTTTATTCCTGTGTGTGTTTGGATACATATCCATGTCCATGTCCATGAGTGTATTGTGGCCAGAAGTCAGTTTCTGGCATCTTACTAGGTCACTTTTCACCTTATCTTTTGAGACAGTCAACTATTGGACCTGGAACTTGTCAAGTCAATAGACTGTCTGGCCAGCACCCGTGAGGATCCTCTTAATTCTGCCTTCCCGGACTGGGAGTGTAGGTGCACAGTGCTGTGTCAGGTTTTTATGTGGTTGCTAGAGGTTCAAACTCTTTCCCAAGTCTTCCTGATTTTTCTTTCTCAAACTGACAAAACAAACAAACAAAACAATTAAAAAAAGGTGTCAACAACCTGTTAGCTCCTGCACACCTTCAGCGTACATTGCATGATTGTGCCCAATCCCACAGCACCATCATTGACCATCATAGCTTGCATGGCACACACAAACTCTGAATCTGAAATTACATGTGTCCTCACCATTCATCTCTCCGTTTATCCATTTTTAACTCATTCCATTTTTAATCCAGCATTTGCTTTATATGCAACATAAGTGAGGCATAGATAGCATAATGACTAAGGAGGCTATCATGATCCTAACAGCATATAAATTCATACCATGAATTTTTTCTGGCAAAATTCTCGTAAGTCCTGCACTAATTATCATATAGTCTACCATCTAATAGAATGTAAGTTCACAGCATAATTTCTCTGCGTGCCCAGGCATCTATTGCTTCTCTAAACCATTAGAATTCTCAAGTCATTTCCTCTTGTTTCTCATTTCAACTAAAGAGAACTACAGAGCATATGACTTGTTCTCTCCTAGTCTCATGCAGTTTTGTTTCTGCTGTTTTAGCTGAGGTAATGGTCATAACATAAAGTAAGCAAGTTAAAGTGACTAATTCAGTAGGATTTATTTGATTCACATTCCGGTCCAGCCATTACCTCTCACTAGTTCCACGACATTTTGCCTGTTGAAAATTACAATTCTTCCCCACTGGTACTGCAAGAACAACAGCGTTATCTATTCTGTATCCTTAATATAAATGAACAATGTGTGAACTTTTGCATCTGGCATCTTTCACTTACCACAGTGTTGTCGGACTCATCTATTTTGCATGATGTGCCTGCATCGCACTCCTTTTTTATTGCTGGATAGTAATTTAGTCTATATGGATGCAGCAGTTGTTCATAACTCATCCATTGCTGGCCACTTGAGTAGTTTCTCCCTTTGAGTTGTGGTGAGTAGCATGGCTATAAACAGACGCATAATTGTATTTGTTGAAGTACCTATTTCAAACTCTTTGATATACACACCTAGGTGAGGAAATATTGTTTCAAAATATGACTTTGTTTAGCACTTTTTAAAGTACCATCAGCTTATTTTCCATGCCAGGTGACCCATTGTATATTATCATTGTTATTGTAATAACAAGCATGTGCAAGAGACTTGAGTTCATTCACATGTTCAATAACACATTTTGTTCTTTCTTTTACTAGTATAACCCCCAATGTGTACATTACACAGTACCCAAATTCCGGTTTACCTTTCATTCTTCCAATTATTAATGATGCTGACAATTACAAAGACTCATTGGCCAATTATAAATCTACTTGGAACTAATCTTTATTAGAGCAAGTTTCAATTTTTTAATTGGGATATTTGTGAGTAGTTGAATTATAATTTCCATTCTTCCTTTCTTTCATTTTTTTTTAAAAAGAAAACAATCATTTTTTTTTATTTTACATACCAATCCCAGTTCTCATTCCCTCCCCTCCTCCACTCCCTCCACATATCCTCCCACCATACCTTTCATTGACTCTTCAAAGAGGGTAAAGCACGTTGCTTTGTGGAAGGTCCAAGGCCCTCCCTACTATATCTAGGCTGAGCAAGGTATCCATCCAAAGGAAATGGGTTCCCAAAAAGCCAGTACAAGCAGTAGGGGTAAATTCTGGTGCCACTGCCAGTGACTCCTCAGTCTGCCTGAGCCATACAACTGTCACCCACATTCAGAGGGTCCAGGTTGGTGCTATGCTGGTTCCTTCCCTGTGAGGCTGGAGCTGATGAGCTCCCATTAGCTCACTTAAGCTGTTACAGTGGGTGTCCCCATTATGGTCTTGACTTCTCTGCTCACCTCTACTACAAAATTTCCATACTACTGTGTTTAGAAATTGTGCACTCAAAGGAAACACATTTAATTGAGCATTTATTATAGTTTGACAATATTCTTACCCCTCCCCCCCCCCATTTTGCATTGTGTTTTGATTGATTTTGATGGCAGAAACTATCATATGAAGTTTGTTTTGATTTTTGGTTCCTTGGAGGACAATACTTGCTATTATTTGTATCTGGGAAGGTGAACTGACAGCATAATATTGTCTGGACATGTGTTTGTATATGCACTTTCTTAATGTCATCACGTTACTTTGTTACTTGAAAAACAATTTCAATTTGAATTGTTATTATTCATGAAGGAAGGCAACCTGAGACTGGTCCCACGAAGGGCACCTGAGGCCTTGGTGGGTCCCCTTGGCATATGGGAGCCAGTAGCAGGTGAGAGACAAAGAGATAAGTCATGTGGAGAGAGCTGGGGTATAGAGTTTATTTAGTGGGTTATGAAGGGGGGAATGGGGAAGGGAAGTGTAGAAGGGGAGGGGGGAGAATGGAGATATGCAGAAGCTGAAGCTGCCTCTTCAGAAGGAGAGAGAGAGAGACAGAGAGAGACAGAGAGAGAGAGAGAGAGAGAGAGAGAGAGAGAGAGAGAGAGAGAGGAATTGAAAGGAGGAAAGGAGGCAGGAGATCTGCTTGTTTTGGTGGAAATCAGAAGGTGGGAGTGGGCGGGACTTATCTCTTAAAGGGACAGGATATCCAGGTGACAGACCAGGCCAACAAGTTATAACACCAATGAATTAAATTTAATCCACAATAAACATGTAGCTTTCCTTGAACTTTGGAGGGAAAAAAGTAATCTCTCCTCTACATGGCCACATTGTTAATATCACAGCAATTGTCTAAGTAATTAATTATACTTCAATAAAATTCATCCAATAAATTCCATCTTTTCTTCTGTGATGGCTTTATAAATGGCCATTTCCATTTTCTTAGCTAAAAACCTAAAGATCTGAGTTCAGCATTTCCTAAGAAATCCATAGTAGTATAGACTATCACCACTTCTGTAGCTTCAGTACAAAATCAGGAAAACAAATGAGATTCAAAGCACCTGTGAGGTACCCATTGTGCAGTGGCATTTAGAGTCCTTCCCTCATTTGTAATCAGAGTCTTCTATTATACAGTGCAATATTTATGTCTGGTATTTTCTATCTCAATGTGATGTATGTGTGGTATAAAAGGTAAAGAACTTCTACATCATTAAGGAGCTCTTCCCTGTGGCACCACAAGTTTGAGGAATGCAAATCCTCTCTATACTTACTCTTCTGTAATTTATCTTTGAGGTTTTTCGCCATTCTTTGAGGTTTTATTTCATTTTCTTTTCCTCACGTAAATATAATGTATTTCCACCCAGACTTCTCCAAAAGTCAATTTTAATTCCTATATAACAGACATTCTCAAATTAATTCCTACTATCCTCCAACGTATTAAAAAAGACGTTGATGAGTAGTTAGAACTGTATAATTTATGTTATGATTAACTGGCTTTCCTCCTTACTTTTACATGGCATTAAATATCCTAAAATAATCATTTTAATTTTAGCTTTATCCAGCTTTAAAAATCTTTTATTTTCAATAGACGTGCTGATGATCCAGTAGCCAAATCAAGAATCTATGAAGAGACAAAAGTCCCTATTTAATACCATAGTAAAGTGTAAACATTTAGATTACCACATTGTCGTGATGCTTTTGTGCCAATGACAGGATGAGACAGTCCCACAGAAGCTATTAAAACTGCATTGTTAGTTTTGTTGAATGATGTTGTATTTTGGCAAGAAAATGTTTGTCTTTGCTAAATAGATTTTCACATTTTCTAACCATTCCATTAATATATTTGATGAAGTTACTGAAGAGTTGATTCTGGAAAATTATTTCAGATGTGTAAACAAAAACAACGTAATGTCAGGGGAAAATAGATTTCTACTCAGTCTGGAACATTTGCCCATGTCTGTGGGCACTCTTAGCATCTCAATCTTCTGTCTCTAGATTAAATTTAAGGGTTTTTTTTTTTTTAAGAGGAATTTGATCTGTTTTTTTTTTTTTTACATTGCAAAAGGTTCACAACCCAGCTGTAACAATGAGAGTCTTAAATTTAAATTTGAATGTGTATATCAGTAAAATTATTGTAATGATAGAATGAACAATAAAAATAGTTTTTGTGCTGTGACTGAAATTTAAGAAACTGAAGCCACACTGTGTATAAGTCTCCTGAGTGGACAGCTGCGGGCTGGGGAATAACTCCACTTTCAGCAGAGTAAAATGTTACATCAACCTAAAGTGCCTTAATAGGATGCAAAGGACTAGATTAGTTGCCACCGAATTGTCCCCAGCCTTTGAGAGAACACACTTAGCATGGCTGCCTAATGAACTGTATTCTCCCCTACAGTATTAGTAAAGATTCACTTTTCTTAAATCGATATTTCAATAAAATTAATAATTTATGAAAAAACTCAGTTACTCTCCATTTCTCATATCCTCAAGAAGCATCAATTTTGTTAGGTTCTTGAAGAATTTTTTAACAACTAAGCAAGGTTAAGAACAGAAGTGTTAAATGGAAGAATTTTAGTCATTTTCCTTTTTCAATAAAATATTTGATGAAATTGCAAAGTGGAAACTCACTATCTGATATTAATGGTTGGTTTCCAATTAGGTAGTGTCATTTTAATACTACTTTAATGTTCAAAGAATATTAAGGACTATGGAAAGAAAATCGATTTATTAAATGCCTTAAATCGAAGTGTACTCCAGAAGAAATTAAGTAACGTTTATATGAAAGTTCAGTTATCCCGTTTATTTAAATTCATAATTTGTAATAAATATGAAGTTTCAAATCAGGTATAATTTATGTATTGATTTTATTTCTATATCACAGAAGGTTATAAAGCCTTGGCTGATGGGTCAGTGTCCCCAGACAAACTGCAGACAAACTACCTGATAAGGTAGCCATCAAATGCTCCTCATCTTCTATCAGTAGACTATAGTGAACCTCCTTGCAGAGAATATAAAAAAAGCAATGAAGATTTGTTTCTAGGAACTCGTAAATGGAACGGTAAATGCTGACCATGGGGCAAATTTAACTGACTCTGCTCCTGTGACAATTTGGTTTTCCTCATCACACTCATATTATCATTACACCAGTGGTCACTTCTTGTCTCTTGGGTGGTACTGTAGTTTTAGGGTACAAAGGAGGATTGTGGGTGTCCCCTTTGCTTTGTCTAGTCCCAGTGCCTTATAAGAAGGAGGAACCATGGGTTTTGCCATGACTGAGATACTGGCCTATGCTGCTCTAAAGTGTGAGATTTTCAAGTATAAAACCTTCACAAGATTGTCAATGATCACATGCTCCTCTCCAGCATTGCTATTACAGACCAAATCAGTCATGGTAAACCTTTTCCATGGTTCTGGGCTTCTGACTCATGTTTGTGGTTGTGCTGACAAAGTCATGGCTCCCCAGCTCTGGGTGGACACTCTTTAAAAAAGTGAGAAAAGGATTATAAAAGTTTAAACTCAGTGGACGTAACAATAAGGGGATCATTATTTATTTAATAACATATTTGTTTTCTTTCTTCATATTTTCATACATGTATAATTATATACAATTTCGATTATCTAGTAGCATAAATTTGTTTTGGAAGCTAATTCTTTTTTTTTTTTTTTTTTTTTTTTTTTGGATTTTCGAGACAGGGTTTCTCCGTAGCTTTTGGTTCCTGTCCTGGAACTAGCTCTAGTAGAGCAGGCTGGCCTTGAACTCACAGAGATCCGCCTGCCTCTGCCTCCCGAGTGCTGGGATTAAAGGCGTGCGCCACCACTGCTCGGCTTGGAAGCTAATTCTGGCAAAGGTTCCCAATGCATAGGAAGCTTAGGTCTCAGGCTGGAGGTAACTCTGACTGGGATTTGAGATGTGAACTTTAACATCTTGTGTTATCTTACTGGCAAGCTGTTCTTCTGTGCCTGGCTATCAATCGGCATTATTGTTTCTGAGAAGGATTGCTTTTCTACACAAATGACATATTACTAATTGTTGCTTATGATCGTGTCTACTAAACTTGCTCAAAATTTTGTCTACAAAAGATAATGGTTTTCAGCATTGAGGGTGTTTTTCTTTTTTGTTCGCGTATGTACAACGTTGGCATCAGGCTATAACTGAAGATAGATGCTTTCCCTACTTCTGCACGAAGGAGGCTTTATTTATAATTTCTGTCAAATTTACGTTATAAAATTTTACTTCATTAGACCTTTTATAACATTTATGAAGACCTTTTAACTACTCTGGCTGTGGAATTGCTTATCTTTTCAGCCCATTGCTACCTAGAAGACAGTCCTCCACGAATGGATACTCTTTCATTTCTATTGACTTTATAGTCCACTGTCAAAGTTATGCTTAGATTCAGCCTTTAAAAGTAGAAGCATTCATTGACACTTCCCTGCACCCACTGTTTAAATATGTATAGGATTTGCAGGAATAATTCCGAATTAGTAATTCCTGATCTGGAAACCCATTTCCCATCAAAACTTGGTACATTTACAAGTTTTTACGGTAAGTTAAATTAGATGCAACCTGAAACAACCACCACTTAGTATTTACTAAATTTAAACTGTAGACTTTTATCTCATGTTTTGATTTCCATAGCTCCCAGCTGTCAAATTCCTTTCATCTCTGGTTGAACCTTAGTACATCTTGGTGAATGCATTCGTTCACCACTACTTTCTCACTACCCTCAACTTTCGATTAGATTTTACAGGGAGTTATCAGTTCCTTTTCTCATTGGTTTAACAAAATATGTGTGAAAGAAAACATAGGGACGAATGAATTCATTTTGGCTCTCAGCAAGAGAGAATACAGTTGATCATAGACAAGAAGACATGGTAGATAGCAGAAGGGTGGTGTGAGTGGGCACACAGTTTCCAGAGTCAGAAAGTAGAAAGAGATAAATGTTGATTCCAAGATTATGTTGGTTTCTAATTTGTTTTTGTTGTTTTTTTTTTTTTTTTGGTCAGGGACACCAACTTATATTATTAAAAATTCTTTATAGAATAACATTATTATTTATAGAATATCAATGCCCACATAAAGGAAGGGTCTTCATTTTTAAAGTTAAATTTAACATTCCTAAGAACATTCTCAGAGAGATACCCTAAAGCATGTGTCTTCAGGGGCTTCTAATCTATAAAATCTGGTCCAGCTAAAATCTGAAGATTAGTGATAACAAGCTATGCTTAAAGGTTTCATTTCTTTGAATATAAGAGATAGATTTATTTTTTCCTAAAGTGCTAGTAATCATGTCATTTTGTTTCGTTTTGTGAGCCTAAATTTAACAAGGGCTATCTGAGTAATCATAGGTCTGGAATTGTTCATTGGAGACTCATAGGCTCATCTTTGATTGTACCAGTAAAGAAAAAGACTACTTCTTCCCCAGAATCCACCAGTAGCCATTAGTTTGATGAGTAGGAGTGAAGCAATATGAGACTCTCCATAATATATAACTGACTAATGGCAGGCTCAGTCTTGTGAAAGCCCCATGGGAATTTCAGCTGTTGTCGAATCATGTGATGGTTTTGTCAAGCCAGATTACATTCCACAGTTCTTCCCCCTGACTTCTGACTCTTAGATTCCTGCTGTTCACTTTTCTGGGATGTCTCCTAAGCCTTATAGGAGTGATATAAATGACCTATTGAATAATGACCACTTATCTCTCATTAATTCTCATCACCTATAACAGCCATGTATCTATTCAGTCACCATGATTTACTGCAAGGAAAGCTTCTTTGGTTAAGGTTGAAAGTAGCTTGGTTCACAGGATAAGCAAGAATATGTATAAGGCAGTGTGGGACCATGCTAATTGAGATACACAATAGTAAGTTTTCATCTGGGGCTCAAGACCTCCTCAGCAATATTTTTTTGACTGATATTGCATTACCAGGAATGGATCTCCTCCTGTGGAGTGGAGTGGATCATATCTTGTCTATGAGAGTGGCACTACTCTTTGTAAGGTTCAGTGGTGATAAAGACTATTAATGCCCTTTCTACCCTAGCAGCTTGCATTACACCTTCCAGCAGTATGACAGATAGGATGAAGTTTTGAAGATAATTCCAACTTAATTCCTTTTTTTGTTGTTGTTGTTGTTGTTGCAATGAACGTGTGTCAAATCTTCAGCAATGGAGTTTTACTAACTAGTTATGTATAGTGAGGGACCAAAAAAAAATGCTATGAGTCTATTACTTGTGTGTCATCTTGGACTTACCTAAACAAAAATTCATAAGGAGGCACCGCAAACAAGGCATTGGGATATATTTTTCATTCTCCCCGGCTTTCAGGAATAACATCAATTAGCTATTCAGATTATCTCCCTTCTAACCTTTATGAAACAAACATTGCATTGATTAAAAAGTGTTAGGTTTACACATGGGAATTTTCACCCAATGTGCACATTTTGGTAACCCTATCCACTCCATTCCATTAACCCATTAGCACTTATACATTTTGATACCATTCCCCCTTTGTCTGCTCTCATAACTTATTATATTATGCTCTGGTCCATTGGTTTCCTAGCTTCCAAAGGTACTCCACAGCAAGCACATACATAAAATTTGAAACATGAATGCACATACTAGAGAGAGCACAACTTGTTTGTTGTGGCTGGGCAACCTAACAGAGTACATTTATTTTGCAAGATTTATATTCATCTGAACGTTTTTCTATACAAGCAAATATTAATCCATTTGTGTTTTTTTCTTTTGAGATCTCTCTTTCAAATATGTAGGCCATTTTTATTACATTGATTATTTTCATGATGGTCCTATTTGTTTTTTTTTTTTTTATTATGTATCTGATGATTAGTCTTCTGTTAAATCTATACCTGGTGAAGATTTTCTCCTATTCTGTAGGCTATCTGCACTCAATTGACCTCCCTTGCTTTATATAAACTTTTTATTTTAATTTTCTAGTTGTTATCCTTATTTTCTGACTCTCTGTCCCTATACATATTAGTATACTCTGTAACTTCTACCTATTTCAAAATTAGGGACTTTACGGTGGGCTTTGTTTTTCCACTTGGAGCTGTTTTGCTGTAGGATGAGTAATAGGGATCTAGTTTCATTCTTCTCCACATATCAACTTTCCAGCATCAGTTTCTGAAGATGTTAACACTTAGCTTGTGTATATATTTTGTTAAGAAAAACAAAGGGAACTGGTTGTGGTTGTGTACAATTAACAGGGGCCTTTGCTTCTATGCCTTGGTTTCCATGCTTGTTTTGTGACAATATCATGCTGTTTTATTTATTAGTATGGACCTGTATACCACTGAAGATTGGGTATCGCAATGTCCCCATAATTATTCCTTTTGCTTGGGGTTGCCTTGGCTATCAGGGATCTCTTGTGCTTCCGTTTAAATTGTAGAAGTTCTTTTCTACTTCTGTGAAGAATTCATGGAGTTTTAACTGTGATTATTCTAGGTCTAAATTACTTTAGTAGCATCGTCAATTTTATAGCATGAATTCTGCCAATTCATGGCCATGAGAGGTCTTTCTGTCTCCTCGTGTATGCCGTGATCTATTTATTACATATTTTAATTTTGATATTATAGAGATCCTTCAATTTCTTTTGTTTGATTTGGTTTATTCCAAAGAGGCTTTTTAAAATTGGTGTGTGTGTGTGTGTGTGTGTGTGTGTGTGTGTGTGTGTGTGTGAGAGAGAGAGAGAGAGAGAGAGAGAGAGAGAGAGAGAGGGTTTTAAGCTATTGTGAATCAGATTGTTTGCCTGATTTTTTACTCAAGGTGTTTGTATTTATTATATAGAAAGACTACGAATTTTCATTTTAAGTTTTATATTTTAGCATTTTATTGACTATGTGTTGTCAGTTCTAAAAATTTTCTATTTGGATCTCAAAGGACTTTTATCTAATAGCATATCTTCTGCTAACATGATACTCTGATTTCTTTTTTTTTCTTTGAGTCAGTTTTATTTCCTTCTCTATTGCCCTAGTCAAAACATCAAGT
Organism: Microtus obscurus; assembly: GCA_963919715.1. NCBI lineage: Eukaryota > Metazoa > Chordata > Mammalia > Rodentia > Cricetidae > Microtus > Microtus obscurus. The sequence goes on along the minus strand of CAWTZC010001616.1, from coordinate 5,633,330 downwards.
ATTATATTGGATATGACATATGAACCATTTATATGATATTGGCAACAGATCATTTAAGATAGAGTGTATACAATTTAATGGATAATTTTTCTTTTTCTTTTCCGGCTTATTTGCTGTGTTGCTATAAATTCATTACAAATATCCCCCAGGGACCCCCAAAACACTTCTCTGCAGTAAGGGAAAGAAATCAAAGCCCTTTTGCTTGAAGGATTTTTACTAAGAGCAAGTCCAGATTTTAATTTTCTAGTTCTCTCTCACTGTTTCTTACACTGTCTCCCATCCATAATCTACTTTATTTGCAACTTCCTGAATGGTATCTAGTGAATCTGTCTATCCTTGTGTCTGTCTCCAGAACAGCAAAGAAAACAGAACATAAAGAAGAAAAGGAGGATACTTTGTAAAAATTTCTAACAGGATTTTATTTATGAAACTTCACTGACTCCAACTAATCCAGATAACCATAACACAAACATAAGTACAAAAAAATTATCAACATGCATATATATATATATATGTATATATATATATATATATATAAAATGACTTTAATATTGATGGTGAATGTTTGTTTTTATAAGATTGTTTTCAACTTATTTATTGTTTTTAGCACACACCACACACACACACACACACACACACACACACATATATATATAATATTGCATTATACTGGAATGGTTTATAGAAGAGTAGATATATTAAGATTACACCTATGCATCAGTTAAGTTCTATAAGATGCTTACATGGGAAATCCTTAAGCTGTCTGTTATATTGATTTTTAAACTCAGGTTAAACAAGCAGTCTAAATACACAGTAGGAGAACAGTCTTTAGTCTTAAGTGACCTCAAGTTACCCCCATTAACTCTAGCCATGTGGTCCAAAAGTTCAAAAATAATTATTTCATAGAAACTCATTGTACAATGACGAGTGGAATATCATAAGAAATTGAGAAGGAGAAGGTTAATCATGGGGAACAACATTATATAAAACTAAGAGTGCAAATTTCTCCCAACTGTTGTGTAACAGAGTGAATAAAATGATTATTCAATTATTTGTGCCACAAGTTTCAACTATTTGCAAGAAATATTTGAATGTGTTTTTCATGAAGAGATACATATTTTATAAAGTAGTTAGTTTTTCCTGATTCTACCATGTAGGGCACACACACACATAAATGTATATACTTTTTATGGAGGGGTCTTTATTGTGTTTTATGGTCTAAGTTGATGAGGACAACTGAATATATATGTATTTGTATTAGTCAAAAATAAATTAATTCAAAGTAACAATAATCTTTCCTACAGTCATTGAAATAATTCTTGTTTATTGGAGTAATATATATGAAAAAATCTACATTTGTTCAAAGGCTAAAAGAGAGAATCAAAATAATAACTGAATTTAGGTTTTAATATTTAAAAAACTAAATATAGATAGGCTAATATTTTTGAAAGGATGAAAAATATATACACTTTGTTTATTTTGTTACCATATAATATCACATTTCTTTTTTAGTAAAGTCAAAAGATGGTATGGGATCCTGGATGCTTTGCTGAAGCTAAATCTTGCATATGAAAAGTCATGTGAGAACATATTCCCACAATCATCCGTAATAATGAATGAATACATAGTATGAGTATGTATTCCTGTATGTGCAAGGCATTTTCTTGAATTAAAGAGTATTTGTGTCATAAAATCATGAAAAACACGGTTAGCTAAAACCAAATAATTATTCATGATTGAAAACCTGACTTTTCTGTCTGTCTGGTTTCATTATTGTTACTTTCTGGTTTCTTTCTGATTACAAGAATATCAATGGGATGAACCCTTCCTCTTCCTTCTCCAATGTTTTGTTTCTGATTCACACTGTGAAATGAATGCAATAAAACCAAAGTTATATGCATACCCTCATCTGTTCTCTGATATTAAAAATTGATAAAATGCTTAGTTCTTCCAGGGTCTATAGTATAGGGAGAGTTTGCCCTGGTACTATGTGTATTCAGGTAATATCAAAGCATTAATTTATTCCAAATATGAATGGTCAAAATTATTAGATATGCTTTCTACACAGTGACTGGAAATTATCTGAATGAAAGGCATGAATATGTAGAAGATTGAGGTCAATAATATGCCATTTCTCTAAAATCCACATTAATTATAAATTCATTTAAATTCTAAGAGTTTGCATTTTATAATATCGGTTACTAGGAATTACATTTTCTTTTGTTCATTAATTTTGATTCTGGCCTGATATTTGAATGCTAATGTCTAATTTATCTTCCATGCTCAAAATAAGTCTATAAAATAAATGTAAATTAGTTGCATTACTGCTGTTATGTTGCCACTCATCAATTAAGCATGATTAAAATTTTGACAGTTGTCAGGAATGTTTCACTTGGAAAATAATACACTGATATGAAGTAAAAAGTTTAATTCTTATAGATAGCAGATGGGAAGACATAGGCACAAGGTTGGTCTTATTTATCTTCTCACTTCATTTAATACATCATGGTACTTTGCCTAAACATATTAACTCTCCAAGAAGACATGTAAATGTAATATTAAATTAGCCATACAATATTGATATCTTTAATAATAAATCAGACCTTAGTGCAACTCTTGAAAGGTGGAGAACATATCAAAAAGTTTGGAATGTCCCAGAATGCATTTTGATAACAAGATGATAAAGCATTAAGGTTTTACATCTTACTTTACTACTGAAGACAAGCTAAGTAAAGAAGTTAAGGCTATGCTCTTCGAGAGGATCCACCTATGTCCAAGATGTTAGAAGCAAATGATGGCCTCTAGGGGACAGGTAGCAAATGCTGTGTGGGGATGGTGCTCTTGGTAAGCTTGCAGATGCTGCAGCAGATCATCCCACATCTGTGTCTAGCAGAAGATCTATTTAGATTCAGTGATTTATAGTAAAAAAAAAATGAGGCTGTGATACTAGGTTGAAGAAGTAGCAGTGTGGAAACAATGGAGTAGGATATTGGAACCAAATATGACCAAGATCTATTTTATACATGTGTGAAATTTTCAGATATGAACAAGAAACAACAGGAATAGTTTTGTGAAATCTGATAATTACAATAATGAATAACATAGCAAAATATTCCCATTAGTGCAATCATATAAAAGTTTTATCTATAAAAGGAAACACATGCATTGATCTATAAATTTGGTCAAGAATCTTTTATTATTTTTTGTAAACTCACAGGTCCCTAGGATAATGCTTTTCCAAATGGACATAGTATCAAATTGCCATCTAATTTTTTTATCTTTCTACCAATAGATTAGTGCAGTTCTCAAGACTCATTAGCACAGAATTTTGCAACTGGTCAGAAGACAGAGAATAAGTGACCAGCCAAATACAAGACAGCTCTACCCTGTCTCTTCCAAAAGTTCTGTTTCTATTGTGGAAAAGGTGTTGGAAAGATTGAAAAACTTCAGGATCTGGATGGATTGGAGTAAAATGGTCTCTTCTAGATATCAAAAGACTTCTGTAATCAGGACACAACAGCAGCTGTGTTTTGTGTGCCCATCATTTGTGGAAGATCAAGCCTGTCAATTAGCACAGTAGAGTGTAGGGCTCAGGAATAGGCCCTCAACATACTGAGAGAAAGAAAATCAGTTTGAATTTTTAGTTTATTTGTTGATTGATTGATTGATGTGTGTGTGTGTGTGTGTGTGCATGTGTGTGTGTGTGTGTGTGTGTGTGTGTGTGTGTACAGCTTTGCCTGGATGTGTCCAATGCACAGCGTGTGTGCCTGTTGCCTCAAAAGAGTGTCAGGTCCCTAGGAACTGGAGTTACAGACAGTTGTAATCCACCTGGTGGGTGCTGGGAACCAAAACCAAGTCCTCTGCAAGATCAACAAACGCTCATAGTCACCAAGCCATTTCTGCATTCCAGGGAGTCTGGTCAGTTAATGATGCTCACTGTGTGTTCCACAAGCAGAAGCAGAAATTAATGTGCAAAAGTTATTAAAAACAAAAAGAAAGGGAGACTGGTGGGAGGAGGGGATGTGAGAATAGATCTGACAGGAGGCAGGAGAAGACGTATGAGGTGAATGTGTTCAAAATACATTGCATGGAATACTCAAAAAAATTATAAAATATTAAACTTTGAAAAGAAAATACTAGATAAAATGGAGCACATTCAAAGTGTCAAGGCGGTAAGGCCATAGACTGCAGCATTGCATCAGCTTTTACAGCTATAGTAAGAAATTAAATTTTCTAATAAAAATTGTCAACTGCAATTTATTACACAGCATTTCATATTATAATCAACCATATACAATACTTCTGAATTAGAAGACATCTGTTGCTATTACTCGAGTGAAATATATAGCAAACATTATTTTATTGGATTATTTCTTATCACTCAATAATAATATGCAAGTTTGTATGACATTTTTGTAACCATCTGGTTAAATATTTCATTAGTTTAAAAGCAATTAACAAAAGTTCTGTCACGAGTCAACATAAGGAAATAAAAGCCATGAGTTACATAGAATAATGTCTTTTCTGGAAGCCAAAGCTGTGCTTTTGCCATGATTATGTAAGCTCACGACATACAGAGAAGCCATGCAAGGGGCATTTGGAAAGCATAATTGGAACTTTTTCTATATATGATTATTTCCAAATAAGAAGGTTATTAATGAAAAATTTGAAAATGTTGCCAATAATATACCATGATTTAATACATATTTCATAGGGCATTTGCATTCATAAGTAACTATTGACACTTACAGAGCACAGTAGCTTACCAATAATTAAACCTGCAAACCTCTTGTGAGTTCTCTATTGTCATATATTACAAACTGACAAAAAAATCTAACTAAAACAAAAGTAGATTAAGGGCCTACTAACTACTCTCCATAACTCGATTTTTCTAATGCTAATCAATCCATCACAAAGGAGCCCAAACAAGCGTTCTAAAGTGAAGAATTATTAGGTTACCTGTATCCCATGTGCCTGCCCCTCTTGTCATCATCTCTTCTGGTTTTCTCCTAAAGTTATTTGTGTCTGGTAATGAATACTCTCAGGGCGCTAGACACTCTTTGCCCCCTTCTGTTTCCAGGATATATATGCTTTCGTTGTTTTCTGATCCTTTGACTCTCCCATCTGTGAGACTTCTTATCCCACTCCATCTTGTAAGCTGCTCACTGCTTCACATATATCTTCATTTTCCTTCTGGTTGGTTTGAAGATGTTATTTATGCTAAAATTCCCACATCATATATTCTAATCAACTCTAACCTGTTTTGTTTTTATTTTTGACAGTTCCAAGATAAGTTTATTAGATGTTTCTCTTTTACCCTATTTTTATATATAATTTATTTCATTAAAATGAGTATTAGTTATGTATTTGAATACTTAGAAAGGTGTATGAAGCTACATTTGTCTTTGTTGTGGATAGCACAGTGCCTGAAATATAGTAGGCTTTATCATACAGATGCTGACTTAATGAAAGAATAAAATATCACCCGTCATGCAAGGGATTTGATACTTAACAAGTAGTTTCTTAAGGAGGCAGCTCTAGTAGTGTATGAAATGTTTATAAGGATGTGATAGGTGTTTTTATTCTGTTCATCATATCTGTAATCACCATTAGATAGTAATCCTTTTCTTTCCCCTGGGTTAGAGAGTACTTCTTCAAATAAATGACTTGATGAAGAAATTCTTGCACAACTTAATTCATGAATATTGTGGAACAATCACCAGATAGTGCTCTGTAACACTGCAAGTCACTTTATGAAAATTAACTGAGATTATGCTTCTAAGTGAGCTGTATAAATCTTTAAATAGGGCTGAATTAAACATTTAACAAGAAAGTCTATAATAAGCAATTGATATTCAATAGACAACAAGATAAGAGACAATAAAAGAAACATTAATAGACAAAGGCAGCTATTGAAAGCAAAGTTAATAAAATGACAGATACTTGACTTAGAATAAAGCAATAAGAAATACTGAATTCAAGAATGTTCCATACATTCTGAAGACATATAATGAGCACTCAGATGTGAATCCCTTCCTTATTCCCGGAAAACATCCCCTCTGTGATTTCCAAACCCATCTTGTGACTGTTTTACCTTTTTTATTCTTCTACTTTAAAAATCAGTTATCTTTAGTGACAAAACTGAAAACTAAAGATATGTTTAAGATAATAACACAGAAGATGCTGATATTTAAGCACATGCTTCTAAGTACACAGAAATATCAACAGAGGAGTGGGCGATGGCATAACCACATGTTTTCATTATTTTCACAGTTAATATTAATGAGCACTTGATCAGGTTATGATTTTACCTCGGAGCCCATGTACTACTATGATGGTGAGGTTGTGAATCCGTTATGAGGTGCGCCTTCGTGGATGCCAGTGTAGTCTTGGAGGCCCCACCTTCTGAAACTGGAAACATTGTCTCCTGTGGAAGAGTTAAGCTGTGGGTATCAAGATTAGTTCTCCTGAAAACCAGTTGTTATAAACCGAGGCTTTCTTTTAGCTACTCTGTCACTTTTTGGTACAGATGGTTTCAGGCAATAGAAACTGGTACTGTTCCTGTTCCAGCATATCCCAGCTTTGACCTGCACAGTCTCTCTAGAGGAAGCCGGTAGCAGACAGTGGTAATGTCCATGTGGTGCTAATTCATAGAGCACAGAGAACATGGAGAATTTGAAACAAACTGGTGTCTATACACAGCTTACTATATATTTTGCATAGTGAAAATGGCATGATCCTTGGGGGCAGAGCCAGAGCTATCTACAGTTTGGGTTTGGATATGGCTTGCTTTCTACAGCTTGAGGGATGGTCCATCACATTGCATTTTTGAGATTGTGGAATCTCATTGAAACATGACTTGAGGAATTCCACCCTGATACATGGATAAATGCAATCTAGTGTGAAAGGTGCAGGTCTTGTAAACATGTCGTGGATATATGAGAGTAGTTAGAAGAAGCAGAACAGGCAAACACCCCTACCCTTGCCTTGTTACAGAAGTAGTTTACTTGTCAGGACAGCAACTGTTACAAGTAATAAAAAGAGCCAGAGGCCTCATACAACCCTCTTCATACTGTTTCGTCCTGTGGTCTCTTCCTGCTTTCCTGATACCCTTCATCATTAGGCCCTTCCCAATGCCTGACAGATACTGGCACCATGCTCCTTAGCCTCTAGAATTGCGAGCTAAGTAAGCTCTTTTTTCTTTGAATATATTTGAGTGACTGTGTTTTGGGACAGCCAAGCACAAAAGACAAAGCCTTCAGAAGTACCTGAAGCAGGGTTTTCATTATGGATGGATTTAGAACTTTAGGAATCCATAGTGTGATTTCCTTTTAATTGGTTTCATTGTCTATCCAAAAATCAGTTCCTGATAGAAAAACAACGCTTAAGGACTAAGTCCTTGGGGACTAGTCTCCAGCAGTACAGGGTTCAAAGGGGATCCCCGAAGTCTGTGTACTATGACTTCTTTTATCTGGGGGTGGGGGTTAGGGATGAAGACACTCATACACTCTCTTGATAGTTTTCTTCAAGCCTTTTGTTTATTTCTTTTTTGAATTCTCTATTATTTATTTTCCTAGTGATTTCTTTCTCTCATTCTTGATGTTTTCCTTCTAACTTATTTTAACTCTATTTTTACCTTACACCTTATATTCCCCAGCAAAACCTTCTGGGTAATATAAAGATTACAATGTGGCTACATTCTATTTTTCAAGTGAATTATTGCAATAAACACAAGCATGTTTTCCATATCCCTTACATAATTAAGCATTTTATGTATTACAGGTGAAAAACAAGGTACCCCAAGAACCCACGTACATTCAAACACAAGCAAATTGATATAGACTAACAAAGGGTAAACAAGAAATATATTCTTTTACTGACAGACAGCATTTTACAGTTACAAAGAAAGGATAAATCACTTTATTACTTATCTTGTAAGGTAATCTTATTAGAAATCTTAAAGGAATCGCAAATCTAATTTTTTATGTATGAAAAAGAATCAGTAAGCTCTGATTTAAATCTTTACGGTACATACACATGCATCAGTAGTTTTGTTTTGTTTTGTGTTTTTATATTAGGAGATTGAGGAAAAAATGTGTATAAAGAATTAATCATCACCTTTGGTCACCAACCAGTCCTAGCAAGGAAAGCATGTCAGCTAAAGATGATAGGGCTGCTTTGTTCTTGTTCCTTGACCTTTGCAAGTTCCCTGTTCAGCCATGTGCCTTTCTAAAACTTCTTAGTTTTTCACCACAAATCTATCTGACAAAAATATCTTGGCCCAACTTTTAGTTATTTCCGAAGTTTGCTTCAGCTACGATGGAGTATGAAACCTGTGAACATATCTCCTGACATTAAGATTAGAAGAATTTAAACAAGCTGGCCTACTGGGACTCAATTGTTTTTCTTAATCATTAACCTAAGTCACAATCTATATGACTTGTCAATAGAAACTCATTTGTTTAGCTGTGTGCAAATTCCTTATTTTTATTTCTAATCATTAAAATTTTTTAAACTAACATCATTATTATCCATTAGATAGTACAGCTTAGGAGGAAACCATATTCATAGTAATCCACAGGGAAAATGCCCAGTAGAACAGGAGGTATCCATGAGATATACCCATGAGACAAACACACTGCATAACAGGCAATTGGATCTCGCCATATCCATGCACACCATGTCAGATAACAGAGAAAGATGCCAGCGGCAAACATATGAAGGCACAGTAGAAAGAAAAGGCATTCTGGAGTCTATGGTCTCAGGCCTTCCCTATCTGAGACACATCCATGATAGATTCACCTCCTGGTGGGCTGACACCCTGACGTCAGTTGCCACCTACTGCTCCTCTCACATGGCCACAAGTATACGAACCTCTAGGAATAAATATCCTCTTAATGGTGACATGATAAAGTTAATATTGTCCAAAATACCCAAACAAATCATCCAAACTCTTACTAGAAAAATAAAAACAAGGTATTGAAATATCAGGGTGGACCCTCCAGAGACATGTAATATTTTTCTATTATATATAAAATGATATTTTAATAACTATTTTTACACTGCTCATATATGACCACCATAGTGTGTGCTACACTTTTGCTTTAAAATTTAATGTACCTCCCACCTAACTCTAGGGGCTTTGAGATCACAGAGTAGTATGACCATGGCCAACTATATAGAGTTCTGGTATCTGAACTCAGATCCTCACATTTAATGGCACTAAATTCACTTAGTTTGGACAATGAAAAAAAATTGATATAGATATGGAAGTGAATGCAAGAATCTTAAGACTGCAATATTTCATTGCATTTACAACCACACTGAGTATGAAGAGCAGTATGTGCTATCAGGGTTCGGTAAGTCAGTTTGTTGTGGATGAAAAAGACTATGTGTTCAGCGCCTAATCTGATTAATTGGGCTGTTGTTCTATTTTTTTAGGTTCTGTGTCATTATCACAAGAAATAATTCAGACATGTTATCCTAAGTGTTTATTTGCTTTCAACCTTTGGAATATTAAGCTTTCAGAATAATAATTTGAAATGTTTCACCTCATGACTCTAATTTTTAATACTTTATCCTTAGTTTGCTATATTGTTAAAAAAATATTGCTGTATCCTGACTTCAGATGTAAGTGCAAATCAACTTAAGGAAAGCAGTAGCAACTGAATGATTACTTTTCATCAGAAATAAACTGACTTTATGATGCTCTAGAGTATTGCTACTGTTTTCTATTTATCTGAAAAGTAAATTAAATGTCATGGTAGTTTCTGGAACTGAGTTCATCTTATTAAAACTTAGAAACACATTAAATTAAATCTGATTTATGTGAACATCTGAAATACAGTATGCTTTTATATAGACAAGGGACTGTTTTTGCAAAACATAATAGCTTATATTAAGTTTCAAATTATATTTCTTGTAACTCCCTGTTGTTATTTTATTCAGAGATGTTAACAGGTTACTGTATAGTTAATTTCCCATACATCTGTAGCTCCCAAAGGACAAAATAATCAAAACTCTTTAACCAACTAGAGGAGGTACTTGGTTTATTATTTTGAAACAATTTAGACTGCCTTGTGTTAAAATTTGATTTTTATTGACTTTTGTAGTTGTTACAATTACCATTTTTAACCTCTGCTACATTATAAGAATGCAAACAAGGATGAAATTTTTTTTCACTGGACTTGGGATTTATTGAGTGTAAGGGGAAGGAAGCCATAGTTACACCTAATCCAATAAGAAGTTTCCAAAATTAAGTTTATATGCAATTAAAAGTAAATTAACTTATAGGAACAAAAATGATTTATCGAACAAGACCAAGTGCATCTACTTTCTAAAGTATTATATGTTTTCAACTTTTAATAATAATGGCTCTTTAAATATTATTGTGATTTTTATTGAGTGTTCATATGGACATTATAATTCTGGCTAAAAATGGTGTATTATACAGGCATCTACTTCATACTCCCCAGAAGATTAAAGGGAATCTTCTAGGCAAAAAAAAAAAAAATAATAATGTGGAGAGGAAGATAGTAGATGACAAAGTCCTGCCACAGGTGGATACCCAGATGTGTTGTATGTCAACTGAAGCTGAATTATATACCGACATAGAGGGGACCTGGGAGTCAGTACAATAAGCCATCAAATGTTTCCAGAACTTTAAGACCCAGTGACATGGCATTGTTCAATGAAGAGGGGACCAAAATTCGCTGAGAGCTATTTGAACTGTTCCCAGTAACAGCAATAGAGAAGAGGCAACACCAACACATATGAACAGAGGACCCTGTCACCTTAGCTCTGTGGAAATGATCATGAGGTTAGCTCTGGAAAACACGACACTACTACCTGCCTTCTCTTTCTTCACAAGTTCCAGAAGAACTGATTGTAAATATGGGTGACAAAGTATTTTCTGGAAAGCCTGACCTGTCCAGGGGAAGAACGAAAGACAGAAAGGAAATGTTCACTCATGCATCACTAAAGTGAAAACCAGAACTGGTTACTGTCACTAGCTTGCTATTTTTAAAATTATGTTTAGGTTTTCTGATCCTTAAATATAATAAAAAATCACTAGAATTACCTTTTTTCCAAAAATTTATTAAGGTGAATTATTTTGAAGCCAAATTAAACAGGCAAAAATAAAGAGAAAAGTTTGGGAGAAACATTAAACAGATTAGAACATACTTTTTAGTCTCCCCACAACCCCCTCAACCATTGAAATGTTAATGAGCACCTGTGAATACCTTGAAATAAAGAGTCTGCTTTCTCTTAGACAGAGAATACTTGAACAATAAATTAAAAACATAATATATTTGAAAAAGTCAAATTTACAGCCTAGCAAACAAAACTTTCAGAATCCCCAAGACACTCACATGAGAGAGGCAAAAAGAAGTTCAGCAATTTGGATATTAATTCAGGACTATCTAAATTTAAGCTGTACCTGATAGAACAGAAAAGCTTAAAGGAATAATTTAAGCAAATGTTCTACCTCTACAGGAATTATTTTTTATTTTGAGAGCTTGATTGATGCCTGTCATGAAAAAAACAAAACTAGGTTGTGTTCACTCATCTTTTGTATACACAACAACATTGCCCATAAAGAGAATGTCTGCTATTGTTCCAACAAAAAAAAAAAAAATCACTATGACTTGGTGACTCAAAACAATCTAAAGCTCTTGTTTTGCAGCTTTGAGGTGAGATATCTGAAATGTGTGTTAATAGGATAAAGTCAAACATGAAGTGCTGCTATAGCGCTCTAGTTTGAAACCCCTCAGCATCAATAGAGCACTTTTCCATCTTCAGAATGAAGCTACACACTGCCTATCATTATATCCTTCAACATTCCAAGACAAGAAATTTCTGATACCAAACACTGAATTATGAATCATTCATTTATTCTTAGTTCAGTTAATTCAAAATTATTCATCGGGCACATGTTCTATACTAGGTAATCATAAAGATATTGAAGTGTGATGATGGCAATCACAAAAGTCATATTTAGTGGGGTAATTTAGACAAAGGGGAGATAAAATAGTTGTAATATACATAATAGTAAATGTTAGGTTTAAAAGGAAATAAAGAAAAGGGGAAAGGTTCTTCAGATTTGGTTGTAAATATAGCTAAGTTAAACCAGAAGTTCTTTAGTTAGAACTTGTGACTAGCTAGTCATGATAAAAATATAGACATTCAAATTACATGACATAAGGAAATGTAAAAATCATAGTATCTGATCCCGAATCAAAACTTCACAGCTCTTCAAAAGGCAGATAAATATGTTTGTGGGAAAAATTTATTGAAACAATGTAAGATACAGATAATATGCTAGACATTAAGATAATTGATACAACTGTACTTGATATGTCTAAAATAGAGGAAAGATTCAATAAGTAGAGATATAAATATTATGAATGGAATTATTCCTCATGAAAATTACAGCAGTAAGATAAAAATGATCAGAACTAGAATAATGGAAGTGTAGATGCTGAAGGTCTAGTTTATAAGAGGATAACACAATGATTTAAAAAAATGAAATGCAGAGAAACAATAGTATAAACCTCACCAACATGAGGTACTAAACATGAGTTGAACAAGAACAAAATCACTAGACATGATGCAGTGGACAAGGACATGGGACCTCAACTCTACACAAAGAACGGCAGGCAAATAAGGAATGCCAAGAACTGGAGTAAGAGACTTCCTCTGGTTGTCTACTACCAAATTGTCAGTCCTGAAAATGTACATACATATGGTTAATAGCTATAGACTGAGAGGTTATATTTAGGAATTGGTATGAATGTGCATATATATATACACACACATATATATATATATAAACACACAGATATAACATCAATTAATAAAATCAATTAATAAAAAAGTATGCTCAGACTGCATAAGGGTAAATGGGAGGTTTGGAGGGTGTAATAGGAAGTAGCAAAGGATAATTGAGGTATACTGTTAAAAAATAAAATATATAGTTTTAAAAATATGATAAAAGTATCACTTAGTAATATGACAATATCAAGCGTCTGTGAACAGATGTTCCCTTAAGTAAGCAAAACTGTGGACAGGAGAATAAAAAACAACTTTTGAATAAATGGTGACCTGTTATCAGTGTTTGGGTGAAACTGCTGGCTCCATGGGGTTCCTGGACTTGACATCCATCCAGAAAAATCCATCAGAAGAAGAGTGATGAGGAAGGCAGTAGTTGAACTTGACCTCAGCTTGAATACCTTGGGAAGAAAAGGGTAAAGGCTAATCCCTCCAGCAATCACAGGAAAGACAAGGATGGGGTTTCCATGGTAATAGTCCAGCGTGCAATCGTCTTGCTTTAGTATAGTTAACCTTTTCCATTATCTCAGCATCTGCCACACAGAACAATATTGGATGTAGTGTTTCAGTTGCTTAGGAAGAAGTGTTAGTTAGTCTTTTGTCTTAAGATGCCCGTACATAAAACAATTGTTGTTGGGATCCAAGGTAACTTGTAGGGGAATAATATTCAGCAAGACACAGAAGAAAAGGAAGAAACAAAGGGAGTCAAAAACAAAAGAGATTGTGCTAGGTCTGAGCCTAGACCTTTGTGTCCAAGTGTGTGTGTGTGTGTGTGTGTGTGTGTGTGTGTAACCACATACATATACTTATAGATGTCAATACTGGAGAGATAATGAAAAATTTAACAACATCCCCAGAAAGATTAAAGCATCGAGAAGACTGAATGCATGAAAAATGAACATAAATGGTAAATTCAACCTCAGTAGATTAAAAAGCTATTAAACTGTGGCCAAACAGTCAAATAATACATTTTTTAAAAAATACAGTACATTATGTTTAGGTAGTGGTTGCAGGAGGAATGCAAGATTTTTTAAATATTCATAAAACCATTAATTATAAGTATAGAAGAGAAAAAACCTGATGTCATCTCAACCGTATGGTTTCTTTCTCAGTCCAATGCCATAAATTCACAGACTCCATGAAGGGCCTTGTCGGCACTATAGCACTCCCGAAGTGAGGAGAGGATTAGCTTGAAATCAAGGCCAGGCCACCTCGTGCTACATAGTGAGTTTCCAGACAGTCTGAGCTACAGAGTGAAACCTAGTATTAAAAATTGAAAGACAGAAAAAAAAAAAGTAAACACCAAAACAAAAACTTTTCAGAAAGAGTAGAAAGTGATTTCTGAACCTGATAAAGTTCTCATGGAAACCTTTTTTTGATATTATAACATGATGCATTCGAGTAAACACTACTCCCAATCAGAAAAACAGCATGGTGCTGCCTGCCTTGCTCACTCTCTTTACCTTCACACGATAGGTGTGGAAAGTTGATCAGGGCCAGAGCCTGGAGGGGAATACAGACCATTTCCAAGCGGTGCACCTGAGAGAAGAAAATAGCTCTTCGGTGCTGGTGCCAGCCGTCACAGCCAGGTGACTGTAGATTCCCCAGAAGTTTGGCCACCATCTCTGATAACCCCCATGAAGCGCTACCCACTGACAGGAACTGGCTAGCAAATACTGCTGAATAGAGAATATTTGAATCTTGGGTATGACAGACAATCAGGGTCCAGGAAGGTATTTGGTCAAGGCTGCAAACAATTAGCTGCCAAGACTGCATTCAGACTTAATATAGCAGCTCCTTTCATGGAAAGGCAACCATCCTGTATGTTATACCCCGCATCACTAGAGAGCCTTCTTTGGGGTGCTCTCTTCTTCTTCTTTTTTCTCTGCCTTCCTTTCATGTTTCTTTTTCTTTTCTGCCTTCTTTTTTCTCATATTTTATGTTTTCTCATTTTTGAAAGATAGTCTTTACCTAAAAATAGTTTGCCTTGGTTAGAAAGGCCTACTTTTCATCCTTCTGAATGTGGAGACTTCCAGCACATCTAATTACATACTTTTCATGTCATTCTTTAGATTCTACATTTAGTCAAAACTGCCCCATCTCCATATTTCCCCTGATATTCACTTAGTGACTTTTCCCTCATTGTTGTTTTTATAGAGTCCCAATAACCAAGAGCCATGTTTTGCTTTATTTTCCTTTCCAAACGCCATTACCATAACCAATATATTGGTACTCACAGTCTTATCAGTATTTCTTTACTTCTTTTTTTCTTCAAATTTCACTATTATTCATTTTTATACTCAATGTCCCCACTGATGGTGATTGCCTTTGCAGACAATATTCTATTCTTGAGAGAGTATTGAATATCCGGTTTGATGCTCGCAATATCAGCTTATCAGAAGAAAATTGAATCTCAACCCTATATGCACTCAGTAACTCTTGAACATTGTAAACAATGCCCCTGGAGGGATATGGGTGTTTTGAAAGCAATACTAACTAGTGAGTGACTTAAAACTAGATATGCCAGCCAAGTATAAATAAGGTAACATGAGCTCTCTAAAAATTGCCAATCTATGGTGATGACCTTCAATGAAAGTCAAATAGACAAAATTGCTGGTAAAGAATTCAAAAGAATAATTTTATATTACAAAAAAAAATAAAAGACAATGCAAAATTTTGAATGATTTCTAGGAGAAAAAAATTAAGAGCTGAATAAACTAAGGAAGTTAACAAAATATGTCAAGTTGTTTTCAATAAAGAGACAGCAAGTGTCGTGGTGACTAGAATGTGAATAATCCCCCAGTGAAGCTTCCTGAAAGATTAAGAGGTGAGAGGCATTGTTGGAGAAAGTGTGTCACTGAGTGTGAGCTTTGAAGTTTTAAATTTCCATGTCATAACACGTTGGCACTCTCTTTCCATCATTCTTCTGTCTCTAGACTGTGAGCTCTCAGCTACTGCCTCAGAATTATGTCTTCATGCCCACTCTGCCCTGTTCTCCACCATGATAGTCGTTAACACTAACTTTCTGGAACTGTGAGCATCAAATTAAAAACTTCATTGTATTGCCTTGGACAATGGTTGTTACTCATGGCAATAGAAAAGTTACTAACACTGGAAGACTAGGTAGAAGACGCTCCAGTGATGGGAATGGACAGTTCAGTAAGACAAATAAAAAGCTCATCAGAAAATTGCTGGGGAGATGGCTCAGAGGTAAGAACCCTGACTGGGTGCTCTTTCAGAGGACTCCCAGCACCCATACATAAAGTAACTCATGAGAAAGATGAAAAAATTCAATATCTATGAGGTACCAATGGAAAAAATCAACTCAATGAATCATGAGCAGAGAATATGTAGAATATTTTCAAGCTCAAGATAGAGAAATTATTTATAATAAAATTATAGCACAAATGTTCCCAAATCTTTATAAAAGAATAGGAGACATTTAGAAAACCAAACAGAAAATCCCCAAACAGGACCTCTGCATGTCACATTATAGTTGAACACTAACAATGCAGAAGAAAGAAAATATAGAAAGATGTGGTAACCACCTAGTTACTAGAAAGGGAGATCCATTAAAATCACAGTAAATTTCTCAGCACAAACTTCAACAGAAGTATGGATCAGAATACTTTAGTTAATGCCATGAAAGACAACAACTGAAAACCCAGCCACTAGATGAGACACATATGTCGGCCATTAAAAAAGAAATGAGGATTTTCATCTTTCCATAGTGGAAGGACTGTCCACAAAATACTTGGGAGAATTCTTCTGACTGGAGAGAAAAAAATAATAATATCATAATGCTACATGAAATAATAAGACAGACTAGAACAACAATGAAAGAAATGAGGAATAAAAAAAAATCACACAGCACTGCAAAATTAAAACCATGCCACAATTACTACAGAACTTTTAATAGTTACTATTTATATTGGTGACTGAAAGTCTTCATTCAACAGAGACTAGTAGATTGGATTACAAAAGAGGATCTACCCATGGTATCCTATGAAAAACTCAGCAGAGAAAGAAAATGTGTTTATATACACAATGGAATATTTTTAGCCATAAAAGGCCAGGTCATATATTGGCAGGGAAGGGGATACCCAGATATAATCACATTGCATGAATTAAGCCAGGTTCAGTAAAGCAAATAAGTATTTTCTCTCATTTGCAGTATCTAGATTTATATAGATACATAAAACTACATTATTACATAAATGATATTAGAAGATTAGAAGTGAAACAGTCTGGGGAAAACACAGAAGACTAACAACAGGCACAAGAGTGAGAGGGGAGTGGAGAGGGCACAGGAAATATGCTCAAGATACAATATATACATACATAAAAATATAAATGCAAAGCCAAATAAACAACAGAATAACACTTTGCTACTCTCTGTCCTGGCACTCAAACATTAATGTTTATATCATAAGTTGAGAACATACAAAGCTCCATGAGAGATGGGAAATTATTACTCATGTCATTTAAAGATAGGTTATGAAGGAGAGTCAGAGACAAAAATTCAAAATTGATACCAGAGCCGGGCGGTGGTGGCGCACGCCTTTTATCCCAGCACTCGGGAGGCAGAGGCAGGCGGATCTTTGTGAGTTCGAGACCAGCCTGGTCTACAAGAGCTAGTGCCAGGACAGGCTCCAAAGCCACAGAGAAACCCTGTCTCGAAAAACCGAAAAATAAAATAAAAATAAAACAAAATTGATACCAGATAGAGGTTATTTGTATATGTTATAGAAAGAAACTCATGGTGTGTGTATGTTGAATTTGCTCATGACTTGGTTTCATTATAGTTCAGGATAAAACGACCAATGTAGTAGTGGTCAAGAATAGTTAGACTATTAAGGATTCTTTCCGTGTGCGATGATAAGATAGTTATGATGGGCAAGGCTGGCACTGCAGTAAGCTGGTCATTTTGACCCAGGAGGATGCTAAGAATGCCTGCCACTGTTATTTCTATCCTTCCGTCTCCTTAGCTGAACAATAAGAAACCAAATGTTCCTCATTTTTACTGAGAGTTCTGAATAACTATCTGTTCCTCCTCCACAGATGCTCAGAACTGAGAGTCCAGATGATTCTAATCATTGGAATATTTGAATTCTGAACTTTGTGCATACAAACCCAACTCAGCAATGATTATTTATTTGCGTATCTGTTAATAAGCCTTCTCATTTTGGGTTTAAATTTTTTTTTGTTTGTTATTGTCACTTTCTTTTATCTTTTCTCACCTTGTGGAAATGGCTTTCGAGTGACTCAAAGTGAGACTTTGCAGTTAGTGGCAACATGAAATGGTTATTACTGATTGAAAGATTTGCAACTCCAAGTAGTTCTCCCTGCCTAGCTCCATCAGTTCTGGTTTTCTTCAAAGACATGTTTTGCTTTCTGACTTGCTTAATTCCTATGTCACTTTACCGTCCTGTCTTTGGTGGATCAGAAATAAAATTATGATAACAAAATTACGGCAGTCACTCCTTAGAGAGATCACCTGAATAAGTGAAGAAGGAAATAAAACCTTTTAGAATATTTGCAAGATATGTATATAGAAATCTTGCATTTAGATCAGGGTCACTGCATACATTAAGGGCAGTTTCACTTTTGTAAAAATTTTATGGATGTATTCATGTGGCTTTTAGTGTATTGACAATAGCATTATTCTGCTGTTCTAAATGCCTCATTTCCAAAAGATTTATGCGTTCTTTTTCTAACTTCATGGGGTAAAAAGGGAGGAATTTGTATGCTTAGACTTGAGTCTATTGAATAATTTGAAAAAGAATTGATATAGTTAGCAAACAGGACTGCCTCATGCTTCTAATGTTGGACATGTGATAAAATGTACTATTTTACAAATAATCAGAAGAAATGGGCTTGATGGTTCTGTCTGGTTTAATAGATGCCTCACTAAAATATTCTCAAATTTAAGGGCATATCTATTGGGTTTAATCGCTACTGACATCAAGAAAAGTAAAGATGATGAATGATCAAAATAGAAGATGAATTTTGAGAAGTTTTGTATTCTAACATTTTTAGGTTTCTTAATCAGAACTTTCCTCAAGAGAACAATATTTGAGAACAAATCTTTATTTGATGATTTTCTGCCGAAAGCCAGTCAGGTTCAGCCTGACTGGTGGAACTGATAGGTAGAACACACTTGGAATCTCTGTCTCAGCCCATTTCTTCTCGGGTTTATTCTGCTCAGTGGTAAGACTTTTATGTCTGCTTGAAATTTTGTTGCTAGGGCTTACCTGCAAAAATGGAGATTTAGTAAATCACGACTCTACTTCTCCAGATCCATCATTGTTTACCTGTTCCCATGTCATAAAATGCTACTTGGTCTGAAACTATTTAGTCCCAAGAATGAGGACCTCCAGTTTTTCCTAAACTGGCTCAGTCTCTGGCTCCTGATTCCTAGAGCAAACACCTGATTTCTTACACATTCTGCCTGGATTTTCATTTTTCGTTGCCTAAAATACTAGTGTGGTCTCTCTGTCTTTTGCTTCTGTGTACTCCTCTGTAGAATTCTCCTCCTACTGCCTCCATTTTATAACCACCATTAATGTAGTATCAAGTAAGAAATCTTCGCTGGGAAGTCGTGACACAGGCCTGTAATCCCTGAACTCTGGAGGCAGAGGAAGGCCGATCTCTGTGATTATGAGGGCAGCTTGATCTACAATGCGAAGAAGTTCAGGAGCCTGACCTGTTACACAGAGAAACCGTTCCTCAAAAATAAATAAATAAATAAATAAATAAATAAATAAATAAATAAATAAATAAATAGAAGAAGAAAAAGAAAAGAAGAAAGAAAATTTTATAAACAAACAAACAACAAAAAAAGGTGTGAAGGCACTAGAAACTTTGAGAAAATAACAGGTCAGAGAAGTCTATGAGTGAGAGAGTCAAACTGACCCTCAAATCTAGCTTTTGTGACTTATGCAACTTAAGTCCAAATGCAATTTATCTCACTTAGAAAGCTATACATACAAAGGCATCGATTGTAGGCACTTGTGATGAGTATACCATTTAACAACACTGTTCTCTGAGAATAGTTAAAAGTTTATGTAACTTGACCATCGGCTAATTTCACGATGATTGCCAGAAAAGGATAGGAAAAAATGTTCTCCACAGTCTGAGTAAATCCATTAAAAAGTGGATTTTGTTTGTGTTGTTGCAGGTTTTTGGTTTGTTTTGCCTCAATTTTCTTTGTTTACTCTACGTGAAAGATATTTGCTTAAAATTCTGTATTATATCTAATTTCCACACTTCTCTTTAGGAATCCATCTCCTTTTTCCAGTGTTGTAAAGCCTATTAATTATGAGAAATTCCTATTCACTTTTTTGATGATTTATTTGCAGGTCTATATTAACTATTTCAGAGCACATTAAGTATGCATATAGTAGAGCTAATATCTAGTAAAGAAAAATTTAAAAATAAAATATTCCACACTTTAATAAAATCCTACATATGATCTCTCTCTGTTACTTTTTTGACAGCAATCTCTTAAAAGATGGATGATGCCAAATGCGCTTATTTTTGCTCTGTAGAAATGCATCCAGGATAAATGGGGACAGTCACAGTAGATATTTCAAATTATGTACCACTTCTAAGTTATGTTTCTTGTTTGTTTGTTTTGTTTTTCAAGGTCTGCTGATTTATTTGTGACCCGTAGCAGCTCTTATTTTTGACTGATTCAGAAATAGAAGCTCTCAGAGAGAATAACCTATGTATCCTGACAATCTGTTCATGGTGTTTTTCTTTGGCTTCCTTCATTGTCTTGGCCAGAAGCATCTTCCTCCGCCTCTTTCTTATTTATCTTAGTGAATTGTTTTTCAGAGCAGCGCATCTGTATTTGCTTTGCAGGACATGTGGAGTAATATAAAGCTGAACCTTGAATCCTTTTTTCCTCATATGCTTATCATTTTTGTTTAAGTGCTTTATGACAACAGATTGACAGAAATCATCTTCTTTAGAGAGGTTGAAAAGTTTGCAAGTTTTTTTTAGCCCCTCTCAGCCCCAAACTCCATTGGCACAGAAGTAATTGTCAGTCCACCAACATCCTTCTTGTAGGGATGAGGTGAGAAGGCCTGCTTTTTGTACCGCCTGGCTCTGGTACTGCTAGCTTAGCCCCGAAAATAACAACACACAAACTGTATTCATTTAAACACTGCCTGGCCCATTATATCTAGCCTCTTCTTGGCTAATTCTCACACCTTGCTTTAACCCATTTCTAATAATCTGTATAGCACTACAAGGTGGTGACTTACTGGGAAGATTCTAACCTGCATCCATCTCGGAGAGGAGAGCTATAGCATCTGCATCACTGCCTTCTTTCTCCCAGCATTCTGTTCTGTCTTCCCCGCCTACCTATGCTACCTATCAGGCCAAGCAGTTTTCTTTATTAGTTAACAATGAAAGCAACAGATAGATAGAAGCCCCTCCTACAGCACCTTCTCTCCTCTTTAAACAATAACCAAGTTGGAAACACTTAGATTGGCATCAAACATGCATCCTTGAACAAGCTTGTTCTTCCCTCCAGTTCTTGATGTAAAACAGAAATGCCCCCTACCAACAACAGACAATCTCCAACATGGGTAAAGATATGTGTTCGTGTCTGTACCCTGTGGTGCTACAAGCTCTGCTTCAGATCTCTTCACCCTACCACTCAAAAGAGCAGCAGCAGCAGCTTCTATGGTCATGTACTTCTCATAGGAATTAGAGGGGTTCACATATTGTCTACCCGAATGAGTTCCTGACAAGTGGTGGCTATAGCAAGATATTCATCACTTTCACCTTGACACTCCCTAAGTAGGTAGAAAAAAGGAAACCTGGGTTTTACACACACACACACACACACACACACACACACACACACACACACTGTGTTTTTGAGACAGGGTTTCTCTGTGTATCTCCAGCTGTCCGTGAACTCACTCTGTAGATCAGGCAGACCTTGAACTCACAGAGATCTGCCTGCCTCTGTCTCTCTGAGTGCTGGAATTAAAGGTGTGTGCTGCCACTGCCTGGCTCTGATTTATATTTTAAAATATTAGAATAAAATGCAAAAGCATGTAGAGTAAATCGATAGCAATAGATACAGTTTTCTTGTTGACATCCCCATTTCAAAGTATACTTAAATATTTTATGTCGTAATGGTATATAATTTGAAGCATCTGGTACTGTGTTCTACTTTTTAGACTTTTAATTTAATCCATTGTTTAATTGAAATCAGTTACCCAAAATTATTTTGGTTGATCAAAATTGTCTTGTGGCAATCATAGTAGTAAAATCCTGAAACTAGAATGATGATGAATGAAACATGCTTTTATGAGTGATTGTGAAGATTTCAATATTCAGTACCTGCCTGTTACCTCTGCTTTTCAAAATTTAATTTCCTTAGAAATTATGAAATTAATTATTAGTGATTTGTAGCAAGGATTTTATAGACTTAGGTTTATATTAAAGTAAGACATGGTTACTTGTATAAGGTAAAGTAATAATATCTATTCAACTGATGTTTTTGAAGATGAACTTAAATAAGCAGGCCAGATAAAAAAGGAGGTCAATAGATGACAAAGACGGTCATTGCTAACAGGTGAGCCCAGAGCAGCTAACATGCTCTATTTTAGCAAGAGCAGCATTCGTGACTTCTATCCCAAGTCCCAGGAATGATTTCAAATGAATATGACCAGAAGCAGCATCGTGAGAGTTACAGTCAGAGTCTTGTCGCGTTTTAGTTGCACTGTTTTCACCATATGAAAAGACCCCAGCAGACTTTCATCCACTATTCTGCACTTTTAGTGTTACCTCGTACAATTTTCAAAAAAGCCTTTGAGTAAATTACAGAGGCTATCTGTGCTTTTGTAAATAAAGGAACTGAGTTATTGAGAGATGTTTCATTTGTTGACACTCGTATATTTAAGTTAGCAGGAATGCCAGGACTTGAGCCCAAGGTAGCATGTCTACAATTAAGAAGTATCCCAAGAATCTGTTTCTCCACAGGCCCAGAGCATTGCCTTGCAATAGTCAGTTCCATTCTTCATTTGCACAAATATTTTTTCTCCAACACTAGCACTGGCAGTCTTTGTGATGAAAATCATGAAAGAGAAACATTCAAAAGTGACTGAGGACAGTGGATGCATGCCGAATCCCAGCCAGGTGTTCAAGAAACCTTTCTGGAAGGAATGTTAATTCCTGTGAGCACTGAGGGAAAAGCAACATTTAGCCACACGCTGATATGGAAACTTTCCCAGAGAGAAAACATATCACCAAGCACCTAGAAACATGATTTTCTTCCACAACCTGGGGATGCCTTGCTGGACAAAATTATTACAGGAGACCATGGAAAAGAAGCTCATGCAGAAGCAAGTCGAGTATCTTGGAAGATTTTCTACCATTTAGAGACTCTTTTCTGCCTTGACTTTGGAATGTTTCTAGTAACATGTGACTATAATCATTTATACTTTACAAAGAAGAGCATGGATTTGGAGAGGTAAAAAAACTCAAACTTATGGATAGTTTAAGAGGTTTTGACAGCATCCCAGTGGGAAATGAAAAGAATAAAATAGGAATGACTCACAGACCGAGATCAGAACCATGTGCAGGAATCAACAATGGAGACTCTGGTAAGGAGATGGGAGTAAGAAGATAATGACTTAAACCACAGTTGATTCGCTACTGTTTGTCCTTTTCCCTCCCAGTAGACCCTGGTGTGGTCTCCACACATGAAACAGTATAATGTAAAAGCTGAGTAAAATCCTTTCAGAGCCTCTGCTTCTCATAAGAGAATCTGGAAAAGGAGTTTCCAAAGGTCAAAGGGCAGATACCCCCAGATCTATATATTCAACCATTGTTCCTGTTTCTTCTTGTTTCCAATCATTCTGTTAGGATCCTAAACTAGCTCACTGTTACAGTAACCACAGTGGTAAAGAACTTCATAGAGATCAGTTATGACCCAGGAGGACTTGGGAAACTTATGTCCCAATGAACTTATGCTTTCTTGTACATCTGTAACATAATGTCAACCAGGTCACCGATAAGCTCCCGGGTCACTTTTGTGTCAGGTATTTTTTTCCAAAGCAAATAGAAAAATCACTAATGCATTTATATTATTTAAAGCTTTCATGTGTATAAGCACATTAAAAAATGAAGGGTTTTATTTGAGGACTTTTGTATACTTTCATATGAAAATGTGTTAAAAAAAAGTCTTGATCATGGGCTAATATTGTTGCTAAAATCTAGAAAATAATTATGCTACAATCAATATGGCAATCAGTGCATATTGACAATTATTAAATGAAAATAAATGAATGAAAACAGAAATTTGAATAAAACATATATTTTAGCATGCTTTAATCATTATTATACCACAAAGCACAATCTATTGGTGACTGTGGAAAGATAGTCATGGAATTCAATTTTTTTCGACGGAAATAGAAAGTTTGTAATATTTTTGTATTTAAATATATAACACAATGTTAGTTATTAATAAAAAACACAATTAAAATATCACAGTGACCTGATAGAACAATACTGAGTGACATATTTATTGATCCCTCCAATTTCACTAGAAGTTTCTGAATTGAGACACAACAAAAATATTCTAATAGGGGTTTTCAGAAGAGAATCTCTGGTTATGAACTGGAAAGCAACAGATTTTGTTGCACGATTGTATATTTTCTCTCAGATATCATAGACATTATTCTGTTCTATAGTTTTTCAAAGCTCTGATGTAGAAAAAAAATGAACCCATTCTTATCTTTGCCTTTATAAGTAGAGGAAATGATCCATGTGGAGGAGTTTACCATAGAAACTGTGCACAATAACATCAGACAGGAATGAGAACTGCCACATATCACTAAGCAGAAAAGATGTGGGATTCCAAGAAGACATTGTCTCCTAGACCATAAAACCTATTCTGTGATAAGATGGTTGGAAATATTCTTAATTCCCATGAGATAATCTCAAACTCAGAAAATTAATTCATTTCACAAGCCTAATTTTCTTTCTTACATATTAAAGATAGAGAATATCCCATTTCTCAAAAACATTCAAGCATTTTGAATAGGAGGACACCATTTTGTCTTTCAAAATGAGAGGAACAATGTTATATAGTCATGTATGTTCAGAATAATGGGACAATGACAAGGTTGATTGCAGAATCTCTCTTAGATCAGGTTTTGGTTGAGCTCTGAGTTCCCCATCTTTGACACACCCATGCATACACACACACCATACAAAGCATGAGCTTACACACACACATACACACACACACACACACACACACACACACACACACACACACACAAAGCTGAAACTCACATCACCTCAAACCTGCAAACCTGCAAAGGAAAGAAAAACTGAACTGAATAAGAAGCTCTTGTCAACTGCTATATCACGATTAGAACTCTGTCTAAATTCATCTATGCTTACATTTGGCACACCAGTCAAACTGGCCGAATGTGGTGAGCCTATAGGTCTATAGCAGCCGTCGTGTGGCTATCAAGAAATCCCTGATAGCAAGATCAAGTTGGGCAGAGGTCAAAGTTAGGCAGGATAGAAGCAAAGAGAGACTAGTAGAAAAGATGATCTATATTAAGTTAAACACCAATATACCTCTTGAGTGTGATATAAACGTCTGCCTTTAGCCACCTATAAAAAGGTTATTGTGAATTTATTTGTATTGTCTTATTTTGCAAGTTTGTTAGCAAAAATTATAACTTTAAATGTTTTTTTCAATCACATTTAGGTTTCATAGATATATAAATCTATTTGAATTTCCCTGGCAATAAAAGATTAATATTGTCCAATCATCTTAAATAAACCCGAGTTTTATAAAAATACAGCTTTATAAATAAGTTGAACTGGAGTTTGGGAGAAAAATGCATTCTCTGGAGTATGAAAGAGAACAAGCAATTGCTCTCATTTTACAATGTACTCATAAATCAATTTCAGTTTTAGATTTTACCATATAATATGCCTATTCTGAAAGTTAATGCTGACTTTCTTGAATTACTGTAAATTATATTCAAGAAAGAATATCAATTGTTTCACTCAAAACTCTTGTAAAGTACATTAAGAGCATCATTTTGATGAGTGAACGCTATCGAAATGTGAGGGCAGGGCTGTCAGTCTTTCATTGTGTTTGTGTTTGTTCTAAGATGACTGATTTTTATGCCACAATTAAAATTTTATAAGCTTTTCTGTTTTCATTCATTTATTTTCATTTAATAATTGTCAATATGCACTGATTGCCATATTGATTGTAGCATAATTATTTTCTAGATTTTAGCAACAATATTAGCCCATGATCAAGACTTTTTTTTAACACATTTTCATATGAAAGTATACAAAAGTCCTCAAATAAAACCCTTCATTTTTTAATGTGCTTATACACATGAAAGCTTTAAATAATATAAATACATTAGTGATTTTTCTATTTGCTTGGAAAAAAATACCTGACACAAAAGTGACCCGGGAGCTTATCGGTGACCTGGTTGACATTATGTTACAGATGTACAAGAAAGCATAAGTTCATTGGGACATAAGTTTCCCAAGTCCTCCTGGGTCATAACTGATCTCTATGAAGTTCTTTACCACTGTGGTTACTGTAACAGTGAGCTAGTTTAGGATCCTAACAGAATGATTGGAAACAAGAAGAAACAGGAACAATGGTTGAATATATAGATCTGGGGGTATCTGCCCTTTGACCTTTGGAAACTCCTTTTCCAGATTCTCTTATGAGAAGCAGAGGCTCTGAAAGGATTTTACTCAGCTTTTACATTATACTGTTTCGTGTGTGGAGACCACACCAGGGTCTACTGGGAGGGAAAAGGACAAACAGAAGCGAATCAACTGTGGTTTAAGTCATTATCTTCTTACTCCCATCTCCTTACCAGAGTCTCCATTGTTGATTCCTGCACATGGTTCTGATCTCGGTCTGTGAGTCATTCCTATTTTATTCTTTTCATTTCCCACTGGGATGCTGTCAAAACCTCTTAAACTATGAATAAGGTTGAGTTTTTTTTACCTCAACCTTTTTTACTTTCAATATACAACGGAGAAGAATATACATTACTATTCCAAATGGGAGGAAATGGGGCATAGCGAGGAAATACTGGACCAAGCAAGATTGATAAGAAGCTGGGCAAACTCCAAACTCTACATCTCCATGTCTGATGTCAAAATGCTCTTCAGATCTCCAACTCTTTTCAGCTTTGTTGACTCCAAATCTCTCTTGGGTTGGTTTCACACAACGCAGTCTGCCACGTTTCTTGGTAGGTATCCCATGACTCTGGCATTTCTAACATCTTGGAGATTACAAAGAGATCCAGCCTTCGTTTTCACAGCTTCACACAACGGTCTTTTTTGGTCCTTCACGAAGCAACATCCCAGACATATGTCTGGCCTCAGGAGCTTTTCTTGGTTGCAGAGGGAGATTCCATAACCATTAAAGGAGGGTGTCCGGACATGACTATTTGTAACTAAATAAAGGGGTAAATGACTAATCTGTCTTGTATCATTTCTATATATCTAGGTGAATGACTTTCTGAGTATATACCTTATTCATGTGCTTGGTAATTTATTTGCAATTATATTTTTCTCATTATTTCTCTATATACGCAAATATAGAGACAACTAGGTAACTAAGCATATATATGTGTGTGTGTGTAGGCTTATATATATTCCATGTATATTTATAGATGTCTACATACATATATGTGTGTGTGCACATTCACAGACATACGCATGCATGCACAGAGAAAATCAAATAAACAGTTGATAAAAACACTGGCTCTGATCATATCTCCCTTATTTCTGTGACCTATGACAAAAGTCTTTCTCAATCTGTACCTTACTTTATACTCTATAGAATACAAAAGTTCTGCTTCTTGCTGGACTTGGAATGTAGTCCCCTCCTTCAGTTAAATCTTCCTCAGCTTTCTGTTTACTCATCAGTGATCCCAGCTGTCACTTACAAGCCAACGTTACACATCATCAAATATGGCCCAACCTTTCTGTTTGATTGAGTTTTCCCACATACACGGCTACAGTCATGATTTTTGTTCAGAGGTTCTGCTAATACTGTCCAAGTAGTTCCTGACTATGTTTTGTGATTCTTTTTATTTTACTTTGCCCTGGCTCAGGCTCCCAAACTGTGTTTGAAATATTCTGAAAAACAAACCATCTGAACTTAGACTTCTGGAAGTCTGATCTAGGTTGACATATCTGCACAGTTTCCATTTTTTATCTGTTTGTGTGGTTTGCTTTACTGTATGACACCTGTAGGAACTCCCTCAACTGGTATTGAAAATATTGAAACTGTAGTGCACATAATCCTCAGAGAGAGCAGGCAGCTGCTGCCAGAGAGCTCTGAGCTCTGGTCAGATTATGCTGCAGGGCAAGTCTGGAAAATGCTGGATTGATTTGGAAGCCCAGCTCTACAGTGTACCTGCCCTGACAAGATGTGTCCAGCAGAAAAAAGTCTCTCTCTCTCTCTCTCTCTCTCTCTCTCTCTCTCTCTCTCTCTCTCTCTCGCTCTCTCTTTTTCTCTCTCTCCCTCTCTCTCTTTCTCTCTGTGTGTGTCTGTCTCTCCCCTCCCTCCCTCTCTCTTCCCCTCTTCCCCTTCCTTCCTCCCTCCCCCCTCCTTATTTTTTCTTTAACCATTGACATGGCTGGCTATTATCTCCCTTTTTATTGACTCTCGTTAGTTCCAATGCCTATAAAGTTGCAGAGATGTATCTCTGAATATCTTGCTCCTTTGAATTCTAACACGTATATTAATAATTGTACTAAAATCAGGTGGTGCTGATTAATGCCTCAGAGGACTGAGAAGAGACCATATTTAGTGTAACTTTCCCACTTTAAGGTTTTGAACCTTGAACCCTTTTCACTGAGAGGACAGAGCTTCCCTAACCTCTAATTTCTTAAAAAAAAAAAAAAAAAAAAAAAAAAACTTCTTCTACCGTCTCCTTTTCTGAGCATCTTAATAATGAAAACCCAGTGCATACTGACTGGAACAGTATGGAACAGACTTCCAGAAGCCTAATACTAGTTGGTTCATGGTCAGTATATTTAAAACACAGTACAATTTGGTAAAAGATTTCCAGGCAACAATTAGTTCACTCATTCCAATTCCAGCAGCTTTACTCTGGCTAATACCATGTTACATGTCCCCTAAGAATGGGTAATGGTTTAGAGAGGGAAAAGTCTGGGATAATCATGCTGGGGGATTTGGGTTAGGTCTGCCTTTATAGCAAAAGGTTGAATAAAGCCTTCCTCCAGAGATAGCAAAAAAAAAAAAAAAAATCCCCAGGTCGTTAACAATATCTCAGCATTCTAGGAGGGAAAACGGGTGTTTTATCTCCTGTGTGTTTTACATTTCTCGTAACCCCAGTGCTCTGTGTGCACAAGGAACTCTGTGGGCTCCACATATCCCATCTATGGATTTCATGGAAAAGTTCTTTGTAAGCCAATACTTAGAGATTTACTTCATTCCAAATAGTCTACTTGCAAGATAATGTTTTTAAAATCATCTTCAATACATAAGGTAGAACTCTATATCTTTATAAAATTCTCACTGAAGGAGGGAAATAAACCTCACCCTGAACAGAAGGTAGTTTTAGCCAATGTTCCTCTTATTTTTTTGAAACTAGATTATAAAATTTCATTTGTGATTACTTGATCACAAGAGATTTTGTAAAAATGCACTCCTCACTCTTGCTTTATCATTGAAATACGCCACAGATTGTCATTTTCTGATTTACAGTCTACAGATTCAAATTAAAATGTGTCAAAAGGAAGGGATAAATGGATTTATCTTATGGTATTTACTAATAATGAAAATAGAGAAATCCAAAAATTTTTATCAATAACAAACATATGTATTTCTATTTTATTAATTTTGAGAACATATAAACACCAAAGTTAAGAGTAGTAGTCAGATAGGTTCTTCTCATTATATATGTTACAGATATGATGTTTTTCCATGTTGAATATGAAGCCTGTGCCTCAGTGCTGTGTAATCTGAACCTGTTTGAACATTAATTGCTCTCCTAATGAAGGTGACTATGAAAAGTAGACAGAAAAGTTCATGAGCAGTAAAAGTGTGGCCTTAACCAGACATCCATACTAATATATTATTTAATTAGGAGCATAGCTTCAGTATTCAAATAAAAATGAGATGTGGTCCATCTCTGAGCAGTCTGGACACTTCTTTTCGGCATGATTTGTGAACAACATTTTAGTCAGGAAATAATCTTTCTTGTAGTGTCCAGCACCACACAGAGTGACTTACTTCAGCAAAAGGGGGCCTTAAGAAAATTCTAGAAAACCCTGTTTCAGATTTTGTTCTCCTTGTCTTAGTAAATAATGACTTGGCTTTAAATGAACAGCAACTTTGGGCTGTGTTTGGGTTTGCTATGCCTTTGGTATATCAAGAAGCAGCCATATGTTTCTTTTTTCACAAATAAGATGCTTTTTATCCTTGGTTAAATTCTTTCTCATTTTTATTTTGACATTGGATCTTTCTCTGTAACTCATAATGGACTCAGATTCATAGCAACCCTCTTGCCTCAGACACCCATGTTGAGATTACAAGAGCGAATCAGAAGCCCACTTTGAATTTTTAAATAAATGCCTTGAGAATCAAGATTATGATTTTGTCTTAAATCAGTAACTTAGCAGCATTATTTAGAAAGATTTTGAAATCTCAACTCTTTATAATTTTTGTAGAGTAGAAGGGAAATAAAAATAACATCCTGGCAAAAACACACCACTTTCTTAACCAGCTTTTTGATAGACATATATTGTTTTTTTAAGATTCTTAATAAGTCTGATTTTAAAACTGAGATGTCAAAGAACAAAGTCAGATGCATGATGCTGGGATTCCCCTCCCCTCTGTATGCTGTGAATACCACTGCTTATTAAAGAAACTGTCTTGGCCTATAGCAGGACAGAATTTAGCTAGGTGGGGAAAACTAAAATGAATGCTGGGAGAAAGCAGGCAGAGTAAGAGAGAAGCCATGTATCCCCGCCAGAGAGAGGTGCCGGAATCTTGCCAGTAGGCCATCGACCTCATGGTAAAATACAAAATATTGAATATAATACTGGGTTAATACTAGACGTAAGAGCTAGCTAGTAATACACTTAAGTGATTGGCCAAGCAGTGATTTAAATAATATAGTTTCTGTGGGATTATTTCGGGAGTCTGGGCAGCCAGAAAAACAAACAAGAGGCCTCCCTTCAACACTATTAAAGGAAGAATGTGAAATAATATGTCAGGAACAAAAGTTATTACATAAGCAGAAGGAACCCATGAAGTAACGCTGTGTTTCTGTCAGGTTGTTGAGCATCCTTGAAAGGGGGTTCTTGCACTGTCTCGTTCTCTTTATAATTTATTGTGTATATAAAAGAATTTTATTCAGCTATAAAGATAAATTAAGTAATGGAAAAAGCAGAAGAGAGTAGGAAAATAATAAGTGGGGAGATCCAAACTTAAAGCCATAAAAATGGGGTGTTCTCTCCCATATGGAGATGTCACCTTCTAAAAGTTCAATAATTTAAGTTGAAATAAGTATAAGAAGATATAAAATACAGAAAATGATCCATGGCAAGAGAAATAAAGAGAAGTGTTTAGGTAAAGGGGTGTGGAGAGCAGGTGAACATATGAGAGAAAAAAGTGGAATTGCGCATTACTGGGAATGAAGGATCATATGGCTCAGGTTGGGGGCAGTGTGACAAGAAGGAAGAAGAAATTATTGCATTTTAACTGAATGGAGGATTTCTAGACATTATTTCCTTCATTGCAGTGTTTTCATAGCATTAGATATAAACTATATATATATATATATATATATATATATCTGAATTAGATATAAATAATATAACAGAATTAGATATAAATAAATATAATTTTAAAATAATTCATTTTATAAGGACCAACTATCTATGTTATCACTTTTGAGAATGAATATTCTTTTACCTTTCTTGCCGTTTATGCTGCTAATTGGTATATATTTTATTAATAATTATAATTTTGTTTTCATCTCTAATACCATGGCATCTGTTTTTCCCTTTAGATCTTTACTGTAAGTACGTGGAAAGGTTGAATGTTACACTGGACCGGAAAATTAGTGATAAGTGAAACTCCAAGAGGTCCAAAGGTCCTGCCACTCTAGAACTGACTTCCAGAACTCTAAATGATTGTGGAACTTGCAACTCTTTCCCAAATCTTTATAAATGCTCCTTGACTCTTGTGGTAAAGGCTTTGACAATGTTCCTAAGATTTCTTTTATTTTTAAGTTTTTTTTAATTTTTAAAGGATATTCGATTGCTTCAATTACAAATTCACACACTGCATTTTGATCCTATTCACCTCTCTTCCACTCCTCCCAGAGCCAACTCTTTCCCTGCCCATGCAATGCTGATTACTTTTTCATTTCTTCTTCTTCTACTACTACTACTTCTACTGCTATTATTACTACACCAAGCGAAGCTGATTTGTGTGGCCCATATATTCTTCAAAGTGTTGTCTTCTATTCAAGCATGTTTGAACAAGTAGTGGCTGCTGTCTTAAAAAGAACAATATCTCTCAGCACCCATCAGTTTACAATAGCTCCTCTGTTATGACTTGGGCATTGTGCTTACCTTTCTTCTCCATGCTGGTATTTGGTCAGGCTTCAGTTTGAACAGGTCTTGTTTATGGTCTTGATAACAGCTGTGAGTCCTTGTGTGTGGCTGCGCTGCTGTATACCAAAGACATTATTTTCTAATAGTTATTCGTGGTATCTGGCTCCTAATCTGTTTCGGCCTCAAATTCTGTAATGATATTTGAGTCTTGAAATTGGAGAGGTATAATATAGATGTTCGCTTCAGAGTTGGGAATTCTATACTTTCTATTTTATTTATTTTGTTATTCACTCCCCACCCTTCCTCCCTCTCCTCTTCTACACTCTCGTGTGATTCCTCACACTCACAATTTACTCTGGACTACTCCACAGTTTCTATTCTTTGCACCTTGTCCAGATGTGGGTTGATGTTCTAATCTCTATCTACTGCAAATAGAATTTTCTCTCACGAGAGGGGTCAAGGGCACTATCTATGGTCAGTTTAATATGATATTCCATTAAGTAAATAATAGTGGTCTATTCTCCCCTAAGGCCTGCGACCTGCATGTCCAGATTCTTGGCCTGATAATGGTGACAGGTTTGGGTTTCCTCTTGTGAAGAGGTATTTAAAACAAACACAAAATATTTCGCTATTCCCAAGATGTTCATGCTGTAATAAAACCAGTGGCCTATTGTTACTGTGGCTCACAGATTTCACAGATGGGTATGGTTGATAATCTTCCCTCTCTGGCATCATGAATAGCAACTTTCAGCAATATGAAAGGAAGAAGATAAAGAGGAAGCTTCCAAGTCAGTACCAGCTTGATATCATCATGTACTATGTGAGGTATTGCTGTCAGGTTCTGGAGGATAACTAAGAACATTGGCATTTGCCTATGTCGGTTTTATCTCTATGTGCTCTCACAATCACCTAAAAGGAAATAAACCCTGCTCCCGGTATGGGGCATTTTCTTCATTCGCACATAATTTCTAGTAGGAGCATTGTCATACACATATAGGGTAACTTCGTTTTTAGTTAAGTTTATGTATGCATATATGCATGTTTGTGTAATTTTAGAAAGCTTCTACAATAAATTTAGGCAAAGTGATAAAAATCACAAGAAGATAAAAATTAATAGAACTGAGAAACAAAGGAAGAAATTAAAGCAGATGCTGAAAAACTCATATAATTTTGAGTATATTAAAAATGTGTATTCCAGTCATCTGAGGTAGCATATTCTCTTAATTCAGCAGAAGGAAATCCTGGTATACATAGAGATGCCCTGTCTCTAAATAAAATAAATATAACTTCCACAACCTGGAAAAATCTAAAAGAAATGAAAAAAATTATCTATATGTAACAAATTTTTGTGATATGTATGATATATACATATATAGATGTATATTTAAGCACATATATGTATGCATGTATGTATTATAGCCTACCAAAGCTAAATCAAGATCAAATAAATAACATATTTTCCCATATTATTTAATGAGATAAAATCAATAATAAAAATTACAAAAATAAAGCAAACAAACCTCCCAGGGCCAGATGGATTCAGTGCAGAATTTTACCACACTGTCAATAATGAACTAACAATAATAATCCAAAATTATTTCACAAAATTGTAAATGAAAGAGCATTTTCAGATAATTTTAATGGAGCAATATATCAAAACCAGAGAATCAAAACCAAAAAAAATTATATGCAAAGATATCTAATGAATAGGAACACAAAATTCTCAAAACATTTTTTAAAAAACAAATTCAAGAACATATAAAACATATCATCCACCATGATCAAGATGACGTCATTCTGCAGATATAGGGATGATGCAATATGTATAAATAAACAAAATAAATGTAACTCATTATATAAAGAGATTTAAAGACAGAAACCACATGATAATCTCATCAGATATAGAAAATGAGTTTGACAAAATTGAACATCCTTTAAAAACGTAAAAGTCTTAGAGAATCTTGTGTATAAGGAACATAGATTAACATAGTAAAGGTAACATTAAACAAGCCTGCAATAAACATCTGACTAAAGTGAGAAAATTTAAAAACATTTCTATCAAAATCAGCAATAAAATAAGGTTGCCCATCTCCTAATGTTCTATTCAATATAGTACTTGAAGTTTTAGCTAGAACAATAACATATACAAAGGAGATAAAGAAATACAAATAGGAAAGGAGTAAGTTAGTGCATTCTTATTTTCGAATAATATAATTCCATACATAATAAACCCTAAAGACTGCTCTAGAAAACCCTTATATCTGACAAATATAGCCATCAATATAGAAGGTTACAAAATTAATACACAAAATTCAGCAACCTTCTCATATAGAAATAATAAGCATACTAACAAGGGAGTCTCGGAAACATTCACAATAACCTCAGAAATAAAATACCTTTTAATAAAGCTAGTGATGGCAGTGAAAAACACATGCAATGAAAACAGAAAAAAAATTAATAAGAAGCTAGATTTAGACAAACCTCCTCTGCTCATTGATTGGTAGGATTGATTCTGTGAAAATGAACGCCGCACAAGTATGAACTGCAACATACTTATTAAATACAATTACCATCAAAATTTCAATTCAGTTCTTTAGAGAAATTGGAAATAAATTATCACATATTCCATACAGCTTCATGTTGTTCTTTCAAGTATCTTATTTAATCTACTTGGAGGTATAGCATATGGCTTTTAAAAATAGAGATTTATCCTCCACTTGACTTGGGGGATCTTTGAAATTTTGGTTTGAGAGGTCTATATTGGATTTTCTCTTAACCTCATTTATCATTTTTTTTTTGTTTTGAACTGAAAGCTTGAAGGCATTATGCAACAACATGAACAAAATATCAATTTTAAGGTGGAAAGAAATAGACAAGAGGATACGTTGGTCTGTGTTGAGGGTTTGAGCTTGCCCTAACTACGTTTCCTATTCAGAAGAAAACACTGAAGGTAATGCAGCGGCAGCAGTGATTTCCAGAATACCAAGTGCTCGCATTTTACAGGCATTACTTTACCCTTTGTACGTGTCAGCCCAGCTGAACAGCAGCCACATAAAACACGTTTAGAGGTCAGAAGTGGACAATCTTGACTGTCGAACCTTAGCATCTCCTTTGCTTGAGACAGGGTCTCTTTCAGCATTGCTTATGCGAGATTCGCTGGACTAGGAACTTTGATTGTGTCTTGCTTTTGCTACAACAGTGCTAGAATTACAGATGTACATAACTACACTTGTAATTTATGTTCTAAGAAGTAAACAAAGGTCTACCCTTGGACATCAGGTGTTTCACCCTCTGAGGCATTTCCCAGTGCTTAATCTTTTAATCCCAGTGAGAAAGATGCTATTAATGCCTTTATTTTATAACTAGTGTGTATACATATAGAAAACATAAGGTCAAATAACTATGAATTCCAAGTAATGATAGACATTCAGCCTTCACAGTCTACCCTTTTATTTGGTATGCTATTTTAAATGGGAAACCTGAGATAGAATGTCACAGATTTTGAATTTTTGCAATTAAATTAGTGATGCCTTCAATTCTGCACTTGTTACTTAGTAGGACTCTTGTAAATCTGCTGTATGCTAGATAGTTTTATGTCAACTCATTACAAGATAAAGTTATCTGATAAGAGGGAACCTCAATTAAGAAAATGCCTTCATAAGATCATACTGTAGGCAAGCATGTGGTACATTTTCTTAATTAAGAATCAGTAGGGGAGGCCCCAGCCAGTTTATTGTGGTGTCATCCCTGGTTTGGTTGTGCTGGCTTCTATATGAATGCAGGCTGAGCAGGCAAAGGAAACAAGGCAGTAAACAGCACCTCTGTGTGGCCTTTGGATCCTCTCTTGCCTCCAGGTTCCTGCCCTCTTTGAGTGTTTGTCCTGACTTGCTTCAGTAATAAACTAGGAAGTGGAAGTTTAAGCTAAATATATCCTTTCCTCCCCAACTTGCTTTTGGTCATGGTGTTTCATCACAGCAACAGTAACCCATACTAGGAAACTCACCTTTCAGGTGAAATTTCTTAGATTTTGCTCCCATTCTAGATGATCTTTTAAAAGATTAAATCAGGTTATTGGGAAATAGGGCATTTCTCAGCAGTCCATACGACACACTCCCAACTGTACCAGTAGTGGTCCATATTGATTAAGAATATTCTCCTCAGCTAGTTACTCCTCCCGAGTTAAGAAGAATGGAAAAAAAAATCCTTCCTGACTTTGGCCTGCCTTTCCATAGTTTACATATGCAGCCAGGGCTCAGAGAAATTAGAGGCTTAAGCAATAAATATTTTTCTTCTATCCCAAAATACACTGTAAAAGATAGGTGGGAGCTATCTTTTCTTCTCCTATGTGGATGTTCATTCTATTGTAGATAAATGCCTTTTTGCTCCATTTTTTTTTCTTTTTTGGTACTGTGTTTTATTGGAACAGTCTTTCTTGCCAATTCCTAATGCCTTTCTCTTGCTTAAAGAAAAACATAAGCATCTTCATTTGTCCTCAATGATAAAATTCCAGCGCTTATCTTTAGGAAAGGACTGATGTTAAGAAAGATTGAAGGATGCATTTAGGATTGATTTGATAGATTTTTTTTAAGAATTATTTTATTTTTATTTTATTTTTTTGGTTTTTCGAGACAGGGTTTCTCTGTGGTTTTGGAGCCTGTCCTGGAACTAGCTCTTGTAGACCAGGCTGGTCTCGAACTCACAGAGATCCGCCTGCCTCTGCCTCCCGAGTGCTGGGATTAAAGGCGTGCGCCACCACCGCCCGGCTTGATTTGATAGTTTTAAACATTAATTTCAAATGTATCACAGCAGCTAATCAATGCCACCATAGACCAGAAGATCCGTGAAGAAAACTGTTGTTTTATTTTATATTTACCTTGGAGTTAAGGATTTTATTATAGGGATCTTAGGATGACACAATGTTCAATCTTCAGAATAGTTCAAAATACATAGAGAATGAATTATCCAAGGGATTCCTGTTCCATTGACTTTTGACATCTCTGTCATGTTTGCTTACTTGCTTTATGTTTTTCTTTTGTTGTATTTTTGCTTATTTGTTTGCTCAAATTTAAATAGTATTTTTTTATTTATTTTTATTATTTAATTAAAAATTTCCACCTCCTCACGTCCTCCCATTTCCCTCCCGCTCCCCCATCCCTCCTCCCCTCCCTCTCCAGTCCAAAGAGCAGTCGGGTTCCCTGCCCTGTGGGAAGTCTAAGGACCTCCGGCCTCCATCCAGGACTAGAAAGGTGAGCATCCAAACAGACTAGGCTCACACAAAGTCATTACATGCAGTAGGATCAAAACCTAGTGCCATTGTCCTTGGCTTCTCAGTCAGCCCTCCTTATCAGCCACGTTCAGGGAGTCCGGTTTGATCACATGCTCCATGACCACTAAGAAAAATCAAGTCAATTCACTTTATAGGTTAGAAATGGAGTAATACCCTGTAAAATTTTTTTATTCTGGTGAGAAAATCACGTAAGTCAACTTTTCTTATTTTTATAAAATATATTGAAGCTGTTGTTGTATCTACATTGTGGGTATAAAATGAATGTAAATTTATATAAATTAACATGTAAAATATGTAACTATAATTAACTTTCATATTCTTTGCAATATAAAAGTTCAATGAGATATGCATACTCTACAGATGTAAAATGATCTGGAAAATAATTTTGTTATGTTTTCAATAAATCTGAACTACACTTTCTTTTCCCTCCACTCCCTCCTCCCAGTTCTTTCCCCGATCTTCCCTTTACCCCAAATCTACTCCTCTTCCATTTTCTTCATATCAATGCTGGGTGAGGCAACCCAGAAGGAAAGGGTCCCAAGAGAAGATGAAAGAGTCAGAGACACCCCTATTCTCACAATTAGGAGTACCACAAAAACACCAAGCTAACAGCTATAACGTATATGCAGAGAATTAGTGTAGACCCATGGATGCTCAATAATTTCCACTTCAGTCTCTGTGAGCCCTACTTAATTTAGTCTATGGACCTTGTACTCCTGGTGTTCTCAACCTCTCTGGAGAGCCTACATTTCTTTTTTCCCTTCTTCCATGGGATTATCTAAGTTCCAAGGATAGAGACCCATTACAGTTCTCTAGTTTGGGCTCTCTCTGTTTCATGTCAGATTGTAGGTCTCTGTATCTGCTGCTAGTGGTAATCTCTTTGAGAACCATTGGCCACACAGCTACATATGGGTATATATGGACATCATTAGGAATCATTTTATTGATTATTTTTCTACATAGGTCTCTGGACTATGTAGACTTTGGCTCCTGGTCATCCAGCCAATGTCATGCATAGGCTATGTCATGTTGTGTGGGCCTCAAATCAGAACTGTCATTGGTTGGCCACTTCCAGATGTTCTGTGCCTTCATTGTCCCAGCATATCTTGCAGTAGGGATAGATTATAGGTCAAAGGTAGTGTACCTGGACTGGTCTCACAGTCCCACCTCTGGAAGCATTGCCTGGTTACAGAGGATGACTGGTTCAGACTCTGAATCCTATTTTACTAGGTATCCTCTCTAGAGCCAGCCACACACAATCCTGAGAGTTTCTACTGGACTAAGTTTCTGTATCACTTCCCTCAAATGCTCTCTAATTCCAGTTTCTCTCCAAGTACTTCTCCCCCATTTCCCTACACATTATTCCTCTTGTTCCTATCTAACCCATGCCGAGTCCACACTCTAAATTTATTCTACATCCCTTTCCCAGGGAGATCCTAAGGTCCCTCATTGACCCCTCCTTGATAGATAGCCTTTCTTGATCTATAGATTGTAGCATGATTATCATTGTCTTAACAGCTAATATTAACTAACTTATGAGTGAGTACATACCATTTTCATTTTTCTGTGTTTGGGTTACATCACTCTGGATGAGTTTTTTATAGTTCCATCCACTTGCCTGTAAATCTTTATCCATTCTTCTGTAGACAGACAACTAAGTTGTCCTCAGTTTCTGGATATTAAGAACAAAGGCATTATGAACATAGTTAAGCAAGTGTTTTGTGGTAGGATGGAATATCCTTTAGGGATATGTCTAACAGTGGTACAGCTGGCTGTTAAAGTATCTTAATTCCTAGTTTTCTGAGGAACTATATTGGTTTCTGTAGTGGTTGTATAAGTTTGCATTCCCACCAATGATGGAGCTGCTTTCCCCTTGCTCCACATCCTTTCCAGCAGTATTTACTTGTGTTTATGATTTTAGCCATTCTGACAGGTGTAAGGCATAATCTCAGAGTCTTTTGATTTGCATTTTCCTGGTGGCTAAGAATGGTGGACAGTGTTTTTCGGCTTAGATCTGTACCCCATTTTTAATTGGATTATTTGTTTTCCTGAGATTGAGTTTCTTGAGATTTGGGGGTTTTGTTTGTTTCTTTGTTTTTATTTTGAGTATTAGTTTTCTATCTGATGTAGAGTTGGTGAACATCTTCTTCCATTCTGGAGGCTGTCATTTTGTACTGTGGACATTGTCCTTTGTCTTACAGAGCTTTTCAGTTTTCATGAGGTCACACTTGTTGATTATTGTTCTTAGTGTCTCTGCTTTTGGCATTTAGTTCAGGAAGTTGTCTCCTGAGTCAACGTGTTAAAAGCTATCCCCCCACTTTCTTTTCTTTCTTTCTTTTTATACATGATAGCATTTAATTGAGCTAAATATTTTCTTCACTCCCCTTTCGTCCTTCCCTTTCCACTTCCATCTTCCCCCCTTGCCACCCATATCCTCGCTTACTTTTTCTGTTAAATTCATAGTATCTGGCTTTAAGTTGAAGTATTTGATTCATTTGGATTTGAGTTTTGCATCAGATGATAAAAAATGGATCTATTTGTATTCTTCTACATACTGATATCCAGCTAGACCAATAACATTTGTTGAAGATGATTTCTTTTTTTTTTTTGTCTTTTCCTTGATTTATTCAAAGAAGTTATTCGTATATGATTTAAAGAGCAGAATCATCTTCATAAAGTTGGGTTTAAGGTCATTTTCTTGTTCTTTTGTTATGTTGGAATACTCAAGATTTTCTGTAATAGGATAGCTGAATTCTGGTGGTAACATAGTGTCTTGGTTGTTGTTGACCGAGTTCTTAAACTGTCCTCTAGGCATCTGGAAGTATAGGTCTAGGTGCTGATTTCTAACTTTCCTTTTGTTTAATGGGTATTTTGTCCCTTGATTTAAGTTTCCTATTTTGTTTTCTGGTCAGTGTGGCCTGTAGTTAAGCAAGGTATCTCCACTCAAGTTGCTGGATGGGTTTCTTGTAACCTTAGATTGAGCAGGGGTTCTTGGTTAGAGTTGGGGGCTTGACTCCTGGTAACAGGCATGGTCTCTCATTGGGCAGGGCATTTATGCCCTGATTGTATGCTTGGCCCTGACAAATAGGGTGTACGGGACTGGGATAGGGTAGGTGACCATCCAGAGAGGAAGAAAGTGCTGTGTGAGTTTGGTGGGCAGACAACTGAACTTCTAGTAATCTGCATGGTCTCAGATATTTAAAAATACTTTTAAAAACCCAGGAATCTTTTATTCTTACACAGACTAGTTAAGAAGTAGAAAAGTAACCTCAACTTCACGCAGTAAGGGAAAGCTTCTGCCATACTGACACAGGAAACACTTCAAACCAGAAATCTAAGGTGTTCTGATAAAAGAAGGCTTATTTAGTGTTTTACTGATCCTAAGTCTTTCCAAGACTTTTCCATAACCACAAGTACTGTATCTTGTTACATAAACTATGTGTCCTTGATTTGTTTTCATCACTCTAGAAATTACTGCTCCAGAAACACATTTGAACAAGATTACATGCAAGATATCTACTAGAGTAGAATGAAAGAGTGATTAAGATGATGCTTCAAATATCTGTGCTAAGTTTAAGTGACAGCTTAGAGCAGAAATATCAGACAGGTGCACTCCTCTGGGAAGCTTTGTCTAACTAAATGGACTGCCCTTGCTCCCAATATAAGAATAGATGGAGTAAATTGGGTAGTCTGAATCCATAAATATTTTAATTGAAAGTAATATTGTATATAAGAATAAATGCTATGTCCTATGCCTCCAAAATAATGGGTCTGTGGGACCTAGCTCTGTGCTACATATCTTTAGAGGAATGACATCTGTGGAATCCAGTACTGGTCTGTGTGTCTTTAGAGGATTGAAATCTGTGGGATCCACTGCTGGGCTGTGTATCTTTAGAGCATTGACATCTGTGGGATCCATTGCTGGGCTCTGTATCTTTAGAGGACTGACATCTGTGGGATCCATTGCTGGGCTGTGTATCTTTAGAGGATGGACATCTGTGGGATCCATTGCTGGGCTGTGGCCTTTGTAGTAGCAGGATCGTGGAAACTTGCACTGTGTTGTAGGTCCTCATCCTGAGCTCCTAGTATTAATCAGCCACATATTTTATGACATCTTTAATTGCTTAATAAATGTTTGTCTCATGAGTTAATAGTTTTTTTTTAATTTTTGACAAGAGGAAGAATAATAACAACAGCATTTTCTTGTTTTTGAAAGCAGCAGAAAGGATTTTTGGAGCTCCTGCTTGTTTTCAGCCCCACAATGACACAACACACACAGCATTTGTTCCCCATCACCCATGTCTAACACCTCACATTTGTCATTGCCTTGAGGGATGTAATAAAAAATACTGAATGAAGGGTTGTAATTGAGTCTGTGGTTTCTTTTATGTTCCTTGAAACTGAAAGTCCTCTAAATGTGATGGGAAAAAAAAGATAAACTAAATCATCACCTTCTCTTTGGTGAAAGCACTAGCTGATGTCACTTCCAGAAATAACTAAACACCAGGTATGGTGGCGAGTACCTTTAATTCTCAGCACTCAGGAGGCAGAGCAGATGGATATCTGAGGTCAAGGTTAGCTGGTCTACAGTGCAAATTCCAGGACAGCCACAGTTAGAGGGAGAAACCTTGTCTCAAAAACAAACGAACAAATAAAGAGATAAGGAAGAAAAAAAGGGAAAAAAACTCAACAATCAGCTATTATGCAGGTCTGTGATCACATCCACACTTCTGTCTTCCATAAGGAAGTCACCCTGCCAGGTTCAAATCCTAGCTTCTAGGAAGAGCAGGTGCCAATGAAGAAGGAATGGATGTCATCAAAAATACCTACCACACTACACAGTCTCACTGGCAAAAAAACACATGTGACTTAGAAGTATTCATTGTAACACTGAATACAATAGAAATAGGGGGAAAGGATTTGGAGAATCCATATAAAATCGAATCAGTATATATAACTATGGCTATATTTTATATAAATATATTTTACATATATGTATGTATAATAAGAACATTATAGAGCTAATTGTATATTGCGCACATTGTTCTCTGTAACCTTGCTCATTAGGTTGGACCCCATAGACTAACATCATATGAAAATGTATCATAATACAGAATTTAAAACCCTGTCCTAGGTCTACCACAGCAGAGCTGGTTGTTCAGAATAAATAATGGAATTTTAGTTTATTAAATCTTAGAAGTAATGTCCTTGATCTAAAGCATATCATGAAATTTATACCCACTTCTTCCTATCAAGTCTATAAAATTAGTTGCTTTTCACTTAGATTATATGAATCAATATTTCTGTTCTAATTCTTATCTATTTCTTGTAATTTAGCTAGACACATTTGACTGTTCCTATAATCTATGCTGCTATGCAAAACTCTGACAAAGAAATACACGACAAATTGCAGTTTGAGAGTCAATGAAAGACTCTAGATCAAGTAGACTGTTTTTGACAACTGTTTTATCTACCTGAATACACATTATAAAATTTGGATAATGTTCAAAGCCAATGATGGCTAAAGTCGATTGACAAAAATATGCTTTTTCTTTCAAGATCTAATTAATGTTTAAGAATCCTCTTTACTTACTTAGTTTCCATA
The DNA here is from genome assembly GCA_963919715.1 of Microtus obscurus. Taxonomy (NCBI): domain Eukaryota; kingdom Metazoa; phylum Chordata; class Mammalia; order Rodentia; family Cricetidae; genus Microtus; species Microtus obscurus. The sequence goes on along the minus strand of CAWTZC010001616.1, from coordinate 5,589,975 downwards.
AAGAGCTGCACTCCCACAAAAGAATGTTGTGTGAATTCCCCCCCCTACCAAATCTTGAGAGTTCATCTCAGTTTCAGTAGATCTGCTATGCTGCCTAAAGAGACTTCACAAACTAAGTCTTGAAAAATAAACATTTAGATTTCTCTCCCAAGACCTGAGTTTATTTTTACTTGTTACATCAACATGTTCTAAGTAGAAAATAAAAGTATCATTAAGAGTGTACATGATGTCTTTGTTTTGACAATGTTGATGATCAAAGCATAAAGACATTTTATAACAAGCTCATGAAGAATAATAAAAAATGAGCTTTTAGTCTTAGGACGAGCTAGGCTTATTGGTTGTATTTAAAAATACACATTTTTCTGCTCAAGAACACTACCAGACATTAGCTATTAGAATTAAAAATGCCATGTTGAATGTATGCCACTGTTTTTGTTGATCTAAGGGATGGCATAAAACGGTTTCTGATCTCTCTTAGTATAACAAGCATTGTCACAGTACACAGGAGGGAAACTGTAATTTAATTTTGCTGAACTGTTTTGCAA